>OX387426.1:45086427-45697731 GCA_947563755.1 Lochmaea crataegi | reverse complement strand
TCTTTATTTTTTGATGTATGTACAAAGTGTAGTGAGTAGTTTGACAATTTAGTAGTTTAGTGATGAGGTAGAGTAATGTTAAAAATTTCTTGGAGGCAACGAAAAACTTGATAAAAACCCCTTTAACCCCTCAAACATAAAAAACCAATATGTTTCCCAATAATCAAAAAAGGATTAAACACTATTAAGATTAATTAAAGTTGAAATAAGATAAGATTATATTACGTTAAGACGCGAAATTTTTAACTCTCTGTGTTCGTTGGATATGAGTGCAAAGCGCCGACTCTCAACATATACTCTTAACACGTTGACTGCGTCTTCCAAAATCCCGGTTATTATTTTGGTTCGATATAAGTCCCCGGGAACCGTTAGCATGAGATTATCTTGACACGGTATCGGTCGCCAGGGACCGATAGACAAACACTCGGTCTGGGCCATCTAATTTCTTTTTTTCAAACTAACGTCCAATAACAAGCTATTGCAGAAATTTGGAAATAAGAATGTGAAGCTAAATTTGGCTCCGCATCAGTCTCCGGCGACCTAAGCCGCACCAAAGGGTAGTGTTATTTACCTTATAAAAAATACTTTAGATTATTTATTTTGATTTATTTTTATATTTTACAAATCTTAACAAAAGTAAAGATTATAAAAAAATGTGATAGGTATTACACAAAACTAAAGAGAAATTCAGGAGATCAAAAATAAAATACGTATCATTCCAAAATCAAGTACACGAATAATAATTATGTGTGCAATGTATTGAAGCAACGAAGACACATGCCCGGTTTTCCAGGACAATCTTCACAAAATCTTGTCACTTTTGACACTTTCTTGTGTGCCTCGCGGCTAGATATAGTAGTACGCAAATTTTGATAGCATCCCTTGCAAATTTTCCTTTTTTTTTCTTCCTGGTCCAGTCGGTTTTACGAAAGTGTGAACTCTTGTACGAGATGAAGTTGTTGGAGGCTCCCTTAACTGTTCCGCTAGAGTTTACCTAAATTTGGTAAATGATCCATGCATTTACATCACATGTCACAAATTAAAATTCATTCATAAGTTTCCTGTACCATTTCATGCCTCGACGTAAAACAGAGTGATACGAGGACATCTGGTCACTATAGTCAACTCCTTTTTTAGCTTTATTGTAGTCTACAACACACTTAGGTTTTACAATTTGTTCGCCTTTTCTGGATTTCTTTCCAGTCTCTTGAACATCGCAGGTGTGCGTAGGATCTGTAGTTAACATCAAATCTGGTCTTTCGTCAATCCATTTTTTATAATTTTTACGCACCCATTTTGCTGTCCATAACGTCTCTCCTTTTTTTTATTTTTTTGAAAAGATTTCGGGATACCCTTTCTGTTAGCACGAAGTATTCCGCAGTTAACAATTTTTTCCTCGAAAAGTTTCTTAGCGAGATAATGTCCTTCTTTAGCTTGTAGTACCATTGTTTCTGAATGCTGTTGTCCTTCAACTTTTTCATTTTTGCCAGTATAAACAATAACCTGGATTGAGTATCCGTCAATAGTGCACAACTTATACAGTTTGATTCCGTATTTGTGTGTTTTATTCGGTATATATTGACGGAATTTTAGACGCCCTCTAAAAGGAACCATAGACTCATCAATAACCAGAATCCTGCCGGGCGTTAAAATAGTTTGAAAGTTTCTATTAAGCATTCCCAATGCTGTTTTGATTTTGTACAACCTATCGCTAGTGTCTAAGAATGTATCTTCGTTGTTGCAAAAATGTAGACACCGAAGTAAGAGAAGAAATCTATCTCGTGGCATTGTATTTGCTATAAACTCGTTTCTAAACATAGAATCTTTGGACCAATAAGAGTTGAGTGAAGGAAGCGAATTAAAACCCATCGCCAGAATAATAGAGAAAAAACGCATCAGTTCATTTTTGTCTGTGTCCATCCAAACGTGTAATCTATTCACTTAATTCACTTAATCGAATCCCAGGATACATTCTATAAGGTGAAATTTGCAGCTCAAACATCCAGTAGATCCAATCCATGCGTCATTCCTATTTCCAGAAACATCCGTACCCCAGCGTAAAATTATCCAGTAAATCGGGAGTACTTCAATCCAGTATTATCCAAATTCCATATATATAAGGGGAGGGAAAAATCCTTTTAACTTGTTATCCTTTGAAAGTTCAACTCAAACTTTTGTCTTCTTCTGCTGAACAAATTACAAAAAAAAATCCAGTGGTATTCGTCAAAAAGGTATTTTTGTCAAAATCGGTAATTCAAAAATACTTAATGAAACTTGCTTGATCCGATGAAACTTATCGTGCCAAGTCGTTCAAGCCTGATTACAACGACCAGGTAGTATTACAAAATCCTCCGAAGAGATGTAAATACTAGCCTTCGAAAAAAACAACACCCACATAAAGGCTTGATTTTCCATATATTCCCGTTTAATAGGATGTCTCAAAGATACATTCTGTATTTTACTGACCACCAAACTACCATCGAACTGGTCAATGTCGAAAAGTCCGAAATTATTTTGAACTCCGAATTAGACAAAAATTTGGATATTCCTATCCCTGTCACTCCAATGGGATGTTGAAGAAACTATCTTGCTTCTAGTCTCGCTACCAGAACCTAATTAACGAGCAATCCTAACCAATTCGCTAACCAAATAAAATTTTAATAATTATTGACCATTTTTCTAAATTTTAACAATTATTGACCATTTTTGACAAAAACTGACCATTTTGACTGTTTTTCAAATTAGTGACCATTTTTCAAAAAGATGACAATTTTTAACCATTTTCGACAGTTTTTGGCAATAATTGTCCATTTTTAACAGTTTTTAACAATAATTGACAATTTTTAAACATTTTTGACAATTTTTCAAAATTATTGACCATTTTTTATAGTTTTCGACAATTATTGTCTATTTTTCAAAATTTTAACTATAATTTACCAATTTTGACAATAATTGTCCATTTTTAACAGTTTTTGAAAATAATTGACTATTTTTCACCATTTTTTGATCATTTTTGACAATCTTTCAAAATTTTTGAAAGTTTTTCAAAGCTATTAACCATTTTTGATAGTTTTTGACCATTATCGACCATTTTTCAAAATTTTAACAATTTTTGACAATTATTGACCAATTTTGACAATAACTGTCCATTTTTGACAGTTTTTAAAAATAATTGACAGTTTTTAACCATTTTTGACAATTTTTCAAAATTATTAACCATTTTTGATAATTATCGACAATTGTTGACAATTATGGACCATTTTTCCAAATTTTTGACCATATTTCAAAAACTTCAACAATTATCAACTATTTTTCAAAATCTTGACAATTTTTAACAATAATTGTCCTTTTTTGACAATTTTTCAAAATTTTTGATAATATTTCAAAATTTTTGACCATTTTTGATAGTTTTTGACAATTATCGACCATTTTTCAAAATTTTAAAATTTTTTGACAATTATTGACCAATTTCGACAGTTTTGTCCATTTTTGACGATATTTGAAAATGTTTGACCATTTCTCAAAATTTTTTGACAATTATCGACCATTTTTGACAATTATTGACTATTTTTGACAATTATTCACCATTTTTGACCGGTTTTAACAAAAATTATCCACTTTTAACAGTTTTTGATAAAAATTGTCCATTTCTAAGATTTTTTTGACAATAATTGACAATTTTTGACCATTTTTGACAATTATTGACCATTTTTGACCATATTTCAAAATTTTTGACAATTTTCATATAATTTTATTTAATTTTTAATCTGATAAATTGTTAATTATTCACGAATTGAGTTAATTCGGAGGGCGTGGTTTGATTAAATAAGCGAGCGAAAAAGATTCATTTTTTGCGCTAGAGCGTAAATTAACAATCCTCGGCATTTGTCGACTTTACGATTTCATTTGAATATAGTATATTAGTCATTTTACGCGCGACTGTAGAAAAAATCTTTTCTAGTTTCTTATCGAAATTAAAAACTAGAAAATAATATTATACCGACTAGGTAGGTTGATTTATGGTTCACTAAATATTGAAGATAACTGTGACAAAATATACGCGAATGCCATAAGCGTAGCAAACGGGCAATTAGGGCAAATATTATAAGGAAAATTATGTCAAATAAAAAAAGTTACACCCAACAATATAGACTTTTCTCTGAAATTTAACAAGCTACTATGGTGGCTAAATTTTCAAAATTCTTACCGTTTCGCTATGAACGTCCGTCTCGTTGGTCGTGATTCACCCTGTATATTATGGATGGCAAATAATACTAATAGATAAGCAATAATTCAATACAACAGAAATAACCTCAATATAATACATCATCTAGTAACAATAATGGATTTGTGAATTATTGATAACCATAATAGTATTATCAAACTTAGAGAAAGGATTATTTCACTGGCTATTTTAATATTGTTTTGTTTGTATTTGCTTCAGTTAAATCAAGTATCATCATCAAGCGAAGAACTGAACGGTTTTATAAGAAGCACCCCTTTATACGTAACTTCATTGACCGCCACCGAAAGTATAAACAACAACACCACCGGAAGCAGAGGCCAGGGAGGAGGAAGCGTCTTAAGTACCACTACGACCGTTGTGGCCTGTAACAAAGACGTCGCCTCTACATCTAAACAATATTTACCCAACGGTAAAGATCTTGGAGATTTGCTTGCCGACAACGCAAATATAGTATCCAATGATATTCGAACCAAACAGGTATGTAGAAAAAAATAGTCACATTGTTTAAATTACCAAGAAATAGTCATAGTTTGTATATGCGCTCCTGTACCATCTACCATTTCTGATAAATTTGAAATATTTTTCAGAAGTTGTACAAAAATTATAAAATTACATGAAATACACAATAAATATATCATTCAATATTCTAATCCAAACATTGACTATTCGCACATACTGTCGTGTTCTCGTTAGATTTTGAACGTATGGATTTTTATGCGCTCAACATCTAAAACCTCTCCAGTGAAAGTGAAAGTAGCTTCATCTGTGAAAACGATTTTGTTTAGAAAGTTTTCATCTAATTGATCTTGCTCCCCATATCCTCTTGACTTGCCTATTGCTGTTCATTCTTGCCAAATGACCAAACCATCTTAGTTGTTGTCTTTCTATACTACTTAATATCGATTCCATTTCTAGATCATCTCTTATATTTTCATTTCGTATTCTATCTCTTTTTGTTATTCCTTTACACCTCTTAGAAATTTCATTTCGACGGCTTGTATTTCACTTTTCTGTTGGTTAGATATTGTCCAGCTTTCACATCCATATGTAAGTATAGGTTTGACGACTATTTTATATACAGTCAGCTTTGTTTTCTTGGATATCTCTTTTTTCCAAATGAATGTTTTATTTAGGGTATAATACACCTTTATTGCGCTCTCTACCCTATTGTTTATTTCTGCTTCATTTTTCCCATTCTCCTGTATTGTAACTCCTAAATACTTGAAACTATTAGTTTGCTTTATTTCTTTGTTATCTAAGTTTATTGTTGTTTGGATGTCATTGTTGCCTATTATCATTACTTTTGTTTTGTCTACGTTTATTTTTAAATTTCTTCTTTTTAGTATCTACGTTATATTTCAAATTTCTCTCGCTTTTGGCGCAAACCATTAAGTCATCTGCAAATTCCATTTCTGTTACTTAGATTGGTTCCAAGTTTCTGTATCCAATTAAAAGTTTCTTGATGGTGGGTTTGATTTCCTTGATAACGTCATCTAGAACTACGTTGAACAATGTTGGACTTAATACTCCACCCTGTCTTACACCTTCATTAGTTATGAATCCCTCTGATTCTCTGTTATTTGTTCTGACGTAGTTTCTTGTTCGCTGATATATACTTGCAATATTATTTCGCAGACTGGCATTAACTCCCCTTCTTTTCAAACTGCTCCATATCGTTTTTCTAGGTATGCTGTCAAAAGCTTTTTCTAAGTCTATAAAGGCCTTATAATTATATATACAGTGTGGAAACCACTTATGGAATAAAATTCTTTATGTCATTATTTTAGAAAATTATAAAAAATGCCGAGACATGTCAACTTTTGAATTGAGTTGTGCGTTATGTAAACATAAATTTAAATGTACAGGGTGATTCACGCAAGTATGCCGTAGTCGGTGTTTTTTTTTTTAATGAAACACCCTCTATATTTGCATATTTTTGAAATCCTCTTAATGAACCGATTCCAACAAACTGAATAATGTATGGTCAATTATGAATTATACAGGGTGAAATTTTAAAATTAATAATTTATTACACTTGAAATATTGGTACTTTTTTAAATTAGCTAAATATGGATTTATCAAAAATCTAAACTAACTAATTATTAGACGTATTTGTATATTAAACAAAACCTGCTACGCCCATGAATTTTATCATAAATACCTAAAAATTGCCTAAAAACGCCAATAATTAGACAAAATCGGTAAATAATGTGGATTGTTTTCTATTCTGTCAGTTGTTGATGTGTTGACAGTTTATACTGAAAAAGTAAAATCTTTGTCGAACACTCTTTCCTTGTCGACAAAACAATGAAATATTTAACTGAGACTCACCGAATTGAGATTTTAATGATGATCGGGTACGGGGATAACTGCAGAAGTCAAGTTGAAGGGGCAAACTTATTTAATCACAGGTATCCCGAATTGCCTATGATTTCACAAAGTACTGTGTCTAAAATTCATGCACAATTCAGAGAACTTGGACATGTCAAACCATTGAAAAGAAAACCACACTTCGTTGAAGATGATGTGAAAGTGGATATTTTGTTAAGTGTCGAAGAGAATCCAACTTCAAGTACACGTCAAATTGCCCGTGAAAATAATGTTCTAAGATGTCTTCATAAAGAAAAACTTCATCCCTACAAATTAACTTTTGTGCGGGAGTTAACAGAAGACGATCCAGATCGTAGAATGGATTTCTGCGAAAGATTGATGAATAAGCTGAACAGAAATGAGATAGCTCTTGGTACCATTCTTTTTTCTGACGAATCAACATTCACATTGAATGGAGAGGTAAACCGACAGAACTGTAGATATTGGTCAGCAGAGAATCCTAATTGGATGCGTGAGACACATACTCAGTACCCTCAAAAGGTGAACGTTTGGGCCGGTATCATAGGCGACCATATTATTGGTCCTATATTTATAGATGGAAATTTGACAGCTGAAAAATATTTAAATATGCTTAGAAATGAAGTTATTCCTGCTTTGGCGAACTTATATCCCAACGCAATAGATCCTAGCTTACCGAATGAAAATGTTTGGTTCCAGCAAGATGGGGCAACACCCCATTATGCTTTAATGGTAAGGACTTATTTAGATGAAATCTTCCCCAATAAATGGATTGGACGAAGAGGTACTATTGAGTGGCCAGCTAGATCGCCAGACCTTACGCCGTTAGATTTTTTTCTGTGGGGTTATCAAGAACAAAGTATATGCAACACAACCAACTAGCATTGTAGACCTCAAAGACAGGATAACTACAGAAATACGGAATATTTCACCTCAAACTTTAAACAAAGTTAAGGAGGAGTTCTATAGGAGACTGTGCTATTGCCAACAACTAGGTGGAAAACATTTTGAGCATTTATTTTAATGTATTAAAATCAAATACATCAGGTATTTTATGTATGTGTTTAATAACTGTAAAAATAAAAATTTCACCCTGTATAATTCATAATTGACCATACATTATTTAGTTTGTTGAAATCGGTTCATTAAGGGGATTTCAAAAATATGCAAATATACAGGGTGTTTCATTAAAAAAAAAACAACACCGACTATGGCATACTTGCGTGAATCACCCTGTTCATTTAAATTTATGTTTACATAACGCACAACTCAATTCAAAAGTTGACGTGTCTCGGCATTTTTTATAATTTTCTAAAATAATGACATAAAGAATTTTATTCCATAAGTGGTTTCCACACTGTATGTATATATATATATATATATATATATATATATATTTATATATATATATATGATTTTTGTGATTTTTCTTGATCATTTATTTGATTGTAAATATGTGATCGTGAACTCTTTTTCCTTTTCTGAAACCACTTTGTGTCTCTTCCAAATATGGTTATATTATCCTTTCCAGTCTGTTGTCTAGTAACCTTTCATACACTTTAGATGGGCCGCTTGATAGTTTTATCCCTTTGTAGTTGTTACAGTCTTGTCTTCTGTTTTTCTTATGTAGGGACATTATGATTCCTATGTCCCAATCTTTGGGTATTTTATTTTCTGTCGCTGCTTTGTTTAATAGGTAAGTTAATGTTTTGAGGCCTAAATTTTCTAAATTTAACAACATTTCTACTTTAATTCCATGACTCTTTGCCTCTTTTTAACTTTCTTACTGCTATTTTTACATCTTCTAGTTGGAAATTTATGTGGTCGTTCCGCTCTGTTTCCGTTTCTTCACAGCTATCTATCATCTCGGTTTTCCTTATAGCCTTTGTATTTAGTGTTTCTTCGAAATGTTCTTTCCATCGTGCCATTATCTTCTTTGTTTCTGTCAATATTTTTCCTTGTTTCGTAGCTATATTGGTGAAATTATGTTGCTTGCCTGATCTGTCTTGTAAAACAATTTTTGATTGCTATAGCTGTCTCTTTCCATTTTTTCCCCGAATTTTTCCCAGGATTTTTGTTTTGCTCTGTTAACTGTCTCTTTTACTTTTTGTCTCTGGGTTTTGTATACCTTGTAAGTATCGGAATTTCTGTTGTTCAAGTATTTATGCCATAATTGCTTTTTCATTTTAATTTCCGATTTAATTTCCTCGCTCCACCAATTTGTCTTTTTTTGGTTTTTGTCTACTATTGTAGTTTCACTTGCATCAGTTGCTGTTTTTATTATGACATCTTTAAAATATTTCCATAGATTTTCTAGGTCTAAGTTTCCAATGTTGTTATATTGCATTTGGAACTCCTTTTCTGTTTGGGCTTTAAATTGTTTAGCTGTTTCTTCTTCCCCTAGCTTATAAGTTTTTATTGTAGTTTTGCGTATGATATTTTTCTCGGCTATCTTCGTTTTTTTATCTTCTAGGTAGTGATCCATATATAGTTCTGCCCCTCTCTTGACTCTGGTATCCAATATTTCTTTTCTGTTTTCGCTATTTACTATAATATAATCTATTATGGATTTTTCATTTCTGCTTGGCATCTCTCTGGTATATTTATGTATATTTTTATGGCTAAAATATGTGTTTGTTATTACAAGTTCGTTCGTCAAGCAAAAATCAATTAATCTTCCCATTTCTATTTAGTGTGCCTTCTTCTTGCATTCCAATTGTTTGTCCTGATTCTTCGTCTCTTTTTCCAACTCTACTGTTAAGGTCCCCAATTATTAATAATTTTCCTGTTGGATGTTCAATTGTTTCTGTTAATTGCTCCCAAAATTCGTGTTTTTTCGTCATCTCCAGGGTCATACACTACTACTATGGTTGTCTTTAACTGTTCCTCCATGTTCATTTCTATTCTTAAAATGTTTTTGCTAATCCTTGTCCAGTTTCTTACGTATTTTTGGAGTGTAGGTTTCAATATACACCCAACTGCTTCTCTTGTTATTTGGTTATGATCGACTCCGCTGTATATAAATATATTTCATCCATTCAATGTTTTCCGCCATTTCTCTTCATTATTCATATAAAAATGATCTTTATTATCCAATAAATCACTAATAAAATATAGAACATACAGTATATTAGCATAAATAAATGTTATTATTTTTTGTGTCATTAAATTTTATTCATTGAAATGTAATATTATCCTAAAAGCGATAAAACCTCCCGGTCCAAATACATGTTTTTATTGAATGCATTATGTACTATTAGTTTATATCTGTACTAAGAAACAACGTGTGTTAAAAATTTCGCATTATCAAATGTCGTGCAGCACTGTGTATAGTCTAGAGCATATTTGTTGACAATAACAATAACAGCAAAGTGTAAGGTAAGATATAAATAAATTATTCTCGAATAGAACGTATATAATAATCCACTTATTGGGAATTAACGTAGATATATTTACCAGATTACTTGTATGTGATCTGTTATTTATTAATGTGCGACCTCAAAAAATACTATAACTATATTATATAAAAATAAAAGTATAACTTATTCAATAAAAATGTAATTTAAGGCATAGATGAAATAAAATAAAAGGGCAAGCTTGTGTACAATTTACAATAACTGAGTTATTATTATGACTGTCTGATTATAATCAGGGTGGCCGTCATTTTGTCGAGTCGTTAAGATATTTCTCAGTAAATTAAAGAAAACCAATATCTGAGCAAAATAATTTTCCTGAATAAATGAATTTTATTTATTGTGGTATCATATGCTTATTATTGTAATGTTTTTGTTATTTTTTTAAATAGTTTTTACTTGTGCGATAAAATTATACACACTATGGCTAATTACTATTTATTGATTTATTTATTAAACTTAATTTATATACACATTATACTCAATGTCTACTCATTTATTGATACTCGGTATAATAGTTCTAATTTATTTTCACCACATGAATATTACATTATTTATCTTCACTATTTCATTCACTGTCCGATTACTAAGAACTTCTGTAAACTAACTCTTTGTCTTCGTTTCACTAATTGTCAACTCACTCAAAAACCCGCGTATATATAGTCATTATCAACTCTGGAAAATTCTTGAACTTCTACGCCCGTCATATGCGTAAGCAAAACGTATTTCCAGAATGTTCTCGAAAGGAGCACATTCGCCAAAATTTACAGTCGAGAGACAGGGCCGGCTTTGAGTTGGTGACCTCGCAACTATTGTATTAGATTATATTTGATGAGGTGGCTAATCGGCCTATTCCACTGCGATCTTCACAGATCTATTGTGGTCATCTATTATATAAGTGATTACAATTACAATGGACCAAAAATACTAAACGACAATAAGTCTTCGGCAAGAACAACAATGCCTAATATTCCGAATGACAGGAATAATGCGACCCTGTACGACAGCGTATTGACACGAACGATAGTGTCTAATATCCGAACGAAAGATAAAAAGGTGAAAGTATTGTAATCAGTAATTTAGGACCTGTTGTACCAAAACAATAACCAAAGAATACACCACTTAACAAGAAGCGAAGCTTCCGATCATTTTTTGTATGCGCATGTCTGAAAAACGCCATTTTTATATTAAGATACTTGTCTTACTCCACTTTGTCGACCAATTATATCACCGATATTTGAAAATGTTATCATTTTCTCTGTGTATTTACTAGTTATCTGTCAACGACGGTCTCTCAAGGTCATAAATTTTGGTTACCAAAACATCAAAGAAAATGAGTCGGGCTTCGCTTCTTGTTGGTTGGTGTATTCTTTGCAATAACCGTTAGTTCAGCTGAACCCCTAGTCAACACTAAACGTCGTTCAAAGAAAATGTTGTATCACAAATAGTTTAGTAGATCTCAAAGTAAGTATTGGTTGGCAAAAATAACAAGTCACAGCGGATAACTTCATTTCATTTCATTTAATGTTCCATGATGGCATGTCAGAACTCAAAACATTGTATTTAAATCTGTTCGGGTTGTCGATTATACGACTTTAACATAAAACGTACTGTATATAATTTCAATAGTCTAAACTCTAATATTTTGTTGTTACGATTTCCGATAGAGCACATCAAATTGGTAGGGTATGCAAAATTTTATAATTTTTTGATGGTATTTTACCTATTAAAGAAATTACGAAAGTACATACAATGCTAAAATCGAGCACACCGTTGTGACGTCATCGTCTCTCTCGGTCTCAAAGAAGCATTCGAATATCAAAAATAGACGAAACGAAAGCATCGACCTTGAGTGTCAAGTTACTTGAAACAATAAAATAATCGTCGTTGAATTCGGGTACTGAATTGAAATCCAACGAAGTCTGGACTGGCACTCTGTAATTTGTATTTCAAGGAAAGATATAAAGAATGAGCAAGCGAAAAGAATCTCTATACTTGATTAGCGGTACTCTATAAGCGAATCTCTATCGCCTCGGCTACAGTTCAACAAGATTCGTGATCGTTGTAACGGTAAATGTCTGTACCCCACAGGGCACCATCTCGAAGGGCTCCGGCTAGAGACTCCTCTCAAGGGTGATTCGACCCCAAGTTTATGTCACACAAGGATAACAGAAGGGTTGTAAAAGTTGAGGGCGCCACTACCTTTTTAACGATAAAAACTACAAAAAACTAAGGCGAAAAAGGTAGAAACGCCTTGTAAAATTTAAATAAGTTAATAATAAAAAAGTTACTAAAAATCACCCCGGGCGATATCTCCCTCAACTTTTATAGTTGAGGATTTAAAAAAATGAAAGATACGAGTTAAAACAAATTTATTCTGCCACAGGGAATGAACAACGGAATTTAATAGAGGAATTTGTACTTTTATAGGTACTTAGCTTAGATGAAGTGGTTTCCTGGAGAAGAAGTCAGGTCTTGATTTGAACTGGTGTGTTCTGTTCTAGGGCGGTATTTTGGGGTTCTATCCTTGGCTTTATATCCTCGGGTTGTATCCTAGGCTATATTCTTGGATTATATCCTAGCCTAGGGTTATATTCTTGGGTTTATATCCTCGGCGTTATATTCTAGCCTAGGGTTATATTCTCGGCGTTAAATTCTTGGGTTATATCCTAGCCTAGGGGCTGTGCTTACTACCTCAAAATTCATAAGATAGGTACTTAAGATATGAAAGATAACGAAAGATGGTCTTTCCTCTTAGGCGGTCGATAACAGAAAGGGGTGTTTCACGTAGCGTTGTGCAAAAAATGGAAGCGTCCGTTGGCAGACGTCAATTGTCTAACGGTCAGGGTTGAAGAGTTTGGGATCACAGAACTATAATTGGATGTGGCTAGTGACGACGAGCGCTAATTAAAAGGATTTATTCTGTAAAATCGAAACAGGTCGATAGACATGTTACATCGTCAATCGGATAGAGAATAATCTATTAATAATTCAGAAAACATTATGCAAATTTGACTATTTAATGATAAAAATAGAAGAGAAGAAGAAATTTTACATTTATCTGTGAGATTTGGTTAACTTTAGTAACCTTACATTTTCATTTATGACATTGTTTAAAGTATTTATTATTCAGGTAGAAAATTAAAATTAATAACAGCAACATAACCTCTTTTCTTTTTTCATCGAACAGAGATGAGAAATCTTACACATTGAGTAGAATAAGACAGATCGATACGTCTCATAGACCCTTGAAGCTGTCGCTGTCATTCGCTTCGCTACCGCATCTTCGGACATGTTCAGCCACGCTAGTACCTTTACTATACTTTCAGTTTAATTAATTATTCCCTATACCCAAAATGAATGTTTTTTGTGATATTTCCAATAAAAAATCAAAACGTTCAAAGCATTTATTGCATTCTCCGCTCACGTCACTGACTACCGTAATAACCAATGACGTATTAAAGATAGACCAGCCTTTACAATGCCTATATCTATGCCTATATAATGTTTTGGCCGCAACATAAATTAAGGCGAGATTTTATAGACAAAATACAAAATGATGTACGTTATTAATTTTTCGTTTGAATAAGTGTAAATTATATCAAAAATCGTAACTCTTAGATAGGTGAATTACCTACGAAGGCTTTTAAAGTTAAAACAAGTTTTGCAATACAGATTATAAACATGTTAATATAATATTGAAAGGTTTTCTATTTTGTTTTTACAAAACTAAGGAATAAATGAAGGTTCATTAAATTGATACACAATAAATCAGAAGAATTAAAACAATAATCATAATAAATCTTTATAGTTCTCGACAATTATTTACAATTATATAACAAGGATTACAACATAAAGTAACTAACACCCAAAATCGAACTGTTTGACAGTTTTATAAATCACTTTATCAGCAGTTTTTAATTGATTGAATTCGTATTTCGTAGTGAAGTCGAATGTCTATATATTTCTCCAAAATATCGAATCCCTCGTCTTATACCTATACTACGCTTATTTTAATATAACCTTTGAAAAATGAAAAATCCTAACCGAAAAAAATAACGAGCTGAATTGTAGGCTGGTCATACCTATTTTAAATGCTTTTCACTTTTTTTCTTGCCTTTTAAACGTAAAATACTGCAAAAGTCTTAAATATAATCATAATTACGATTATTGTTATACGAGATTTGGCATCATGTAAGGAGAGTCTCGTCTTAAATATGTTGGGGATAACCAAAATGATGAAAACAAGGATTGTCTATCCTTAATACGTCATTGGTAATAACTAAACTTTTAATCTCTTGACAATAGAAAAGACCCTAAACTCGTTCTTATACGGGGAACCTAATCAAATTTGAAGTATAGTAAAGTAACTTTCATTTGCCGATATAAAAAAATTGTGAAACCGATGTATTCAAGTTTGGGCTCGCCCTGTATACGGTTTCGTATTGTGCAATTTAAAGTATTCGATTTTCAGGAACAAGTGGTCACAGCTTTTCTAGCACACTATATAACCTATTACAAATTACAACCTTATAGCATTGCAATAGCGGATTCAAGCAGAATTCAAATTTGAAGTAAAATACAGGGTGTCCCATTTAAAAAAAATTAACATTGATCTGGTACGTCGTTCTGGAACATATTATATGCTGTACAATTGCGACTAATTTTAAAATATGTGCCTTAAGGCTGGTTATAATCGGAAAAAAATTTATTTAATTATATTTGAGGATTTATAAGATACAGGACTTTATCGCACTAGTGAATCACCCTGTATATTTTAATGAATTAAAAATATTATTAATATTTCACTACTACATATAAATTAAAAAAAAATTATTTTTTTTTTTATTACAAATTTAATTATTTTACACGAGCAGGTTCATAAACAAAAAGAATACAGATATATATTTTTATACGATTATATTATTATTTAACAATTTCGAATTTTTAAATTTGAATATATAAATTTTTGGATGAAACAGTATTTTTTAAATGAAATTTTAAGGATGTAATTTATTTTAATTTGAAATTATTTATTATGACAAACCCTATATGTAATTTATTCAAAATTATTTATTATGATAAACCCTATAATATAGGGGTTACATATTATATAATTTAATTTAATATGTATACATTTTATTTATGAATAAATAAAGAAAATGGAATTTATATGATAATCAAATTGAATTTTATTATTATGATTTTTATTTCGTTAACTGTATATCGCTATCTCTTTTAATTCTGAATACTAATATTCACATTTTCAAATTTCGAAGATTTTAGATTGAACTATATTAATTTTGAACGGTTGACTTACTTTTTGACGTTTTACTACTGTCACTATCAAAAAATAAAAAAAATTTAAATTCTTACTAGTCCGAAATTCCCCTTTGAAAAAGTGTTTTCATTCAGAAATTTCCCTCTATATTTCATTATTTAACCAAAATATGTCCATAATCTCTTCTAAAATTTCTTCATCGTCAAGTGGATTTTTATTGTCGATTCTGTATTTCTTTGTGCTAAAATATGTATTTAAAAATATTAGGTTTTATTGATTATATAGCATAAAAATGCTCCTTCGCTTTTTAATTTTGATTTTCTTCAAATTGTAAATTTTTATTTTTCGCTTTTTAAAAAATATCTGATTTCTTCAAAAATTTCAAATCAATCTCCTTTTTTTTAATAAATGCTGCTTAGTGTCCTTTCTCTCTATTTTTTTCTTATAAAAACCAATAGAATCTTATTTCTTTCCTCATCTTCTCATTGGTTGATTTTCTTCGCGTATATTAAATTTATGTCAAAATATAAATTTTTGTGATATGTAAAAAATCATTTCTGACAAATAAATAATTTTTATAACCTTCATATTCTCTGATATGAAGAAAACTTGAAATTTTTCTAGTTATAAAAATATTTTGAAGTAAAAAATCTATTAATATTAATTATGTCACATTGACTATTTCGAAATATCTTTTAAATTCAATATATTAATATACAATTAAGTATTTTCGTTGATATTAACTATAAAAAAAATAAAAATTTCTAAAATATTCAAATTATTATTACTTGAATGCAATTTAAAAAATGCATTAATTATTATAACAAAATTATATGAACTATTTCAAACAACAATAACAATATTCAAATAAAATTTCTTCACACTCTCTAACATTCTAGAAACAATATAGAGTGTGTCAGAAATGTTAATTGATAAAAATTAATTCTATTTTTATATCTTTTTATAATGAATAATACATATCATGACAATATATAACCTCTAAACTCGAAACGAAAAGTAAATAGTTCGATTCTTTGTATTGGAATAATAGTTCGATTCATGAAAGTATTCGAATGCAAAGTATTCAATTCTGAAAATCATCTAATTCTTCAAACACTTTACCTCATAGTGGTTTTGACGGTGACGTCACATAACTGAATCCTGTGGGGTTACATTAAAGGAATTGTTTACAATACCAAACCGACAACTGCAAATCAGATAAAGGGAGAAATAAGAGCTGCGTTTTCAACAGTATCCCCCCCATGCATCCGGAATTGCGAAATTCGGTAACTTTACTATTGGGTGTGGTGTTTGAATTTTAATGGCGGCAAATATTCGTACGAATGTTTTAAGAAAATTGCGGTACCGCAAAATGTTAAAATAATTTTAAAATTTGCAAATAGATATCGATGAATAAATATATTACTTTACAACGCTTTACAACAAAGTTTTGAAAATTATTTTTCAAAAACAGTGGTCTTTCAACTAAGTAGAAACAACTACTTCCCGGGCTATATGCCCCGACAGACATTTAATTACACTTCTAAGTCAAACGGGGTCTGTATGATCTACAAGATTTAACTAACCATTCTGGTTTGCAATTAGAAGGGACAACATAACTTGCAGACCGGTTTCGGCCCATTTGCGCCTCATCAGTACAAGGTGTATGTTCTCGACCGAGAGCTCTAAGAGCCTAATCCCGGACTGAATTTGACACTAAAATCACAATCAATACATGTCTTCCAGTAACGGAAATGTTAAAGTTGTGACAATAGCGATATCTTTTCCTCCAAGCGCAAACGAAAATTCGAGCATATAGCGCGGAAAGTAGTTGTTTCTTCTTAGTTGAACGGTCACTGTTTTTGAAAAAGATTTGTAAAGCGTCGTAAATCGTTATAATAATATGTTTATTCTTCGATATCTATTAAACTCAAAAATGTATTTTTTAATTGTAGTTCTTATCGACTCACATACCTCCATACAGGGTGATTCATTAGTGCGATAAAGTCCAATATCTTGTGAATCCTCAATATTATTTAAGTAAAATTTTTACCGATTCCAGCCAGCCCAAGGGCCCATATTTTAATATTAGTCGCAATTGTACAGCGTGTTGCAGAACACCGTGCCAGATCAAAGGTACAGAAATAGTTTTTGTGATATTTCAATTTTAGGGTTAAAATTTTATTTCCAATAAAAAGCAGCTACTTACATAACATTAATTCACAATAATTGACGTGTTAGGAAAGTGTGTTATTGTAGAAAAAGTTTTTAAAAGTGCCACAAGTTAATGAGGGTCAGATATATGTTGTACTCTTTCTAAATAGTTAAATTAGAACCACATCATCATTAACGTTCTTAGTAATTAGGTAGGTAGTAAGTGGGGCCTGAAATATCAACTTATTTTCTAATTCGTTTGTCAATAAATGTGGTATGAACACGAAGTTCCTGTTCGCCATAATGCGCTCATTCAGTCAATAGAATGTTGTTTCGTGAAAAGTGGATTGGACGACCAGGCCAGTTCCCTGGATACCAAGATCACCATAGTTAAATAAAGTCGATTTTTTTCCTAGGGTTATGTTAAAGATCAGTTGTACAAAGTACATGTCCCTACACCAGACGATATGAACGATAGAATAAGGCAGGCTTTTCATAATGTTAATGAGCAAACGCTTAGAGATTTGAGTCGATCTTTTGAAGATCGTGCATCCATGTAGAAGGTAATCACTTTGAACATCTTTTATAACTTTATTGTTGATTTTTTTGATAAATAGTTAATTGATGGGAATAAATTGTGTAGGTATTGAAATATCATAAAAAAAGTAGAACGTGTCGTGGGACACACGGTAAGAACTTTAGTTCCTTTTAATGTTGTATGATCTTTTTAATATTTTTATATATTTTTTTAATTAACTGATTGAATCAATAAATAAATACACACATATTAATATAAGAATTCATTTTACTCTGAATGAAACTTCATTGAAAAAAAATGTGTGAGCCGTCACGAGACGCCTGGCAGATGCGAAACATCGAAATTGTTTTGTATAAGTTATATGCATAAAAGAACAGATTAAAAAATTGAGATATGGAGAGAGAGGGAAATGGGAGAGAAAGATGGGAGAGAGAGAAAGAAAGTGTATTGCGTGTGATTACAATCAATATTTTAAATTGTCAGAATCTAAGACGGAATCGGTAAGGTTCGCGACCCTCGGAATATTGTGAGACTTTTTTTCCTTTTAGTCCATTTTTGACAATTTTTCAAAAATTTTGACAATTTTCAACAATTATTGACCATTTTGACAGTTTTTTATAATTATTCACCATTTTTTCAAAATTTTAACAATTATTTACTATTTTTGACCATTTTTCAAAAATTTTGACAATTTTTGACCATTTTTCCAAATTTTTACAATTATTGACCATTTTTTCAAAACTTTGACAATTTTTGACCATTTTTTCAAAATTTTTGACAATTTAGACCATTTTTTCAAAATTTAACAATTATTGACCATTTTTTACAATTATTCACCAATTTTGACAGTTTTGACAATTATTGATCGTTTTTGACAATTTTTCTAAAATTTTGACCATTTTTCCAAATTTTAACAATTATTGACCATTTTTCACCATTTTTGACAGGTTCTGACAATTATTGACCATTTTTGACCATTTTTCAAAAATTTTGACAATTTTTAACAATTATTGACCATTTTTGACAGTTTTTTATAATTATTGACCATTTTTTAAAAATGTTGACAATTTTTGACCATTTTTCGAATATTTAACAATTGTTAACCATTTTTTACAGTTTCTGACAATTATTGACAATTTTTCAAAAATTTTGACAATTTTTAACAACTATTGACCATTTTTCAAAATTCTAACAATTATTGACCATTTTTTACAGTTTCTGACAATTATTGACCATTTTTTCAAAATTTTGACAATTTTTAACCATTTTTCAAAATTTTAACAATTATTGACCATTTTTGACAGTTTCTGACAATTATTGACCATTTTTGATAATTTTTCAAAAAAATTTACAATTATTGTAGATTTTTCAAAATATTTAACAATTTTTGACCATTTTTCAAAATTTTAACAATTATTGAGCATTTTTGACAGTTTCTGACAATTATTGACCATTTTTGACAATTTTTAAAAAAATTTTACAATTATTGTAGATTTTTCAAAATATTTAACAATTTTTGATCATTTTTCAAAATTTTAACAATTATTGACTATTTTTGACCATTTTTTTAAATATTTAACAATTTTTGACCATTTTTGACAGTTTTTGAGCATTTCTGACAGGTTCTGACAATTATTGACAATTTTTCGAAAATTTTGACAATTTTTCAAAAATTTTCACAATTTTTAACAATTATTGACCATTTTTTCAGAATTTTGACAATTTTTGACCATTTTTCAAAATTTTAACAATTATTAATCATTTTTGACAATTTTTCAAAAATGTTGACAATCATTGACCATTTTTTTAAATATTTACAATTTTTCAAAATTTTAACAATTTTCAACAATTGATTGACGATTTTTGATTGGTTTTGACAATTATTGACCGTCTTTGACAATTATTGACTATTTTTGGCAATTTTTCAAAAATTTTAACCTTTTTTCAAAATTTTTGACAATTATTGACCATTTTTTCAAAAAATTTACAAATATTGACCATTTTTGACAATTATTGACCATTTTTCCAAATTTTTGACAATTTTTGACCATATTTCAAAATTTTTGACAATTTTTGAAAAATTTTAACATATTTGGCAATTATTAACCATTTTTGACAATTTTTCATACCTATTGGTGTGCGAGCTCAGAGTGGCAAGAGAGAATGCGCACAGTCGGTCAGATTTTTTGCTGCGCGACCCCTCTCGCTCCAACCTAACGTAAAGAACTAAAGTTCTAAAAACTATTGAGTTTGGGTATAGAGAATACTCAAATTTGAACTTTAGTAAAGTAACTTCAATTTTCCGATATAAAATACAGAGTGATAAACTTAAACAATTGTGTGTGTGCAGTTCAAAGTATACGATTATCAGGGACAAGAGGTCAGAAATTTTATTTAAATATCGTTGAGGATTTACAAGATATTGGACTTTATCGCACCAATGAATCACCCTGTATAAAAACATATTTCAGAATTTTTCCTAGTTTGGCCTTATGTGGTGCCCTACTCGTATATGAAACATGGCTTTTTGGCAATTATTTTAATTTGACAATGCTTGTACTTTATCCAGACAATGTCAATTTTTTTATTGATCTCACGCACACTGACCAATAATTCAAAATACGACGAGAAGCAAACGCATGTCAATAACCATATTTTTTTTTAGAATGAGCTCCTAAAAGCGCGAGAAAGTCCACCTCAGAATAGAAAATTAGCAGATCGAAGGAGCTCTTCTCCGTTTCAAAATGGAAGGACTGAGTTACTGCTAGCTGCAGAAGACAATAATAAAGTAAAAACAACAGCCATCGTAGAAAGCAATAATAATAAATTGGGCGTTGATATAGAAAACAGGTGAGTGATAAAAATATTTCCCAATTATTAAATATGGATAAACTGGCTTATAGTCTAGTCTATAAGCTTAAAATGGAGTTAATTCTACATATTAAAATTATGTGGTTTAGGTCATTCGATCCGAAATAATGTCTAGATCATTGTGCCAATAATTAAATTAGCCCATAAAAAATTCCAAAAGTTATAAATTAAACACCTTCAAAAAATAGTGTTTGGTTTGTAGCTTATTGTTCGTAAATTATAAATATTTTCGAAATTTGAAAAATAGATCCTTAAAGAGGAGGAAATTTAGTAAGAAAAAGTTCCGACTCCCGGAACTGTACCTCCATTATTTATAATTTTAATTTAACGCTGAAAATAGCCCTCCGCGCGCCATTGTTGGGTTGCGCGCACGGCCTCGAAAGCGAGTACGTCTCTTAAAAAATTTACTTAAAGTTAATTGAAAAATCTAAAAAAATTATAGTATAATCTAAACACTTTAAAGAATTTATTCCCGTTGGAATTTTTCATAAAAACAAATTTTTCGATATGCTAGACGATTGTTAATTAACAAATTTTTTTCAAACTTCCTTCATCGTTCTAAACTAAAAAAAAAATGTTTAAATAATTGCCTTAAAATTATTTCGCTTCGTGGAGCTCTTCTTATATACACACAAAACAAGATTGCGTCATCAAAGTTTCAAAAATGTTAATTCTTTATTTATAATAATTTTTTCTGGTTAACTATAAATGACTGATTTGCCATTTTTTGCTAACTTACATTACTTATTATAAACAAAGTATTAACATTTTTAAAACTTTGATGATGCAATCTTGTTTTCTATGTATATAAGAAGAGCTCCACGAAGCGAAATAATTTTACGGCAATTATTTTTTTTAATTTAGAACGATGAAGGAAGTTTGAAAAAATTTTGTTAATTATCAATCGTCTAGCATATTGAAAAAATTTTTTTTATGAAAAATTCCAACGGGAATCAATTCTTTAAAGTGTTCAGATTATACTATAATTTTTTTCAGATTTTTCAATTAACTTTAAGTACTTAAAAAAATTTTTTTTAAGTAACGTACTCGCTTTCGAGGCCGTGCGCGCAACCTAACAATGGCGCGCGGAGGGCTATTTTCAGCGTTAAATTAAAATTATAAATAATGGAGGTACAGTTCCGGGAGTTGGAACTTTTTTTACTAAATTTCCTCCTCTTTAAGGATCTTTTTTTCAAATTTCGAAAATATTTATAATTTACGAACAATCAGCTACAAACCAAACACTATTTTTTGAAGGTGTTTAATTGTTTATAACTTTTGGAATATTTTATGGGCTAATTTAATTATTTGACACAATGATCTAGACATTATTCCGGATCGAATGGGCTGAACCACATAATTTTAATAAAATTGAATTGAAATTTACTAATTGAACAAAAAAATTTCAATAAATTGGAAATATTTATTGAATAAAATCAATAAATAACAAGTTCCACTACAGAAATATATCAATTTATATAATTTACTCCTGACGATGCAAATGTTATTTGAGAAACCGGTAGAGTAATATGTTAAATTATGGCAAGGATCCACGTAGTATAGGTTGAAACAATTAATTTGTTAAATTGGAAATAGTTTACAAAAAAAACTTTCTCGACTATTTTTTAAAAAAATCTCTGCAATGTATTGGGAACCCACTTCCAACTGCAGTTTGTTTGGAAACAGATGGCATCTTAAGGATGTTTGTTATTTATGGGAATTTAAAGACAGTGTTATAAAAAAATCATTATTATTTTTCAACATTTGTCTTTATCTGACAAATCTGAAAACTCGATAACTAAACCACCAATAAAAATATTTTTTCTACAGTCGCGCGTAAAATGACTAATTACTGTATTCAAATGAAATCGTAAAGTCGGCAAATGCCGAGGATTGTTACTTTAAGCTCTAGCGCAAAAAAGGAATCTTTTTCGCTCGCTTATTTAATCAAACCACGCCCTCCGAATTAACTCAATTGGTGAATATTTAACAATTTATCAGATTAAAAATCAAATAAAATTATATGAAAATGGTCAAAAATTTTGAAATATGGTCAAAAATGGTCAATAATTGTCAAAAATTTTCAATTATTATCAAAAACTGTTAAAAATGGACAATTTTTGTCAAATACTGTCAAAAATGGTCAATAATTGTCAAAAATGGTCAATAATTGTCAAAAATGGTCGATAATTGTTAAAAACTTCAAAAATTGGTCAAACATTTTGAAAAATGGTCAAAAGTTTTTAAAAATTACCAAATATGGTCAATAATTGTCAAAAATTGTCAAAAACTGTCAAAAATTGTCAATAATTGACAATAATTGTTAAAATTTTGAAAAATGGTCCATAATTGTCAAAAACTATCAAAAATGGTCAATAATTTTGGAAAATGGTCAAAAATTTTGAAAAGTTTTCAAAATTTTTGAAAAATTGTCAAAAATGGCCAATAACTATCAAAGATAGTCAAAAATGGACAATTATTGTTAAAAATTGTCAAAATTTTGAAAAATAGTTGATAATTGTCAAAAAATGTTAAAGTTTTTGAAATATGGTCAAAAATGGTCAATAATTGTCAAAAATGGTCAAAAATCTGGAAAAATGGTCTAAAATTTTGAAAAATTGTCAAAAATGCTAAAAAACTATCAAAATTGGTTAAAAATTGTCAATTATTTTTAAAAACTGTTAAAAATGGACAATTATTGTCAAAATTGGTTAATTATTGTCAAAAATTGTTAAAATTTTGAAAAATGGTCGATAATTGTCAAAAACTATCAAAAATGGTCAATAATTGTCAAAAATTGTCAAAAACTGTCAAAAATTGTCAATAATTGACAATAATTGTTGAAATTTTGAAAAATGGTCGATAATTGTCAAAAATTTTAAAAAAAATTTGAAAAATGGTCAAAAATTGTCAAAAATGGTCGATAATTGTCAAAAACTTTAAAAAATTGTCAAACATTTTTAAAAATAATGGTCAAAAATGGTCAATAATTGTCAAAAACTATCGAAAATTGTCAAAAATGGACAATTATCGTCAAAATTGGTCAATATTTGTCAAAAATTGATGAAATTTTGAAAAATGGTCGATAATTGTCAAAAATGGTCAAAAAATTTGAAAAATTGTTAAATTTTTTGAAAAATTGTTAAAATTTTTGAAAAATTGTCAAAAATTTCGAAAAATTGTCAAAAAAGGCCAATAATTGTCAAAAACTATCAAAAATGGACAATTATTGTTAAAAATTGTCAAAATTATTAAAAAAAGTTGATAATTGTCAAAAATTGTTAAAGTTTTTGGAATATGGTCAAAAATGGTCAATAATGGTCAATAATGGTCAATAATTGTCAAAAATCTGGAAAAATGGTCTAAAATTTTGAAAAATTGTCAAAAATTGTCAAAAATGGTCAGAAACTATCAAAAATGGTTAAAAATTGTCAATTATTTTTAAAAACTGTAAAAATGGACAATCATTGTCAATAATTGTCAAAAATGGTCAATAATTGTCAAAAATGGTCGATAATTGTTAAAAACTTAAGTTATTATTATTATATTATTTAAGCGTACGTTAAAATTGCATGTGGTTTAATCATTTATTCATTGTTAATTATATAAAACGTGACGTTTTTAAAACATTCGTATTAATTTAATTTCAGTGGTTTTTCTTAAATAAATAAAGGGGCACTGAGAGCATGATTTAGGCTGTCAGACACTGTATATTATATGTCCATTGTATATGCGCCGATTCTAACCTTGGTTAACAGATCCTTGTAGAATATTCATAGTATATTCTTTAAAAAAATACTGGAATTACGAAAACGGTTGAAGTATGAAGAAGTTTCCGTTTGCATAGGACAACGTCAATTTATACGTATCATTTAGACTACAATGATGGGAATAAATTTAATTTAAGAATAAAAATGACTTGCGAATTATATACCAATGTTAAATTATTTAACAACGATGATTACAGTGAAAACTATTTAAATTTAAGTCTCATTAACAGTAAAAATATGTATCTACAGGAAGAGTCACCATTGATTCGACGAATGTAGCGGAATGGTTAGAAAGTAATAAACTTAAAATTTTACCACAAAAATCATCTGTTTTAATATTCAATAATGCAAAAAGGGAATCAGTAACTTCTAAGATCATGATTTAATCAATATTATTGAAATTAAAGAAAATATCAGATATCTGGTGATCATAATAAACAATAGGTTAAATTGGTACAAGTATGTACAAGAGATTGAAAATTCAACACAAATAGGACTAACCGTTACCAATCTCCAAACGAGGCTTACTAACAATTCCATATGAATCATCAGTTAAATACTTAGGTATGATACTTAACCAAAAACTATCCTGGAAAGACCACATACAACACCTCACCAGAAAATGTGAGAACACTTTAAATGTGTTAAAAGCTTTCTGCAATACTAAATGGGGAGCAGATCCCAATATAGCACTTATATTCTACAAAGCACTAATACGCTCTATATTGGACTATGGAAGTATACTGTATGGGAACCCTAGTTTGAACCAATTACAAGCTATAAAATAAAATTTTACGATTATGTCTAGGAGCCTTGAAAAGTACACCGATCAATAAATTAGAAGCAGAAGCAGCAGAACCACCTCTAGAAATTAGGAGGTTTTAGCTCAGCAATATCTTTGTAACCGAACTGTCCAAAATCCAGCAATTATATAACAAAATTGACAAAAAATACTGGGAAAATAAAAAAACAGCACTTTTAGTTAAAAGCTTCAAACATATCCAACAATACGGGAATGTAATATATCGAAATGACAAAATTCCATATTATAATGCTGACTGTGAATTGTGTAAACTACAAGTGCCATATTACTCTCTCAGAATAGAAGAATGAATCAACACCAATTCTATAAATATTTTGTTCAAACACGAAATATTAACTAGATGGCCAAACTCGGAATACGTTTATACTGATGGGTCAAAAATAAAAGAAAATGTTGGTTGTGCATTTTTTCACTCAAATAAGAATGTTTGGGGGATGTTTAAACTCCCAGATAACATGCGGAGTTGGTCGCTATTTTGCAAGCACT
This sequence comes from Lochmaea crataegi, assembly GCA_947563755.1. Taxonomy (NCBI): domain Eukaryota; kingdom Metazoa; phylum Arthropoda; class Insecta; order Coleoptera; family Chrysomelidae; genus Lochmaea; species Lochmaea crataegi. Next base: position 45,671,800 of record OX387426.1, on the reverse strand, counting down.
ATGCTATATAAATGACCATATTAAATCAAATTTTGTCGTTATGACTGATAGCAAGAGCTCCATAGAAGCTATCAATAAGAGATTAGAGAGTTATTGCAAATGGGAAAAAATGCAGACTTTAATAAAAGATCCGCTAATAAAGTATCCTTTATGGCGATACCAAAAGTGCACTATTGCAGAGCGCTTTAAGTGAAATCGAAAGTAACCACAGAACTGAATAAATTATGTCCTGTGAGAGCTTTACAGTAATATCCAAGAAATATGACTTTTTTATTGTATTTATTTTATTTATATGATTAACATCGACATATCTATTAAAACTATCGATATACTGGGTGAATAAGTTACAAAATCCAAAATTAATATTAACCATGCTGGCTTATTGGTGTATAATTAGTATAATTTGTCTTGAAAATACACTATCACGAAGAAAGCATGCTCTTTGGCTAGCAATATTTGTTCGTTCCATCAATGCTCTTCTGTTGTCTTCCTTTTTATATTCATATTCCAAATGTTTCAATAACACCAATAAAGAGGTATTTCCAACAGAAAGAATTTCCTTATTTTTTAGTTCGTCATTTATGGTTTTAACAGTAACATGTTTCACTAAAAAAATAAAAAGTTAGAAATTATCATTATCTCAAGCAAAACTAAAGGTTTTTTTATATTTACTTCATACTAAACTTGAACACAAATTTTTGATATTCAGATGTCTTTTATAATTTGTACCAAATAATGTATAGAACAACCCCGTATATGTAACATCAAATAATTCAAATTAGAAAACTAAATTGTGAAAAACACAATCTACCTACACTCAGAACAAATTGGTGAACATTTACGGACAGTACTCAACTTAGAAATCAGCACATGTAGAAGCTATAATTTATCACATTCCAATTAAAAATATGCACAACTTTTTGTATTCTAAAACTTTCATTACTCATAACCTCTATAATCGAACTCACGTTAAATTACCTACTAAAGATTTTCATATACCTACCACACTATAAGCTGCTGGTGAAAAATCTCACTGTATAGATAATACTATGTGCAATATGACGTGTAATCTTCATTATTAAGGAACTATGATCTCACTTCTCTTTTATTTAAAGTGTAAGCTGACTGTAATCTAAGGGTTAAGAACATGGGAAGTTGTTGTATTATTGTTTCACATGTTTGTTTACTTACTTTGTTCATACTTGTTATATAAGGTATTCCGTACTTCCATTTTGGTTCCCTCGGGTAAATCCTCTGTTTTTAGTTTTAATCGAGGTGTTTGACTGAGTGAAAGGGAAAGTTGGAATATTTTCCTTACTTTTTTTGAGGGAACATACCGTTTTCACAGATATTTTCAGTGCAGTTGCCACTCTCTGAAATATAATATTAAATAGAAATGTCATTAAATAGATGTTAACTTTAGTATAATACCTCATGAACAGATGAAATAGGTTGAAAAAGTCCGCCGTTGTTTTTTTCCATCTCAAAATATTCAATCAAGTTTATAACAAACTCCTGTGCTCGTGAATTAAGCCATTTTCCAGGCATTTTCTGAAAATAACTGTTGGTTAATATACCGTTACAAGTACAATCAGACACTTGATTCATGGAAATTTGAAAATTTTACAGAGATTTACAAATTGTAGAGAATTTTAAATACTATTTACCACCAATAAGTAGTAAAATAAGCATTGTAATATTCCCGTCTCACGGCATCAAAGTTTACAAGTTGTACTTACCAATGTCAAATGGAATAAAAAGTCAAATTAGTTTTTACAAGAACTGATTTTAACAATAAATACACTTTCAATCCAAAAATTCGCTAAAAACAAGACAGTAAACTAAGCACGCATAACCTCAAATGTGGTAGTGTCAATTTCAGCTTTTGGTACGATCAGTTATTCACGTTACGTCCATTATATCGTTGTCTCTTTTTACGATTACTACGGCAAATTTATAGAACTATTACGTATGTCTTGTAGTTGGTCTTGTGAAGAAGACAATCGATCGAACGTTGTTATGTTTGATTTATATTGATAAAAGAAGATAGAGTATGTAAAATATGTGTTGCATAAGTCGTAGATTGGATCACGTTATGGAAAAACTCCACCGTTTCTACTGTATACTAACATTAACACTATCATAATGTCGGATAGTCAAGCATCCATTTAAAGCACTGAGCTCTTGTGTAATCAGTTCCAAAATGGTGTGGGAATGCCCAGGCAAACTGAACTAGGCAAGAACAATATAGTCACCTTACTGCGGATTCCAGGACACACTGGGATAGAAGGAAATGAAATAGCAGATGAACTAGCAAAGAGGGGGACTGGAACACCCTTTTGGGGGCCGGAACCCTTTTGCGGTAGAAGAAAAGAGAAGATCTGACCATTGGAAAGATCTAGTAGGACTTAGACAATCTTAAGATTCTTCTGGGTGAATACAACCTGTTGTGATCAAATGAATACATAAGTCAAAGTAAAACTGCACTAAGAGTTTTAACTGGCATCCTTACGGGACATTGTTGCCTGAATGGGTACCTGAAAAAGCTCAAAATAGTGGAGGAAGAAGAATGTAGATTCTGTGGCATGGAAGAAGAAACCTCCATCCACATACTTGCGAGCTGCACAGCAATTCAGAATCCATGGGCACAACACCTTGGAGATTACTGGATAGAAATAGGACTAAAGGTGCTACTAGTCTCTGAGACTTTCCTCAGCAACTAAGTAGAAGTAAGGGGGCACAATAGATCTTTTAGGTCTCAGTGAATGTCACCCCAATTTACATACGTATATACATACAACATTAACATTAATTATTTAGATAATAAGGAGAAAATTGTAATACCAAAATCTATAAAATGAAAAACTAACAAACAATTGATATGAGATCAGGGCCAATAGGATACATAGGACTAAATACAGGGTGTAACAAATAGGTAGGTCATAAATTGATGAGGTGGCTAATCGGCCTATTCCACTGCGACCTTTTCAGATCTATTGTGGTCATAAATTGAACCACGAACTTTGAGGCTAAAAATAACTCGATTGAACCTAACTTGTCTTGGTACAAATGTGAATACAAAAAAATTGTGTGTGTCAGCTCCGACGCACGACTGGATGATTATTATATAATTTACAATATTTTTTAACTATAATTTATTTTTTACTTTTAGTTTGATTTACTGTAAGGTGTTTTTTTGTTTTTTAGCTTTTTTCAAACTTTTATTTATTTTTCTAGTGAATAATAAGTGTGGATAATAAACAGGTCACATGTCACGGAATAATAGGAACTATATTAACAATAATCTTGATACCTTGCAATAATGATGCAACCACCCCTAAGGTAGTGATGCGAACTTTATTAATTTTCCTCCAATGTCAAAAGACGGTTTTTTCTTCCTAGAAAATCGCTTAGTTATACAAATTCTTTTTTATTTAAATGAATAATGATAATTATAATGATGATAATAATAAGTTTATTGCTTATGGAAAACAATGTTTACAGCAAGGTTAGGTTAGGTTAGGTTTGTGGTGAGTGGGTCTAGAAGGCCCTCCACTGCAACTCGTAAAATTTTATTGTGGCTCATACCTATTCAGATTTCACCAAACAAATTCAGCTTTTTTAACAAAGCCGATTAGTTTGTTTGGTGAATGATATTTGAGGTCCGAGGGCGAGAGAGAGACCCTTTTTTTTTTTTTTTTTTTTTTTTTTCGGGCCGAGATGGGAAACTCGTGTTCGAATGGGTCCAGGACCCAAACAGTGTTGGACTCATCCCCAAGGAGATGCCTACCAACCAAACCCACCTCAAACTCGCCGTTACCCCCGCCTCGGAGAGAGAGAGAGACCCTGCCAAACATCAGATACCTGATTAGCAGGCAAAAATTATATGCTCTGCTGTTTCATCATATTCCAGAGAAAAACGACGAGTCGGATCTTCCGACAGTCCAAGTGTTAGCATATATGATGATTCACATGACAGTGGCCTGTTAAAAGGCCTATTAGACAATGTAGGTCATGCCTGCTATAGTGTAACATTTGTTTGGAGACATTCTTCGAAGGATGTATAAAAGCCTTTGAGTGAACCAATCCTGGTATATTATGCTAGAAGTCTAAAGCTCTTCTTGCTGTCCAGGTATTTAGTGTTTGTTTTGCAAAGCTTATTGCGATGCCAATTGAAGGTTCTGGTCCGATAAAAACGCGTGCGGCACCCTCCCTTGCAAGAGAATCCGCCTTCTCATTGCCATCCATGCCGGAATGGCCAGGGATTCAGACCAGCGATACTCTATTGAGGGAGTCTTTTTTGGCAGTCTAGAACCAGTTTCGACGTTACACGGTAAGAGCTAAGTGCTTTCAAAGCCGCTTGCCTGTCCGTGAAATTTTTTATTGATTTATGTGTGAGATTGGTTTGCTCCAAACTTTCCACACATGAAACAATGGCGTAAATTACGGTTGTATAGGATCCTAGAGAGGTTGAATTTTCTGTCTTAGTCCTGCGCCTATATACACCTACACCAGATCCTGAGGGTGTTTTTGATCCATCTGTGTACCAACAGCTGTCTGCTCTTAATAAATCATCCTTACGGTATAAGGCAGGTCGTAGTTTACTGCAAGGTTAGTGTGTGATAATATAAAAACATTTTAAGATTACAAGACAGTTTGCAGAATAAAAAAAGTAAACAAATAAATAAACATTTTCCATCAAATATGCATGGCCTTAATTTGAGTATACCTACTTCAGAGAAAGGTAGCAGCATATAGTTTTTCCTTCAGATTTAGATTTTGTAGAGCATTCACTCTAATGTTTCCAAATTCGGCGGACAGGATGTATTTTGTTTCATGACCGTATTGGACACTCAAAGAAAAATAGTTTCCTTGTAGTGCATATTACAAACAGGACATGTTGGAGTAGGATCTATACTGTTGGTTATGCCTTTTAATGCCAATTTTAAATTGATTAACCATACGAAGTTAAGCAAGAGTGCGAGTGATCTGGATTGGTGAGTTTAATAGTAAATATTTGCTTGGTTCATGTGTTGTGGTGAAAGCATTATATGAAGCCATGAAAGGGTATGGATTGGTGCAGGAAGGTATAATTCTTGGATAACACTATATTCTTCTATGTTGTTAGATGGTGATAAGTGAAATTATTCTATAAATGCAACCAATGTCAACAAAAAATTGTTCGATTCAAAGTCGGGGATAGCGAAAGTTTTTCATTTGGAGAATTTTTTGTAACCAATTTATTGTCGTTTTCAAAACCTTGTTCGACAACTTAACTCTTCCTGTTTCTATCCGAATAACAGAGTCAGAGGTATTAACAGCAACTAAAAATATTCGTTTCAGGAAATGTATTTGCACTCTTTCTAGTGCATCAACATAACGCTTAACGCTGCTAGATATTCCAACAGCACAGTTTAGAACATCGGACCTTTCACAGCCTACCCAAGTAGTTTTGCGCATGACAGAGCCCATAATCGGCTCAAAGCGTAATGTGACAGGCGACAATTGGTATACCTCTATTGAATTAGTACGTGAGTTAAGAAGAAGGGATATCACTTATGTCGGAACGATGAAAAAAAATAAGAGGCAAATTCCTCCAGAATTTCTCCCAAATAGAAAAAGACCAGTAGATTCGAGTATCTTTGGATTTACATCTGTCTCGCATGTACCAAAGAAAGCTAAAAGTGTAATTCCAGTTTCTTCGATGCACCACGACAATCAAGTTGATATTGACACCCAAAAACCGGACATACATTTATTTTATAACTCGACAAAATCCGGTGTAGATTCATTGGACCAGAAATGTGCTAACTATTTTACATCGCGACGATCCCGAAGATGGACAATGAGCTTATTTTTTGCTATTTTAAATATATCAGGGGTTAATAGTAAAGTTCTTTACCAGTTTGCCAAAAATGGAAATCTAATTCGCCGAAGTATTTTTTTGAAACAGCTGGGTAGAGATTTGTATTCACCACATATGAAGAGACGGATCTATAATAACTTTGTCCCTCGACATATTCGACCAATGGATGCACATATTTTAAAAATTAAAATGACGGCCACTATCGAACCTCAACAAGACACAGGAGATAAGAAGAGAAGAAGACAGAAAGACAGAAAAACAAGTTATGTTTCCGCATTATGTAAAATACCGATTTATTTAGAACATACCGTAAAAATTTGTCCAAATTGTAAATAACCTACATTTCAATAAATATCGTTTTGTTGATAAAACAAGATGTGGGTCTGAGAGACCCACTTGCAGCAGTTACGTAAAAGATATTTAGTTGTAGCAGTTAAGGGTTAAAACTGGGAATTTCTTCTTTTTGGTTGTGCCCTCATTTTTTTCTCGAGTTTAGTGGTTTTTCAGAAATCCATGAAACGCGCTTTTGCGCAAAATATTAATGTTGCGAAAAAAATAATGAGGACCATTTTTGTAGATAATTTATGGTCTGGACCACCTTTGTGTGTTTGTAGTATAATAATTCGTTTGTTGACAGCAGGCAAACAGGTATCCGAAAGTAAACACATTAAAAATAATAAAAAATATAGTGCTTGATGTGTAGATATCGAAGAATAAAAATATATTATTCTAAAGCTTACAACAATGTTTTGAAAAATATTTTTCAAAAACAGTGACCGTTCAACGAAGAAGAAACAACTACTTCCCGGGCTACATGCCCCGGCGGACATTGAATTACACTCCTAAGTCAAACGGGGTTGGTAAATCTACAAGATTTAAACCAACCATTCTGGTTTGCAACTGGAAGGGACAACATAACTTTTAGGCCGGCTTAGGCGTATTGCGCCTCATCAGTACAAGGTATATGTTATCGTCCGAGAGTTAATCCCGAACTGAATATGTCTCTACAATCACCAACTATACATACCTTCCAATTACGGAAATGTAATAGTTGCGAAAGTAGCGCACCTTCACTTCCAAGTCACAAACCGAAATTCGAAATGACAATACGCCCGTTAGCTTGAAACATAAAGAATTATTACAGTTTCCTGTAAAATTGTCGTATTTAGTAAAGCATGTTACCAACAGATATCAATGAATAAATATAAATTATTTTACTTTTTACAAACTAAGTTTTGAAAAATATCTTTCAAAAACAGTTACCGTTCAACGAAGAATAAACAACTACTTCCCGGGCTGCATGCCCCGACAGACATTGAATTACACTTATTGAAAAATATTTTTCAAAACATTGTTGTAAGCGTTAGAATAATATATTTTTATTCTTCGATATCTATTGATAACACGCTTTACTAAATACGATTTTACAGGAAACTGTAATAATTCTTTATGCTTGATGTGTACTGAAAACTGCAAATAATAATAGTGATATATTTTTGGGCAAGAGCTGGAAGCCAAAAAATTTAAATGTACTTTAGCACTAAAATTTCTAACAAATATTGAAAAAAACTACATATTTTAATAGTATGTTTTCTTCAATATAATTCTTTGTTTACTTATAATCAAAACGTTTCTTAATATTCTCGGTCGGGTGCATACCTTTTTTAAAAATCATTGATTAAAGAACAATGTTAAAATTAAACTAACTGTTAAAAAAAAGTAATTTGAGTAGGTTCCACAAAGTAAGGGTCCAAACATTCCAATTCTATTGCAGTTGATTGTACCCATATGTAGAGACGTTTGTATCATAAAAAGATACCCTCTTATCTTCGTCACATATATTCGTCAAATCTCAAGTATCCACTTGAAAAATGCCAGTACCCAATTTTTAAGACTGCAGACCCTTTCAAAGTTTTCATATCTCACCCGAGAGATTTTCTTTAGATAACTTACCAATTTAAGATTTCATATTGGCTTAGAAGTCAAAGAAATTCATTATAATTCTTGTCAAGCCCATGTCTGGTTTCCTGAATTAGAATATACATACAATGGTACGTGGGCATGCAGCTTAAAATGAATAAATTATAATCATTCAGTAAATGTACGTTTGAAAACGAATATGAAAACGTAGGCTGATTATGTTTTTCTGTCAGCACAAAAAGGTTGAACAAACTATTCAAGGATATGGATGAACAATTGTCAAAATTAATTATAATTATTATGCTAAGATTCATATCGTACTTATATGATCATTTTATTTTTTTAAACCATTAATAATTAATTTGTATATAATTTTTTGGGTTCAGTTTGATTTAATTAAACAAATATCGACTTGTTAATTTTGACGTTATGCTCTTTGTTTTTGAGCTTTCTCATTACCTTTATTTTATAAAATAGTGAGCATTTAGCGAGAAAGAATAAAACGCGCCAGCATCCACGCATTATAACTAATTTGGAAAATCTAGACTAATGCTATTTTTGTGGGAATTCTCGCCACAAATCACAGTGTCCGGAATGTAATAACTGCAAAAAGATTGGACATTGGACCACCGAATGCAGATCTTTTAAAAAAATTCCGAAGATTAAATCCTCAGCACTAATCGCTGCTTCCTCATCAGCTCTAAATAAGGCTACAATAACCGTTAAAGTTAATAATATACCTACTCACGCTTTAATCGACACGGGAAGTTTAGAAACTTTCATATCAAAGCTGATAGCTGTGGTTTTGAGATATTCCAAACAACAGATTCCGTCTCTATAACTTTAACGTTCCTCAGTTCAAAAATTATGAATTATTGCTTGGTACGACTCGAATTTTTGGGTCATCATTATGATAATGCAAAATTGAATGTGTTGCCTGATTTATGCATTGACGTAATTGTTGGTCATTATTTACTGAAACTACATTCAGAAATAAAATTTTCTTTTGGGGACTCTAAACCACCACTCACGATTTGCTATCTAGCTCTTGCAAAAATCGAACCACCCCCTCTTTTCGAGTACCTCTCCGGAAATATAAAACAGATTATTACAAAATCACATTCAAACGAAGACTATAAATTCACGAAGAGTGAAATTGAGAAATTACTCGCAGATGGAATAATTGAAGAAAGTAGATCGCCATGGAGAACTCAAGCGTTTGTATTAAACAACGAGAACCACAAGAAGAGGATGGTCATTGATTATTCCCAAACAATTAATCGTTACACATTATTGGATGCTTACCCCCTGTCTGATCTTGAACAAATACTATCAAAAGTTTATCAAAACTCGTTTTTCAGTACTGTAGGCTTCAAAAGTGCCTACCATGAAATTCCCTTGAGAGAAAAAGATAGACTTTTTACTGCTTTCGAGGCTTGTGGTCGACTTTACCAGTTTTGCCGCCTTGCATTTGGACTCACTGATGGAGTTCCTTGTTTTCGACGTGATGACGTAATTTAAAAAGAAAAATTGGAGAAAACATACGCTTACCTCGTCGATGTGACAGTTTGTGGAAAGGATAAAGAAGTACACGACCGAAACCTCCAGCGATTTATGGAAGCAGTAAATAAATACGGTTTTACAATAAATCAGAAGAAAAGCAGTTATGTAGAGCAATAAATATGCTCGGATATAAAATAGAAAACAATACTATTTCACCTAATCCTAATCGTCTGAAATCTTAGCTTAGTTTACCCTCACCGAAAAGCCCCAAAGAACTCGAACGTAATATTGGAATGATCGCACATCATTCCAGATGGGTATCTAACTATTCTGACAAAGTCAGAAGACTTTTAAATACCAAAACATTTCCGTATCTCCAGAAGCAAACAATGATTTTGAAAATATTAAATCAGAGATATCGAAATCAGTAGTAAAAACAATAGATGACAAAGAACCCTTTGTAGTGGAAACAGATGCCTCTGACTTTTCTATTTCTGCTGTTCTTTTTCAATCTGGTCGTCCTGTAGCTTTTTTTTCACAAATACTCAACGATAGTGAGCGAAAAATTGAGTCATTATTTGATGAGCCGTCATTTCTTAATAATTACCGATCAGCGTTCTGTATCCTTTATGTTTGACATGAATCATGAAAACAAGATTAAAAATGAAAAAATTCAATGGTGGCGTCTAGAACTTTCTTGTTTTCCTTTTGACCTTATCTACAGATCTGGAAAACAGAATCATGCTGCTGATGCTTTTTTCAAGAGTGAGTAATCCCATTCAACCAAACAAACTCTACTCATTTCATTGTGACTTGTGTCACCCTGGTTTGACTCGGATGATTCATTGGGTAAGAACTCATAATCTACCATTTTCCGTTGAAGAAATACGCAAAATGACTGCATCCTGTACTTCATGTAACGCTGTGAAACCAAAATTCTATAGAAGCAATAATTCTATTCTCATCAAGGCAACCCATTCTTTCGAAAGACTCAGTATGGATTTCAAGGGACCACTTTCATCAAGAACTATTTACTTACAATTATTGATGAGTATTCTAGATTCCCATTTGCCTAACCTTGTTCAGATATGAATTCTTCAACTGTAATAGACTGTCTAGTAGAATTATTTTCTTTGTTTGGAATATCTTCTTACATTCTTCACACACGCGGTGTTGCTACATCTATATCTACTCCATACAATCCTCCTGAAAATGGACAAATAGAGCGCGAAAATGGCTCTATTTGGCGAACACTATATCTTGCCCTCAAACAAAGGAATTTGGAAATTTCCAATTGGGAAGTAGTGCTTACAGATCCATTACATTCCATTAGATCTCTTCTATGCACCACTACTAACGAAACTCCCCAATAAAAGAATGTTTAAACATGATCGAAGATCTGCCAATGGTTGTTCTTTACCTTCCTGGTTGGTTCCTTTCAACAAAGTTTTTATGAAGAAGCATGTACGATTGAGTAAATATGACCCACTAGTAGAAGAAGTGGAGCTAATTGATGCCAATCCACAATACGCCCGAGTTCGGCTAGAAGATGGAAGGGAGGTAACTGTGTCTTCAAAACACGTGGCACCTAACGGTGAAGGAGACTTAGAACCGGAGTTTCCACCGCTTTCTTATGAAGATCAAGACGAAGCAGAGGATATTCTACAAGGTGAAAGACCTGGAGACCCATCTGCTGATGAAAGTAGTTCAGACTCTCCTACCTCCGAAGATTGTTCTATTCCTAATAACTCTTCCCAAGATAATACTCTTCATCGTTCAACCAAGGAACGTCGACTGCCTGAACGATTCAAGGACTACAACGTGAATTATGGAAGGGTGGAAGAATGTAGTATTACTATGGATTTAGCCCCAGGACTATGACGTATTTGTTAAATTTTCAGTAATTTTGACGTGTTTGTAATATTCCCATTCAACAATAGTTTTGGGCTTATTAAAGCCTCAATTATTTAAGAGGTTTTCATTACAATAATATACTATTACTGCTTTAAATAACATGAGTTTTCTATAGTAAAAATGAAGTACTTCATTTTTTCGTATGAGTGACGAAAGTAAGGTCAATAATTGTCAGAAACTGTCAAAAATGGTCAATAATTGTAAAAATTTTGCAAAATGGTCAAAAATTGTAAACATTTTGCAAAATGGTCAAAAATTGTAAAATTTTTGAAAAATTGTCAAAAATGGTCAATAATTGTCAAAACTGTCAAAATTGGTCAATAATTGTCAAAACTGTCAAAATTGGTAAATAATTGTCAAAAATGGTCAATAATTGTTAAAATTTGTCAAAATTTTAAAAAAATGGTCAAAATTTCCAAAAAATTGTCAAAAATGGTCAATAATTATAAAAAGCTGTCAAAAATGGTCAATAATTGTATAATTGTTGAAAACTGTCAAAATTGACAAAAGCGAAAAGGGGTTCGTCACGCAACAGTGTTGCCAGATGTCTGAATAATCCACTAATCCAATGAATTCTAAATTGAAGCTTGCTTCTTATTGCACGACATAGGACTTTTGGGAAGGCTAGTGAACTCGTGAAACGTGTGATGTTACGAAAAAGCGTTCGTCACGCGATAACTCATTCAAGCGACTGTGCGCAATCTCTCTTGCCGCACTGAGCTCGCACGCCTATATAGGTGTGATAAATTGTCAAAAACGGTCAAAAATTGTCAAAATTTTGAAAAAAATGGTTAATAATTGCCAAATATGACAACTTTTTTGAAAAACTGTCAAAAATTTTTAAATATGGTCGAAAATTGTCAAAAATTTTTAAATATGGTCGAAAATTGTCAAAAATTTGGGAAAATTATCTAAAATTGTCAAAAATGGTCAATAATTGTCAAAACTGTCAATAATTGTCAAAAATGGTCAATATAATTGTTAAAATCTGAAAAAATGGCCAATAATTGTCAAAAATTGTCAAAATTTTTGAAAAATGGTCAAAATTTCCAAAAAAATTGTCAAAAATGGTCAATAATTATAAAAAGCTGTCAAAAATGGTCAATAATTGTTAAAATTTGAAAAAAATGGTCAAAAATTGTCAAAATCTATGAAAAATGGTCAAAACTTCCAAAAAATTGTCAAAAATGGTCAAAATTTTGAAAAAATGGTCAATAATTATAAAAAATTGTCAAAAATGGTCAATAATTCTTGAAATGGCTAACATTTTTGAAAAATGGTCAAAATTTTTTAAAAATTGTCAATAATTATCAGAACCTGTCAAAAATTGTCAAAAAGGGTCAATAATTGTTAAAATTTGGAAAAATGGTCTAAAATGGTCAAAATTTTTGAAAAATTGTCAAATATGGTCAATAATTGTCAAAACTGTCAAAATTGGTCAATAATTGTCAAAAATGGTCAATAATTGTTAAAATTTGAAAAATAGTCAAAAATTTTGAAAAAATAGTCAAAAATTTTGAAAAAATGGTCAATAGTTGTCAAAATTTTTTAAAAATGGTAAAAATTTTCGAAAAATGGTCAAAAATGGTCATTCTATTGTGCATAAGAAGCAAGCTTCTGTCGGCGGTCCGACGAGCGCTCACTTTTTTTTAATTTTGAAGTTTGAGAGTGGGGTATTTGGGTGAAGGGTGTTTGCATGTCTTATATAGTAATCATGTCCATACGAACTAGTTTTAAAATTATTGAAATGTTTTTTTTTTGAAATAAAAAAGTACTATAAATATAAACACTACAGAATGACATGATCTTGCGTTTTATGAACGTGGCTTTACAAGTTTTCCTAAATTGTAGCCCAAATATTTTCCGAATATTTTTTTTGTAGTTACACAAAAAGTTTATTGCTGTTAATAGAATTTCCCCAGTGTAAGATGTTGTAAGTTGGATGACTGTAAACAAGACCGTAATAAATATTGATAAGTGCTGTTGTCGGCATGGTATATTTTATTCTAGAATCTACGTATAATGTAGGTGAACAAGGATTTGTTTTAAATTTATGTAGTTTTAGTGCCTGGTGGGCCCTAAATATTTAGGATTAACTTCATACCCTAAATTTTTTGAGAATTCTTAAAAGGAAGTAGACAATTTGATATGAGAGTACACCATATAATCTCTGATTGGGTCCACCTGAAGCAATTATTAATGTATTAAAAGCTGCTGTTTCTAGAAAACAATTATTCATATTTTTGGAACTCAGTTGGGAATTTTGGATCCGTTGGCGATACTGGACACTGAACACACTTTACACTATCCTACACGCTTTTCGATAACCAAGTTATCTTCTTCAGAGACTGATGGTAAACAGTTTACGAATGTTTTCACCAATAAATTAGGACATATGTCATCCACTAATATCGATTACATTTTAACAAATGTTAATATTGATTTTTGTAAATCTAATGTATAAGAGGGTCATTTCAGCGACCATAAAATATTTTCTCTTGTCATTGATCCCAATGTAAATTTACAAAAAACCGAAAATAAGCTAATTTATTATCGCGATTTATCAAATTATTGCTTATTGCAATTTCAAACTACTGTATCTTTACTTAATTTTGAGTATATACTCAAAATGATATTGATTTTGCCATGAAAGAAATTATGGATATATTATCTTACAATAAGAATGTTTATTGTCTAGCCTGAAAACTGTGGAGTTATAATAAAAACCCTAAAATTAAGTGGGTAACCGCAGAAGTGAAAAAAAACAGCCGGTCATGATCTAAAAAGTGCATATTGATTGGAAGAATTAATTCACAAAATGCGGAAAGAGAAGAGAAAATAAATATAGTAAATTAATCAAGAATTCCAAAAGGTAATTTAATTAACAGCTTATCAAACAATCAGATCTAGGACATGGAATTTGGTTAATAAGGGAACATGAAGAAAACATATGATATAACTCTTTGCTCTGACGGTACAGATTTGACTTACTCTGACGATATAGCTAATGTTTTTGCAGAATATTTTTCAACTATAACTAAAAAAATCTTAAATCATATTTTGACCTATTGAGACTTACAACATGTACTTCCTCTAAAATTTAAGGTAAAACTTTATTCTCAACACTGTATCAAGAAGTTGAAGACGCAATTAGAAATCTAAAAACAAGTCAAGTTCAATTTTAGACAATATATTCAAAAAAAAATTAAAATATTGAGTTACTGGATAAATTTGTCTGTGGCTAATGGTAAATTTCCTGACATACTTAAAAATGGAAGAGTCATTCTCATACAAAAAAAATGATCCAAAATGGATTTCAAAATAATAGTCCAGTATATCCACTCCAACATGGGTTATGTCAGAGAGGTCAACATTGACTGCTGCATGTCATTTTTTCAAATATATATTGAAGAAGAATAAATTCAATGTCTCAAGAAATAAGGAAATTAAAATTTACAGGCTACAACATTGGATTGTTATATCAAACAAGCAAAGGCTGTTTTTAGATTGAATTAGAATTATTAAAAATCTTTCTTAACTATATTTAAAATAAATAAGAATTAATTATACTGAACTCCTAATCGGTTTTAAGAACTTGCCAGGTATATTTTAATACTGTAATGTGTGATATTTTAAATAAAATTATTAGTAATACAACCAATAAATTGATGGGACATTTATAAAAAATAATATAAAAAATTTCGTAATGACAAAAGAGGACTGACAGATATAATATTAGAGGAGAGACGAAAAGATATTTTATGGCTCCAAAAAGTTGCCTTAATTGGTAAAAATATTATGAATTA
Organism: Lochmaea crataegi; assembly: GCA_947563755.1. Classification (NCBI taxonomy): domain Eukaryota; kingdom Metazoa; phylum Arthropoda; class Insecta; order Coleoptera; family Chrysomelidae; genus Lochmaea; species Lochmaea crataegi. The sequence continues at coordinate 45,656,791 of OX387426.1, read as the reverse complement.
CTTCGATAACCAGATACTAAGGTAAGTTAATTATATTATTATATTATTCCAACGAAAACTTGAGCCTCCTCCCCCCGAAACTCAGAAACCAAAAATCTCTTTAAAATGTAAAAAACACATCAAATTTTATTGGGAGGAAGACCAATTCTTATACAAAACTCAAAAATTGCGATGGTATCTAAATTCGTCCCCAAGATTAAAATTACCTACTCGTTAATCCTCTACCTGAAAAAATGTACCTAAATTGGTCCCCGAAAAGATCAGGTACACAAAAATAGATACATGAATTCGTCCCCGTAAAATTGTTTGGGTCAAAATTATTTTATAAGTATAAGTAATGTAGGTAATTGTTTTATTATCGGGCCATCAAAAATAAAACGATTCTGTAACTTGGAATATATTTTATACTGGGTAAAAATTCCACGACCTATGATGTTAAAAAATACTCAATATCAAGAAACAAATTTTAATTATTATTAATGATTTACTACACAATGAGTAAAAATAATGTCCACTTATATACTAATATCAACACTTGTTTTAACGCTTATAAAAATATGATATACATGTAGATATCTGAATTCTTAATGTATTTAGTTAGTTTTCTTTTAACGTTTTATTGGAAGTTTTACTTAACATTGCGTTTAGATTTTTGATGAGATTCACCTTATGACCTTTTTGGTTTTGGTTTCCGGGGAGATAGAGATTGTTGTGACGTATAACTGAAATAAGACTTTTTGACTGAAAATTGATAGAATTTTGGAAATAAAAACTGTTTGGTTCACCTCTGGGAGTATTATTTAATATTTTACCTAGACAAACGAAAATAAACCTACATACATTTAACGAAATCAAATCTTGAAATATATCCATTTTTATACTCATCTATTTTCTTAAATAATACTCTGCTTACGTCTCCGCACAATTGGATTACGTATCCTTGAATGTTCCCCTAAACTTTGAATTTTTATATGAACATCTGTTTGGAACTGTTTTATAATTTCAATAAAAGAAAAAATTGATGGGTGCGTGGAATAAAAACTGGCATTAAATTTAGCGTGGAAAGATTCGCACGCGTTTGTACTTCTTTCTATGCTATCGCTTAGTTCAGCCCACAAACTGGGCGGAAAAACGACATCTTCAGAAATATAATAGTCCACCAAATAATCGGCAAACGGTAATAAACGTTCGTCTTTGAGTTGTATTTCCGCAAAATCGAAAGCAAAACAATCACCTACTTCCGATGGATTCAAAAATGGTAAACCAAATATAGAGCGCAGCCATGTTTCAACTTCACTATTTTCGTTATTATAATCAGGAACAAGTCCCAGATTTTGAATTTTGTGAAACCAGGCTTGCGCTAAGTGAAACCTACAGCCTACTATTCTAGAATTTGGGAACACCGTTTTTTGACCATAGTGAATGGCTATTTCAAAGTCCACTACAATAACTTTTGGGCTGAGATTTAAACCTAGAGTTAGACATTTGTTTAGTGTCATTTCAAAAAGATTTTTGTAAGAACACTCCTTCTTATTCGACAGTAAACAAAATGCTAGTGGAATGTAATAAACATTTTCTAATATAGGTATGCAGTGTGAACATCTGCAAAAAATGGTCGGGACAGTAGCTGAATGTACCGTCGACATATAATTTGTCACTTTTGCACAAAACAGTAACGTTTGTTAGACATGTAAATACGACAATTTCTAATATCGTCAGTAATGAAAACAAATTTTTCTTCTTTTAATGTCGTAATAATAATTGTTTTTATGCAATCAATAACATCTGGTCTATTTTTTGGTAAATATGGTAAAGTTTTTCGTCTGTTGTTATATAGATTGTTGCGGATGCAATGAATGTCTTTGACAGTTATCGTATTTAATTGGTCAGTATTTTCTTTTAAAGCTGAATATATTATTTTAGAAGGCTTCTCACATTATGTCATTGGTCTCTTTCCGTTTAACACCAGCACTAATTATCTGCCTGTTTATCTTTTTAATATTTTTTTCATGGGTATGGTCTATTTCGCTACGCATAATTAAATTTTCTGAGCCCACAGTATAAATTTTAGCCTTACAGGAGCGATCCGAACATCGCCAATACATTTCACCACTTTTTAGTTCTTTATGTTTGGTAAATTTCATAGGATCTACTAATAACACGTTCACTAAAACAGTATTAAAATATACCTTGCAAGTTCTTAATACTGATTAGGTGTTCAGTATAATTAATTTTTATTTATTTTAAATATATTTAAGTAAGATTTTCAATAATAATAATAATTCAATCTAGAAACATCCCTTGCTTGTTTGATATAACAATTACAATTTTGTAGCTTGTAAATTTTAATTTCCTCATTTCTTTAGACTTTGAATTTATTCTTCTTCAATATATATTTGGAAAAATGACATGCAGCAGTCAATGTTGACCTCTCTGACATAACCCATGTTGGAGTGGATATACTGGACTATAATTTGAAATCCATTTTGGATAATTTTTTCTTGGATTTTTAAGTATGTCAGGAAATTTACTATTAGCCACTGGCAAATTTATCAAGTAACTCAATATTTTAATTTTTTTTAATGTAGTTTTTAAAATTGAACTTGACTTGTTTTTGATATTTCTAATTGCGTCTTCAACGTCTTGATACAGTGTAAAGAATAAACGGTTATTTTCCCTTTCCCTTGAACAACTTGGGGAATTTGGGAGCAGCACAACAGACAAACATACTAAATAATTCTTTCTTTGGTTGTACAACGGTATATACAGGCTAATGAATTTAAACCATAATAGTTTTATTTTTGTGCTATAGACAGTATAGAATGAAAGGAGCCAAACTGTACAGTTAGGCTGTTAGGAATAATCCCACCTCTACTTATAGTTACATTTGACAGGCAAACATTTTGTGATGACACTTATTACCCAATAAAAAATATATACCTTATACAATATTATATTTAGAACAATTAAGAAAAAATAAAGGAATTTTCTCTTGAAGGAAAAATAAAATATTATTTTGAATAGTTTCATGATAGTTTAAAGTTCCGTGTTATTTAAAATCGCGCTAAAGCTGCTGACGTCATTGGGTATGATTTCTTTGCCATTTTACAATTTTAAGAGTTGAAACTTTGTAAAGTACGTTTCACAATTTTTCGTTGACTCGGCAACTGGTCTTAAGGATTCAATAATATAAATCCCTCATTGTAAATTTAACTTTTATTTATTAATTGGAATTGAACAAATTAAGCTGTTGAAACATACAAGGTGGTCCATCGTATACGCTTTGATTTATTACATCTAATTGACAGATGTTATCAAGGAACGTTTCAAATAAAAAAGATGTAGTTCAATAATGGCCACATTTTGTACTATTCAGGGTATCTGCATATATATCTTTCTTCGAATTATATCATTTTGCATTTGGTCAACCCATTTGGTTTTATTAGCGTCACTTCGTATTTTTCATTTATGTATTTGCTTACTGACAATGTATTTTACTGTGGATATTGTAGTTTTGGCCAACTTACATGTTTCTTTTTGATGCATCTGATATACTGCAGCCTCGATGTTTTTTGCCCTAGGACGCCACATACTTAGTTTTAAACACAAGATTACTTTTGGAGTGAAATGTTTATTACAAACTAAAATTCTGAGACAATATTAAAAATGATTATCCCGAAATCCCCACTTTCCATTTTATCTGTAATTATTTTAATCCTATTGTATATAAATGTGAAAAGGGCATAAAGGAAATAAAGTAGGTAGGTGCAGTGCAGGTCAGACAAAGGAAAACAAGCAATGAAAGCTCTTTTTATATTTACGATATATGTGGGTTTTGGTCTTAAATCAATCATGTTGGCAAAGTAAAAACGAAATATCTTGGAACGAAGTTCTTCATATTTATGCACTTTATATGTACGATTATTTCGGTTTCAATGTTTATAACAAATTACTGAAAAACATTTGCGTGTCCAAAATATATAAAAATAATATGGCAAAATCCGTTTTCTATTAGTATGTTTGAAAAAAATATTTACCTATTGCTTGGACCAGTCACGTAGCTATAGCTTTTACATGGGGGGGTTTGGGTTTTTTTATCTGATAGGTTTAGAAGTGGAAAGCTTTATTGAAGGCTCCGCCGAAGTCAAAAAAAATCGAGTGCCACGCCCAAAAGCATTGTTTCAAGTTCAAGAAATAATGTATTGTTTTTTTTAACTCTTTGTTTGACTTAGCTACATCTAAAAGTATTTTTAAATATCGTTTTTCGTTTTGCCCCCTTCTGCTGAAATGGTTATAACCATGTATGTTGATTTTGTAGCACCTATTTTAAAAAATGACAGATGATTGAAGCTTGAAACATTTATTAAAACAGAAAATTATTCTTACAAAAGTAAATTTAACCTCTTTCTTCTTTCAGCTAAGTTATTCAAAATTGTTGAGGAATCTATTTCTAGTGCTACATCCCGATGAACACTCATAATAGCGCTAATCCTGTAATCCGTTCGTCTCCCATTCTGTTTCTTAAATACGTTTTCAGCAGTTTAAGTGTGGAAACACTACGTTCAGGCGTGGAAGTTGAATCTGGAAGTGTTGCCAAGATTTGAAGAAGCTTCTTAATCGTTGGGAAAAAAAGTTCATCACATCGATCCATGGCTTCTAAGGCAGTAGAGGGCTTTTCTTGATTGCACCTGTGGTTGTGCCAAAGCTCATACTCGCTTACCACAACTTTCTTTTCAGCTTCACTAAGAAATGTTTCCCCTATTCTTGTCAGTGTTTTGGGTCCGGTCAGGTAAAATCAACTGAATTCCTGAAATTGTTTCTTCGTGGGTCTTCAAACGAGCTTCAATTTCGTTGACTAGATACATGTTCGATAAATGGGTAAAATATATTCCGCCGATAGTAAACTTCAGGTGTGTCCCCTGGTACATTACTGCGGTTGATTTGTCTTCCAGTTACTCTTGGAACACTTATATCAACTGAACTTAACTTGCTTCCTGAAAAGATTTGAGAAATCCCGTTCATTACGTAGGTTTTGCAAGGTGGTTTTTATTGTTTTTACATTACTGCAGGTGTAGTTTAGATCTACATTGACCTTCTGCAGGTTCGGCTTAAGTTTGGAGTATACGAAAAAAATTTCCTTAAAACTATCATTGAAACAATAAATTGACTACTTTCCATCGCGACTTGCAACTGGTAAGCTTGGGCTGCTTGGGTTCCAGGCTGTTGAAGAGCTTGAAGTGCTGCAAGTACCACAGGAATTGCAGGAATCTCGCATGAATGAGCCAAAACTAAATTAAGGGTATGTATGTATGTATGTAAATTGGGGTGACATTCACTGAGACCTAAAAGATCTATTGTGCCCACTTACTCCTACTTAGTTCCTGAGGAAAGTCTCAGAGACTAGTAGCTCCTTTAGTCCTATTTCCCGGAGGAATTTTAGGATATCTGCAGGCTTTAACTTAGGTAAATGTCCCTCTTCTATCCAGTAATCTCCAAGGTGTTGTGCCCTAGGATTCTGAATTGCTGTGCAGTTTGCAAGTATGTGGATGGAAGTTTCTTCTTTCATACCACATAATCTACATTATTCTTCCTCCACTATTTTGAGCTTTTTCAGGTGCCCATTCAGGCGACAATGTCCCGTAAGGATGCCTGTTAAAACTCTTAGTGCAGTTTTACTTTGACTTATGCATTCATTTGATCTCAACAGGTTGTAGTCTCCCAGAAGAATCTTTGATTGCCTAAGTCCTACTAGATCTTTCTTTTCTTCGGCTTTGCCTATTTCTTCCAATATTACATTGGAGCTGATACCGCAAAAGGGTTCCGGCCCCCAAAAGGGTGTTCCAGTCCCCCTCTTTGCTAGTTCATCTGCTATTTCATTTCCTTCTATCCCTGTGTGTCCTGGAATCCACAGTAAGGTGACTATATTGTTCTCGCCTAGTTCATTCAGTTCATTTAGCCTAGGCATTCCCACACCATTTTAAAACTGATTACACAAGAGCTCAGTGCTTTAATGGCTGCTTGACTATCCGACATTATGATAATCCTTTGCCTTCTATATCCTTTATCAATATTGAACTGGGCACACTTTCTTATGGCGTGAATTTCCGCTTAAAAGATACTCGGGGTTTTCCCAAGCTCTCAGAGTGTTTGGTTCCTGGCCCGTACACTCCTATCCCAGTTCCTTCCATTGCTTTTGAGCCATCTTTGTACCACTGAATGGCATTCTTTCCAAGTCTGGTAATGGTATTTGGATCCCATTCCTTCTTGTTGCTTAATTCCGTAACGAATTTCTTTGAAAAGTTATACTTTTTCATCATACCATCTTGTGGCATGTCCCAGGTTTCTGATTTCTAAGAAGTAAGGAGGTGGTTTTTTTTAATGATTCCCTCTCTACTTAGTCTGTATCTTGTTCTTTCTGCAACACTTTCCACCACCATATGTAGTGGTGTGAGGTTGAGAATAACTTCCATGGCTGCCGTTGGGCATGTTCTCATTGCTCCTGTAATGCACATACAGGCTAGTCTTTGAATTTTTGAGAGGTTTTCTCTCGTTGTCAATAGGTTAGTTCTACTACTCCACGCAATGGCTCCATAAGTGATAATTGGTCTCACTATGGCAGTGTACATCCAGCTCAAGATTTTTGGGTTGCACCCCCAATTTCTCCCTGCCAGATTCCTGCACACCATTAGAGCCATTTTTGCTTTGCATATAATCTCCTTTTCGTGTTTATTCCACAGGAGTTTACTGTCTAGAGTCAAACCTAGATACTTGACTTCTTGTCTCCATTCAACCTCGCTCCCATCAAGTTTAATGGTTTTGAGGTTGAGCTTTCTTTTCTTAGTGAAGGCCATTGAGATGGTTTTGGTGGGGTTGATGTTAAGTCCCACTTGCCTACACAAGCTATTTGTATAGTTCAGACCCTTTTGTACGATGTCACAAAGGGTATTTTCGAATTTTCCCCTGGCTGTTATGACAATATCAGCATCATATCCTTAGCAGGATATTCCGAGATCAGTCAAACCACACAGGAGTTCGTCAACCGTCAGGCTCCACATTAATGGGGATGCTACTCCTCCCTGTGGACATCCTCTGGTTGTGCAGATGGAGACAAATTAAGGGTATGAGCTACACAATGTACGAACTGTGCTCGGCGATATTTGTCCATAATCAATGTTCTTACACCTGGTCCGCTCATTACAGCTGCCCCATCATAGCCCTGATCAACTAAATTCTCCAAATCTAATCCAAACGATTTAAGTGTTTCCATGATGGTCGAAGCTAAAGCTGATGCTGTAACATCATGTACGTGGACAAATGCAACGAAGTCCTCTCGAATGAGAGCCTTTCCAGAAGAGCAGTCGACATAGCGAAGGCAAAGTGATAGTGTAATTCAAATATTGCAGCAGTATGCTAATAAAAAATTATTGTTCCTTTATTGTATTTTCCATGGGGATGAGGGTTTGAACCCCCCATTATATACGTCCCTGGCTTGGACTATTCGTAGCATTTACGTTCTTAAAATTTGTGTTCTGCAGCAGTTAGTTCTTTGTGACATTCTGCATATTCCGTCATGTTAGGTATATTATGGACACTAACAAAATTTCACAAAGTCTAATAAGTTAAAATTAACCGAAAATACAAATAAATACGAGGAAGCACTCGAGTAAACAAGGGAATATTGGCTGTTTTAATGGTATACCTTCGTTAGTTATCGCATGGACGCACGCGCCGTACCGAAAACATACTTTTCGACGTCACAACCAATAGCAATGCGTTTACAAAAGCTTCAAATAATTTGAATTTTTAGGCATTTAAATTCGTTATAGTGGTTGTTTGTGATAAAAAGAATAGTTTTTTCCCTGCCAGTCATTTTCATGCAATAATATATTCTTATGCTTTATAGCACATTTTGCTTTTAAAATTTCAGTAAAATTCCCTATTCGTTTATTCCTCTACTATTTTAACTAGCTTTCATATTTACAATAATTCTGCGTAATAAATTCTAAGTTTTATCCTAGAAAACCTAGTTCTTTTGTTGAATAATCGTTGTATGGATAGTAACCACTGTTACATATTAATAATATCTAGAAACACATTAAAAGTTATGCACCAGCAATCATTTCTTACCTTTTTTGTAGACCAAACAAAGTTAAAAACATTCGAGGAATGCTCTGAGAACTAATTTGGTCCAAGCGGAATACTTTTAGATTTTACCTGTATTTTTCAAATATCTCGTACGCACCGAATAGCATCAAAACTATTTTCTTTTTGTACCTGTGCTACACCCACTTGTTCTTGACTTGAGTCGGGTTGTTGAGAGACCAAGAAGAGACCAAGCAGTTAACAGTCTAAGAAATACGCTTTATGTGAAACGAAGTGAATGTTATACCGGGTATTTTAATTGTTTGTGGGAAATGTGTCTAGATGATTGTAACAATTTGTGGCTATTGTGCTCTTTAGGTTTTGCTAAAAGTACAATTTTTAATTTGTGACTTAGGAATAGGCAATATGAGGATTTTAAATTTTTATTGGTAAGAGTATTTCTGTTTTATTTATGCTTTTAAATAAATGTTACCTACGATATATAAAAAAAATTGGATGCTTTCCTGAAACATCAAGCTTAAATCCAAGAAACCATATAGCTGCACCAAAAATTTATTCATCATGTATTTGTTTGGATTTACATAATTGAGGCTTAAAACCATATACAGAAGAATTACTTATATTAATATAATTTTCCATATTCCTTCATTTCCATTCAACTTTCAATTATTAAATAAAATCAATAAATATAACAAACTCCACAACATAAATATAACATAATCTTACTCGACCGGTTTCACAAATAACATTTGCATCGTCATGTTATATTTCTGTTGTTGAATTTGTTATTTATTGATTATATTTAATATTTATGGAAATATTCCACGTAGTAAGGGTTGAAACAATTAATTTGTTATTCTACTTTTATAAACAGAAATACAGGTAATCCTGATGTACCTATCTGATGTACCTAATTAAATGCAATACTACAACTAGTGTCAGAGGCGGATTTACACATTTGCCACCACTAGGCTATTCAAATTTTGCCGCCCCTACCGACCTCTATTATAATGCTTACTTAAAGTTTAAAAGCAATATATTTTATTATCTAGTAAGAATCAGGTTGATAATTTCGATCACATTCCATCACAGCGGGTATAAAAGTTACACAATTCCATTTTGTACAACAAAGCCAAGACGTTTTGGTTTTCTTGGCTTAAGGTAGATCTTAGACAATTTCTCACTCGTTTCCAGCAGCAAATAAAGCTGTTACTGTTGAACATAGAGCTGTATGTGAACAGCTAAATACAAGTTAGCATTAAACGTTTTGCAAATTCTGTTTCCGTAGGAACGAAGATCTTTTCAATGGTCCAGATTCCGGTTTATCAAAATTGGTGAATGTCGTAATAGATACGAGTACAGTTCCTGCATTTATAATGATGGAATTAAAGCATGGGAGTAGCAAAGATATATTTATTAAGTCATCCGTACTTAGTGATGAGCAAAGCAAGAACCCAAGACAGTCTTGGTAACGGTCTCGGTCTTGCTTGTCCGGTCTTGGTCTTGCATATTTAGTCTTGATCTCGGTCTTGGACTTGCTCAGATACTTGTAATCTTGTCTTGCGTACTCAGTCTTAGTCTTGCCCAAATAGTTTGTTACTTACTACTTACGTCGTTTTGGAACATTTTCGAGTCTTTCGATAGGTATAAATTATAAATGATCAACAATTCATACTAGAAATCTTAAACACACAAAATGTTTTGATTCGACGCAAACATATATTCAAGTTAAGAAAAATGTTCTCATATATCCTATTTAAAACAAAAGTTGTAAATTTTAGTTCAGTCTTGGTCTTGCATTCTCTGTCTTGATTTTGGTCTTGTTCATTCGGTCTTCATCTAGATAGTTTATGTATGATCTTGGTCTTGCAAAATCGCAAGACCAAGACAGATTTTGCTCATCATTAGTTCCACGCTCTCCTACATATTGAATTGTTTGTGTGGACCTAACAACATTTAGGTATATAAATATGATTTTTCATTTATTTTTGGTTCCAAATTTTCCGCCCCTAAAATCTGCCGCCCTAGGCTGCAGCCTACTCAGCCTGGTGGTAAATCCGCCACTGACTAGTGTATATTTAAAAAATACTAAAATTTACTTACAGCTATTATGTAGGTCTACATCATCAGCATAATTAATTATTGGAAAATTGTCAAATGTTCAACAGTTTGAAAATTCAAATGTGTGGGATTTATTGGAAATCTTGAAAATTTAAATTATTGTTGCCTTACAGATACACTTTCACTTTATTAGAAATTAAAAATCTCAATATTTATTAGTTACTAGCTTTTGCCCGCGACTTCGTCCGCGTAGAAGATAAATTATTATGTTAAAATGTTAAGTTTTCCATTCAAATATCCAAGAACAAATAAAATTGAAATTTCGAATTCTAATCCGATTTAATTATTCTTTTATATTTGACATTCCAAGTTCAAAGAGTATTGCATTGCACCAAGCTTTTAAGTTAGTTCAACGTTTTTTGAATAAAATCGGATTGAGTTTTCCAACGTGTCAAAATAAAATGTAATTTAAATCAAAAACATTAAAGAGTATTGATATCAACTTTGATGCAAATCACCCCCAAAATAACTTTATACCTTTTTTAACCCCGTTAGACGATCAGTTTCAATAAAATACGAAACACGTCTTCCATCAATGTTTATGCAAAATTTGAAGTAGATTGGACCAAGGAACCACGTTGTCCCATGCAAACTTTGCCCCCTTTTTTCACCCCCTTAGGGGTAGCATTTCGAGAAATCCTATCTTATCGGATGCCTACGTCATACAAATAACACACCCTCCAAGTATCAGGTCTCTACGATCAGCGGGTTAGGCTGTGCGTTGATCTGCCAGTCAGCCATTCAGGACAACGTATTTTATATGTATAGATAATTAGCAACACAACTAAAAATATGAATATTTTTATGACGTACTTTCAAAAATTCGTAAACGAACAAAAAATTATACGTGTTTGAATTATATTTTAATTCCACCAACATTTATTTTATGAATAAAATTTGTAACATTGACTATCATTATTTAGAATACATTCTTTCATTTTTATTTTATTTTATCCTAATTCCTTTTATTCAAATAAAATGAAATATAGTAAATTCAAAATTGCCGGTATATTAAGTAAAAACAGCACACTATTTATTTTTATTTTATCATTATGGAAACATCCGCAGAAATCCAGTAGATGGCGCCACAAGGCGTTTTTGAGTTTCTAGCTATACCACAAACTAAATGTACCTACCTATTAGAATTGCTATGTATGTAAAACACCTATCTAACCAACTAACGTAACTGTATTAAAAAAACACGTAATTAACAGAAATACCTACTTAACAACAAATCTCATATAAACTCAATGAATAACAAAATTTAAATTTTTATAATTCGCATACAACCGTCAACGACGTCTGCCCTAAAGCGTTTGCCGCATTCCGGTTGAATACTCTGTCTATAGATACCTAAAAAACCCTAAAATTTGTAACCATTAAGTAAGTCGTTTTGTACCTAATCATGAGTAAAACATTACTTTTCTTTACACCCAGTGGGTATAATACAAAACAAATTTTTTTAATTTACTTAATTACAGTTACCTGTAAATAATTGTCATATTAGTAAAGCGTGATTTATAGACGTCAAAAAATAATAGTTCAATACTATTAAACCCTTTACATAATTAGAAAAATTATTTTCCAAAGAGCAGACCGTCCACTAAGAAGCAACAACTACTTCTCGGGCTATATGCCCCGACAGACATTGAATTACACTTCTAAAGTAAACGGGGTTGGTATATCTGTTAAGATAGAACCAACCATTCTGGTTTGCGATTAGAAGGAATAACATCACTTGTGGACCGGTTTCGGCGTTTTTGAGCCTCAACAGCACAAGGTAGATGCTATTCGTCCAGAAGCTCTGAGAGCATAATCCTGGACTAGAGACTACGTTGATACCACACCAATACATTAGCCTTAGTAAAGGAAATGCTAAGAGTGCGATATCAGCGACATCTCTACATCTAATCACAAACCAAAATTCCATCGACAAAAAACCATCTCGGTTTTGTAGGTATTTACTTAATTACAGTTTCCTGTAAATAATTGTCATATTAGTAAAGCGTGATTTATTGACGTCAAAAAATAATAATAATAGCCCGAGAAGTAGTTGTTGCTTCTTAGTGGACGGTCTGCTCTTTGGAAAATAATTTTTCTTATTATGTAAAGCGTTTAATAGTATTGAACTATTATTTTTTGACGTCTAAATTTTTTTAATTTTGAAAAATCCTTCTTTAGTCGATGTCTACGTCATATGGGGAATACGTGTGAGAAATTTGAAGTTTCTAGCCTTAAGGGTTTGGCCTGTGCGTTGATACCTTAGTCAATCACTTTTGCCTTTTATATATACAGATACATTCAAACACAAACAGAACATAAGGATTTTAAGCATTGTATCAGAACTGCTTTTGAACTAGTCGACCAACATCCAGCTTCAACAGATTAAAAACACGATTATTACAATCGTTTATTTGGACACCTATAACATATCGTACAATTCCCACCACTCCGTATTCTCAACTGTGGGCGGTCCTTAATTAGCGTCAGACAGTCAATAAACAGCAGTCCATAGGTGAGAGTACAATTTAAAGAATCTTATTTTGTTTTATTTACGAATTTATTTTTATTTTGAAAGCCGTTATGGCCAAAAGAAATCAAAACATATTATCTTAACTCGAAACATTAATTGTTAAAGAGAATTTAACAATTAATTTTCGATTTTAACAACATAAAACGTAAGCATATTGTTTCAATATGTAGCGACGTCTACTACCCCCATCAAATAATTATTCAATACCAAATCGCATTTCGCACACACCTCGCACATAACTAATAAATTTTGGAAGGAGAAGGGGCGGGCTTTTTTACAGTGATTCTGAATCCAGCTGTCCAGATCAATACTTGATATTCATTGCAGTGAACTTATAGAAATGTTTTGTTGGTGGACTATTTAGATCGGAAAATACACTAAATTCCTATGTTCCGTTTGTGTTTGAATGTATCTGTATATAGATATGCTCATAATTGGAGTGAGAGGGAATGAGTGTGAGAGAGAGATATTTGTTCCTACTACCACAGGATAACTCACACAGTGAGTCGGTTATTCTGTGCGTCTGCTGTTTCTATTATTGTTATTGAAAAATTTGGGATTGTTTTATTAAATTACCTTCACTTAGTATAGAAGTCAGTAGTTGGACAACTGAAAAAAAAATTTCACGACCACTTGTAGGTGCTTTTGTGGACGGCGCAATATACATTGAATACTACAAATATTTGTAAATTAATTGATTACATCAATAACTATAGTTTATTTCAGAAAGGTGTAGAGTAATAAAACCTCATTAGGTATACAAAGGCAGCACAGAGTGACCCAACGAATATTTAAGCCACTTTCATAGTTTGGCATTGATTTCATTGTAAAATTCTTTCTTTTTATCAAGTGCGGGTTGGGGTCAATATATGGGTTTAGCCTATTGTTATCCATTCACAAACACTGAAAATAGTGTGCCAAAGGCGTGCCGGTAGGATACTCGTAAAAAGGAAAGAATTTTATTTTAACAGAATAAAAATTAGGCATTATGTACATAGTATTAGGTGCGCTTATTTTTTATTGAACATTATACAAAAAATACATTATACAGAAATTAAATTATAAAAATTCATAATAATCTTCGTTATCTGAGGAACTGTTATCTCCTCTTGACGTTATAATTAACGGGTCGACGGTCCGATCGATCAAGTAGTCAAGATCCCACATTTTCTCCTCTTCTTTAATGACATGCAGGACTGCTTCTCGCCAGTTCTCTGGTGTCACCTCCTTATTGGCTTGATCAAAGAGTAGCTTAACGTCTTTCATTTTGAATGTCGTGTTGTGTCTTGCTACAAATCCTTTCACTTGCGCCCATCTATAGGATTTAGTTCGCAATGATATGGCGGTGTGCGCAGCACAGTTGCACTATGTTTTTCTGCTACATCTTCCACAGCGTATTTCATAAAACGATGTTTGTGTAAATTTGCTATAGCTAATAGTTCTTTTTTTATCAAATTATCTTCAAATTCAATACTTTTGGTGGTTAACCAGTCAATAATTTCTTGTTTTCTCCAAGATGAAGTTGGAGTCTTCTCTATGCGTCGAGAATGATAACTCGCGTTATCCGTAACTACTACTGAATCAGCCGGAAAATATTTTATCATTTCACCAAAATAGTCTTCAAAAACATCCGAATCCATGTCCTCGTGGTAATCTCCCGTATGGCACGGCTGAAAGGTTAGCAAACCTTCTTTTAAAAATCCCTCTTCGCTTCCAATATGGACGATTATTAGTATTTTCCCTTTACCTGAAGGCACCCTAATACCCGTTGACAGGCCTTCCATGAAAGCTTGGCGAGCACTGGTTATATTTTTGTCCTGCCACTTTTTTGGTACTGTATAACCTTCATTGATCCAGGTCTCATCAAGATAAAAGATTTTCTCCTGCTCTGTTCTGTACTGCTTTATACTTCTTAAGTATTTTCGTCGCCAGCAAACAATTTCATCGCTTTCCAGTAAAAGTGCTTTACGGTTATGCTTTTCCCAGGCAAAATCCATATTTCTCAAAGTGGTCCATAAAAGATTTTTAGTTATCAACGGAATCCTGTCATCCTGGCCAAGCTCCATTAAAATGTTACCTAGGGTGGGTATTCCTTTTTTAAAATAAAAAGAGTGAACTTTTCTTCGAATTACACTTTTGGTGTCTTCATCAAGGACTTTTACTGGTCTGCCTGGACTTTTCTTGGGAGGCTCCACTTGGCCTGCTATCTTTCTTCCCCGCAATAATTTAAAAACGGTGGACTCTCCAACTCCAGTCATTCGGGAACATCGGTCGACAGTTTCTTGTACAGTAAATTTCGGGTAATCGTATTTTATGCAATCGTGTACATTTAAAATAATAAGTTTTTCATTCACTGATAGTGGAGAATTATTGGAACATCTTTTCGTTGGTGTAAATGTCGCCATTTTATTACTAATCTTCTAATACTGTGAACACTATTTACGGCTTAACAGCAAATACTGATGCGTTAAACTAAACAAATATACTTATAAAGGTCTAAAAATTTTGGGTAAGGCACCTTGCGGCTCATGGTTGAGCCGAATCTGAAACAGGGTTGGAATTAGACAGAGGCACTAATAGAAGGTTAAACGGTACCTGTTAAACGCAAAACGTAACTGTATAATCTACTACCTAAGTAATTCCTACACAATATGTCGATATTGTCACTTCAGGCCAGAAAACATACTTTTCCTAATTCTCTTACGCAATTACTTGAAATTTCAATATTACAAACAATACTATTTCAAGACCTACGCCTATGGCCGACACCGAAATTGAGCCGAACTGGACGGAATTCCCCATTTTATTACTCTATACCCTTCTGAAATAGACTATAGAATCGCGATCGAGACGGAGTATTGAAACAAAATTTAATGGTAGATACACAGCACAGAAGGTCCAATCAAAATATCTGGTTTTATTAAGTCCGCTGATAATAATGTTGTGCATTTTAGATGCTGACCGGTATTATGGAAATATGGGCGTAGCTCATCCCGGCCCATTTAATAAGGTACCTGACAGATCAATTTGTAATGACTTTAGGAGGACGCACCGGAATTCGGTCCCGCCACCTGCGGAAGGGACTACCTGTAACGGATTAAATTCGAAGTGCGATTTCGGAATTGGGTCCCATGTACCTACTATTTGTTTAATTTGACCAACCTAACAAAACCTAACCCCAACCCCAGTTAGATTCGACAGCGGACCGAATTACGAAATCACCCTTTTGGATTTGGACAAAATCCCTGTGAGCAGGTAGTCCCTTCCGCAGGTAGCGGGACCGAATTCCGAAACACCGCTTTAGGAAATACCCATCTCGGCCCAAACCACTTCCAGGTAGATACCTAACCTAACCTAAAAATATTTCAAAGTTTTCTTATCTTGAAATATCTTATTATCATTCATGTATATAACTTAAATAAATTGTTGTAATATAGTTAGCTATTATATTTATATATAGACATTAATAAAATCTAATCAATCTGATTGAAGTGTATTATTGTAATAAAGGTGGGACGAGATGGGCCATTCCAAAACAGGTCATTTTTAGATTCGGGCCGACTTGGGCGATTTTTACTCAGTATACCTGCCTGACGGGTCGAGATGGGAATCGCCCGGAAATATAACAATGACCGCCCCTTTTCTCAATCCCTAATGGTCGTAGATTTGGGGACTTTATTCAAACAGACCTATTATTTACAATAACAATTATAATAAAAGCTACATTTTAAAACAAACATACCAATATAATACTAAACAATGTTTATAAACACCTGCTAATACTTCTTATACAGGGAAATACGTTTTAAATAAAATAAATAATGTGTATAACAACTCGACCCCGACCATTGCGATTCTAGTATAATAAACTTGTTAGTTTGTATTTAGTTATGTCTAATTAAATGATATTTTTTCATTTTCCGCCCGCTCATAGAAAAAAATTTGTTTTTAACACATGAGGGGAAAGTAACTACATATTTCAATTTTTGTTCGATTCTTTGACGATTAGCGCAATGATCAATAATTATAGGCCATTTCACGAATATACGACTTTTTCGGATTATAGGTGATAACAAATAATTAGCTGGGCATACCTACTTACAACCGCATTTAGAAAGACGAAAGTAAATTCTTAAAATACTTAATTTCATAGAAATTCCAAATTTATTTTTAATGACTTTCACCAAATAATTTAACAACAATTTTAGTTATAGATTCCTCGGTAGATACATTAAAATATAATGTATCCGCTTATTATACGAGATAATCAGAAATAGGACAAATGCAACATACAAAATTTTAAAAAATGACTTGCTAAATGGAAAAATGAAAGAAATAGAGGAAGATAGGCGTAACAACAACCCAAAACAATTCTACAAAAAGATAAAAGCACCGACCAAATATCCCAATGAAACAAGGGGGATAAAAAATGGAAATGGCGTAACAGTATATGAAAGCACGGAAAAGATACAAATATGGGAAAAGTATTTTAGCAGAATGCTTCATGAAGATGATGTTGAGGACCCCAGGGTAACAGAAGACTTAGTAGCAGATCCAGAAAACGAAATCATGTTAAACTGTCCCTCTGGAAAAGAAATAGTGACTGAAATAAAAAGAACTATCAACGGAAAAGCCACAGGAGAAGACAAAATAGCAGCGGAGATGTTGAAGTATGGCGGGGAAGCGCTTCAGAAGACAATATCCGAACTGATAAAACAAATTTGGGCGGGAAATATAATGGAACACTGGAATAATCACACCCATCCACAAAAAAGGAGATAAGGAAGTCTGCAAAAACTATAGACCAATAACCCTACTTAATACCACCTACAAAATACTTGCAACCATAATAAATCAAAAACTGAAGGCATACACAGAAAAAATAATAGGAGACTACCAAAACGGGTTTATACCAGGAAAATCAACAGTAACGGCAATACACACCATCGAACAAATCCTTGAAAAATCCCTGGAATACAATAATGATCTACACGTCATTTTTATAGACTTCAGGAACGCATTTGACACAATCATAAGATTATAGAAACACTAAAAATACTAGGAATCCCAAAGAATCTTAGGGAATTGGTGGAAATGACCCTACAAAACACTAAAGGGAAAGTAAAATTCCAAGGTGAAATTTCAGAAGAATTTAAAATGAATAAAGGTGTAAAACAGGGAGACTCAATTTCTCCAACACTGTTTAACCTAGTACTTGAATCCATTTTAAGGAATGCAAATTTGAACGAGAAAAATATTATAGTAACAATGAAACTCACTTAAGAATAAAAAATTACAAGTTTGGAATTGTATCAAGCTTCAATTATTTAGGAACATCTATAGGACAAACTTGTAAAGACAAGATAAAAGAAAGAATAATGAAAAGGAAACCAAATTCTTGGCATAAATAAAAAATTATTAAAATCTAAATCGATCAGCATAAAAACAAAAATACAAATCTATAAGACTTTGATCAGACCAGTCATTACTTACGCACTCGAAACAACAACTATAAAGAAGAAGAAGATCTAAAAATAATAGAAAGGAAAATATTGAGAACAATACTTGGACCAGACATAACAAGAGATGGAGAAAGAAGATTAAAAAGAAACATAGAAAGAGAAAAGGAAGCAGGTGGAGAAAATAGTCCGATATATAAAAGAAAGGAGACTGGAATGGATGGCACACATTATGAGAAGAGCACCAACAGAAATATTAAAAAGAATAACAACATGGGTTTCATTGAAGACGAGAACAAGAGGAAGACCAGATGGTGGGATCAAGTAGAGGAAGATATAAGAGCATTGAAAATCAGAGACTGGAAAACAAAATGCAGAGACAGAAGAAAATGGAGAACTATAACAAATGAGGCCAGGACATATAAAAGAGTATAGTCACACTGATATAAGAGGAGTAATCCACCTCGTCAATAGGATTAAACACAGCTCTATTGAGCTAGCCATAATCCCTCGGGATTGAACGCCCATGATGATGATGATACTGTTGAGAAATACGGTGGAGACCCGTTGCTACCAATTTCATCTCTATATAAACCTCCGTGTAATTGGTGAAACAAAACTAATGAAAAATGCGAAAAAGGTTGAAAAATATAAACGCCACTAACATCCGAAGACTGTCGACTCTCCTTAAATTCACAAATTTGATATTCGTACACTATAATGTATAAATTGTTCTAAAATGGTATCGGAATGCCTAGGAAGATGAACTAGAAGAGAACAACATCGTCACCTGTTAAACCTGGATGTTAAACAATAATCGATTTTTATTTAAATCGATTATTATTTTCCTATCGAATTTTTAATATCGTATTTTATATCAATATTAATCGATTTTTAGTAAATCGATTATATAAATTAAGTGTTTAAATCGATTTTCAGAAACAGCTCGTATCTATGCGACGGATGAAAAAAACTTGCAGTAAGTTTCAATTTTATGGCAATTTTTTTGATTTGATTTATATTTTAGTTTTTGAGACAATAAGTTTGTCATTTTGTTGGGATGCTCATCATTTCATTTTTATTATAATAAATAAAACGTTTGATAGTACTAAAGAAATATTGCCTTCGATTTTTAGTTTTGAATTGGTTATTTTTTTATTCATATAATTTTATTTGTTTTTCAATCTGATAAATTGTTAATATGAATCTCTTAGGTTTATTATTGGACTATGAAAAACATGTACTTTTAAATATTACAAAAAAATCGATTAATTTTGAATAGAGAAAAATCGATTTTTATTTAATCGATTCTTTTCCATTAATCTCACATCCCTACACCTTTCTGCGGTTTCCAGTCCAGACGCACTGGAATAGAAGCGAATTAAATAGCAAGTGAACTATCAAGAAAAGGGGCTGAAACATCCTTTTGTAGACCGGAATTCATAAGTGTACCTCTCAGTACAGTCGTACTATTTAGTCGATGTCATCGTACTTCATCGAAACAGGCGAATATTTATGAAATAGGGTATACAGAGCTGCTGAAAAGTCTCGCTCCAAGGGATTATCTTTGAAACGGATAAAGGGAAAGTTAAGAAATTCTAAGACGATGAGTGACGATGTTTTTGACGTCACCGATTAGCGAAAGGCCGCCATTTTCAATTTTTTGAAATGGCAACCTTGATTATTTTAGATTAGATTTGATGAGGTGGCTAATCGGCCTATTCCACTGCGACCTTTTCAGATCTATTATGATCCTCTGAATCT
The DNA here is from genome assembly GCA_947563755.1 of Lochmaea crataegi. Lineage (NCBI taxonomy): Eukaryota > Metazoa > Arthropoda > Insecta > Coleoptera > Chrysomelidae > Lochmaea > Lochmaea crataegi. Next base: position 45,636,811 of record OX387426.1, on the reverse strand, counting down.
AGATTACATTCTCCAGTCCGACCTTTTATAAGTAGCCAATCAGCCTCGAGACTGAATCTTTCATGTAATTTCTTGCCGGTGGCTTCTCATCGCCTAGTACAAGAAAAAATGACAATCTAGGTCGAGTAAAGTATCACAAAGAAGCTTAATTTTTTCTCTTTCCAAAAATAATAGCAGTGTATCACTTTATTATAAAATATCAGTTTTAATTTTCTAAATTAAATTGTACTGTACTAATGATACGACCTTGAGGGTTTTTATAATTAAACAAAAAACAATAGTAGGTATTAAATACGTCAACCACATCATTATTTATGTACAAATTGTCGAAACTGATACTAATTTGTAGCTAAATAAACTTCTAAGTTAAACGGGGTCGGTATGATCTACAAGATTCAACCAACCATTCTGGTTTGCAATTAGAAGGGACAATATCACTTGTAGACCGGTTTCAGCGTATTTGCGCCGCATCAGTACAAGGTAGATATTCTCCTTCCGAGAGTAATAAGACATAATTTAACATACAAAACCCTTACCGGGTGGGCAACTGAAACTCCAGAATTTTATTACGATTTACATTATAATTCAAATCTTTATTCTTTTATTTGCATACCCAACCCTGTACAACGCCGGTATACAATAGAAATCCCATCTTCGGGTCGCTTGTAATTACAGACATAACCGTACCTTTAGGTAGGGCTGTCAGTAGGTATGATATTAAATGAAAAACATGATTGCGACAAAGACTAGCTATATAATATAATATCAATTAATAATAATACGTTAATTACAGAGTCAATTATAATAATATTCGAAGGTTATATCCCGAGACCATGACAAATAGCCGACTATTATTTTCTTAGTAATTCTATCGAGAGTACCTAACTTGTACTTTGACATTTTGATGAAACCATATGTACATCAATAATCTGAATAACTCCCGAGAGCTTTAGCTCGAGGGAGTTATTCTTTGATTTTAATATTAATTATCGAATAATGGAAAATCTGATGAATTTTTATATGGTTCTAACTTTATAACTATTGGCTCTATGGTTGTTGAAACCACACGTTCAACTATGGTTGTTAAAACCACATGTTCAACAATTTGTATATTTATATTTAGTCGCCTCTGCCTCCAAAATATTTCTACCTTAGTACAAAATCGCGCTTTGTTTTCTTTCCCTGGCGTCTGACCGACGCTTTGCAATATTTACTATTATTTTTCGGCAGTTGAAGTAGGCGTGACCAAACGCACACTTCGCGCCTAAATGCATTATCTTTCAGACAGTAGTGTCGATGTTGAGTTTCCAATCCGATCGGTCTCCCAGCTAAGACCTACCACTCCTTTACCGGTATAAAACCTATGTTTTCAGACCAAATGGGTCAAGTTTCATAGTAATTAATTTAATTCCTTTATTTCCTGCGTAATAAGTGCATTTTTCTATAAAGTTAAAGATTCAAGCCCAAAGCAAAATTATATTTCAAGTGAATAGTGCTTTGAAAACCACAAAGGAAAGAGTAAGATCACTCTAATAATTACTACTCCATACTGAAAGCCTTGTCTATATTCATCGTTACATCTGGATGTATTTTTGACGTTAAAGTTTATTAAAGTTTACTGAATTGTCAACGAAATACAGTTATTATTTATGCGAAAGAACCAGCCTCCTATAGAATTCCAGTCCACTAAATTGAAGGCATCCTATTTTTACGACAGCATAAAATTTGTTGTCATTTCAACTGATGTGGCATCAACGGCCGCATCAATGGTTGTTTCATTATATTGTCTAATTTCCACACTTGCAGCTCTTCTTTGATTACATGTTCTATGCATTTTCACCATCTCTCTGCATAAACTCGTTCTCGTGTATGGACTCACTTAACGCATCGACACGGGATCAGCACCGCCGCGACACCCGACTATAGGCTTCATTTTATATTGTCAGAGATATTGTATTGGCACGCCGTCCGCAAAATATTCTCTCTGAGAAATGTGTTGTGGTTGAGGCGTTGACGTGCCTTGTCGGTGCTGTGCTGATGTTGTTAGGTATGCGCGCTTACATTTAAATACACATAGGAAATAAAATCTGCTGGTGATGATCAGTCGCTGTTCCTATGAGGTGCTGATAGGTGTGTTTCGATCTTAATTGTACTTCACAAAAATACGTGCTAGAACTCGTTTTCCAAACCTCAATCCCTCGCTCAATCCTTTTGATTTTTTTCTTTGGGGTTATCTTAAATCATGTGTTTACATTAGAAGTCCAAGTTGCTTTCAGGATTTGAGGTAAAGAATAGTCAGTGAATGTGAACTAATACGTGTTGAGAAGGGTAACTCAGGAATTTGGTATAATAGGCTTGCAAATTGTCAGGAGGTGATCGAACAATATTTCGAACATTTGATATCAGGAATGTATAATATCTGATTATTAGTCTCATTCTCATTTAAATGAAGTGTTCAAAGAATGTACTGCAACAATTTCTCGTTTTTGCAGAGTTTTCACAATAAACCATGTATGTACGGATTCGTCGAAAACAAGATCTATAAGAAATATATAGGGTGTTCCGTAAGAGGAGTTTATGTTCACTTTCTTACTCCCTCAAGTTTGGGTATAAGGAAATGAGCATTAACCCCCTTTAATTTTGGCCATAGATATGAATAAAAGAGCAAAAAATACTAGTTCCATTAAAAAAATTGAGATATTTGACATAAAGAGAACTTGAAATTTTCATCTCTTTTTATACTAACTTTTTTTGGTATTGGGATTGTTCACCCAGAATTTTTAATAAAAACCTGTAAATTTTTCATTAAAAAATGTAATTCCTCGAAAAGTATACATTTTAGATATGGGGTATTTTACACAAGGTGGCATTCAAATTCAACATAGGAGCACAAGAAAGGGTCGATATCCATAAAGCGGCAATAAACTATTGGCGTTACATTTTTCGGTAAAGACCTGAATGGTTTCATTTGTCGAGACATAAAAAATTGGCTTACTGAAAAAACTGACTGCACGACACTGGCCACCGGCTTATCATATAAATGAATCCTTAACCATGTGCCGAATTTTACGACCCTATTGTATTTGAAGCGATTTAATTTTGGTAAAACCGACCTGTTTTATCATTTTATTCCACATTGAAAAAAAAAGACTCACCCTATATTTATAGCACTTTTGAATAAATAATGAGGCATGGAAAAAGCTCCCATGGAAAAAGAAATATAGTATAGTAGTTTCACTGTGTAAAACTTACATTATACTAATTTCATTTAAGTACATAAAATAGAAATAATATTCTGTAATTGAAAAGAATAACATTCTTTCGTTCAATTTACAAAAAAAAACATTTCATTCTACAGTAATTCGCCTGTTCTCCTCGAGCATTCAGAACAGCGCGACATCTGTATGACATCATGAAAATTTGTCTATGTCTGCTTGAGGAATAGAATTCCAGGCGTCCGTGAGTGCTGAAAATAGAGTTTGCGGATTAATCCTAGGCCTTCCCATATGTAGTACTCCTCGCTGAAGCATATCCCATACATGCTCTATGGGTTTGAGATCCGCGGATTGCGCCGATCATTGCAAAACATCATCACCGTGCTCATCTCCAGTGCGAGTTTGGGAGTATGCGGACGAGTATTATCGTGCAGAAACAAGAAGCCAGTACCTACAGCTGCTGCATATGGAATGACGATTGGTTGTAGGATGGTAACACTAATACCTCCCCAAACCATGATTGTACCGCCTTGGTAAGAATGGACTTCCTGGGCGAATGCTAAACGGTTTACACTGCCTAGTTTTCTCCAAAACACGTGCTCGTTTCGAGTCTGGATGAATTCCAAAACAAGATTCATCACGTTAGCCCAATTAGCGGTTGTCCATAGAATGTGTTCTTGTGCCCACACTAAGCGAGATCCTCGATTTATCGCGTTACTGGAGGAACTCTTGAAGGGCGTCTGGCTCGTAGGTTGCTCTCACAATCTCGCAATCTACTACGTACTGACACTTCCACTTGGCGAACCTCTTGGAGTGTAATTTGAAGCTCAGAAGAAGTAAAATTTGGATTTCTTCCAGCAGACAACTACAAAAAACGGTCTTGTCTCGGGGTAGTGATTCGACTACTTGCTGTTGGTAGATTTCTGAATTTATCGATAAAGATAACGGTGGTTTTTCCCGATTTTGAAACACTCAAGGGCATTAAAATCCTCTTCAATAGGACCTCTCGCTTTTTTGCAGTAGTTGAGTAAACCCTGTTTTTGGGTATCTTTTGGTTGGCGCAAGAAAAATACCTTTTTCTACAGTCGCGCGTAAAATGACTAATTACTATATTACAAATGAAATCGTAAAGTCGACAAATGCCGAGGATTGTTACTTTACGCTCTAGCGCAAAAAAGGAATCTTTTTCGCTCGCTTATTTAATCAAACCACGACCTCCGAATTAACTCAATTGGTGAATATTCAAAAATTTACCAGATTAAAAATCAAATAAAATTATATGAAAATTGTCAAACATTTTGAAATATGGTCAAAAATGGTAAATAATTGTCAAAAATTGTCAAAAACTGTCAAAAATTGTCGATAATTGTCGATAATTGCTAAAACTTTTGAAAAATGGTAAAATTTTTTCAAAAATTGTAAAAAACTGTCAAAAATGGACAATTATTGTCAAAATTGAACAATAATTGTCAAAATTTTTAAAAATGGTCGATAATTGTCAAAAACTACCAAAAATGGTCAACAATTGTCAAAAATTTTGAAAAATGGCTAATAATTGTCGAAAACTATCAAAAATGGTCAAAAATTGTCAAAAACTGTCAAAAATGGACAATTATTGTTAAAAATTGTCATAATTTTGAAAAATATTTGATAATTGTCAAAAATTGTTAAAGTTTTTGAAAAATTGTCAAAAAATTTGAAATATGGTCAATAATTGTCAAAAATGGTCAAAAATTTGGAAAAATGGTCCATAATTGTCAACAATTGTTAATAATTATCAAAAATGGTCAATAATTTCGAAAAATGGTCTAAAATATTGAAAAATGGTTAAAAATTGTCAATTATTGTTAAAAACTGTCAAAAATGGACAATTATTGTCAAAATTGGTCAATAATTGCCAAAAATTGTTAAAATTTTGAAAAATGGTCAAAAATTTTGAAAAAATGTTGAATTTTTTGAAAAATTGTCAAAAATGGCCAATAATTGTCAAAAATTGTCAAAAACTGTCAAAAGTGGATAATTATTGTTAAAAATTGTCAAAATTTTGAAAAATATTTGATAATTGTCAAACATTGTTAAAGTTTTTGAAAAATTGTCAAAAATTTTGAAACATGGTCAAAAATGGTCAATAGTTGTCAAAAATGTTCAAAAATTTGGAAAAACGGTCCACAATTGTCAATAATTATCAAGAATGGTCGATAATAATTTTGAAAAATTGTCAATTATTGTTAAAAACTGTTAAAAATGGACAATTATTGTCATAACGGTCAAAAATGGTTAAAAAATGTCATCATTTTGAAAAATGGACAAAAATTTGGAAAAATGGTCCCTAATTTTGAAAAACAGTCAAAATGGTCAATAATTGTTAAAATTTTGAAAAATGGTCAATAATTGTCAAAATTTTGAAAAATGATCAATAATTGTCAAAATTTTGAGAAACGGTCAATAATTGTCAAAATTTTGAAAAATGGTCAATAATTGTCAAAATTTTGATAAATGGTCAATAATTGTCAAAACTTTGAAAAATGGTCATTAATTGTTAAAATTTTGAAAAATGGTCAATAATTGTCAAAATTTTGAGAAATGGTCGATAATCGTCAAAAGTTGTCAAAACATTGAAAAATCGATTTAAACACGTAATTTACAAAATGGATTTACTAAAAATCGATTAATATTACTATAAAAATCGATAACTAAAAATCGATTATAAGAAAATAATAATCGCTTTATATAAAAATCGATTATTTTTTAACATCCCTAGTCAGTAGATCTTTTTAAGGTTAATCATGATGAATAGCGAAAATGAGGATTATTCTAGTACTCCTATTATAACCTAAGATAATATAAAAAACTGTTTTAATTATTAAAAGGGCGACTGTAGGGCAATCTGTTACTTTACGCTATAAATACACAAATAACTATTTCGTCAAAAACCAAGTTTTGAAGATATCTTTGCTGCTACGAATTCTTCTCAGAAGCTGTTGACACCTTATGAACCTTCTTATTTGATTTTCTACGGTTAATTTTTGGCAATAAACTTTTTTATATAAGTACCTTAAGGTTGATATCACTTTTTCGAATTCTTCGCACTGTGGCTCGCTTGATTGTAGTAATTCTTGAAATTTATCTTGCACTTATTACATCTGATGAATTATTATTTTCGACAATCTGCCGAACCCTTTAAATAGTTTCTTCAGAACGTCCACTCATTTTCCTTCCATGAGCCGCCTTAATTTGAACTGTTTCATTTTCCCTTTGATGTTTCAGAAAATACATTTTTTCTGGAAACGTTAAATTATTTTTCGGACACCCATATTATTTTCTAACACCCTTCAATAAAGATTTTATCTTCCAAAGATAGAACCATCTTTAATAAATTAACATTATTATTTGAACTGCCAAAAATTGGAAAAATGGTAAATTCCAAGACAACCTTGGCAAATTATGCTTCATCCCATAAAAAATCATCGTTTTTCAGGTTTTGGTTTAAAATTATTGATATTTTCAGATTTTCCAAAGAATGTTAGTTGGTTTACAAGTAGCGCCATTCGGTTTCACAACGAACTTCAATGCACCGATTTAATGAAATCGTCGTGAGTCCGGTCCTGGTTGAAATTGATCCTCATAATCTTCAAAATCTATTTAGGGCGCCCGCAGTTTGAGCCACTAGTGGCGCCCACTCAACGCGACCACTGGTGGCTCAGACCAGCCACTAGATGCGGCCTCCAATCGCAGCCGCTACTTTTTGCTGAATTCCGTTAATTTCCGTCAAGAGCTGGCATAACCATAGAGAGAGAGGCAACAATCCAGCTCGGAACCCGTCAGCATACAAGAGAGAGAGAGAAAATCAGAGGTTCAGGCTGTCTTTCTCTAATGGCACGTATGCTATAGACGAGAGACAAAGACAGAAAAACCTCTGACGTCTGTCTTTTTCTCTCTCACCGGAGTTCAGACGGACATTCCCACTTACACAGCGGCCTATGGCTTGTTGCCTCTATCTGTAGTATCTCTATGGGTCGAACGCGTTGGTGAAATGGAAACTCTCTTGATTTCATTATTGTTGATTATACTAAGATGTAGAAAACGTCGTCGAATTCAAAACCATCAACGTACAATTCATCGTCGTTACTGGGTTAATCCAATTCTCACTTCTCGCACAGAACGTGGACAACACCAACTGCTTTTTGAAGAATTAAAATTTCATCCAGATAAGTTCTTTAAGTATTTTAGAATGAGCGTGGTAGGACGCGCACGGGCGGGGAGAAGCCGGCTACTGTGGCCGAGTGTGCGTGCGATGCAAGTGACAAAACGCGGGCAACTAGTAGGGAGCTCGAGAGACTTCTGTAGCTTGTTGCTCAAACGCGGACCACTATTAGGGAGCTCGAGAGACTTCTGCAGCTTGTTGCTCAAACGCGGCAACTCGAACGCACGGTTTACGCCGATGCTATACAAAATCTATGAAAAAACTCGTCCGCAGTTTGTGGTCGCGTCTAGTGGCTCCACGTGCGCCCGATCTTAAAAACAAAACTGTTATTAGTGTTCAAATTATGTTCCAATTTAATTTGGCCCACACTGTAGATACATACTAGAGCTTTTAGGTTTGTTCCAACTGGCGATAGAACCGTTCCAGGTATCGTTCGCGCAAGTGCTGTATTACTTTCTCGTTCCAACTGATTATAGTATCGTTATTGGGACGGTACAAAAACTACCTTCTGGAAGGGATGATAAAGTTGATGTGCCCATCGCTAATTCGAGTTTGCGCACTATACAGTACTCGATACGATTCCAGAGTCGTTTGGAACAAACCTTTAGTTTCCTATATACATTATTCGTATTATAATTATGTAAACTGATTTTTCTTTGTTTCAGGCCTCGTCGGCGTTCAGGCAGCAGTATAGTTGTACTCGACGGGGACCTCGATCCGGTGAAAAAACACCCTGACGACCTAGACGACAGTTTAGAGTACAATAACATGGTGATGATGATCCCTAGCGACAACGGACCTCATAGGGAAATGGCCGTCGACGTGCCGGATACTTTCATCGCCAGAAATAAGACTCCACCTAGATATCCACCTCCTAAGCCAACTCTTCAGGTGAGAAATAAAAGAAAAAATATTCATCTAATAATCCAAACGTTCAATCAATTATAAACACATTCACTTTTTAAAATGAAGTGCTGGGATAATATAATTTGTGTAGCCATTGCTATTAATTGCGCTTTTGTGAAAATCAATTTAATTATTTTCCTTTTGACAAGTCATACTACGTCTAAACGTCTAGACGTCATGACGTCTATCAAATCAACCAAATTTATCAAATAATTAATTTAAAAATTCCAGAAAAGAAATATAACATGATATACCTACGACTCGACCACTCGGCCACCTCTGTAACTTCTAAATGAGTTGTAAAAATTTTGGTGCCAATTTTGAATTGTTCCACATTTGAAATCAATATGACAAACTTCCAGTTTAACGGGAAATGGTGTAAAAATAAAAAAATCAATGAAACACTCTGCACTGCACCTGGTGGTTTAATTAATTGTTTCAAGTACCAAGAAAAGAATGTACTATTTTTTCCTTCGTACCTAATTTAAGAAGAAAGATGAAATTCTAACACAACTTTCTCCTGAAACCGACTATAGCAAAAATTTAATTGTCAATTATTCAATATCCAGACAGAGAAAGGTAATTATAGTCCCTGGCACCAATTTTTGGGTAGGTATTTGAGGCAAGCTGAAAACTTGTCCTATACCTCTCCTATTCAACCCCAACACGAAATTGCAAACCTGGCTGGTGAGTAGCAGGGCTAAGTCAATCCCTAAATTTTTAAAAATATTATTTTTTTTTTGCCAAAAATATTTTTGAGACAATTTGAAATTTTTAATATTTTAAGAGTTAAGAAAAAAGTGAGCCAGACGATCTAGTCAGGTTTTTAGCATTGCCAGGCGCATGTATAATTATTTTGCAAAAAATCATAAGAAATTTATTTGAAGCAACTTGAAATTTCAATAGGGTATTGTTTATAAAGATTATAAAAAATACAGATCATTGTGGTGGGACTTTCTGCCTGCCAAAAATTAAGTATAGGCGTGAGTGAGTAGCGCTATAGGCAAGCTGAAGTGTGAGAGAGAGTGTTTATCGGCATCTTAGTCTAGTCTATAAGCATAAAAATGGTGTTAATTCTACATACTGTTATTAAAATTATGTGGTTTAGCTCATTCGATCCGGAATAATGTCTAGATCATTGTGCCAAATAATTAAATTAGCCCATAAAAAATTCCAAAAGGTATAAACAATTAAAAACCTTCAAAAAATAGTGTTTGGTTTGTAGCTTATTGTTCGTAAATTATAAATATTTTCGAAATTTAAAAAAAAGATCCTTAAAAAGGAGGATATTTCCAATAAAAAAGTCCAAACTCCCAGAACTCTATCTCCATTATTTATAATTTTAATTTAACGCTGAAAATAGCCCTCCGCGCGCCATTATTAGTATGCGCGCACGGCCTCGAAAGCGAGTACGTCACTTAAAAAAATTCTTTTTAAGTACTAAAAGTATTAACATTTTTAAAACTTTGATGACGCAATCTTGTTTTGTATGTATATAAGAAGAGCTCCACGAAGCAACATTTTTTTTAGTTTAGAACGTTGAAGGAAGTTTGAAAAAAATTTGTTAATTAACAATCATCTAGCATATTGAAAAATTTGTTTTTATGAAATATTCCAACGGGAATCAATTCTTTGAAGCGTTTAGTTTATACTATAATTTTTTTAGATTTTTCAATTAACTTTAAGTACTTAAAAAGAAATTTTTTTAAGTGACGTACTTGCTTTCGAGGCCGTGCGCGCATACTAATAATGGCGCGCGGAGGGCTATTTTCAGCGTTAAGTTAACTTTTTTATTGGAAATATCCTCCTCTTTAAGGAACTTTTTTTCAAATTTCGAAAATATTTATAATTTACGAACAATAAGCTACAAACCAAACACTATTTTTTGAAGGTGTTTAATTGTTTATAACTTTTGGAATTTCTTTGCAAAATACTTTTGCACGCGTCTGGCAAGGTTGAAAACCCGACTAAATCGCCTGGCTTATTTTTTTCTCAACTCTTTCAACATTGAACTACAGCATATAAAAATTTCAAATTGCCTGAAGCATATTTTTGGCAAAAAAAATTGATATTTTTGAAAATTTAGGGGTCTGAAATTCCGTGTTGGGGTATAATAGGAGAGGTATAGGACAAGTTTTCAGCTTGCATCAAATACCTACCCAAAAATTGGTGCCAGCACTCCTACTATTATTCTAGTTGAACCCATATAACGTTACATCAATTTCATGGATGTAATAAAACTGTCAAATTTCCTGAATTTTTTAAATGAAACTAAAATAGCATTTTTTTTCTCTCTACAACTGCCAAAAAAAAAGGAGAGTTTTTGAGATATTAACATAAGTACATCATATACAAATTTTTTGCTTTATTGTTGATGGTTATAATTAGGCTGCGTTATTCATTGTTTTATTTGAGCCATAAAGGACTATATTTATATCCGGTGGCTCCCTGGATTACCGGTCATAAAACATTTAATTTTTTTTATACGCTACTTCATAATAAATGGAATACATTTCCTTCCAATAAAGAAATATTGTGAACATAGATTTCGCAATGCATTCAATTATTTTTCTGCAGCAATAATAAATCGTGAAATAACCGAAGGTGTGATAAAAGGCTTTCTTAATGATTGGAAGCTCAAGGACGAAAGTTTAAACACTTTTATAAGTTCATTCTTTGTTGTGGAATAGTCACCTTACTGTGGCTTCCAGGATACACTGGGATAGAAGGAAATGAAATAGCAGATGAACTAGCAAAGAGCTACCCTTTTGGGGGCCGGAACCCTTTTGCGGTATCAGCTCCAATATTGGAAGAAATAGGCATAGCCCAAAAAAAGAGAAGATCTGACCATTGGAAAGATCTAGTAGGGCTTAGACAATCAAATATTCTTCTGGCTGACTACAACCTGTTGAGATCAAATGAATGCATAAGTCAATGTAAAACTGCACTAAGAGTTTTAACAGGGATCATTACGGGACATTATCGCCTGAATGGGCACCTGAAAAAGCTCAAAATAGTGGAGGAAGAAGAATGTAGATTCTGTGGCATGTAAGAAGAAACCTCCATCCACATGCTTGCGAATTGCACAGCAATTCCGAATCCTAGGGCACAACACCTTGGAGATTACTGGATAGAAGAGGGACATTTACTTACCTAAGTTAAAGCATGCAGATATCCTAAAATTCCTCCGGGAAATAGGAAAAATGAGCTACTAGTCTCTGAGAATTTCCTCAGGAACTAAGTAGAAGTAAGGGGGCACAATAGATCTTTTAGGTCTCAGTGAATGTCACCCCAATTGACATACATACAAGGCTTTCTTAATGATTGGAAGCGCAAGGACGAAAGTTTAAACACTTTTTACAAGTTCTCTCTTTGTTGTGGACGACTGGTGTGAAGTTGGCAACCAAAAGTTAGCAACCGAATTGACGGAAATACCCGAAGGACTAGAGGCGTACCGTGATAGGAAATAACAGAAAAAATTGTCAAATCTTCAAAGAAAGTGAAAAGCTTTATGAATAATTCAGAAAAATTGGAAATATTACTAGAAACGCATTCGAATGGGTCTAAGGACATCAAAATAGCCGAAAACTACCCCAAAAAATTTAAAAAAGTATAAAAAGCATGAATGAAACAGAGTATCACCTTAAGAATAGTCTCAAAAAATCAAAAATGAATCACTTCAACATATACTCTACGCACAACCCCTTCGAAAGGGTCTAAGGGTATCAGAATGGAGAAAAACTACCCCAATTTTTTTAAAAAAAGTCTAAAAAGCATGACGGAAACGGAGTTAGTTTCAAAAAATAAAAATAAATCACTCCAACATATACTCTACGCACAACCCCTTTGAAAGGGTCTGAGGGTATTAAAATGGCCAAAAACTACCCCAATTTTTTTTAAAAGTATAAAAAGCATGACAGAAACGAAGTATCAATTTCAAAAAATCAAAAATAAATCACTCCAACATATACTGTACGCACAAGGGGTTCTGCTTTTGATATCTGTTGGAGTGATTTATTTTTAATGTTTTGAAAGTATTCACAAGATGATACTCCGTTTCCGTTATGCTTTTTATACTTTTTAAAATTTTTTGGGGTATTTTTTTGGCTATTTTGATGTCCTCTTTTGATTCGAATGTGTTTTTGTAGTAAAATTTTCAATTTTTTTGAGATATTCACAAGGCTTTTCACTATTTCTTTGAAGATCTGACCATTTTTTCTGTTATTTCCTATCACGGTACGCCACTGGTCCTTCGGGTATTTCCGTCAATTCGGTTGCTAACTTTTGGTTGCCAACTTCACACCGGTTAATTTTCGTAGATATCTCCACTTTTTTTTAAATAAAATATGAACTATACTCTGATAATGTATCTTTCTATAGGTGAAATGATTTTCCAATTCGGTTAAGCAGTTTTATCCATTACAAACAAACATACATAGATTCGGTAAATGATTATGTTCCGTATAGCCTTTCTCTGAGTGAAAGCTGTAGATAGAACAACAAAGAAACATTATCATATTCCCCTCTCAGGGCGAGAAGTGGGAAATAAAGAAAGAGTGAACTAGTTATCATTAAATTGGTGAATGTGTTAATTTTAATTTAATAATCGCCAACCTGAGTTAGTACCTATGTTTGTCATTAAAAAAACGACTACCACATTTATTTACAATAATGTGCTGTACGTTGATAGCATACAATATAAATTGTTGGTGGGATGAAGTCCACACCTGCTTATGCTATATTGGCAGAATGTAATGAGCCTCCTCTGGGTTTGAGACGGGATTATCTTTTTTTTATTGTGTATTTATTAGCAATCAAAACAAATATAGCTCTATAAGCTAATGAGCTGACTTGAGAGCAGAGTTATGCTCTACTATAGCATAATGAGATTTTCTCCAACGACAAATCCTCTTCAACCATTTATTAGGCCAGTTCCTTTTCAGTCTTCTAGTATTTTGAGGTTCTAGAAGTGGATGGAGTAGTCCATTTACATGGCTTTCAAGCCTGTCGTGATGGTTCGTGCTTCGCTCTGCAATTTCATCCTGGATGTATGGAATTTTTAAGTCTTCATGTAGTGTTGCATTAGACACATACCATGGTGCATCTGTTATAATTCGGAGTGTTTTGGATAGGCTTCTTTGGATTATAGCTAAGTTTGATTTGCTCGCACATACCCAGAGCTCAATGCCATATGTCCAGATTGGTTTTATGATCGTTTTGTATTGAAGAAGTTTATTCTCCAGTGCCATTTTGGATTTTCTGCTCATTAACCAGTGTAGATTTTTTATTCGCAAATCAATTTGTTTGCGTTTTTTGACTGTATGTTCTTTCCATGTGAGGTATTTGAATATTATTTAGAAAGACTGGAGGACATCGATCTTTTCTTAGTGTGAAAGTCACTTGGACTGATTTTTGTCTCGTTTATTTTTATTCTCCATTTGTGTAGGATATCGGCTGGCTGTCTTTCTACCTCAATGTTTTGTTCATCGCTGTTGGGTGTGAATACTTTAGCTAAGTGTTCATCAAATAATTTTGTTTGTTCTTTGTCGCTTCTGGCCCATTGGGGGTTTGGTCCTAGTTCGTTACGAATGGGAGGAACTTGAGTTTTTGGTTTCTTGGAATTTTTTATTGATTTCCATATCGAGTTGTCATATTGGTTTAAGTTGCTTATGTAGTCTAAGAAAGATCTTTCCTGTGCTTCTTTGATTATGGATTTTAGTTGATTGGTTATTCTATTTAATGTTGTTTTGTCTGCGGGGGCATGGGTTCGGTGCCATCTTGCTTTTGCTTTTCACTTTTGTGATATAATTGTCTTGATCTTAACTGGGATGTTGTGTATTTTGCACCCCGTAGTTGTTGTTGGTGTTGCGTGTTGTGCTGCCTCTTTAAGTGTGTTGTTTAGTGTTGATACCGTTTCGTCAATTTCAGTTGGAGATTTGAGACTCACGTGCAGGTTGATTTCCTCCTCTATTTTGTTTCGATACTCATCCCATTTAATTTTATTATTATGTAGCCTAGGAATTGATGTTCTGTGGATAACAACGGAGCTTATGGTTCCTATTATAGGCGAGTGATCAGATGAGAGATCGTAGCTCGGAGTGACTTCCAAGTAGTTAGGAGATATTCCACTAGTAAAATATTTAAAAAACTAAGATTTCGTGAATCGCCCACGATCATCAAGTTGAGTGAGATAGCGGTGGAAGATTTAACAAATCGATATTGGAAGCTGAAAAATACACCTCCAATTGCGAAAGCTTTTACTGAAACTATAAATAACATTAATATCTACAATAAAGACGAAATCATCCCAGCATTTCGGGTGCAGTATAGAGCTTTTATTGCGAGTCACAAAGTTATAATTCCAACTATCCAGCGTCCAATCAAATCAATGTAGTCCTTCTGAAATCAATATTGTCAGGCTCTGTTAATAAAATATTAATATATACCTACAGATGGATCCAAGACGAAAGGATGTGAGATTTTTATCCAGACTTTGGACTTATAATATGGTTATAAATTAGCTATACAGAAAAGCCTCAATTGGTTGATTACAAACCAATTGTAATGCTGTATTTCTTTCCGATCTAAATCTGCTATCGATTCATTAAAATCTAGTCATATCAGAGGTATTGGATGTCCTGTACTATGTAGTATCAAATCTATGCTTTTGGAGTTGAATGTTACGTTTATTTGGGTTAAGGGCCATATCAATATAACTGGGAACGAAAGGGCCGACCTGTTAGCGAAGAATGCAGTTATAAATGGACAAGTTTGCAATATTTTCACATCAGCAGATATAAACAACAGATAAGTCATAGAATTGCTAATAAATGGAAACAGCAGTGGATAAATATATCTATATCTTCTACAAATCAGTACTTTCAAATTCATTCTACTTTATCCCCTCCTCCCGAATATATATTCAATTATACAAAACCCAAATTCTATTCATCAACTTTATTTAAACTTATCACGGGCGATTTCCTGCACACCTTGCAAATCTTGGTATTATTAGATCATCATCCTGTAACTGTAACGAGTATTGTTATTGTGATCTGAATCATATCTTTTTTGGTTGTTCTAATAACGTCATGAGATCCAAATGTTCAATTGAGTCGCTTATGAAATTGAATTATAACTTTCCGAGCGCGCGCACACAGGTATAGGTCCTTCGTCTTTATTTAAACTATTATTACATTTAACTATTTCTATACTTTCAAAGCATTAAGGAGTATTGATATCAACTTCGATGCAAATCAACCTCTAAATAACTTTCTACCCCTTTTTAACCCCGTTAGGCGATGAGTTTCAGTCAAATACGAAACACGTCTTACATCAGTTCTGTTAAAGAATTTGAAGTAGATTGGACCAAGGAATCACGTTGTCCCATACAAACTTTGTCCCCGTTTTTCACCCCCTTTTCGGAAAATCCTTTCTTACCGGATGCCTACGTCATACAAAGAACACACCCTCTAAGTTTCAGGTCTCTACGATCAGCTGTTTAGACTGTGCGTTAATCCGTCAGTCAGTTATTCAGGACAAAGCATTTTATATGTATAGATAGAGTAGTAAAATGACATACAGTTTTTTAAACTGAAATTATATTAGATAATAACAATTCCGTTGTGTTTCGCATATATCAGAGCAACTAAATATTTATGACTGGAATGTTCGTCCAAAATTAGTAGCACTTTATCGGTTAAGGAAGCCTGCGCATATTTCTTGCCTAACCATTTCAGAAAAACTGTTCCTATCATCCAACCCGTTTCTTGAGCAACGCCTAATGTTCCTGGTGGAGCATGATCAAGTAGTTCATTTTTCATGTTCTTTCGAGCAAATATGATGCATGGCGGAATATAGCTTCCATTTGAGCACACGCAGCAGACCACGGTCATGTGGGAGCCTCGTTCTGCACTAGTAATAGTGCCGACTTGCTTTCTCCATTGAGTGCCAAATATTTTTTGGGGTTTCTGTACGGTAGAAAGTGCCGATTTATTGTCATTGTATATCCTCATTGGGTCAATATTTTCTTTTATTGGAACATTTTCTAGAACAGAAAAAAGCTGGCGACTTGCGGTTTGTTGAACGCTTGTACTCTTGCAGGTGATGTAGGTTCTGGCTTGCGAAGTGATATGTGGGTTTCTCTTGCGAAAATCTCTTAACCAGTCTTTGCCTGCCATTTGTTTTGCATTACTAAACTTGTGCACTCTCCCATTGTTAGTAGCAAGTTGAAAGGCCAAAACTTTTTGCGAGTTATTCCAAATAATCTTGATTCTAATAACTTTAGATGCTCAGCCAGTTCACGTTCAAGTGCTACGGGAAAAGTAGTTTCAAATCTTCCAAGTGCTTTCTCACCACATTTAATGGTTTTATTTTTATCTTGACCATGCCTCCTAAGCGTGGTGAACGGTACACCAAAAACCTTAGATGCTCGGAGCCATCCCATTTCACCTTCATAACGGCATCTATGGCTTGGTTCAAAGGCACCGGATCCCAATCTTGGCGTTTCGTCTTTCGAACATAATTACGAGGCATTTTTGCTAAATCTAAAATAGATAAATAAAAGGTGAACGGTCGTCGGACCGCCGACAGAAGCTTGCTTCTTATGCACAATAGAATGACCATTTTTCGTGAATTTTTCACCATTTTTTCAAAAATTTTGACCATTTTTGACGAATTTTGACAATTATTGATCGTCTTTGACAATTATTAACCATTTTTTCAAAATTTTTTGACAATTTTTTCAAATTTTAACAATTATTGACCATTTTTGACAATTATTGACCAATTTTGACAGTTTTGACAATTATTGATCATTTTTGGCAATTTTTAACAATTATTGACCATTTTTGACAATTTTTGAGCATTTTTGACAGGTTCTGACAATTATTGACCATTTTTGACAATTTTTCAAAAATTTTGACCATTTTTTAAAAGTTTTGACAACTTTAAATAATTATTGACCATTTTTGACAATTTTTGAGCATTTTTGACAGGTTCTGACAATTATTGACCATTTTGACAATTTTTCAAAAATTTTGACCATTTTTTAAAAGTTTTGACAACTTTAAATAATTATTGACCATTTTTGACAGTTTTTTATAATTATTTACCATTTTTTCAACATTTTGACAATTTTTGACAATTTTTCGGAAAATTTGACCATTTTTCAAAAATTTTGACGATTTTTGACAATAATTATTGACTATTTTTCCAAAATTTTGACAATTTTACACCATTTTTGACAATTTTTGACGAATTTTGATTAGTTTTGACAATTATTGACCGTCTTTGACAATTATTGACAATTTTTCAAAAATTTTAAACATTTTTCAAAATTTTTGACAATTATTGACCATTTTTGACAGTTTTTGACAATTTTTGACGATTTTTCCAAATTCCTGTCAATTTTTGACCATATTTAAAAAAATTTGACAATTTTTCAAAAATTTTAACAATTATTGACCATTTTTGACCATTTTTGACAATTTTTTACGAATTTTGATTGGTTTTGACAATTATTGACAATTTTTCAAAAATTTTGAACATTTTTCAAAATTTTTGGCAATTATTGACCATTTTTAACAATTTTTGACAAATTTTGACAATTTTTGAAAATATTTGGCAATTATTAACCATTTTTTCAAAATTTTGACAGTTTTTGACAATTTTTGATCATTTTTCCAAATTTTTGACAATTTTTGACCATACTTAAAAAATTTTGACAATTTTTCAAAAATTTTAACATATTTGGCAATTATTAACCATTTTTTCAAAATTTTGACAATTCTACACCATTTTTCAAAATTTTAACAATTATTGATCATTTTTGACCATTTTTGACAATTTTTGACGAATTTTGATTGGTTTTGACAATTATTGACAATTTTTCAAAAATTTTGAACATTTTTCAAAATTTTTGGCAATTATTGACCATTTTTAACAATTTTTGACAAATTTTGACAATTTTTGAAAATATTTGGCAATTATTAACCATTTTTTCAAAATTTTGACAGTTTTTGACAATTTTTGATCATTTTTCCAAATTTTTGACAATTTTTGACCATACTTAAAAAATTTTGACAATTTTTCAAAAATTTTAACATATTTGGCAATTATTAACCATTTTTTCAAAATTTTGACAATTTTTGACCATTTTTGACAATTATTCACACCTATAGGTGTGCGAGCTCAGTGCGGCAAGAGAGATTGCGCACAGTCGCTTGAATGAGTTATCGCGTGACGAACGCTTTTTCGTAACATCACACGTTTCACGAGTTCACCAGCCTTCTCAAAAGTCCTATGTCGTGCAATGAGAAGCAAGCTTCAATAATTAGGAACCTACCTACATAACATGATACATAGCGGGTAAAATGGCATAGTATGCCATTTTTCCCTATTAACCTACAAAATTCGTTTAGTTAATTATTTAAAAAATAAGGAGCTGTTTTTTGAATAACTAATAACTAAAGTAAAGAGTAATGTCACTAGAACTGTGCAATATTTGATTTACCTCTTTATAATAATTTAATATAAAAAATATTACTGGGTATACAAAAACTTTACACAACACGTGCTTCCTAGTTAACAGCCTGAGGCCGACAAACTCAATCGCGATCTAAGCAGGTTTGTATAGTGAACTGTTCGTAGATTTTTTTGCTCTCAGAAAGTGAAACAATGGTGAAAAAAACTGCTATGCCATTTGACCCCACTATGCCGTTTTGTACACCCTTCCCCTAATGAGAATACCGTTGTAGAAAATGCTACATGAAGTTAATACTGATGATTTATTTAAATTCATTAATATTTTACTTTCTACCTGTAAACATTCTTCGAAACTTTGTAAAATGTTCCGTTTTCTCTTATTATAGTTTCCACTGCTCTTACGGCTAATTCTGATAAATTTGTTAGTTACAAACGTTTCAATTTATTCATTACTGAATTATGGGAAAGAGCTGAGAATGGTTATTTAAAATAAAATAGTATTTAGATTTGTAATTTAATTAAATATGCCCCCTTTAATAAACTATTATAATGTAATTATTGTAATTCCTGCTGACAATACTTCATTTATTTGTTTTATGGATATTTAACATTCTTATCAAAAATATTTTTGTAACTTGAACAAATACTAAGTGTGCTATTTTTTTTCTTCATGTCAATATCAACAAATGCATTGAAATGTTGTTTATTTGTTTTCACAATAAAAATAATATGAAATCGAAAACAGACAATGCGAAAAAGTTGTCCTTTCGGCTTTCTTAATTATTTGAAAAACTGATTATTGCTGGTAAAAAATGTTTTATGTTTAATGTTTTTATTTTATATTTTTACTTGTCATAGGTAGGGTACGACAGATTATTAGGAATTTCTTTTGAAGACGACAATCAGGAAAGAGCAATAGACGTTCCTGATAATTTTGTAGAAAGAAAAAAGACTGCTCCTAAATATCCCTCTCCGAAAACTCCTAAGGTAAAATAAGGAAGAAGGGCTCCTTTAAGCATGCATTTTGCACGGTCAATGGGATTTGCTTGTAGGTACTTCAGTCAACAATGAAAAACATAACGACACAAATAGCCAAATAACCGATCTGAAATGTATTAGAACATTTTTAAATTTATCTAGCGGAACTAATTTTGTTTTCAACTTTCGGTGCGGATAAACTCCTACTTGATAATTTCAAATTAAAACTTCAACTTCAAATTTGGACCCAATGATAATGAAAAGCTAACAAAATGAATTGAAGGGCTCAATGTGAAACATGACAAGCCTCAAAAAGGTAAAAGTGAGATATTTGACTTTGAATGTTAAAAATAATATATAAAATCCAGTAACAACTTTTATTGTTTTAGTTTAGATATGTCGATACATCATGCCCTATGGGACTATAGTTGACAACAATATTAATAAAATTACTCCAAACTTGAGTAAAAACAGCCTTTATTAAAAAAAAAGTGGCTTGTTATATTATTCCACTTATAATAAATACCCAAAATCTTATTTAATCAACCAGCTCTTCGACCTCATCAGCAACATCAGGGACGACATCCTCACATAAACTTTTGTTGAAGGGATGATAGACTGAAGGTAGACTCCGATTCACATAAGAAGAAGCCACTTGAAGTTTGTCAACCGACTTGCGCAGAAACCAAAACCCTTCTCCTTTATCTATGCCGCTTCGTAACGACCGTTTCATTCCATTGGCGTTTCCAACGATTTTCATGCCGACAGCCATTTTATTATTGACATTTGAGGTTGTGTTTGAAGCAATCATTCACTGTCGAATATTTTAAGACATTTAGCTAGTTTATCTGTGAGAGTTGTGTGTTTTGTTTGATCTAAAACCATACCTCCTAAGAAACTTGTTGATTTTAAAGAAAAAATAATCCACAATCAAGGCCGACAGATTCTTAAAAACGTTGCAACTTTTATCGAGTCCGAAAATGTGAAAACGTTACGCTACTGATTTGAAGTCGATTGTCAATTTTACAGTATGGCGCTGGTTTTGACAACAAGTTCGCGCATACGACTGCAACTTCAGGTGGATTCTTCTTACGTGAAATGGAATTTATGTAGGGTAATAATGATCTCACATTGTCGAGTTTCTTTTTTGCAATCCGAATAGGCACAATATACTTCTGTTTTAAAGCAGAAACAGAAAGCACATTTGGACGTCCCTTCTTGACAACAGTAACGGGGTTGTAGGTACCATTCACAGAATGCTCAACTTAAAATGCTTTTTTGTTATCACTCTTGAAAAAAAATGAAAAAACATTGGAAATATCCAAAGATTGGTGGTCATCAGTGCGAGTAATCTTTTTAATGTTCTCTAAGAGTTGTTGTACATTGAGAAAATCTTCCTGCTTCATAACAGTTAAGTTGAAGGACTTCTTTTTATTGGATTCTTTTATAACTTTGTGGAGCATACTTTCTATGTCGATGAGAGCAAAATCCCTGTCAGAGGGAATCCGCTTACTAAAAAATTGTGTGTAATAGACTTACACTATTGTTCCTTCACTAGCTGGAACCATAAAGACATCAAAAGCCAGTTTTTATTTTAGCCTGGGCAATTATCTGTGAAGAAAACTAAATGTCCTACTTCACCTATCTTTGAGTTCAGAAATTTTATGAGTATTGATGCAACTTCATCACTTCCTCTTTTTGTAACGTTTTCCGTCCAGACAAACATATAACCAGCGTCTTCTGTACAATTATGGATTCCTAGATTATACATCCATATTTTCCTGCAATAAAATGCAGGACCAGTGGGAATCGGTGAGGCTTGCTGTCAAACGATATAATACATGTCTTCTTATCAGTTTGGGATTGGGCTGTTTCGCTCTTCAATAACTGTTGCATTGCCTGAGCCTTACACTTGTGCAAGTTAAGTCTTGTTCTCAATTCGCCATAATCTTTTTTTTCTGATTTTGCTGACTCTATTTGGATATTAATTTCGTCGCATGTTTTGTAAGTGTCTAATTTTGGCAGCTTTAAACCAATATTATACCCGGTACAGAATATCTTACGGTAAGTATAATATGTTCCTTAACCAATTCTTGCTCCTTGACACCAAAGGACATATCGTTCCCAATAGAGACTGGCTATACTCCAGGTAAACTTTATTCATGTTTTCTTGTCGACTGTAGTGGCTTTGATACGTTGGAATCGAATATATATGGTTTTTAACACTTTGTATGTCCAAATCAGATATTTTGTTCAAACGGTTTGTATGCTTTCCTCTTTTGTCTCTTTCTGGCACTAGATTTCCTTTTATCTTCTTGCTAACAATATTATTTACTCTGCCCTTAGAAGCTTGAAGTCCATGGACATTTAAAAACTGTTATGCAGACGCGTGTAGTTTCACCATTAATATTAATGGAGTAGACTGCATTGCTGTTTGATGTGTTTGCTTCTTTCGGTAGGACCTTTTCTTCTTAACAATATCTATACATCCGACTAAGTTACTATTTTGTAACTCCCTAAATTTCATCGAATTTTTCTTTTTGATCTTGAATAACAGTGTTCATTTCTTTGTCTCCATCCAGTTGTTGGAGTTTTTTCGGGTGTGTTTGGTTTTGTCCTTTTTCTTGACGGACCTTGTTCATTAGCCTACAACAAAATGCAATAATATAACAAGCTACGTCACAAGCAACTAGAATAATACTTTAATCTTGAATGGTAATAATGTGACAAGTCACATTAAGGAAAAATTATTTTCATCACTTGAGTCACTTCTAGATTGTACTTTGTCACGGTCACTGTCATCGAATGTCGACTCAACTTCACTATTTTTCTTGCTAGAATTGACAGAACTCACAGAATTATTCGAATCGCTTCCGCTCATGTCCGCCATTTTGATGTGGCGCGTCATTATGTCGTGTAGATACTAGAAACAAACTAGACCTATGCAACAGTGTGACCATAGGTTTATCGCGCCATCTATTAACGAAGGGCCGAAATAATTTTTTATACTTGTTATACTATTGCTTTAACCGTCTCTTTTTGAACTCATGTGTGGCTTGTCATTGTTTCACATTAAGCCCTTCAATTGGAACTAAGAGAAAACGAATAAATACATTGTCAGGAATGGTATTTACACCTGAAGTAAGTGCGGAAGCACTTCATAATCCTACTTTATAATTTCAAATGTCCCTCACTTACGTACTCCAAATTTAGACCAAATAAAAATGTAAAGCTAACAAAATGAATCAGATCTGAGAGAAAACAGATAATTACATTTTCAGGAATTGTACTTATATCAATGTTAAATGATTTTCCTTGGGCAAGGATAAATTCTATTTTTCCCGTATTTTCAGCAACGTTTACCAAGAAATATATATATATATATATATATATTATTAGTCATCCTAAAATGTATTCCAGCTCTGTTTCTCATTCTCGGAATTTGATGATTGTCTAATTGTATTATTACTGTTAATGTTATAAATATAATATATTCCATTCGTTGAAACTGTGAAAGAAAAATAATTTGAATTCTCTTGTGATGATGGTTTCTCTTGTTATTCAATTAGCCGCAATGTTAGCCACACAAAAATCACACAGGGTGCTGTAGTTAACGCAACAGCGAATATATTTTTGAAATAAATCCTGGATACTCCAGGATTTTTTTTATAGACTCCATTTTTTGCAGTCTATAATCAAACTACATAAACCTGACGACTATCTTGTAGATAGTATATTTCAATTCCTTTCGCAGAACAATCAAATTACAAACGTTCTCATAAGTGACGGTTGGTAGAAAATGTCGTTCAATCGAATGTGTTGGATTGTCAAAATATCTTTATTCTTGAGTATAATCTACTTAAAACTCAATACACCTAGTCTAAGGCTCCTCCAATAGTCTTATTCCATCCCTGTAATGAGATTCTGGAAGATCAGCAAAATACACGCCAAAACATGTTTTCCTAAAAAGAATATATTCAGGTTTCTGAAAAGATAGATAGTAGCTGATAACATTTTTGTGAGAAGGTGTAGTTTTCATATCCAACTGATCCAAAAGGGGGTCGATTGGCCCGGTTGGCAATACCACACTGCACAAATCTTTAGTGTATACCCTACATCTATATTTTAGTCCAAGAGATCTAAGCTTCCGTGAAAGCCTATTATCCGTTTTGGAGTTAGGTCTGTAACCTAATCAGGATCTAAATAGACCTGTTCCAGTTATTTAAGGCTATGGCGGACGATTACCCTGCAATTGCAGATAATGTGTTCCGCCGTCTCATCTGCGTCATTGCAGAATCTGCATGTTCTACTGTCCAATTTGCCTATCTTGCAGACATGGTATCTGAGTGAGCAGAGTCTAGTGAAAATTGCTGAGATTGCTCTGAGATCAGATTTCTGAAGCTCCAAGAGCAGTTAGTGATCAGAAGGTGATAACCTTTTTGCCTATCTTTGGCATGGAGTATTTTTCCAGTAGGCTGCACTAAGTTCCTTTTCCCATTTTCGGACTTCTTTTACGATGCGGCTTTTTGGGATGCCACAAAATGGTTCGTGTCTGATAGAAAGAGTACAAGCCTCTTCCCTCGCGAGTCCATCTGCAATCCCATTCCCGACAATTCCTTCATGCCCTAGTACCCACAACAAAGTTACTTTGTTGTGTCTAGCCAGTTGCTTAAGGGATTGTTTGCAGTTCCAGACTGTTTTAGACTTCAGAGCCTTCAAAGCAGCTTGGCTATCAGATGCAATAAATATTATAGCTGAGCTGAGCCGTTTTTTGAGGACCTCTTGAGCACAAATATCTAGTGCTAATAGTTCCGCTTGGTATAATGTTTCCACTGCTGTTGATATATTAGAGCCCGTATTCCTAGTCCTTCGTTTGTTTTTGACCAATCAGTATAGTAATTAGAGCGATAGATTGTTTTGTTTTAACTCACGATCATTGTTAACAACATTAAACGTGAGTTCGAAATCCTGTTTCGCAGACATAAAGTCGTGTGCATCTCCATGGATTGGGTTGCTCAAACTAATGTCATAACCTTCTTTGCCGATCATGTACTCTTTGGAGTTTGGAGTGTTGGAGCTGAACGAGTAGCAATCATTCATTCTCATAGATCAGAGTTTTTTCCAAAATCAGTAGAATTCTTGTTATAGTAATGCAAATTCCGATGACAAATATGTGTTCAATCCATTTTTAGTTGCATTTTTTACGAATGCCTCTAGTGTCGCATCCGTACAGCATTTGCATACGTAATTATTCATCTAAGATAAGGAGTAAGTTCTCGTGTCGATGCGTTAAATGAGCCCATACACAACCGTCGAGTTGACCACTCGACGGTGCTGTGACGATGCTTGTCAGGTGCTGTGATGATAAGTGTGTTTCGACCTTAATCCTCCACATAACTTGCATTCATTTTACTTGTTCCATTAACTAATTCCCGTTATTTTCAACTACTCTTATAGAATAGTTTTTCAGAATATGTATGTGATGTATGTTTAATATATTGGGGTAACATTCACTGAGACCTAAAAGTTCTATTTTCGCCTACCTTACCGGAAAATCAATCATATGAACACCAAAAATAAGGCGGAAAGTATTGTTTAGCAGCCAAAGGGCGGAAAATTGAGTACTTTGACGTTTCACATAAATATTTTAATTAAACGTCAGTGTACGTCAAAGTTTTTTGTATTTTCCTATTTTTTTGTGTATTTGGTAGGCAAAAAATAGTTGTGTGTCACTCATGCAGGAAGATCTTTAGCAGCCCTTAACTATCGGAAGGCTAAAGCTCATTTTCTGCCCTTCTGATTGTGCCCCTTTTCTTCTACTTAGTTCCTGGGGAAATATTCAAGAATTAGTAGTTCCTTTAGTCCTATTTCCCGAAGAAATTTTAGGATATCCGTAGGCTTTAGTTTAGGTAAGTGTCCTTCTTCTATCCAGTAGTCTCCTAGGTGTTGTGCCCTAGGGTTCTGTACTGGTATGAAATCCGCAAGTACGTGGATGGAGGTTTCTGCTTCCATTCCTCACAGTCTACATTCTTCTTGATCCACTATTTTGAGCTATTCAAGGTGCCTATTCAGGCGATAGTGTCCCATCAGAACACCTGACTTTTAGTTAGGTATTGATTTGTTCTCACCTAGTTCCAGTATCCTGTAGTATCTTTGATTGTCTAAGCCCCTTCTAGATTTTTCCGATGGCCAGATCTTCTTTTCTTTTTGACACAACCTATTTCTTCCAATATAAATAGGATCTGATATCGCAAAAGACTTCCAGTCCCCCAAAAGGGTGTTTCAGCCCCTCTCTTTCTTAGTTCATCTGCTATTTCATTTCCTTCTATTCTAGTGTGTCCCGGAACCCACAGTAAGGTAATGATGTTATTCCCGCCTAGTTTGCCTAGGCATTCCCACACCATTTTGGAACTGATTACACAAGATCTCAGTGCTCTAATGACTGCTTGACTATCCGACATGATGATAATCCTTTGCCTTCTATATCTTTCATCAATATTGAACTGCGCACACTTTTCTATGGCGTGAAAATATACTTGGGGTTTTGGGGTTCTTCCCAAGCTTTCAAAGTGTTTGGTTCCTGGCCCGTACACTCCTATCCCAGTCTCTTCTATTGCTTTTGAGTCGACTGTACACCATTGAATGGCATTCTTTCTAAGTCTGGTGAGGATGTTGGGATCCCATTCCGTCTTGATACTGAGTTCCGTATTGAACTTCTTTGAAAAGTTATACTTTTTCATCATACCATCCTGTGGTATGTCCCAGGATTTCTGAAATCTAGAAAGGGATGAGGTGGTTTTTTAATTATTTTGACTCTATCTACGCTGTATCTGGCTCCATAAGTCTCACTATGGCAATTTACATCCTGCTCAGGATCCTTGGGTTAGAACACCAATTTTTTTCTGCCAGGTTTCTGCACACCATTTCACAGGTGTCAGACTAAGATATTTGATTTCTTGTATCCTTTCAGCCTCGCTTCCATCAAGCTTAACGGTTTTGAGGTTGAGTTTTCTTTTCTTAGTGAATACTATAAAGATGGTTTTGGTGGGCTTGATGTTTAGTACCACTTGCTCACATCAGCTATTTGTATAGTTCAAACACCTTTGAACGATGTCACAAAGGGAATTTTGAAAATAACTATTCTATTAAATTTATTATTTTGTTTCATAATAGAAATACGTTTTTTCAACAAACAGATAAATCCATCATAATTATTTTTCGTCCATTACTTACAAAGGTTCAGTTTGACTATTTGTGATGTAAAATTAATATGTATATTTATGTTATGTATATTGAATATTTTAACACACATTGTGCTAACCAACAAATACATACCTAAAAGTGTATTCATAAAGAAGAGAGAGTAATAAAACGATGAAAAACCCATTTTTTTGACCGTACCATTGGCGTAGGTGTTTTGCCAACATTTAAATTAAAAAAAATAGAAATATATATATATATATATATAATATAATATTACTTTTATTCCTAAAATGTATTTTTATTATTTAATATATAAATTTTTTCTAATAAAGTAATTTGTTTTAATAAATTTCATAGAACTTTTTACATATTTACTATTTTCTTTACTAATACCTATATACCACGGTACTTGAAATGTAAGTTTCCCCCAATTGCGGCGCCTATGAGAATAGTTTATCCCTTGCCTTCTATTGATCACTCAGTACAAAATCCAATCCAAATTTGCATTTTTATTACTCTCTCTTCTTTATGAATATAGTATACATACAACAAATAATATACATTTTTCACCAAACGAATAAATCCATGAGGATTAGTTTTCGTCCATTACTAATACAGGTTTAATTTGACTATTTGTGATGTAGTAATAGTTGATGTATTATGTATATTAAATATTTTAACACACTTAATGCTAACATTATACAGGGTGATTAGAGTGATAAAGCTCAGTAGGTCTGTTATCATAAAATATACTAAAAAAGTTAATTATAAAAATTGTAGGCAGCTTTAAGCTTCATATTTCAAAATTAGTTACAATGTTACAGGGTGTTCCATAACTCGGTGCCAGATCAAAGTTATGCCTTTTTAAATGAAACAACCTATATTTTACTTTATAACTGAAATCCACTTAACTGCCCCATTACAACAATATTTATTTTTAACATTTATTGTCATTTTACAATCTACTTCATCACAAGAATATTTAGTAAAAGGGTTGTATGTTATCGAACTTGGAAGTGAAATGTCCATTGGCATTTTCACTTATACAGCACTAATCACTATTAGTGTTGATCTTCAGGCCAGTTTTTATTTAATCTTCGGTTGGTTGGTCCATCATTGTACAAGTTTTCTATTTGGTCGTTTGGGTGGCCAGTCAGTCTCGTTTGGTAATTGGTGGAAACTGTTTTAATTACTTCTGTGACATACGGGATTTGGAGATCTTCATGGAGAGTTTGATTGCTAATGTACCAGGGGGCATTAACAATTGATCGCAGTGTTATCGACTGGAATCTTTGGATTGTTTTTATTCTGGTAGGTTTTGCACAACCCCACAGTTGCACACCATATGTCTAGATAGGTTTTAGCGTTACTTTGTATAGCATCACCTTGTTTTTGGTTGATAGTTTGGATTTTCGGCCCATTAGCCAGTACATTTGTTTGGATTTGATGTCTAGTTGCCTTCTTTTTGTTTGTACATGTTTCTCCCAGGTTAATCTCCGATCTAGGTGCAGGCCCAGGTATTTCACATCACTTTTTACTGGTACTGCGATACCATCAATGGTAACTGGTGGGCAATTGTTGTGGCAGGTAGTGAAAGTCACCTGAGCAGATTTGGATTGGTTGATTTTAATTCTCCATTTTCTATACCATTGGTTCAGATGAGTTTGCATGTTTGTTGAATAGGTGACTGGATTACTATCTACAGAGAGGATGGCAACATTGTCTGCAATGGCGGCTATCGTTGTGTTGTCTGTTTCAGACAGGTCGTTAGTGTACAGGAGATAGAGGAGTGGTCCTAACACGCCTCCTTGGGGCACGCCAGATTTTATAGGATAGTTGTTTGATATTGAGTCATTGTGTTTGACTGAGAAGTGTCTTTCAGTTAGGTAGGACTTCAGCAGGGTCTATTTCACCTTATAGAGCTTTCTCTGCATGCCATACTTTATCAAAGGCCTGCGAGACGACTAGGAATACTCCGTTGCAATACTCTTTTCTTTCTAGAGTTTGGCCGATGATGTCTTACAACAATATGAGGTTGTAAACTGTTGCTCGGGGTATTCGAATACTTATAACTAATTTTTAGTGAGAATCGTAACAAGTCCAACTACCTGTATAGTTGGAAAGTAGTAAAAGAATAATAATCTACTGAAGTCAAAGCTTTTTTATGATTATCAAAATTTATTACAAACACGAATGGTTTTCTGAATATTTATTAAATCAAGTACCTGGTGAGTTAAACTCAAGTACAGGGTTTCTCATTATATTTTGACCCCCACTTATTTTTTATTAATTTCGGAAATACAAAAAAAGTTTCAAATAAAAGTTGTATTATTTTTTCTGTTCCGACCAAAAATGTAGCAATAGACTGAATTTTGTATAGAGGGAATGCCCAATAAAATGCATCTTATAGTAGTTTCCATACGCCATTGTAGAACAAAACTAATGCTACACAATGTTATATATTTGTAATCAGGAAATTCAGGGGTACTCAAAATTATAAAAAATACAGGGAGTCCCATATAAAATATTGAAGATGCATTTTATTGGGCACTCTCTGTATACAAAATGATGTCTGTTGCTACATTTTTGGTCGGTACAGATAAAATAATACAACTTTCATTTGAAACTTTTTTTTGTATTCCCGAAATTAATGAAAATAAGTGGGGTCAAAATATAATGAGAAACCCTGTACATTATTTTATCAGTAATTTTAAATGGATCACCCTGTATTCTATATAATTGTATTACGATACTTCTATTTTTATCGAGCACTTCTCGTCTCTTTTATTAGTTTTTGAGATATTTTCATTTTTCTATGCAGAGTGTAATTCAGGTATAGTATACTAGATGTTATGTAATTGAGACCTTCTTTATTTTCCTGAAAATAGTGTAGTTTTTTTCGCGTGTTGTCTCTCATTTCTCCATAAGTATAGTTTTTTGTAAATCTTCAACTAAAAATAGAAATATGGTATCTTCGATAATTATATAAAATACAGGGTGATCCATTTGAAATTACTGAGAAAATAATGTACTTGAGTTTTGACTCACCAGGTATTTGATTTAATAAATATTAGCAAAATCATTCGTGCTCATAAATTTTGAAAATCATTAAAAAGCTTTGACATCAATAGACTGATATTATTTTACTCTTATTTAATTATACAGGGCGTTGAACCTATTACGATATTGATGAAAAATTAGTTATAAGTATTCAAATTCCCTGTATAAAATATTACAACCTCATATTGTTGTAATGGGGAAGTGAAGCTGATTTCAGATTTAAAGTAAAATTTAGGGTGCTTTATCCAAAAAATCATAACTTTGATCTGATACCATGTAACATAGTAACTAATTTTGAAATTTGAAGCTCAGAGCTATCTAAAATTTTTTTAGATAATCTTTTTGGTATCTTTTATGATAACAGACCTACTAAGCTTTATCACACTAACCAATCACCCTGTATTGTATTGTAATATATAGTTTTCAACTAACAACATTAATATAATTATTAAGTACGTAGATTCAGTTTTTATGTGATGGGAGTGTTGTTGATGGGAACTTGAAAGGTATCAAAAGTTGGGTTTCAACAAATAAAAATCCTAGTTAATTGGTTAAAAACTTCCTATAAAATTCTGTATTTCACTATTACTATTTAAGCGTTTTGGCTTGAAGTTTAAATTGTATTTTAAAAAGGTAAATTTCTCCTTTAATACCATCATTTTCTCAACAAATAAAATTAATTTTAAATAAAGCTTATGCGTGGAACAATTTTTCAGAAATAATTGTTGAAATGATTTTTTTAATATAAGAGCAATGTTATTAATATAACAAAAATTGACAATAAAAACGTATATTATAAATGTTTGAAGGCTCAGTCTACTTCTTTGTGCTCCTCATTCCAGTACCTACTTCGTGTGAATTGTTTTGTTTTTAGTTTTATTGTTTAAAAAATTGTTTTTAACCAGTTAGTATTTTGTAAAATAAACCAGTCTTTAAAAAATTTTAAACAAAAATATCCAGTTATTTTAAATTGGACATTTTTATTGTGATAAGTCTTTGTTTATGGGAAAACGCTATTTTCTGTTTGAATGTTTCTAACGGCAACAATTGGACCATTTCCTGTGTAAATACGGTGAACGACAAACCAGAGCAGTAAACACTTTTTCACTATGCAATCAATGAACTTCCGGTTACAGGTACATCCACGTAATTCGTTTAGTGGGCCGCTCCTCTACCTGGACCCCCTACTTTTAAATTATTTTCAGAAATAGCCAAATTAATGTTTAGAACGGTAGAAATAAATGTTAATTGCTCAAATTAACTGGTAATTTAGATATTTAGACAAACATGAAAACAAATTATTATGTAAATATCTTTATAAAACACTTGGCATAGGTAATGGGAACATTCATATTCATTCATTTGGGTTGTGCTCAACAACCCAGGTGCACTTGAACTAGATATTTGTACCATTACCCATATTATCTACTTCCATTCCAAAAGCTTCGTGTCTTCTTTATGGGCGCCCATCAATTGGACTTATAAAGATTTAGTTAATCCTTTCTTACCTATATAAATTCGTCGATGACAACTTTTACCTGTATAAACTGTAAAAGTGAATAAAAAAATTGAACTGAGTATCGTATTTATTTATTTATTCACTGGTATACGACTATTTGCACTTCTATTTCTACAAAAATATATATTTATATCATAATTTCTAACTTATATTATATTTAAGGATAGATATTGGGAGAAAGGTTTCAACCTATAAATTAATGATAAGTTAGTTAATCTATTTTTCGTGAATAAATCCAAACGATAATCTCCTAATGATAAGTTAGTTAATTTATTTTTCGTGAATAAATCCAAACGATAATCTCCTAATGATAAGTTAGTTAATCTATTTTTCGTGAATAAATCCAAACGCTAATCTCCTAATGATAAGTTAGTTAATTTATTTTTCGTGAATAAATCCAAACGATAATCTCCTCTACGGTAGTACTGATGGCTAGGGTCGAATTCCGCAAAACTACCTGGAACTACCCGAAAGAAGGATTATCGTATCATTAGCAAGTGGAACTAGAAGCTATCGAGAAGGGCAAGTAAGATGATTGAAATTTATCGAGATGGGCAAGGAAAATGATTGAAGAAGGTATACAGTGTTGAAAAAATGGCCGCGTAAATGATAAGCTCTCGTAAAAACTGGTCTTTAGCTGTTTCCCCCCGCGACCTTTTGCGGAACTCGACCTAGGATTAAAGACGCAGGTAGGTTTTTGCGGAATTCGGCGCCCGTACTAATAACTGAGTGAGAATTTAAAAACGATAAAATATACAGTATTCGCCAGCTAACTTGATGTCCTAAATGCTTTCTAGGGAGCTATTGACGCCGCCCATCCGACAACTGTAAACAGTGCCTTGCAAGTTCTGAGGATACGCTTTCTGTTACAAATTAACACAACTTGTACAAATAATAAAGTAAACAGATATAGACTCCTAGGACTAAAGTATCCAAGGAGGGATTTCTTCAAGAAGGACCTAGTGAAAATACTGTTGAGCCTGAGAGGGGCTACTGGTCTCTTCACATGAACGGTATAACCAAGAGCACAAAAAGCCTAAAGGCTGAGGTGCCGAGGTCTCTAAGCCTCTGTCTGGTGGTGCCGAACTAATCAATCAATCAATCACCATGTGTGACACATCATTTAAACGATTATTTTATATGGAATTTGACTATATGACTGTTCAAATATTGACACTTCATCTAAATGACAAATTAAGCAATTAAATGCACAATTACCTTTGGAATGAAAATTAACTTACTACGACTATGTTTTTGTAAAATAAAAATAGATTTTGTTTCGATTACTACCATGTCTGTTTTCCAGTTTATTGTCAGTCTACAAGTAAAACAAAAAAACGGTTTATTCTATTCAGGAGAGAGTAGAAATTGTTGAATATTTTTCAAAAAATAACGAATGTCTAAAACTGCCTGTACAATATTCAATGAGCGATCATATCCTCGACTGTGCCTGTACTAGCAGTAATGCACATGAAACTGCAAAAATTTACATAGAGCTGTGATATCTTTTGCAATCCTATATATTGGCCAGTTATCTTAGGAGACAGCTGAGGACTGACCAAAGCACTTCCGGCAATATAAATTGAATTTTGTCCGAATGTTTTTAAGGGGGATGATAATAGACATATTACATAGACTGATACCAAGTTCACACCGATATTTGAGAAGTAAAGTAAATATATGATAATTATTGCAAGTATACAGGACGAAGTTATAGATCTTGGGGATAATAAAGAGAAAGCAGATGAAGAGCTTTGATGTGTTGAAAATCGTTTGAAACATTTTTTCGTAAGGCAAATTGTACATGCACATCTAATTATAAAATCAATTAAAACACATCTTGGATCATAATTAGATTTGTATTTATAATTCGCCTTACGAACAAATGTTTCAAATGATTTTCAAAGTAGTAGTATAATTTCGTAATTTTTTTGGTATTCAATGAACTTGTTAATTTTTGTAAGTATTGATATTGTCTTTTGATTATTTTTTTACACTATCCGTTCTAATTCTAATAAGAAAACGTAGAATGTAAAAATATCGAGGAAACGAGTTTATATAATTGTACACAATATTCATTAAAATAATTATATTTGCATTGAAAACTGTTTGTCATATAGTTACTGAAGCATTATTTTATAATCTTATATGTAGTAGCAATGGATTGTATTTACCAAGTTAATTTTGCAAAAATATATGATCACTTGGTTTAAATATAATCAGTATAATTATGCAGCAATTACCAATTCTAGGAAAATAATCTTTTTTAAAATGCGTGGGAAACACGTACATACAGTATTCGCCAGCTAACTTGATGTCCCAGAAATTACCAACTAAGCGAGACAGAGTAATAGTGCCCTGCCTACTCGGCTGCTATTGGTGGTAAAATTTTGACAAACGCCAGTTGCATCGAACCTTATCAGGTGTTAAGATTTTCAGTAGCGTAGCGTCACACAGTTATTGTTTCTGCTTTGTACAATGAGTGGTTAATGCAGAAAAATATATCGTTTAACCCAAACAGTTTGAAGCCGGAACTACATTACTTAATTAAAATCAATAAACCGCAGTACTGTGTTACGATTGCCTCCTTATCATCCAGAGTTGAACCCTATCGAGCTTATATGTCTGATGTTTAGTTTGGATCCACCGAGATGTACAACCACGTGCAGCAGATTTTGATATTCCAAATACTGGTTCAGGACCAGTGAATGCAGTTTCAGACCCTAGCTTTGCTAGGGTGTCTGCCTTTTCATTGCCTACAATACCCTCTTGCCCCGGGACCCACTTAAGAGTTACTCTATTATGCTTGGCCAGGGTTAAAAGTCCAGTCCTAAATCTGATCTGGGGACATGCTAAAGATTTCAGTGCTGCCTGACTGTCTGAGAGTAAGAGGATCTTTTGGTCTCTATACCCCCTTTCGATGTTCATTTGCAAACACGTGTCGGTAGCGTAGATTTCTGCCTGGAATACAGATGCAAACTTCCCCAACGATGCGTGGACATTGCACCTGAGTCTGGCACCATGGGCTCCAGCTCCTGTTCCTTTGTCAGTTTTAGATCCGTCTGTGTACCACATCAACGTTCCTTCCTGACTGAATGCTTCCAGGAGTTCGTCTATGACAAGGACGCACAGCAAAGGTGAAAGAACTGCTCCCTGTGGGCAACCCTTCATTATCGATACCTCCATGGAATCTCCAAATAAGGTTGTTGCAACGGCTACTCAGGTTAGAGAGCACCTCAGGTGTAGATTCTGAGACCAAACTAGTATAAATTCAGAGAGTAGTCTTACCGGTTCGCGGGTAATTCTACTTGAAATTCAATTAAGGTGAAATAAAGATAAACTATGTAAATTAGGAAAGGTAAGTGGGCGCCACTCTGAATAATACTAGTTTATTTGTTATTCACCTCTGCATTATAGCGACAAATCCTGGAAGATTGGAAGGGAAAAAAACTATATGAACAACGTTATT
Organism: Lochmaea crataegi; assembly: GCA_947563755.1. NCBI lineage: Eukaryota > Metazoa > Arthropoda > Insecta > Coleoptera > Chrysomelidae > Lochmaea > Lochmaea crataegi. Next base: position 45,601,772 of record OX387426.1, on the reverse strand, counting down.
AAATTTACAAGTTGTATATTGACTTTTGTTACAAACAAAGTAAAAAAAAATTGACTAGTTTTTATTGAAGTCGTTGAAGAAGCGATGAAATATATATATTACTTTCCTGGAGTGATGGTGAGGAGATGGTGTCCTTGGTGTCCTTTTGAAGTTACATATCTTGTCCCAGATAATATTCCCAGGTAGAGTATTCCAGGTAAAAGTCCTGGCCCAGGTAAAGTTCCAGGAAGTGTCTCAGGTAAAATTTAGTCCCAGGTAAAGTTTAGTCCCAGGTAAAGTTTAGTCCCAGGTAAAGTGCTAGGGAACAGATATAATATCAGGAACAATTTTCACAAATTCAACAAAATCCAGGATGTCTGAAGTATGATATTACAATATTAAAGAAAATTATTTGACAACGTGGTTCATACATCCTGTATTTTTAGATAAAAAGAAAGCAAATAAAAAAACGATAAAATAGAATAACCGATTCTGCACCGGTAAATACATACATTTGTTTAAATACGTATATATTTTTAAATAGATATTTTTAAATAGATAATATAAAAAAACTGAAAGAAAAACAAATTCATATCGATATATATTATTCCTGGCACTGGAATGATATTGCTACATAATAAAGATAGGAAGGTAGAAGCTATTAAGAAAGGAGAGTTAGTTATACATTTAAGCGAAATGACTTACCACTCAAATGAATGCACTTCTAAGATAAGATAATATAAGCCAGAAGGCTTCAATAGCACATGTATGCAGGAAAGAAAAGAACGAAACCCCTTTGCCACTTGTTTAAATACACTAAATCATGTGAACGACAACCGACTTACGTCTCATGTTCGTGTCACGCTCATACGATTTGACCAGGAAAGGAATTTACCTTTCAGTAGTGAATTCTTGATTCATATTTGATTTATAATTGGTAGAAGAAGAAGAGACACGAAATCGAAGTGGGAATTTCAAGATGGGCGTGACTATTTTCCGACAGACGGGCCTCGATCATCGCGCATAGAAACGTTGATTTCGACTCTCGTCGACAGTAAATATATTCAGCCTTGAAACATTTCTCGGCGTTGGGCATGAGAAAGGACTGGCTATTCGCCGCCCATACGATAATTTATTAATTCAATCGAGGGAAGTAAAGTGAACGAAATTAACGTTACACACCCTTACAACCCGAAAAAAAAATTTTTTCAAAAAAAAAATTTTTTTACAAGTGAAAATCATTGAGCTATTACGAGACTGAAATAAAGAAGATATTAAGAAGATATTGAACGATAGGAAGACTAAGAAGAAAGGAACGAGTCACTGCGATACTGAAGGAAAAGAATTTGAGGATTCTTCCGAATAATTAATTTAGAGAAAAATAAAGATAAAAAAAAATGAAAGAAAGGGAACGGTCCAAAGTCTTCACCGGTACGCCAGGTGATTTTCTTTCTTCCTAGGCTCTTACCAGGGAGGTTGCCAGTTAGCGTCCACAGTAGCCATTGGTCATCGCGCAAGCAGAACACTAGGAAAAAAAAATCATCTCACAAACACAGCAGAAACCTTGAACGGTAAATTCTGAGAAAAGCGGAACCAGTACCAGGTATCTACATACCAATAATTTTAGAAATTTAATAGTAAGATGAATCACTGCATCAGTGGGTTCCCAAAGATAATGACTTAAGATAAGATAAGATAAGGAAAGAAATGAGACTCCCATCAGATACATTGATTATCCCTCAGTTAGATAAAAAAAAAGATATGGATGAGTTATTATTTATAAAATGTTTCTTTATTTAATTACTACTATCATATGAATAGAAAAAAAATATATTTTTGGAACAAATCCAAGGAAGTTTGTATTACTCCCTAACAGAATGTAGCTCCTGTCAAGCTAAAATGTTTTGGAACAATGCCAAGGAAGTTTGTATTACTCCCTAACAGAATGTAGCTCCTGTCAAGCTAAAATTTCCAATGTATTATACCCCATATAACGATATATGAAGAAAAATAAAAAAACCAAAAAAAACTACTCATATTTTTGGTCAGATATGTGCATCACCACAGTATCACCGATCAAGAAATCAACTTCTGCCTAATGAGAAGGACCTCGCGAGAGATGTTAAATCGCGTCGTGGTCTTCAATCTCAGCTTCAGATGAAATCCAAACCCGAAACACCATGACAATACAACATAACGTTCCTTAAATAGGAAAGCTTTTAAGATCGATAAACTAAATAATGAATAACAACAACCGATAAAAACGAAAAGAAAAAAATTCAAAAAAAATTTTTTGGAACAAGCTGATACAGCAAGTCCAAGGAGGCTCGATCTAACCCCCTAACAGAATGTAGCTTCTGTCAAGCTGAAATTTGGGGAAAAGAGAAATTGACAACGGCATCCCACAACAGTACTGTTGGAAAATCCCCAGAGCGATATGTGAGCCATGTTGGCACAAACGCAGTAGCTAACCCCCCAAGTAGATTTAACTAAATGACAGCAGACCTTAGCCACCTCTGCCTCCCAGGCTGATTAACCCCCCGACGCTGAACCCTGAAACACATTCCAGACCGCTCTGAGCTCCCTCAACACCCACTGCTGAGAAATCCAACAAAAAAATATAATCAAAAGGGAAAATGTGATGCAATAAAATATAGACAGATTGAATCCATGTCTATAAGTGAAATATCTAGATCAATCTTTCGGAATGATCATAGATAGAGGTATGTAATGAGCAAAATAGAAAAATTTTAAGTAAACAAGATATTAGGTAAGATATTGATTGAAGATAGGCAAAAAGAATTTCTGTAATGTAAGTTGACATCTCGAACATATTAACAAATAGATAATAGAAAAAATTTAAAACACTTGAGATACTAAAAATTTTCAACATGAAGGTAATGGAAATTTTTAAGATAATTAAGATAAAGGAAATTTTAAAACATTTCAGATATTAAAATTTCAAGATAGTTAAGATAATAGAAATTATAGATAACTGAAGTAATAAGACTTTAGAGCTAAGATAATAACTTCGATATCCCCTGATATGTCAGCAACTATGTAAGTTAATTGCAAAGTCAAATTGTCAATGGTCTAAAAAAAAATTTAATATACCCTTTCGGTATATAAATACAGACAAGACACTTTGTCTGTAACGATAAGATAAGATAAGTACTATAAAATATATAGTACAGTAGACTACCCTTGTCCACTTAGATAAGATAAGATAAGATAAGTTAAGATATTTATCGTAAACTACGATAATTAAGATAAGATAAGGTACTGAAGATATAATATCACCCCTAAAACATTTAAGGTACATCCGATATTTCTCCAAATCAATTAGACCCAATTCATTAACCTCTATGCATGTGTGCAACAGGTTTATTACTCAATTTGATTTGACGGTGCAAAAAAAAACTTTTTCAAAATTATAATAAATTTGAATATTTTAAAAATTCGAAAAATTCTCAACAGATTTTATATTATAATTCTTAGATTAGAATTCCATCCGGCTAGGAAAATATTTATTACACTACTCATTTATCCCAGAACACGAATGTTAATTTGCTAATCAGTAGTAGGGAAAGAAAGTCATTATCGTTTACTAGTCAGAGAAAAGGAAAATCTCTATGATAAAAAGATACAAAAAAATATTCGAGACACCAGCATACAACACAAATAGAATGAACAATTAGGAAAGATATATTTATCTGATTACGTTAGGGCTGCTTCGGAATCATCGATATCAGAACACTCATCATCAGACAAGATACCAGCTTTAAGGTCTTTCATGTGCCATCGACCAATATTTTTTCCCGTTTCATCTTTTAATTCATACACTAAGGGAGAGATAACACGATATACGGTACATTGTGTATATTTGGGTAAAAATTTTGCGGAAATATATCTGGCTTTGTCCGATTTTGGGTAGTTCTTTTTCCAAACCCGATCACCTACATAAAACCTATGATCACGTTTGCGCAAATTATAACGTTGACTACTTTGTCGATATGCAGTTTGCAAGTTCTTTCTCACCACTTCGAAAAATTTAGGCATTTCTTGTGTATCCTGAATTCGGTGAACTTTGTCAGAAATGGTAACCTGATTATTTGCATTTTCTGCAATTTTACCATAAAAATTTCCCGAGACAGGTACATTTCGAGCAAAGGTAAGGAAGGAAGGGGTGAAGTCGGTAACCTCATGTTTCGACAGCCGAATTGCTTGAGCAATTTTATATATTTCTTCATCCCATGTTCTATGATCTTCATAACTATAAGATCGTATAGCTGTGACAATGGATTTGTTTACACGCTCAGTATGATTAATTTGCGGATGAAAGTTAGCATTATACCATATCTTTTGTACAGAATATTTTTCCATGAGATTTTTGAAAAGATGACTCGTGAACTGTTTACCATTATCACACGAAACAATTTGAGGTATTCCAAAAATGAGAAAAACATGATTTTCTAAGAAATCCACTATAGAACGAGCGGTAGCCTGACGTAAGGGATGAACCAATACGAACTTAGTGAACCAGTCAACTACAACAAGTGCGAACTGATTACCTTTGCGAGATCGGGGATATGGCCCTAAAAGATCACACGATACTAATTGGAAAGGGAAGTTAATATTACGATATTGTCCCATTAATCCTGCTTGGGGTAAGTTAGAGGGTTTGCACGATGCACATATTTTACAACGAGTGACATATTTATAAACCGATTTTCTAAGATTCGGCCAATAATAAATTTCAGAAATCCTCTCTAATGTTTTAAAAACACCGAAGTGAGAAGTTGGACTATCATGAAAATGATGTAGAATTTCATTTCGATTTTTAGTAGGAACGACAATTTTCCAATCGGAAATATTACTAATTGGTCCAAATTTATTAAAGACATGTTTATATAATATGTTATTCTCAACTCGAAAACTTGGGTATTTTTCCGGAAAATCCTGAACATGAGAAATCATGTCATTATACCATTTATCAGGATGCAAGGTAGATAAGTCTAAAATACTAACTTCAGGTATACGAGATAAAGCATCAGCAACTACAGTTCCGGTAGATCTACGGTGTACGATAGAAAAGTTGTATTGCGACAATTGCAATATCCATCTAGCTAAGCGAGGAGAAGGTTTTTTCATGTTATTCAACCAAACCAGAGAAGAATGATCGGTAATTACGGTGAAATGACGACCGATAAGATAATACCTAAAATGATCGATCCCTAACAAAACTGCTAACAGTTCCTTTTCGGTAGTACTGAACTTCTTTTGACCCTTTGTGAGTTTCTTACTCATATAAGCTATGGGATGTTCGAGTCCATCTTCCAGTTGAAAAAGAACACTTCCTACCCCAACATCACTAGCATCTGTCATAAGGAAGAAAGGTTTGGTGAAATCGGGACTACTTAAGATAGGAGCGGTAGTTAAGACAGTTTTCACCTTTTCGAAAGCTTGATCTGCTTGGGGTGTCCAAGTAATGGGTTGGTGTTTCTTTCGCTCACTTAGAAGATCAGAAATTGGAGCAGATAAGGAAGAAAAATCTTTAAGAAACCGTCGATAATACGAAACCATTCCCAAGAATCTACGCACCTGAGTGGCAGTTTTCGGAACAGGATACTCACAAATAGCAGAAACCTTTTCGGGATCGGTACGAAGACCATTTTCATCCACGACATAACCTAGATATCTAAGGGAAGAACGACAAAACTGACATTTATCTAAATTCACCGTCAAGCCGGCATCTCGTAATCTCTCAAAAACACTCTGGAGAATTTCCATGTGTTTGTCAAAATCAGGAGTACAAATGATGATGTCATCCAGGTAGTAAAAACAATAAGGTTCTAAGGAAGGACCAATGACCAAATCGATCAAACGACACATACTAGCAGGAGCAGAGACTAAACCGAAAGGGGTAGTGACATACTCGAATAAACCTTTACCCTTAACTGCAAAAGCTGTTTTTTCCCGAGATGATTTCTCCAACGGAATTTGATAAAATGCTTGCTTCAGATCGATACTAGATATATAACGAGTATCTCGAAGTTGACTCAGTATAACTTCGATTGAAGGTAAGGGATAAGCATCTTTATTTAAAGTTACACTATTTAATTTACGTCCATCAAAACACATTCTGTATTTACCATCTCCCTTTTGAACTAACCAGATAGGGCTACAATATGAAGATTTACTTTCCTGAATTACACCTAATTCAAGCAAAGTATCTACTTCCTTTTCCAGGTAAGCTTGCATTGCCTGAGGTAAGGGATATTGGGTTTGTTTAAAAGGAGGGGAATTTCCGGTATCAATGAAATGCTCTATCAAATGAGTTTTGCCGATTTTATCTGAAGGACTAATAGTCTTGAAGAGATCAATAGTCTGATTTAATTTACCAGTTTGATTAGGAGTTAAATGAGATACATCCCGAATTGTATTGACTACAGCCAACGAGAGAGAATTTACAGTTAAAGATAATTTAGAGAAATTTATTTTTACATTAAAAATCTTAAGAAAGTCCATACCGAGAATAATGTCATGTTTAACAGAAGGTATTAGATAAAATTTCATAAGCCTAGATATCTTGTCTGTGATGACATATGTTTCGATATAACCAAGAACGTCCTGCAACTTGCCATCTGCAGTAGATATTTTTAAGTTATCATCGTCTAAGATAGGTATCGATAAGTTATGAATAAAATCTAGTGCACGAGAACCAATCAATGAGATATTTGAACCAGTATCAACAAGGCAAGAAATTGTTTTATCAAAAATTATGATATCGACATAAGGTCGATTATCATTTTCCATGTTATACAACAGTGACCCTACATTTGCTAAAGACTTATGCTTCGAATTTGAAACTATTGGATTTGATCTTGAATTTATTTTATAGAAATTTTTGACAAATAAAAGCCATGAATTCCAGTCGGAGCGACTTACAGTAGGAACCTTTTTTAAGATAGAAGGAGAAATTTTCCTTGCAGAACTGGAATTTACAGGATTTATTTGAGATAGCCTCAATTTTTGTCTTTTGTAGGTTTTTCCTGAGGTTTTGGTTTTACTTTGGTGCTGGATTTTCCTGATGTTCCCGGTTTCTGAGCGACTGTGGTTGAGTGGGAAGTTCGACCACCGCTTTGTTCGTTTTTTGAACACTTTGGACATTTCGTTTTTACTGTATCAGGATGTCCACAACCAAAACAAAACAGTTTCCTAGGAACTTGACAGTTATAATACATATGACCTGCTTGTTTGCAATTCCAGCAAGTCCAGGTAGAAGATACTACAGATAGATTTTTTCGTGTTTGCTTAAAACAAGAATTATCTTTAAAAGAGGTACTAGGTATGCTCAAATCTGGTTCAAGTAAATATTGACTGCTTTTATGATTAGCTGTGAACTGTTGGTCCCAAGTTAATGTTTCCTCTAGTCGTTTACATTTTTCAGTCAAAATATCAACAGTATCAATATCAATTAAAGCTAATGGTTGTGCATAATGAGGTAAAAGATTTCTACGAATAATGCGAATGATGGCACTTTCACTTGGTTTGTCATCAAGACGGTTGAACAAACCACACATGGCGTTAATATACAAGGTAACTCGTTCATGTTGACCTTGTTTTCTAGCTTTGATTTCCTCTAGTAAATCATCTTGGTAGTTATACGGTAAGAAATCGGATTTTAATTTGGTCACTAATTGTTCCCAATTCTGAACTTTGCATCTGTTAATAAGATACCAATTAAAAGCCTGATCACTAAATAAATCAGCTGAGCTAGAAAACAATTCAGCATCTGTGATACCTCTCGAAAGTTTGAGGCAATTTACGCGTTCTAAAAATCCAAGTACAGATTCTTTGGAATCTATTCCTGAGAATCTTATTCCCCATTTATGTACAGGTACAGGTTTAGAAAAAGAAAAGCTTTGACTTGTATTTACTGGAGTGGATTGTCTGTCTGAATCGATAACATTGATTTTGCTATCTAATTCACCTTCTAAACAAAATATTTCTGTTGTTAAATGTCTCTTTACTTGTTCTTGTTCGTCCTCCTCGCAAGTTACACGAGAAGTACGTTGAGTGAGGTGAGTTAGACGGCAAGTCAATCTTCTGTACTCGACATCCGAAGAAGTTCCAACAAAATCTTGAACCTTCTTCTTCAAGTCGGCAAAAGACATCTTAATACCTGTAATTTCGGTAATAAAAGGAAGTTCAACATATGAAATCGAACTCCTCATAGATACTTCCTGTGTTAGAACACCGCGTAATAATTTCCTCTTCTCTGTAACCAGTGAAGGGATTTCCAAGCCACGATAAGAAAGTTCGTAATCCAATTCATGAGATAAAAGATAATCAACATTTAATTTGAAAATTCGAGCCATGTTTTTATACGTTAATTGACGGTATTAAAAATATAAGATAAAAGAGAAAAAACGAGTACTGTTGATATTGACGAAAAAGAAAATTTTATAGGTACGATACGTGAAGATATACGATAAAAATATAAAGATATGTTAGATAAACGATAATAAAAATAGATATTACCAACTCAACATATGAACGATATGATAAGTAAAAGATAGAAAGATAAATAATACGATAAGTGAAAGAAGATATATATATAGAATATTAAAGTGATTGCTTCTGACTTCAACTACTGTCCAAACTTCCAAGTTTCAAGATTTATCGATATAAAGCAGATGTGTAAAACAAGGCCCACACACGTTCGGGTGCCAATTTGCAACGGCTACTCAGGTTAGAGAGCACCTCAGGTGTAGATTCTGAGACCAAACTAGTATAAATTCAGAGAGTAGTCTTACCGGTTCGCGGGTAATTCTACTTGAAATTCAATTAAGGTGAAATAAAGATAAACTATGTAAATTAGGAAAGGTAAGTGGGCGCCACTCTGAATAATACTAGTTTATTTGTTATTCACCTCTGCATTATAGCGACAAATCCTGGAAGATTGGAAGGGAAAAAAACTATATGAACAACGTTATTAAATTTACAAGTTGTATATTGACTTTTGTTACAAACAAAGTAAAAAAAAATTGACTAGTTTTTATTGAAGTCGTTGAAGAAGCGATGAAATATATATATTACTTTCCTGGAGTGATGGTGAGGAGATGGTGTCCTTGGTGTCCTTTTGAAGTTACATATCTTGTCCCAGATAATATTCCCAGGTAGAGTATTCCAGGTAAAAGTCCTGGCCCAGGTAAAGTTCCAGGAAGTGTCTCAGGTAAAATTTAGTCCCAGGTAAAGTTTAGTCCCAGGTAAAGTGCTAGGGAACAGATATAATATCAGGAACAATTTTCACAAATTCAACAAAATCCAGGATGTCTGAAGTATGATATTACAATATTAAAGAAAATTATTTGACAACGTGGTTCATACATCCTGTATTTTTAGATAAAAAGAAAGCAAATAAAAAAACGATAAAATAGAATAACCGATTCTGCACCGGTAAATACATACATTTGTTTAAATACGTATATATTTTTAAATAGATATTTTTAAATAGATAATATAAAAAAACTGAAAGAAAAACAAATTCATATCGATATATATTATTCCTGGCACTGGAATGATATTGCTACATAATAAAGATAGGAAGGTAGAAGCTATTAAGAAAGGAGAGTTAGTTATACATTTAAGCGAAATGACTTACCACTCAAATGAATGCACTTCTAAGATAAGATAATATAAGCCAGAAGGCTTCAATAGCACATGTATGCAGGAAAGAAAAGAACGAAACCCCTTTGCCACTTGTTTAAATACACTAAATCATGTGAACGACAACCGACTTACGTCTCATGTTCGTGTCACGCTCATACGATTTGACCAGGAAAGGAATTTACCTTTCAGTAGTGAATTCTTGATTCATATTTGATTTATAATTGGTAGAAGAAGAAGAGACACGAAATCGAAGTGGGAATTTCAAGATGGGCGTGACTATTTTCCGACAGACGGGCCTCGATCATCGCGCATAGAAACGTTGATTTCGACTCTCGTCGACAGTAAATATATTCAGCCTTGAAACATTTCTCGGCGTTGGGCATGAGAAAGGACTGGCTATTCGCCGCCCATACGATAATTTATTAATTCAATCGAGGGAAGTAAAGTGAACGAAATTAACGTTACATTGTCGTTGCTGTCCTGTTGAAAAGCATGTTTTTCATCCACCCACATGTGGTGTCGTCAGCTCCACGCCTGGCAACAGCAGCTATCATGGTGTCAAAGGAGGTGTGGTCGAACACTCCTTCTATATGAAGAAATGCTCCAAGAGCTATTTCTTGATTTCCTAGGGCAGCCTCAATTTTCGACACCAGAAATCTGTTTCACAGGATTTTCCTGATTGATGGGCATGTTGGTTATAATGTAGTGGCCTTTCAATGAGAAAGTTTTCCCTAACATGCCTATCAATAAGTTTCTCCATTATCTTCAACATGAAAGAACTCACAGTTATTGGCCTGAATAACTTTGTCTGGGAATAATCCTTACCTGGTTTGGGAATAAAGACGATTCGGGCAGTTGGAGTGTATCCAGATGCTAGTGATGCTCTGAAGAGTTTACAAAGTACTGGAGGTAGATGTATTTGCCCCTGCTGCAGATGCGCTGGGATTATTCCATTTGGTCCAGGAGCTTTGTATGGCTCAACCTAATGGCCCAGTTCAATTTGCGCTAGGTTATTACTTTATTAGCCGCACTCCAATCCTCTTTCCTCGCTCGAGCCAGAGAAGTTGTATGTCTGACGGATAGCTCCATTCCTATTTCTACAGAGTCTAGTAGATGTGCCTGCAGTAGAATCTGCAGGGTTTCGCTACCAGTTTCCCAGTATGATCCATTAGGTTTTAAAATATTGCCTATGGAATTGATAGGATCTATGGCAAAGATTTTCTGGAGTCGAGCTATTTCTGAGGTTGTTTCCACCTCACCACAGAATTTCCTCCAGGACGCCCTTTTTTGCCTTCCTGATTTGTTTGTTGTAATGGAATAATATTCTCCTCACTCTCCTGTCCTTTTCGCACTTTCAAACACTTTACGAGTTCTACATTTCAATTTGGTAAGCGCCTTGTTCCACCAGGTTAATTTTTTCCTAGAGAAACGGGTTACCTCAGAGCAGTTGTTGTTTGGTACTTTCATTGCATTTTCTCAAAAAATGTATCTTCAAGATATTCAATCTGTTTCGACTTCGGTGCCGCACCCTGTATATAAATTGCTGTACACGCACTTCAATGCCAACATTGTGCTCCAAAAATGGGATAGTTTTTCTTGCTCGTTGTTTTTTACGATAACTCGGTTAATTTGCAAGCTTTTGTATCACACAAAAAAGCATTTAAAAGTTAATTTCAAGAGCTAAAAGATCATATATACTCGTATTAGTCCGGGGAAGTTGGAACACAAACATCAAATTTTTCCGGGATCATCTTCTAAATTCTCGAATAAATTCCGTTGAAGCTTGCGACGCAGCTTGCAAGAACAGCGTAGACCACTCGAAATTGGAGTTTTTCACGCTGATGTTTCTTTCAGTTTTGCTCGCACAAAAAAATTGTAGATAATAAAATTGTAGGAAATCTTATGCCCTATAACATGATAAAAGTAGACTAAAAAAAATTTTTTCCCCACTTCATTTTTCAAAAATTATTAAACAATTTGAAATGTGTTTTTATTTAAGCGGCTAGTATAATCAAGCTGATAATATAAGGAAATATGGAGGAAAAGGTTGGTGTTTTTGAATATTAAAAATTTCAAATGGCGGCCGCGCAAAGTGACTTTTTTTATGGACATCAGACATCAACAATTTCAAGATGCAGTTTGATGCAATCGACAAAGTAAGAATTGTAGTTTACTCGTAATAGACTATATTATGAGTAAAATTTTCAAAATTTTAATGCTTGTACTAAAAAAAAATTTTTAATATGACTTATTGTTGAAAAATTAATCTTAACTTTCGTTTCGAATTATAAAAGGATAGTTTCGTTGCGAGCGCTGGAATAATTGCCCCCTTTTCTACACATGCAGTGATACAACTAATATGGAAAAATGAATTAATTTACATATTAGATTTAATTACCTAACGAATCATTCACGAACCTAAAATTCATTAAAGTATTCTATCAGTACCTACCTAGCTAACTTTTATTTTCGTTTTCTCGGCTTCTAATGATGGTATTAATTTTTTTTTTCAAAATGTTTGGTTTTTGAAGGCCTACTTATAATTCGATACGGTAGTTGAAATTAATTTTTCGACGATAAATCTTGGAAAAACGTAAAAAAAGATTTGCAGTAAAAAAATATGAATAGAAAATTTTGAAAATACTGCTGTTCTAACTTCTAACGCAACTCTTACTCTGCCGATTACAGCAAACCGCATCGTTAATGTTCATAAAATAAACAGCGATTATTATATAAAGTCAATAGATGTCAAAGATAATAATTTAATACTATTATAACGCCTGACCAACGTTTTTGGAAAATATTTTTCAAAGAACAGACCGTTCACTATGAAGCAACAACTACTTCTCGTACTATATGCCCCGACAGACATTAAATTACACTTCCATTCCATTATGTAGAAGTAGTTGCTGCTTCTTAGTGAACGGAAATATTTTTCAAAAACTTTGTATTAAACTATTATCTGTGACATCTATTGATAATACGCTTTACTAAAATATGAAAATATTTTACAAGTAACTGTAATTAAGTAAATAACTATATGGGCGGATAGCATCTACCTTGTACTGATGAGGCGCAAATTTGCTGAAACCGGTCTACAAGTGATGTTGTCCCTTCTAATTACAAACCGGAATGATTGGTTATATCTTGCAGATATACCAACCCCGTTTAACTTAGAAGTGCAATTCAATGTCTGTTGGGCTATATAGCCCGAGAAGTAGTTGTTGCTTCTTAGTGAACGGTCTGTTCTTCGAAAAATATTTTTCAAAAACGTTGTAAGGCGTTATAATAGTATTAAACTATTATCTTTGACATCTATTGATAACATGCTTTACTAAAATATGATAATTTTTCACAGGTAACTGTAATTAAGAATATGAAGTCAGTTTGCAAGGCCGCAATTATGAATTTTCAAAGTTTGAAAACACCAACTTTTTTAGAAACATTCCTTGGATTAAATATAAGTTTGAGGAAAGTAAATACAATGAATCGTATACACACTATAATTTTAATTGAGAAATTATATTTTACTGCCCTGATTAAGTGGGCAATATACCTCCGGAAAAAAGGTAACACCTTTAATATTTGGAAGAATTATTCAATTTACTGTCGGTTGGGTGAATGTAGAAGAGCTAGAGAATATTACAACAATATGGTGTTGGACGCTTCTTTTTACTAGATATAATATTAACTATTAATACATGAACTACCCTGTAGTATTCTTGCCTCCATCAAGTATTGATATTTCCAAATATTCTTAGGTTTATTTTGCTTATTAATCTAATAATACTAATATTACAGTATCTTACTTATTAAAAGAACTGATTTTATAATTATAGTATAATATAAATTTAAAGAATATAATCATATTCACTCCCTAAACATTTAAATAAATCATTTTTTTTTTAATTGTTTTAGAGTGGTCTGAATGATTCAACCGTCTCTCAAGCATCAGTACCAGATAGTACCGCTGCAACAACAAAACCTATACCCCCTCCAAGGGATCACCTTAAAATTGAAAAAGATGGGCGTCTAGTCAATAGGGCACCTGCACCACAGTTACCTGCAAGGATTACCAACAACAATAATATTACCTCCAGTAACAACTCCTCTGGTGCCATTACGCCGCCCGGTGGCGTCGAACCTACTAAAGATCAACTCGATAGTATTAAGAAATATCAGGTTAGAGATTGTCACTTATATAATTATTATCTTGAAAGTCTATTCAAAATTCTTAATACGAATTACTAAATATCTACCTGCTGTTCTAAAAATAAATAATGGTATTCATTCTACATTTCAGGTAACATTTTGTCTTGCTATCATATTCACTGTGAATAATAACAGTTTAAATCTTAAATATATACTCGATGAGTCTGAAAAACTAATGAAATGATGGGTCTATTGAGATACCGAAAAATATAATTAATAATGTTCTGGGACATACCAAGTACCTTTATCAAATAAGTCGTTAACATTTATTATGAATAGTTGTGCTACTACTAAAAAATATTGAATTAGATTAAATGGAACTAATGGATGCAATTTAAATATTTTATGATAGTTCAAATCGATTAAAATTATTCATAGTATATCCCAAAATATTGCAATGGTTTTCAGGATTGAAAGGCATGTTGTTTTCAAAAACTTTAAATTATCTTCGCGATAGTCTTCGATTGTTACCTTTTTTTACATTTGTTTTTATGAGAATTTTAGCCAGTCGTTTCTCGAGTTAACGGCTCCTGAGACGTATCGCTTTAACTGAACATTTTTTTTTTTAACTTTATTAGCAATCAGAACTATACATTCTATAGGCTAATGTGATGACATAAGAACTAGTTTTTCTAGTTCTTCCATGACATGATATAGCCTTCTCCAGAGAGGAGGCTCATTTAATAGTTCTTCAAATCAATTGGCCAGTTCCTCTTGAGTCTTCTATGGATTTGTTGTTCTAGTAGTGAGTGCATGAGTGTGTTTGTATGATTTTGAAGTTTGGTGTGGTGTTGTTTGCTCTTATCTTTGATGACGTCCATAACCATTGGCACGTTGAGGTATTCATGAAGAGTTTGCTTCGACACATACCAGGAAGCATTAGTGATCATTCTTAGGATTTTTGTCTGACTTCTCTGGATTATTGCCAAATTAGACTTGCTCTCTGAAAGTATTACTGTACCATCAGCAAAGGTACCTATTGTAGTATTTTCGTTGGTTGGTATATCCGCCGTGTATAATACATATAGTAGTGGGCCAAGTACACTGCCTTGAGGTACTCCCGCTTTTATCGGAAGAGTGCCAGAAATGCTTTCGTTAACCCTTGTTCTGAATTCTTATCTTCTAAGTAAGATTTCAATATTGTAAAATACTTGATGGGTAATAGTTTTTTGATCTTACATAGTAGACCTTATCGAACGCTTGGCTAATATCAAGGAATACTGATGTGCAGTATTTCTTGAGTTCTAGTGACTGGTTTATTTTGTTGCTAATTCTATGTATTTGTTGGATAGTTGAGTGATTCTCGCGAAATCCAACTTGGTGTGAGGGTATCCATTCTTCTGTGTTGGGGTCTGGGATTATTTTTTGAAAATGAATTAATACAGTTTCCTGTAAAATTGTCGTATTTAGTAAAGCGTTTTAACAACAGATGTCGAAGAATAAAAATATATTATTCTACGCTTCACAACTAGTTTTGAAAAATATTTTTCAAAAACAGTGACCGTTCAACAAAGAAGAAACAACTACTTCCCGGGCTACATGCCCCGACAGATATTGAATTACACTTCTAAGTCAAACGGGGTTGGTAAATCTACAAGATTTAAACCAACCATTCTGGTTTGCAACTAGAAGGGATAACACAACTTGTAGACCGGTTTCGGCGTATTGCGCCTCATCAGTACAAGGTATATGTTATCGTCCGAGAGTTAATCTCGGACTGAAATGTGACTATAATCAACAACGGTACATATTGTCCAGTTACGGAAATATTTTTGTTGCGAAAATAGCGACATCTCACCTCTAAGTCACAAACCAAAATTCGAACGAGACAACAAATCACGTGGATTTGAGACAAAAATGAATTAATACAGTTTCCTGTAAAATTGTCGTATTTAGTAAAGCGTTTTAACAACAGATGTCGAAGAATAAAAATATATTATTCTACGCTTCACAACTAGTTTTGAAAAATATTTTTCAAAAACAGTGACCGTTCAACAAAGAAGAAACAACTACTTCCCGGGCTACATGCCCCGACAGATATTGAATTACACTTATGGGATAGTAAGATGATACTTTGTGTTTAGCAATATTATTTCTGCTATTTTAAGTTGCCTGGGCCAAAATTTATATCTAAGGATGGCATTGAAAATATATGTAAGTAGCACTAGTCATTTTCTAGGAATTTATTTAAAAATTTTTGGAGTTATTCCATCTAAACCTGGAGCTTTTCGAACATTCAATAACCTTATTTGATTTTGAATTTCTTTTGGAGTGAAGCGTTTTACTTCCTCTATGTTGTTGGGAATACTGGATAAGTCATTTTCGACTTCGTTGTTTGGTACGTCATCGTTAGGGGTGAATACTTCTGCGAATCTATTTGCCTTCTCTTCATCAGTTCTAGTCCACCCTTGCACAGGTACTGTATCGTTTCTGATGGGAGGTATGGGAGTCTTAGGGTTTTTTGAGTGTCTGATGGGTTTCCATATCGAACTGTCATGTCTGTTCAGATTAGTAATGTAGTCATAGAATGATCTGTCTCTAACTTCTTTCAATTTTTGTTTCAATTGGTTTGTTAATCGATTAAATATGTTTTTATCGGCAGGTGACTGAGTTCGATGCAACGTCGCCTTGGCCTTTCTCTTTTCTGCTATTAATCTCTTTACATCTAAGGAAGCATAAAAAGGTTTATTCTGGATATTACTAGAAGGAGTGGTCTGTTGAGCTGCCCTTTTCAGAGTGTCGCTTAGGAGTGAAATTGCATTTTCAATTTCGTTTTTGTTTTTAATTTGTGTAGTCTACTGACTTGTTTTTTGTGAATACCACAGCTGCTAATAGTGGCTATGATTGGTGAGTGATCAGAGGATAATTCGAAGCTTGGTATTGCGTCCAAATAAACTGATGAGATACCGTTGGTAACGAAAAAGTCTAATAAATCCGGTGTTTTATTAGGATCAGTTGGCCAGTAGGTAGGAGTTCCGGTTGATAAATGTAAATAATTCTCATCGTGCATAAGGCTAGCAAGTTCCCTGCCTTTTGTAGTTAAGATAAGATAAATATGGGACTTAAGTGCTTCTGAGAGCCTCTCCACTACGACCTTTGCAGATCTATTGTGTATGCCCTCCTGTTATTCTAGAGTTCCTTGTCTAAACCCGTCCTTATTACTAGACGGATGGCATACCTCGGGTCCTCCATATATTGGGAGGGTTGTGGTTTTTCCTCCCCTATCGTTGAAAACCTCAGCCTAGTCAGGCCTTCGCAGTAGCTCAGTATGTGTACTGGGGTTTCCTCATCTTCTTGGCAAAACCTACATATGGTTGTTTCTGCCAATCCGATGTTGTTCATGTGTTTGTTAAGTCTACAATGCCCTGTAAGGAGCCCAACCAGGATCCTGATTGTTTTCCTATTCTGGCTCAGTAGATACTCCATGAATTTTGGCGAGGGTTCCTTGATGAACTCTTCGGCCTGCCTCATTTTTGGCGCCTTGTTCCACCACTCTCGAGACTGATATTTTATCCAAGTGCTGCTATTTGTTTTTTGCAGCGCTTTCGCTATGCCACAGAAAGGTTCTGGGCCAATGGGAGAACAACGTGCCCCTTCTCGGTCCTTTTGTAGTTACTAGTTGGGATCCCCAGAGCGTATGTTTGCTGACTGAACATAAAACAAATTTCAGAGTCACTTTTACAATCTACGTTATCGGCAAGAGGATAAATATTTGCTAAATTGGATACATTTTTGTAAACTGGAAACTAAAATAAAAATTTACCAATCTGGTGTGGGACTCTGCAAACTTTAGAATTCTACTATCAACGTGGTTCTACACTACTGGTAAATTTGATTGATTACCCGTTGTTTTGTGAAAAGTAACAGCCCACGCCACTTGCAGCAAGTATCTATTTTGCGTTGGATTAAATTTGCTATTTTGTTGATCATCTCCAAAGCGTTCTCACGTGGTTAATACTCTATTCTTCAGTTTAATTTCTGTAGCTTTTCTGTTTATTTGCAATAGAACTGTACATAGTTTTTAAATAGTTTTTTAAGCCGCTTAACTCTTTTTCAAAGCAAGTTATTTCGACAGTTTTTCAGTGCATGATAGGTGCTGATACTGTCATCGATGTCAAATCAAAATCGCTTACCCTAGCAACAAAAAAGGTGTCCCTTCTGGTATGTAGGTTATTCTGTGGCTTAAGTAACCACTTTATATACGTGAAGACATATTTGACAAAAAAGACATAATGAGGAAAGAGTTGATAAAAGATAAGGAATCAAAAAACAATAACAATTATTGAGGGTGCTTCCAAAATAATCTAATATATTGCTGTAGGCGATTCGTCATGTATTTTAAGACGAAAAGTTCCGATAAACATGTGTGATACGTTTTATCGTTAATGAGATACAGGGTGCGCAATGTTTTTATTATTTTAATAGAAGCAATAACATTGTGATAAACGTAAACTTGAAAGTATCTACAATCCAAGCACATCTACTGAATTGCCGAAGACTTTCGGAAAAGCCAGGAGTATATCGAATAACAGTATAGCCTCGTATAATGCGATTTTGAAGATCCTATAAATTTAAGATCGGGGTTGTGTGAAAAGCTATTTTAAATATCCCATCACACAAAAATCAGGAGGATTGTGTTCAGGTGACCTTGGAGGCCATGGGTGTGGAGATCCTCGACCCATCCCTGGAAAACGGTTATTTAAGAACTCCCGTAAGCTCAATTGTTGAGGAAGGAAAAATGGTCTTAATAAAAATCGTCAATAATACCAAACCAAAACATTGACCGAAAAGAATTGTTGAAACATCAACCCATGTGTGGTTATTATGAAAATACATGATGCCATGTCTTGAGAAGTTGGATTCATCTATAAACAAAACATTGGTAGCAAAATTGGGATTGTTTGCAACTTTTCCTAAAACCCATTGGCAATATTGCATACACAGCAATTTTTCTGGTACTCGTTTCTGGTTGTTCGTCATTCATTTGAGGAACCTGATCTTTAAGTTGCGGAGCTCTCGCAGTTCTAGGTCGCCCAAAAATATATCTAGATTTTTGTAAACGAACATGCAATTTAATAATCGTTATTTGGATAACGCAGGGCATACATACGTCTGGCCTCTAAGGCATTATCATAAACTAATCCATATAAAAAATGTATATTAGTTATTTCAGCATTGGTAAACACAGGCATCGTTATCAACTGAACACAAACAAAATGAGAACTGGTGCTACAACAACATTAGAATGATAAAAATTTCTTGTTTTATTTTTGCGCTGGATTTCAGGTTTGGCACAGTAATTCCCAAAATTCCGAAGGCCACTGAGAATAAACATGTTCTTTTTTACTAGTTTTGGAAACCAGTAGCGTCACTAAGGAAAAACTAAGGACGAAATAAATTTCACTGTACAGTCAGAGATCGCTTATTACAAAAAAGTCAACACTCTGTATCTCATTAACGACAAAACTTATCACACATGTTTATAGGAACTTTTCGTCTTAAAATTGAATGACGAATTGCCATGAAATTTAAAAAATCTTTTTTGAGAAATTTCAAGATTTGTAAGCGGGAGGAAAAAATTATTTAAACTTTCATGGTGACTTCTCAACCCTTGTTTCCAGTCATAAAAAGTTTTTTTTGTGTGTTCTACACACTAACAAAGCTCAACCCCCTGAAACAGACACTTCACTTTCCTATCCCTTTTGAACATAATATGATGTTATTTTGACCATAGGCAGATTCCTCTAAGACTGTATACCCCAAAGTCGTTTCACCCACCTAAAAGTTTTTTTTGTTCACTCTGTACACTATTTGTAATACTTTTTTTTTAAATGACTAATTAACAAATAGGAAACAGACGGAGTTGGAATGTATGCTGAATATGATAATCATAGTTTATTTATTTATTACATCAGCATTGTTTGTCAATATAATTTCTGCAACTTCGCAGCGTTGCCACATTTTAATTTAAATAACAATTATCAATATACTCACATACATTATAGTTTTCGACTTAAATAGTTACATAAGTAGTGTTGGCTACTGAAAATAAAAGGATTATTTAAAAACATATCAACCAAGACAATCAGTTAGTTAGTTATTACTTTAGTATTATATGTTTGAAAAAAAGATAACATTATGATTCGAAATGAAACAAAAACCATTCGATTCGTGAAAATCGTCCGAGTCTATAGAATCCAAAAAAGGGCGGTCAACCAGGAAAGATATACAAGTATAGTCAAAAATAAGTGAAGCCCGAAAATTTTTTTTCCAAAAATTTTTTTTAATATGCCCAGGTGGAGGGGGGTATCGGACTCTCTTCGTCCCTAAATTTTCCCCCCTCATCCCAATTTTTTTTTGGGTACAAGACCCACCAAGATATCAACTCGGGACGAAAATTTTCGAGGAATCTTCCTTATTTGGGGTGCTTATAATGCAAAGATTTTTTTTTCAAAATCGACCTCTCCCAAGGGCGGCCTCAAATTGGACGCTAACTACCTGTAGCCCCGAAGAGACACTCTTAAATTTGACGCTGCCGGAAGGATTATTTCCTTTAAGGATTAAGCTTATATTTGATAACAACTTTTGGGAATTTCGATTCAGGTAAAGTATAGTTTAAATATTTTAAATTTTGTTGGAAAATATTTCATTTAGTTAAAATAAATGATTGAAAGAAGTTAGGTTAGGTATAAAATTCTAAACTGTGCGTGATAGAAATAGAGTAAATACAAACTACCTATGCGATTTTCATTTTTCATTCACTTTCGATTACGTATATTATTATGTTATAGATATCACTTTCTGAAATGTATTGTTTAATTATATTTTTAATAAATGTACAAATCAAAATTATTCTTTATTTTGGGTCAACAACAAAATAATACAGGTATAAGGATTAGTAGAGGTACCTAGCGTCGAATTTAAGGGTGTACAAGCAGGTACATAAAGTGAGAAAAAGATTAAATGAAATTTTAGCGTCGAATTTATGCACGCCCGCTCCCAAAATCCCCCACAGGTATAGGAAACGGCATATAGCAAAATTAGTGAAAATAGTGACCTAACCTCAAAATTTGGCGCCCTCTTTTAATTTTTTTTAAAAACCCAGTTCAACTTGCCCGTTATGTATAAGTACCGGCATAGGGGGGAAAAATTTTGCCCAATCCAAAGTTTCCTCCGAATTTCACGAAATTTGGTATGGGGGACTTTGTGAGGCCTCCGAATACGATGAGAACAATTTCCGTTCTTCAAAATCAATTTTTCCCTTTGAAATGAATTTTTATCCGGACCATCAAGGGGGGGGGGGTGAAAAAAAATTATTCCGATTTTGATGAAATTTTGGGGAGGGGTGTTTTCGAGGTTTCGAGGTCAAGGATTCCAAAAAATTCATCAGTTGCGACCTATAAATTTTTTGACATGTCATTATGCCCGAAAAACTGTCAAAACTCGGCTTTTCGGTGGTCTAAGAAATAGTAAATATAACTCGATTTTTTTTAAATCTTAGAAAATACTAGCTTGAGTAATTATTATATATAATTTTTTTGGAAATTTTTTTTCCATCAAGTATACCAAAGAATTTTCAAAAATCCCTTTGAAAATGATCCATGCAATTTTTTCACAAAAAAAAGCCAGAAAGGACCTGTATCCTCAAAATTTATACTAAATTTTCATTTTGCAAAATTTTATTACCATAGATTTCCAAAAAAAAGATTATATATGAGATTTTTGAAAAAAAATTTTACTTTAAAAATTTCGATCATCCACGCCTATGGAATCAAAACGACCAAATTAACATAAATCGACAGTCGATGGTCCATATTTATGTGAAAAAAATATATAATTCCTTAATTTTCATATGGAAACGAGTTTATAAATTTTTTAAAATTAATATTTAAATTTAAGTTAGGTTAGGTTAAATTGAAAGAGGTTTAGGTTAAGTTAGGTTTAATCAAATTAAGGTAAGTTAAATAAGATTAAGTTAGGATTGATTAAATTTCAATTTGGCCGCACCAAAGAGTGGGTTAATTTTTGAAGAAAAACAAATTTTTCCCCTAAATTTTGGAAAAATATACATTCTATCCAAAAATTATTTCGATTTTCGTATTTTCCGACCCAAAATACATAATAAATGACCGTTTTAACAATACCTTCATTATACACCAATTTTTTGGCTTTTTCGCCGCACACTTCGCACACATGGGCAGCGCGGCCCTGATTGTTAATAATTATTACTTATAAAAACGGTAAGGAAATGAATTTTGCATGTTTTCCTTTAAAATGGAGTTATCCTACGGTAGAAGGTGCTGCCTGTCTGTGATAATCACAGTCCGTAAATTATTAAGCGAGTCAGTTGACGGAAGTTTTAGTTTTTGAAGTATTTCTGAGTTCTGAAAATGAGACGTGATTAGTATTGTATTTTAATAGTTAAAGTGAACAAATCCTACAATTTTGTTTGTTCACTTGGCCGTTAAGGTGAAATGAAGACTCATCAGACATTAAACATTAAAAGTTTATTAAGAAATTGAGAATCACGACGTATTTTATTTTTTACTGTTTCAAAAACTTACTCTCTTTGGAAAATATGTTTTTATAATTTCTTGAAGTAACGTCATTTTGTATGGTTTCATGTTGAAAAATTTTTTCATCGTATGTTATACTTTATACAGTACTTCTGGTAATGTGTTGGCCTAAATTTTTCTTGTAGAAATACGAGAATTCTCTTGAATTCCACCTTTAATTTTGAATTATAATAATTGATCTATTTAAAACGGCATCCATATTTTTTTCTTGTTTCTCTTATCAAAAAACTACTTTTCTAAAAAAGTTTATAACACCTGGCTATCGCAATTTTACTTGGTGGATTTTTATTAAACATTTTTAAATCTTCTCTTAGTATTTCGTACCGATCTAATTTCAGCGTACATTAAAATGCATTTACCCTTTTAGTTTGTTAATTATAAGCAATAAAACTTGGACAATAATTTTTATTTTCCACTTCTACATTTTAGATTAGATTTGATGAGGTGGCTAATCGGCTTATTCCACTGCGACCTTTTCAGATCTATTGTGGTCCTCTAAATCTAGATTACATTCTCCAGCCTGACTCTTTTCACTTCTACAGAAGCGAAGGTATCTAGATGTTAAGGATGGAATAACGAATTAATTATTATTTGACACATCTACGGCAACGAAATATTCAACTAAAGTACATCCATCGAACAAACAGAGCGACCCAAACAACGATAGATGCGTGATCGAAGTATGATCACCATGCGCCTTAGCATCTATTGGCTAAAATAAATATGCCTCTCTGCGCTGGCCAATCGGATTTAACTGCAATCGGCCGGCAGAATTCATTGTTTTTGGTACATTGGTACAGAATCGGAGACATCACGTGCACTATGCATGATACTGTTTTGGAACACTCCGTTGCTTGTGCTTGGATGGACAGAGTATAGATGCAGGGCCGGCCTTAAACATTTAGGCGCCCCGGGCGAGTCATGCATTGGGCACCCTTTTATATCTTACTTATAAACGTGAAAATTTGTGAAGATGTATGGATGGATGTTTGTCATTCTCCAATGCAAAAAATACTGGGGCGGCTCAGCTAGTTTCATTACAATTAAAAACTAAAAGTTAATTATATTTGTCTTTGCATCGATAGAGATAGATATTAAAATTAAGTGGTGAAGTTACGCCGGAGCGGCGTCCTGTAAAATTTGGCTTCCCGGGATCAACCCTCCTAAAGCCGTCACTGACTTTTTAACAATTATTTAAAACCGTTCTAACATCTACACGATTAAAAAAATTAGAGTGTGTGCTTAAGACCGCACGGCAGAAGTGAGAACTGTATGTCGATGATCTGTTGAATTGATGAGTGGGAACAACCGATGCATGTGCTTGAACTTAAAGTGGCGGTGAATTGTCATCAATGTTTATTTCGCAATCTTTTTCTTCGCGCTTTTTTGTTAAAATGATTATTATTACGCACCAATAATAACTATGAAATTAACAAGGACATTTATTAGGTATGAATTGAATATACTAAACAGCAGTGAAGAGCAGCTGACTCTATCTTTCTCGCGTCCCGAGTTCACCGATCGAGCCTTTTACCTCAGAGAGTGACGGATCAGCCTAACTTACTACCTACGGAAAAATCTGTGTGCGGTGCGCCAAAAGAAGTTTTCACTTCAAAAAGCGAGCCTTACAGTAGTCGGGTATGATGTGTAACATCTGACATCTCACCTTGGTAATAAGCAACTTAGAAAATCAAATCAAAATGATTCAGGTATTATTTGAAATAATTTTTGGTAACGAAAAAACATTTTTTTAATGAAAATTGTATTTCATTTAATTAAAACTAGGTGTAATACAATTTTTATTGAATACATTTTTTATTTTTGTTCAATTTCGGGGAAGAGCGGAGACATAAGACTTATGATAACTAAAATATGAGACGTATACTTCTGATTTCAAAGTATTTAAAAAACGTTGAAAAACTCCGTCAATATCAGTAGCACTGTTAGTTGTTGAAACATTCAAAAAATTTAAAAAATACGGAATTTTCTCCAATAAACAGTGGCAGAAATTAACCTCAAAATTTAAAAAAGCTAAATAATGAAATATTTATTCGAATAATTATCAATTATTCATTATTACTCACTTGCATTTTTTATGAATGATCTGCACTTTTTTCAAACACTTATTAAAAACAGTAAATAAAATTATTAAAATAGTTTTCGCATATAAATTAGTTCATATAACAACAAACTTTATACATAACACTGTAGCTTGGCTGACAATACCGACTTCTCGGTAAATTCGTTGCTACCATCTAACGGAGAAATTTACTATCGCTCGTGCTCATTGGTCAAATCTAATAGCGTGCTTCACTGGCTTCCTGTTACTCACTTCCGTCCCATTTCACGAAATAACTGCCACCAATTGCAAGGAACCGAGCGGAAAGATGTTACACATCAAAACTGTCACAAATTCTACCTTTTTAGAAAGAGGGCAGATTAAGGTTTCTAAAAAATATACAGGGTGTTCTATATGAAATGACAAAATTGCCCTATATCTCAAAAAAGGCGTACTCATATTCCGGCATAAATGGAAGTAGCTGTACAAACTTGACATATGCCAAAACAAACTTAATTATTTTTAAAGGTGTTCGGTAAAAACCGGATCGTAATATCTAAAATACTTTTTAAGATAGGGGCTTTAAAATAGGTTCAAATACCCTTGGCCAACCGGTTTTTTAAATGCATCACTCCGTATTATTTTGAGTAGATATGGTTTTAAGAATTTACGCAGACCAGGTTTTTCTAATTTACGGTTTTATAAGAAAAATGTACTTAACGGTAAATATTTATCTAATAGAAAATGAACAATTATTAAAAATTCCACATTTATTTACTGTATATGTTCAAAGTGAAAGCCTTCGGCTGTCTGAGAGTATCCTAGTCTGTCAACAAATATTAACAAGTAACATTAACGACAGAACGTATTATAATTCAAACACAGCAACCATGTATATTTCGAATTGTTTTTAAAAATTCAATACTTTTCGACCATATAAAAAGTTACAATCATAAGTACATTCTTCAGCTGTTAACTTTGCTTGATTAATCGAGTATTGTTTTCGTATAAGAATATATACGGGAAATGCCACTGTCATTTTGAAATCCGAAGAATATAAATCCGAAGTAAATAATTTTATAAAATCTTGTGATGTCAACATTCTAAGGGCAGACCCAACAAAAAAGTTTTCTAATAATGTAAGAGAGATTGTCAATAGTTCAAATTATGTTTTCAATGATTATGAGAAGAAATACATGATAAATAAAAATCCTCAATCTCCACTATTAAACCTGTAGTTTCTTACGTTAATACTCCTATAAATAGTAATAAGTTAGCTAAAAAACTAAACAATGTACTTAATAGCGATTAACGTATATCTAAATACTCAATTGAACATTCAATACCACTGATCAAACAATTAAAAACATACAACTTAGAAGATAACTCTAAACTCATTTGATTTGATGGTACCAATATGTTCTCTAAAATTCCTCCAAAATAGTGCATAACACTTTCTAGAGGATAAAAATATTAATCCAGAAATAATATCAGATATACTTAATTTGTTTGATGTATATATTAATCAGAACTATTTTACTTTCGACAATATATTCAAAATGAAGGTTCACCAATTGGAAGCCCCATATCACCAATTTTGGCAAACATTTTTATGGACAGTTTAGAAAGAAAAATCTTTGTTACATTTCAAAAAATATCTTATTTTGGTATAGGTATGTAGATGACATATTAGCTTGTTTTGTAGGTAGTGAACGACAATTAGATATATTGAACAATCATATAATAATTTACATCAAAAAATTAAAATTACATTAGAGGTTGAAGAAAATAACTCAATCAATTTTCTTGATATTAAAATTCAAAGAGTCAATAATATACTTGATTTTTCAATTTACAGAAAACCAACACATACTGATGTGACTATACCATATAATTCCAAACATCCCATTTCACATAAATTACCAGCATGTAGTTAAATGATACATAGAGCATTTTCAGTTCCTATGAACAAATATAATTTTGATAAGAGAGATTAATATAATTAAACAAATAGCCACATCCAACGGTTATCCATTACATGTAATAAATACATAATTAACAAATAAGAGAAAAAAGTGGCTTTACAACTAATATTTCCTGAAAAAACTAGAGAAATACAAAATTACAATACCATCACATATGCTGGTAATATTTCTAATAATATTTCAAACGAATACGACAATTTCTTTTAAAAGAGAAAACAATGTAAGTAAAAAATTGTTAAATGTAAAAACAAAAATATCCCCATTAAAAAAGTCTGGGATATATAAACTTAAATGCCCAGAATGTAATGCTTCCTATATTGGTCAAACAATTCGAACTTTTGAAATTAGACACAATGAACACATACAGATTAAAACAGCCACATAAATCACTTTGCGCAAAACATCTACTTGACACCAAACATTCATTAATACCTAACACAGAACTGGAAGTACTGCATATTTGTGATAAGAAACAAGAACTAGATTTCCTCAAAGAATTAGAAATTAGAAGACACTCCAGAGATCCACAATAAGAAGTTGTCAATGAACAGATAAATCTAGGAAGCTCTCCACTATTAAACTGTCTTCCTAAGTAACATTTGAAAGGATCAGCAGATATAGTTTTCCTTGGTTTCCTATATCATTGCACAGTTATACTGATCTTAAATGGGAAAAAGATATCCGGGATATCCCCATAGGGATAATAATACCTAAGCTTTAATATTTGTAATCATATCTTCTTCTTTTTTCTATTCATATATATTAAGTCAATCACAAGATACAGGTCACTTACTATTTGGTCCAGCCAAAATATTAAACATCAAGTAGGCATCACATAAAATGTAATTTCTGTAATTCTGACGATGATATGCAAATATGGAAATATTTATAAACGATATTTTAGAGTTTTTTTTCATTAAATAGTAATAAATTTGAAAAATTAATATGAGTAGATTCCACAAAGTAAGGGTCCAAACATCCATGATTTTTTCACACATCAGTCAACACCGCATTCATATAATAAAACAGGTGGGAGTTTGTACCTTTACCTGTATAGAATACACAGAACCGGCATAGCGCACCGACACTATATTGTTATCTTTTTTCAATTCGTAAATTCTATCAATATCCGGCTACGGAGTCACGTCGTAGCTAAAGTATGCGTCACCGTTTAAATTTTAATATTGTTTTCGTAGTGTTTGTATGTATGGTTAATAAAATTCTACCTTTAGTTACACTTAAGTATGAAAATATGTGTGTTATAAAATGGAAATTGAACTACTAAAAATATATTTAAAATCTAATATGGTATCGAACGTTGAAAATAATTTCGGGTGTGAAAATATTAATTGGTTTCCGCCAAAGGTGAGTCTTTTTGTAATTAATGGTTTAATTAACATAACAACACAGAAATGTCAATAAATTACACGTAAACATAATCACTTAGTCAAATACACGAATTATATATTAATTAAACATTACTAGAATATACAATTAACCAAATACTCATAAATTGCATCGTTTTTTAAATAAATAATTTACAGGGTAAACGGAGTTGGACAGAGTAAGGAAAACATAATTAAATCAGGGAAAAATTCAACATCTGCATGCATTCGAGAAAGGTGTTGAGAAATGGGTTTTCACGATTTGCGGCCTAAATACTGTTTTCATTAAAAAAGCTGATTGTAAAAGTTGTAAATAATTGATAACTTTTGCATGACTTATGCCCGATTTCACCAACCATTTCCTAAAGTTAGGTGATACCGAAATCGGATTTAGGAATTTCTAAATACGTTTCACCACGCGCTAAGTAATAACTAAGAGTGATAACATTTATTTTTATTTTACATGACCTTAAAAATGTTGAGTAAAATGCAAAAATAGTTATTTGTTTAACTAGGCAGAGAAGTAACAGATTTACTGCCGAGGCGAAGCCGGGGCAATGAAACTAGCCAAAGCAGTAAATCTGATTCTCTGCCGTGTGAAACATATAATTTTTTCTCTGATTGTTTGTACAGTGTGTTTAGAAAAATCAAATTAAAATGAATACTTTTTTATGACGGACTCACAATTTGTAATATTTTTTCTAATCGTATGTTATAGGTAATAATTAAATCGTATTTCTTAATTATTATTGTCGATTAGACCTTAAATTGTAGACATAATAATATCTACCGAAAAATAATAAATATAATGTTAAATATCGACAATAATAGTATGTACAGTGTGAAGTTAGCCTATGTATGTGTGACGTGGAAGTGATTGTTTGATTCCATGGGCCTGCTTAAATCGCAATATTTCAAAAAAATAGAAGAAAAAATGATTTTTTTAATGCCTAAGCACTAAAATTGACGTTTAATGTCAATCGGAGAAAAACTATATTTCCATTTTTCATTGTTTTTTTGTATAAAATTATTTTGGAATCTCCAAACTTGGGTGGATTGTAGCGTTTTTAATGCTTAATGAGCAGATATTTTAATTTGGTATAAAAGCTCAGTAGTTCAGTAGAGAAATTCTCTTATTTCCTAAAAATGTCTTTTGGGTGGGCAAATAAGAACGGCTGTCAGCCAATTCTTAGGATTCTAAATGTGCAAATGGGTTGAAATTCATAAAATAGTTTGATCGTGATGGTGTCGTTGAACAGGACTGGGAACGAGCATTCAAATGAGGTATTACCAAAGAATACACCAGCTAACAAGAAGCGAAGCCCGACGCATTTTCTTTGATGTTTTGGTAACCAAAATGTATGTCCTTGAGGGACCGTCGTTGACAGATAACTTAGTAAATACAATGAGAAAATGAATAAATACACTAAGAAAATGATAAAATTTTCAAATATCGGCGATATAATTGGTCGACAAAGTGGAGTATGACAAGTATCTTATTATAAAAATGGCGATTTTCAGACATGCGCATACAAAAAATGATCGGAAGCGATCGCTTCTTGTTAAGTGGTGTATTCTTTGGCACTGTATATTGTGCAGGTCTTGTTTGCTAACGCAATACATAAACATTCGTAGCATTTCTAATTGCTTCGTCTCGAATCTCTCGAATTTTTTGAAATCGTGTACTTATCGAGGAAAACTCTTATTTAAATATTTGGACAGCCATGAAGATTCCTCTAGAAAACTGTTCGGAAATTTGCCCAAAAAACATTTACTACCAAATATGGACTATGCGAGTTACCATAGCTGACAGTTAATGAAGTACCCAATGCGAAAAACACAGTACATTTTGAAATGAATTTGTTATATTTACAGTTATTTGACAGTTAGTACAATTATTGAACATTGGAGGAACATTATTAGAACTAAGAGAAACATTTTGGACAACAATAAAGAAGAAGAAGTATTAAATATGTACCTAGATATTTCTACATTGTCTTTAATTGCAAGGGTTGACATCAGCATTGAATAATTGGCCCATAATGTTGAAGATTTCATCTTTAAACAAAGGTCTAGGAAGTGTTTTTACTCTTGCGATAGTCCATCAAACGTTTATATGCATTTTCGTAATCTTCTCTTGATTTCTTTGGAAATAATTCTAATGAAACAGTATTCACTGCCTCAACCAGCTCTGGAGGAGTCCCAGAAATGGAAAATTCATCATCATTTATCATTTTACTTTCGAGAACACCAGTAATTAAATTTATATTCGTCAAATTTGACAATTCAACCTAAATACGTCTCCATAGTAACCCAAGTAATTTTATTACGAATTTCAAAGCACCATTTATTGGTGAATAAAATTATGCGGAAAAATAGTATGTTTACCTCGTAGGAAAAGCCACATTCCTGGACTCTGTGTTGCTGATGTTCACAGTCGTCCAGGAATGTTAGGCTTTTCCTACTCGGAAAACAATGTACTATTTCTTGAACTTATTTTTAAATTAATTGCTGAATTCCAAACAATAGAAATCGGAACTGCACTTCAATTATCCATTTCTCTGAAAAACAAATGATTATTTATAGAATATTCTTTTTCACAATATTAAAACTGGAAACATTAAGATTTATTTGATGTAATTCGTATTTTTATGCCAAGGTTGGATATGTCAAGTGAGTTTCACAATGATAATTACATATAGGTACTTACCTGTACCTCACCTCACGTTAAAAGTTTTGCCATAGTCGCTGTTTCATATATTATCATCACACGATTCTCCGGCAATTTGATCTGCCCTGTCACTAGTTGCTATGGAAATTCGTGGATGATCGATATGATTTTCTTTTCTAATTTTTTATTTTTTTCAGTTAAATAACCGATAGATTCATAATAGAGTACATCAGGACTGATTATAAATAAATAAATATATTAATGATTCATAACAAATTATGCGAATAAGCTATTTTATATAAATAAAATATATTTCAGATTTCTTCTTTAAATTAATTATTTGTTCCTGAACGAATGATTTAGGGAAAAAAGTTTTAAGCAAGTTTATTTAAATCCAATCCAATTTTACAGAATCTTTCATCCGGATTAATTGATTATACTTGATTGTTTTTCTTCTATCTTTCATTCCGGTATGAGCAGTAGTATATTTATTTACCTCCTTTTTATATATATTTTTATTTAACTTGCAATGTTTGTAATGTTCGGGTCAAATCTTGCAACCGATTGGATATCATAACACAGCGATAACTAAGAATGCAATAATTAGCTATGTAACGTGATCTTGACAAAAGTGAACCTAAGGAAAAAAAGTATGTAATTTATAAAATAGGTGAATACATTTACACAAGTGAATCTCGCGACAAGTTTTTATATCGTAAATAATTGTGTAAAGTAATAAATTGCTAGGTTTTATTTAGTTCGAAATATATTTTCTTCCTTTAAGAGTAGTTATTTAAATAAAAGCGTATTTAAAAAAATATTTTTACCGTTAATTTATTACTCATCTCTTTTAAACGATCAACAAGTAAAAGCCTCAACTATTCAATTTTTCATCTCTTTTAATTTGGTTTGTTGTTGATCCTTTATTTAATCTTAGTAATTATGAGAATTTGTCTGTTGGTTCATCTGAAAGATCTTAATTATTTTTATCTATTTCTTGATCGGTAGTATCTATTTACTTATATTCTTTTTTTTTAGTATGGTAAATCCAAGTTATTTTATACTGGTTGTGAATGTGGTCAAGTTGCATGTTATTATTTTACAATTATTTGTATTTTTTCCTTTCATGTCATCTTTTAGATTTTAATTCCAGTATTATTTATCATTGGTATTTTTTTGTGATTAGGTAGGTACCACTTCACACATTTTCATGAAGGTCTTGCTTATCCTCATTTTCGCCCTACTCAATGCATAATAACCTATCCCCTAACCCATCATAATCTTCACTTCGCAAAATAATGTATGTATTATATTGATTTTAATTTGGTCAATATTTTTTTAATTCTAATATGCCCCTGCCGAAACTCCTCTCAGGTCGTGATTCAAAAGATCTCTTTTATTTTAATAAAATTGTCCAAGAAATTATATTGTACAATGGAAATTTCATTAAATAATTTTGGGTATGGATACTATCTACTTAATTGAGTATGAAGAATTATTATTGTTTTGTAATTGTTATTATTATATTATATTATAATATTCCCACTCCAATTGTTTTATTTTTAGATTTAAAATGTCCAAAATATCAAATTTCTGTCAATGTTTAATTCCACACTATTGTAATTTAATTTGTATTCCGGTTTTAGATAACTCTAGAATTTTTCCAAATTTGAATAAATTGAAAGTTATTTCCCTCGATAATTTCTTCCTCTTGTTGCAATTTTAAATCTTCATACTATGAAGCTCTTTATCAATTGTTTGTATTCTGTCGAAGATTTTTAAGTCCAAATGTCATTCTACCATGTTCTGTTCTGCATCAATCCCATTTCAATTTATAAGTCTGAAATTGATTTTACCATTTTGTTATTTATTATTTTAGTTGATGTATTTGATTTTTACGTTGATTTTAAATTTTTCTAATTCTCAAAAATTCATCCTATTTATTTATATCGCAACGCCCCTCAATTATTTTTCATATAACCCTTCTTTTCAAATTGAAATTTTTCAATTGGTTTATCCTAAATTTTGACATGCGCTAACATTTGGAATTGACTTTATCTTCTTTTTTAAATAATTGACAAAAACCTTCATTATTTGTCATATCTATACAATTCTTCTTTTTTTTAAATAATTAACACAAAACTTCATCATCTGTCATATCTATACAGTATATTGGGGTGTCATTCAATGAGACCTAAAAGATCTATTGTGCCCCCTTTCTTTTACTTAGTTCCTGAGGAAATTTCTGAGAGACCATTTCCCGAAGGAATTTTAGGATATTCACAGGCTTTAGTTTAGGTGAGTGTCCCTCGTCTATCCAGTAGTCTCCTAGTTGTTGTACCCTAGGATTCTGTAGTATGCAATCCGCAAGTATGTGAATGGAGGTTTCTTCTTCCATTCAGCGACAGTGTCCCGTCAGGACAGAGTTAAAACTCTTACTGAAGGTTTACTCTGGCTTAGACATTCCTTTGTTCTCACCTGGTTGTAGTCTCCCAGGAGTATATTTGATTGTCTAAGCCCCACTAGATCTTTCCAATGATCAGATCGTCTCCTCTTTTCGGCGTAGCCTGTTTCTTCCAATACTACATTTTGCTTTGCATGTAATCTCTTCTTCGTGCTTGGTCCACAGGAGTCAGACTAAGATATTTATTTGACTTCTTGTCTCCATTCGGCATCGCTTCCATCAAGTTTTCGCGTTTGTTCCACAGGAGCTTACTGTCTAGATTTAGATTTAGATATTTGACTTCTTGTCTCCATTCAACCTTGCTTCCATCAAGTTTAACGGTTTTAAGGTTGAGTTTTCTTCTCTTAATAAAGGCTATTAAGATGGAATGTAAAATAATAGAACTACCTATATGTATACGAACAAATGGTTGATGTGATAATACCACCAGACTTGACTAATTTTATTTGGTAATTCGGATTTTTTTAAAAAATTTTGAACAAAAAAATATATACCATATACTAGAACATTAACATGACTATTTTGTTTCAAAATAATAATTTGGTGACTTTTCTTTTAGGAACAAATTCGAAAACGGAAAGAAGAAGAAGATCGTTTAGCTGCACAAAATGAATTTCTCAATAGATCCTTGCGAGGTTCGCGTAAGCTTCAGGCTCTAGAAAGTAAACCTCATGGAGCGATCAATGATGCCTTCGAAGATGAGGGCACAGATTCATCCAGATCGGACACACCAGCAGCATCTGAAAAAGAAGTAGTTCATACTTTATATGGTAAGTGTCAAATTACCAAATAAAGTTTTGCTTTTTAAATTCTTAATTACGTCAGAATTAACTTTTTCAACCCTTATTTCGTTTAGTTTTTCCATGATTATCAAATAAAAACAATGAATAACAAACTCCACAACATAAATTACCGGTTTCACAAACTATTCACAGAGTCACTCAGTTTTATATATTATATTAATTCAATATAGAAAACTACACAATAAATAAATAGTTTTTTCTACGTATGGCAGACAATAATTAAAAAGACATAAGTAAATAATTTTGAAGAATCTCTTCAGCATGAACTGTAAAGTAATGAAAACTTTTCAATTAGATAATACGATTATAATTTTTTTTACTTGACCAACATACATTCTGGGTTAATTGGTATTAAATGATTGAGAACTTCATCACACTTCTGAGTTAATACTAATTATCTAACAGTGATGAAAATAGTATCAGAACAAATAGTACTGAAACAGTCCACCCTTTTCACCTTTAAAATTCAAACACAAAAAAAATACGTACTGTGAAATGAAGTTAAGAAATTCACAAAAATATAAAATAATACTACAATATATAAATGAAACTGAAACATTTTAAATCTTTTGGTTAAACTTTTTGTTCTTTCTCACTAACAACAAATAAAAAATCAGAAATCTCGCAAGGAAACATCAACTGGACTTTTTGGACGAAATAGAAATTGTAAGACATTAATACATGGGTTCTCAAAGAAATCATTAATGAACAAATAAATCTGAAGAATTGCCCTCTTTTAAATTATCTTTTCAACTAATATTGTAATTAACTGATTAAATATTTATTGTAATGTCGCTACTTTGTGATCTGTTTTCAGAGCATCTCTCATAATTTTTTGCAATAATGGAAATTATAAGTTTCATACCTACATGATGATTTTGACTGAAACTTTATTGTTTTAGGGTATGGAGATCTGGTCGCTTCCATCCAACGGCTTCAGCTGCAACTGAAAAAAGCTGGAACGGGAGGGGGCTTGGGTGGCCTGGAAGGCCGAATCGCTGCTATTCAATCCCTCCTTTTATCACCACAGTTCGGTCGAGCGTTGGCTGTCCACAATAAAGTCCAAAGCGTTAGGTCCAGGACTACGCCGAGGCCAACGCCGACTGCCCAAACCGCCCTAAGAGACTGCCTTGATGCGATTGGTCATTCGCAATGTGCTTATACCGTGGAATTGGCTGCCTTATTAACCGGTAAGACAACATTGTAGTTCACGACGATTGACGTTCATATAAGTACATAGGGCTTCATTTTAATTTTTTTAAAAAGCTTGTTACCAGCAAACATTTATAAATTTGGAACCCTGTAAGTTGTATAATTATTTACCGATAATTTTTGTAAAGTTGTACTCTCATACAAAAAGATGATTTATCAATTTTGCTGGATAAACTTGAGAAATTATTGAAATATTGGTGAATTGGGTGCAAATCAGATAGTAATATTAGTTCGCTGATGACACTGCGGTGAAATTTAGTAATTTCAAAGGCAACTTAAAAAAAAGAATACTGCTTCTCAATTTGCTTTCCAAGGATATTGTATCAAATGTTTTGAGATTTTCTGCTATAGAATTTTGGAATGGATCTTCGATCATTGAACAGACTAGATGAGTAATGTACGCTTTGAAGCCATAATTTCAATAGAAAGATATCTCCAGTAGCAGTACTTGATTGTCTGTTTTTGCTATTTCCGATAAAATACAAATTTATTTACCAAATCCATTTAGAATTTATCATTTACTTGGATCACTACATTGAACATTTACTTTCGTCTCCATATTGATTGATTGATTAGTTCGGCACCACCAGTCAGAGGCTTAGAGACCTCGGCACCTCAGCCCTTAGGCTTTTTGTGCTCTTGGTTATACCGTTTATGAGAAGAGACCAGAAGCCCTTATCATGCTGAACAGTCTTTTCACTAGGTCCTTCTTGGAGAATACTCCCTTGGATACTCTAGTCCTAGGAGTCTATATCTCCAATGAGACAGTGCTTCACATTCGAAGATAATGTGAGAGGCTGTTTCCTCCTATTCCATGCACAATAGACAGATAGGTTTCTCCCTATATATGCCACTTGTATGCATGTGCCTCCTTAGGGTACAGTGACTGGTTAGTAACCCCGTCACTTTCCTTATCTGGCCCCTTCCAAGGTTTAAAACTTCGTTAGTCAGCGACTCAGAGGGTTTTTTGACCAAGAATTTGCCTTGTTCCTGTTTTGGCACGTGTCTTCAGTACGTCTGATGTTTGAATTGAATCCACCGAGATGTACAACCACGTACAGCAGATTTTGATATTCCAAATACTGGTTCGGGACCAGTGAATGCAGTTTCAGATCCTAGCTTCGCGAGGGTGTACTTCTTTTCATTGCTTACCCTTATGCCATGGAACCCACTTAAGAGTTACTCTTTTATGGTTTGCGATGGTTAAAAGATTTTGTAGGCAGTCCCAGACCAGTCTAGATCTGATCTGGGGACATGCTAAAGATTTCAGTGCTGCATGACTATTTGAGAGTATGAGGATTTTGGCCTCTATTTCCCCTTTCGATGTTCATTTGCAAACACGTGTCGATAGCGTAGATTTCTGCCTGGAACACAGATACAAATTTTCCCAACGATGGGTGGACATTGCAGCTGGGTCTGGCACCATGGACTCCAGATCCTGTTCCTATGACAGTTTCAGATCCGTCTGTGTATCACACCAACGTTCCTTCCTGACTGCATGCTAACCAACCATCCCACCCATCCCAGTTTAGCTGGATATGGTATGGTTTGTTGTCGTTAATTGTGGCCAGCATGTAATTACTTCTCATTTCAAGAAGCGAGTTTGTGATAACATTTGTGATTCTGGTTCCTTCGTGCCAATTCCCATTGCATTTCAGCCTGTATGCAGCAATTCTCGGTTCCGCCTTAACATGCAGAGCAAGAGGCGGAAGATTGAGAATAGCTTCCATTGCCGCAGTCGGGCTGCTTCGCATCGCACCCGTTATGCACAGACAGGCAAGCCTCTGAAGTTTTGATAGCTCCAGTTCGGCTTTCCTCTGATCTGTTTTTGGCCACCGAACTAAGGCTCCATAGGTAACCACCATGGCCAGTTAAGGATCCGTGGATTTAGTCCCCATGTGTTTCCTATCGCCCGTTTGACAGCCATTTTCCCTTTATTGGTTTTGTCATGTAGGTGTGAATTCCAGGTTAGTTTTGCGTCCAGAATTATGCCCAGATACTTGACCTCCTGGCTAAGACTCAGCTGCACGTTGAAGAGGTTTGGCAGTTTTAGACACTCAAGCTTCCTTTTTCTAGTGAAGGGAATGAGCGCAGTTTTTGCAGGGTTCAACCTTAGGCAAAAACTTATTTGGGAGAAAAAATGTTGGTACTTAATCTAAAAAAAACTATCATGTATGAATACAGTACATGTATGCAAATCAGACATTGTTATCGTGTTCGTTTCCTTTTTGGGGTAAATTTGACGCAATATTTCCATACATTTTTGCAATTAACTTAACTGGAGACGCCTAAAAGGGCGAAAATGTGTAGAGTACTTCTCGAAAGTGGTCCACCCTATATATCGAAATATTTCGTGAAGATGGAATAAATTAAATTAAAATTAGTTTTCCCTGGGTTTTCATTTATATTTTTAATGGATGCATAAATGTTTTTTTATGAATGTGTATCCTCGAGCAATATTTTCCATCAAAACCTGAGAATTAAAAAAAAACTGCAACTGTAACAATACTTTTTTCATAGGCTACGAATTTGAAGCTTTAATGGTTGCTCACGATGGCGTAGCATCCACATTACCACCTGACTCCACGTCGCCTACGCCATCTACTGCCGAAACTGTACCACTCTCGGTGACGGACCGTAGGTATGGGGAAAATAACATTAAAGTTATTAAAATAGAAAAAAGTACTGAACCACTCGGTGCCACAGTCAAGAATGATGGAGATGCCGTTGTTATAGGTAAGAAACAACAAGTTAATATAATGTAGCTCACAATTTTATAGATATAGTAAGCATAAGTTCCTATTAAAATTAATTTGGACTTTATTGTCGCCGTTTACAATATTACTAAGTCTTAGTCTTAGCAAGAAATTCTGTAAGAAGCATTTTATGATCAGACTTCCGGCTGCTGGTACTTCAGACTGCGTTAGTAGTATATGTTACATTTTATGCTCCTTTTATTTATTCAAGCTGGTACTCAAATGACCTAATGGCTAAACAACAGTTCAAAAAAGAAACATTAAACCGAAAAGTTATTCCAACCGCAAACAATTATTTGGATTATAAGTCAACTGCTGTAAAAAGCTGATTATTGATTTAAACAACGGAGAAAATGACACTGAAAGGATAGTTATATAATACTATTTGTGCAGGCGTATGGTCACTAAGAAGCAACAACTACTTCTCGGTCTCTGTTCTTTGAAAAATATTTTTCAAAAACTTTGTAATGCGTTATAATAGTACAAATTATCTTTGACATCTATTGATACTTAACACGCTTTACTAAAATATGACAATTTTTACAGGAAACTTTAATTAAGTAAATAACTACAAAACCGATGGTTTTTTGTCAATATAGAATTTTGGTTTCTGGTTGGATGTCGCTGTTATCGCATTCTTAGCATTTCCTTCACTGGGGTTATTGTATTGATGTGGTTTCAGCGTTGTCTCCAGTCTAGGATTATGCTCTCAGGGCTTCTGGACAGATGACATCTACATTATACTGATGAGTCGCAAATAGGTACACCAAAACCGGTGTACAAGTGATGTTGTCCCTTCTAATTACAAACCAGAATGGTTGGCTTGCAGATATACCAAACCACTTAGAAGTGTAGTTCAATGTCTGTCGGGGCATATAGCCCGAGAAGTAGTTGTTGCTTCTTAGTGAATGGTCTCTCTTCTAAGTGACCAGCAAGTTAATGAATATTTCAGTAAACATTGCACAGGATGAACTATATCGAACAAATTGTAAACTGCACGAATTGTGGCAGTTACGTCGATATTAAAAATTAGTATATGACAGAGTCGCATAAAATAGCATAAATCCAATAACACCTAGACTAATATTTGAAAATCGATGTTGGCTTTAAAGTTCTGGAAAGATTAGGTTTTTAAAAATTTACCATAACTCGTAGCAGCATTGATCAACAACATTATTGATGGAACATTCCCTCAATCAAAATTTGTTTCATGTAAATAAACCGAAAGTCTACCCGCGCTTACATGGAAATAAAAAATATTCGTATGGAAGATATTAACTCCAAAGCTAATAACATTTATCGCGTGTATGCAAACAACGATAAAAAATGAAACAGTTGATCTGTATTTGCTTTAAATAATTTTTTTCACTAGCCCATTCTAAATTAATAAATACAGATTACTTCTTGTTCCAACCACTTCTCATAGTCTTATCATTCAAAGATTTAGTTTCTGATGTAAATACTTAACCTTTACTTGGAATATCCGTTTCTAAACTCTTGATTTTTTATGAATCGTTATTAGTTTGTCCAGCTTTTTGTGATTGTAGGCGTGCTAAAAGAGATTTGGAAGTACAAGCCAATTTGATGCTCGCACAAACATAAAAAAATTTGAACCAGTCCTGGTTGGCGAAAATGTCCTTGTACGAATACCAGACGTGGATCGGGGCAGATTAGCACCACGAAATGTAATGGCAGTTGTTCAATCTATCGATGATGGATTTTACAAAAACAGTTTTGTAGAAACTAGTTTCAGATGTTTTTATAGACAACAACAATGTTGGCGACAATAACGGCAAAGAAATATCACTTAGAACTGCATCCTCCGATATTTCTGGATCTACACATGGATTTATTTCATGTATGTGCAATAAAAAGTCTGTCAACGGAGCATGTTCTTGTCGAAAAAATAATGTCATCTGCAATTCTAAGTGCTATCATTCAAGCTCTTGTTCAAATAAATAATTTTTTAAACTTAATTAGATATTTGTATATGAATAAAGTTTTATTTGTTGTTGTATTTGTCAATATTTGAATAAAATATAATATTTAAATAACATTTCCAACTTTATTTTATTCGGACGCTGCGCACTGATTCAGTAAAAGAAGCAGAACTAGTGCTGGTCATTCAGAAATGTACAGAACTAGTTTTGTGAATTTCAAATTGCGCAAAACTAGTTCTCATCATTTTGTAATGATCAATAACCTAACCTAACCGTATACAATTAAAATTTCGGGTTTGGGAAATATTCGTTGCTCAAAACTAGACTATTGGGGGTAACATATACACTGCGGCAAAATTTTATGGCAAAATTTTATTATTTTGCAAACTATGTACTTTTGGCGAAAATCCTGCTGAAATAGGTCGATAGAGGACGATGACAGATACTTCATTCACTTTACCTGAATATTTATATATTTGTGCCATCTTTTTTTTACCTGAAAAAATCTAGCTTATCCTCTATATCATCTGAAGTAGATATCCTCTAGTCCAGACCGGCTTCGTTGTATTTGTGGCATCATTATCTGTGAGTAATGATACCCCTTCTAAATCCAAACTTGATCAGATAAGAGAATTCCGGTGTCCGATAAATGTGATTCAATGCTCGTCGGAGCTTATAGCTCGGAGAGTGGTGGCTTTTTGTCGTAAAATGGTTATCAATTATAATTTATTTGAATTATTTTCTTCGCTATAGAGGTTACTAAATTAAAGAAAATATCGTCTAATTTTATTCTTGGGAGCTTTTTTGAGGAATTTATTTTATAAAAGTGTAACCATTTTACGTCAAAAAGCAACTACTCTCTGGGCCATATTTTTTTTATCTTATAATTATTGCAATATTAACAGAAATTTTTAAACTTGGATAACAAACTATTTTCAGGAAGGGTCATTAGAGGAGGAGCTGCCGATAAAAGTGGTCTCCTACACGAAGGTGATGAAATTTTAGAGGTGAACGGCATTGAAATGCGTGGCAAAAGCATAAACGCTGTCTGTGATATTTTGCAAACTATGGAAGGTACTCTGACATTCCTGATTATTCCCGCCTCCCAGGTGCCTAGACACAATAACAGGTATGTATTAAAGATATTATCCGAGAGATGAAGATATTGTAATATTGTAATACTATTTATGCATTTTAAAATTTATATTATAATTTGTACCCTATACATCATTATGATTGTTTCTCAATCGGAAGAAAGTTATATTTTTAACTTTCTCAAACATTGTTTTAATAGTTCTCCAGATTTTACATAATGATTTTGTATAGTTAATGCAGCATTTCAAATTAAATTAAATTAATAGCTTACTCAACAACTAACAGTGCGCTGAAATGGGATGAAATATCAACTAGCTCCGAGAAGCTATACATTCATCCCACATTACAAAAATAAATATCTTGCAGAGTAGTTTTAAATCTCCAATAAATTCTACCACACTACTCCTATTCGAAATCCGTTCACGTCTTCAATAACTTGGTAGATTCAGCAAATTAGTTTTCAATTTTAACTTAAATTCATTAAAGTTCACCTAAGCAGTTATTTCCTTTATATTCATAAAAATAATTAATACAAAAAGAATCCACCAAAAATGGTTTTATTTAAGGGATTCATTTCATATTAACTCAATATCTTTTCCGTTTTATACACTAATTATAAAGTAATTATGTAAATGTATTACTAATGCAATAGCTATGTGAATCTATAACTATCGAATATTTTGTGTAGGGACAATTTTCTTCACGTCAGAGCGCACTTCGACTATGATCCTGAGGAGGATATGTACATACCTTGCAGGGAACTGGGCATTGGCTTTCAAAAAGGCGATGTTTTGCATATCATTAGTCAAGAAGATGCTAACTGGTGGCAAGCTTACAGGGAAGGAGAAGAAGATCAAACATTAGCAGGTAACAGTTTTGAATCTTATAAAATATTTGGAGCATTAACTATGATGTCATGGGATTGTTATTTAATTGCAGCTTATTTAATGAAAATGTGGAAGTCCATTAACCTGTTGAATTTTGTTACTAAACATATTATTAAACATAAAATTTTATTTTATGTTTCAAAGGAATGCGGGTATTTGTTGAAAATGGCAATAAAGTATAATTTTTTTCATTCAAATTCTGGAATCTAATCTAAATACAGAAAAATAATTTATATTAAATAATTTCGCAATTTAAAAAAGTTCACCTGTCCGGTTAGCG
The DNA here is from genome assembly GCA_947563755.1 of Lochmaea crataegi. NCBI lineage: Eukaryota > Metazoa > Arthropoda > Insecta > Coleoptera > Chrysomelidae > Lochmaea > Lochmaea crataegi. Next base: position 45,559,793 of record OX387426.1, on the reverse strand, counting down.
TAGGTAAAGCGAACGCCAGTCACGTATTTTGATCTACCGGCGTTGTCACGTTATTCGCAGTCAAGGTCATCCGATTCTTCTGATAAAACTTCAAAGGAGCTGCCTACCAGTTCTATTTCTCTACCATGTCGCTTTGTCAACTCCATACTATTTAAACATCGGTCCATAAATTCGTATGGCATATTACTACAGTCTGTTTCACGACAATCTGACATCGTCAATACTGGATGGAATGAAGTATGGAACAAAGTTAATATCTTGAAAATGAATAGGACGATATTCATGAAGTTTTGTAAATAAGTGGAATGAAGCAAAATAACCAAATAATGTTATTTTTTTTGTTATTACTTGTTTATTCTCAAGTTTGAGAAATGGAATCTCACCATCCATTGGCTTAATGTCCATCACTTTGTTTCATATTTTTTCAACTGTTCATTATTTCTGTTCCACTGTTTCCTTGTTTCTTATCTCCTGAATGGTACATCGAGATCCTATTTTGACCATACCCTTACTTTTCTCATCTGATTTCTTGCAGTGCTAGAAGTATAATTCTTTATTCCAAGAGCTTTGTTTTCCGTTTTGCTGTGTTTGATATTTTCCTGGAATTCACTATAACTTTTGTTATTATTTTAGAAAATGTTATTGAGGATAATACTAAGGAAAAATTGGCCATGGCTGTTTTTTTTATTATTTTGTTCCTCCCAAACTCCCAAGTTACTTTTGTTGCTAGATTTTCCTTTTTTTGTAAGCGTGAGATTTTTTCACAGTTTCCCATGCTTTCGTTATCGAAATTGTCTTTGGGTTTGGTACCCGATGGCATATCTGTTTCCTTTACTTGCATATTTAATTTTAATTCTCCTAATGGGTGGTCCGCTCCACTTATCCACAATTTGTTTAATTTAGATTTGCTTGATGTCTTGATGACTTTCGTGTATAATCTGAGCACTTTCCTTCGAATTAGTACTTCTTCAGTAAAGTCTTCGCTTATGTATATTGATAGATCTTATTTAAAATATTCAAATTTGGCGCTCTTACAATCATTCAACCGGTCACGCCAATGGAGGCTGGCGCGAGGGGGTGGGGGGAAATGACCTCCCCGTGCTTAAGCTCAGTAGTCGCTGTTTGACAAGGGCTGCGAATACATTTAAAAAGGATAAATCTAACAATATTGTTGTATTTTTCAATTTGTTTATTTCAATATTTCTATTTTCTTTTTGCATAGTCTCTAAGTCTCTGGATAAAAGCGTTCCTGGTTTATTAGAATCAGCATTTGTTCCCTATTCTTCCCGCTTCTATAAGTTTATAGCTTTTTAGTTCCAGCTTTAGTTTCTCCGTTACTTTTGTATGAAACTCTTTAGCTGCATCTTCTCTTCGCCCTAATTTTTCTAGCCTCTTTTAGCACTTGGTTCTCTGGCCATTTGCTCTTTTTATTCCCGCCTCTTCGCTCTAATTTTTTCTCCATCGTTCCACTTCTATTTTTTCTATTTACTCTAAAAATTTTCGTAGATCTTCTTTCATCTCTAAAGTTTTGTTTTTTTAAATTGACTGGTACCGCGTCACAGACCTAGTTTGATTTACCAAGATCCTTCATGATTCAAATCTCAGCCCCCAACCCGGTGTCTGTGCTCTATCGTTTTCTTGCCCCTATGTTTTGACTTGTTTTGTTTTGTTATGCAATTGTTTCTATATTCAAACTGCAGTGAATTTATTCCATAGATTGAGGACCTGTCTTGCCGCACTGGTTTGGTTGGATTAGTTTTCTTTGAACCTATAATAACAGTGTGTTAACACTAACTGTTTTTACTAATCAACTTCTTCTATTTTTATTTGAGATCATGTATGTTTATTGTTCATGTACAATAAATGTTTTAAATTCACCAATTTCTATCGAGATTCCGTTTTTATGTTACTTACTCATCACTTAGCACCTAACATTACACACTTTAAAAGTAGACTCCGTTTCACATAAGAAGAAGCCACTCGAAGTTTGCCATTTGACTTGCGCAGAAACCAAAATTGGTCATGTTTATCTATGTCGCCTCGTAACACACTTGTTGGTGTTAAAGGATAAAGTATCCACATTATTCTAATTTTGTGTTAACCTACAAAATGTGAAAACGTTACGCTAGTGAAGTCCAATGTCAATTTTACAATATGGCACTGGTTTTGACAACAAGTTCGCGCATACGACTGCAACTTCAAGTGGCTTCTTCTTACGTGAAACGGAGTCTACCTACACATTTTAGTTATAGGGTATTCTACACAAGGGGATATTCAAATTCAACTTAGAATCCGAAAAGTTGATTTGATTTGAAATAACAAAGTACCTACAGTACAATTCCTGTATAACTGAAAGTGACATATGTCTGTCAAAATATCGTCTTTAATCTATGTACAAACATAAACATCCACCTACCATACATTTGTTGCAGATAAAAATGCATTATGATTCAATGAAAAAACTCTAATCCACGATTTATTCATTAATAAAATAATTGAAAAATACGAACCAACTAGCTATTAAAATTTGATATTATTAAGAAGGAAAAATACTGAACCACTTTCTTCAAATAGCCTGATATATTTGCATACTTTTGTTTATGTGTCATTTGTGTACAAGTATATATTTTGGTTTTTAGGACTAGTACCTTCCCTGACATTCCAGCACCAACGAGAAAATATGCGATTAGCAGCAGAAGAACGCATGTCAAAACCTCAAAGGAAGTCAACAACATTACTCTGTGGCAAAACGAATAAAAGAAAAAAGAAGAAGGGAGCATATGCCGATGGTGGTTACCCTATGTATGCGAACAACATAGACGAGTATGATACTGATGAAATTTTAACTTATGAAGAAGTTTCACTGTATTATCCAAGAGCAAACAATAAGAGACCTATTGTTCTTATTGGACCCCCAAATATAGGAAGGCACGAATTAAGGCAAAGGCTTATGGAAGATAGTGAACGATTTGCCGCAGCCATACCGCGTAAGTATCTTCCAAATCCGTAAAAACCAAGCCATTCTCACAAACAGTTTTAAACTTTGAATCATTTATATCTTATATTTATTTCGCCTATCTTACCGGAAAACCAATCATATGAACACCAAAGTATTAACTATCAACTGCCCTCGATTCGCTACGCTCTCTAATGCATCTAATAGTCTCAGGCTGCTAAAGCTCATTTTCTGCCCTTGTGACGCAATATACTATATAGCCTATATAGTTATTCTCATTTCCGTATACTTATTATGTCATAGGGTAGTTCCTTTTTATATAGGTATAGCTATATACTTATTATCACTGTACTTGAAATATCTATTCAGCTGTTGATCATATTATGTATGTAGGAATGTATTTTCCCTACTCCCATGCTTTAATTCCATCATTAGGTACTACTTTAATGATATCCATTATGATATAGATTTTCCATTATGATACAACTTTACATTTTACATCCTATGCTTTTTTACATACCATAATATGGAAAAAACGAATTGTAAATATTAAAAACATAATTAGTGATATATACCCCAGCTGAAAACATAGTATTCTGTGTAGCCATAATCTGGGAATTTTTTCATGTGAGCCTCTCCAAGGAGGTAGGTTTATTGGTTTAAGAATTGTCCAGATAGCTTCCAGTAACTGTTAATGAGCTCTTTCATTCACTTCCTTCGAACTTCTGAGTAAATACTCCTTGTGTTTAATAATATTCAAGAGAAAGAACATAACCAGAAACGTTATATCTTTTTTTTTTATTAATGTCAGTCCTCTACGAAATATATTATATAATCATTAACATGCTCCTCCCTTTGACATATAAAGATTTCAAAATATTGAATGTGCGAGTGAGTCTATGGGTAGAAGCGACGAATTTTACTATTCCAGTCCTTATTTTTACAGTAACTGCTCGTATAATCAAAGACTTGTCTGCATATAGGAAAACTGGTGTCATGTAACAAGGCTCTGAGAATCGTTTAGATAGACTCGTGAAGTATAAACACTGTGAAGAGGTAGAACATAACTCCGAATATGCTAGACTCCGTAGGATACTATCGAAATATCCTCAATGGACAATTCACTCATTGGAGACAAAATGGAAAGGAAACTCTGGTTGAACTTCTCGAAGTACATTTTCCAGATTGCAAAATAACTGATACATAGGCCACCAGATACAAAATAACATGGTCTAGAAGACTCCGAATCGGAGTATCGAGGAGTGTTGAAGAGTATCTAGAGCAGTGGTCAATCAAAATAAAATAAATTGGACCATAGACTTATTTGAAGGGTCTGGATGGGATATATCCAGTTATGTTGCAAAAAGCCAACAGCATTATTACTCAATAGACTGTGTACGATCAGTGACTAGTCACTGCTACGATCTTTAGAGCAAGCATACCAAAGATCGGTTAGAAAGTTGGGGTGGTTTTTGTTCCTAAACCTGGGAAAACAGGTGACAATAAAGCGAAGTTCCTAGGATCCATAAGTCTGATGTCGTTTATACTGAATACATTGGAAATACTGGTAGACATGCATATTAGAGGAGGGTCGTAAAATCGTAGTCGAAGTACAATGGAGAGTATGCTCTCGAAAATGAAGGAGTGATTATGGGAGTGATTCGTCGAAAGCAAAATCACGAAACAATCTGTAGATGGAGAGACTGCACGCTATCAACCTTGATGGATCAAACATATCAGCCCACGTTTCAAGAGTATGTCCTCAGGGAGAAGTCCTATCTCCCCTAATGTAAAAACTAGTAGTTGACGAACTTATAAAGAGACTCAAAAAAACACCGCACTGTCTTGGGATATGGCGGACGATCTGGTCAACATATCAAAAGGTAAATTCAATAACATAATCATAAAGCGCATGCAATAGGCTTTAAAGATAGTAACAAAGGGACCGAATGGTATTGGAACCATTATCATTCAAGATAGTTATTGACTCGAGATTAACATGCACCAAACAGTTGGAAAAAAAAGTGACAAGATCGGAGGCCACATTTATAATGGCAAGGCGAACTTGTGGCAAAACGTGGGTGCTAAGTCCGCGCATGATAAATTGGTAATAACATGCGTCTTTGGTATGGTGGACAAAGACGATCCAAAATAATGCATTGATGAGGCTATGCAAGTTGCAGTATTGCATGGTGCCTGAGAATACAACAACAGCAGAACGCCTTATTTGTGATTTTCCCACTATACCTCACAGAAAGGACTGGCAAGAACCAAATGTACTGACGTTAACCCGAGGTGGTACCTGGTACACAAACGGGTGAAAGACTACAGGGAAAGGATAGGAGGAGGAGGACGAGTGTATAGTGAAGATGTCTCATTCGGAAAATATACCTCTATATTTCAGGCGGAGATTTATAATACTTATATAAAATATTAACTAGGACCAGACAGCCTTTGCTGTTTTAAATAGTTGCAAGGTAACATCCAGTCAGGTTGACGAATGCCAGAAAAAACTAAATAAACTGGCAGACCACACTAAAGTGAGATTAGTGTGGGTGCCGGGATACAACGATATTTCTAGTAATGAACTAGCTAAAGAACTCACGAGAAGAGCTTCAGCAACAATATATGTTAAACCAGAACCAGTCCTTGGTACTAAAAAGAAAGTGGTCCGAGGACAAATACAGAAAGAAGTTCAAAGCCAAAATAGACTATAGTGAAGAACATTCCAAAGCAGGTTCACAGTAAGACTTCTATATGGGATACATGAAATGTGTTAAACGGACCAAATAACTAATAAATATCTGTAGGAATCCAATTGTGCCTAAAAAATTTCATGATAATCGGCTTAATAGTTAAGGGCATCAAGGGTAAAACCGTAACAAACCAACTCACATTCGCATTTATAATATTAGTAAACAATTTGCTGTTCTAAATATTTTTTAATATACCTACAATGTATTTATTGATTCAATTTTTAAGATACTTCCCGAGCTCGAAAGGAAAATGAAGTAGACGGTCAAGACTACCACTTCATAACTAGAGCGCAATTCGAAGCGGACATACTTTCAAGAAAATTCGTAGAACACGGAGAATATGAAAAATCTTACTATGGAACATCACTAGACGCGATAAGATCAGTGGTGAATTCCGGAAAAATTTGTGTCTTGAATTTACATCCACAAAGTTTGAAAATATTGAGGACCTCCGATTTGAAGCCGTATGTAGTGTTCGTAGCTCCTCCTAGTTTAGAGAAATTGAGGCAGAAAAAAATTAGAAATGGAGAGTCATATAAGGTAAGGAAATAAATATATATTTTTTACTACACTAGAAACATTAATCATATAAGATTATTTTAAAACTTCCACTTTGTGGAATATATACAAGTTATAAGCAATGGCATTTGATAAAATTTAACTCCAATAATGTCAGCCTGTTTTACGCAAATAGGACGACTTTAGCGTCTCTTTCTAATACTTGGTTAGGATTGACCCTTGTACTTGGGTAGGTGAGCTCAGTTAAAGACACACGATATGAGTTAGAGTTAGAATATAATCATAGAAGGTGTTATATTTTGACAGTTTTGTAATGCTCCTCGTATATCAAAGTAGTTCATCAGTTACTAAACATTAAAATGTATTTTAATAATTAACAGTAGAGTCAGCTGTTACTTACAAATAACTTTAATATTATTGATTAGACTGTTTTATCAAAAAAACATGCAGAAAGTGATTGCAATTAAGCAATTAATATGTTTTGATAAATATGATATAGGTCAATTAATTGGTATTGAGCTAATCATAATATAAACTCGAATAAGGCCAGCTTGTGCCAGTAATTCAAGGTGGTAGTCTAATCGTACCAATATAATATATTTTAATGGATAGATGATATATCATGGTTTATGGGAAAAGTTTAAATAGTATTTTAACTGAATTTTTAATATGGAATTATGGATAAGAAATATTATGATTAATTTTATGGATTTATCATGGATAATCGATATACTGGAAGAAAAATTATTGTTTTATGGTTTAGTGAAAATGGAGATGGTCCAAATAGGAAATATAAGAAGATATTGATATTGATTTTTAATCTTGTAGGTAATTATTGGTTGTAAATTGCTTTCAGTCTATTGTTATGCACTCATGGTTTTTTGTTATTTATTAACGTGGTGGAGCTTACAGGTAAATCAATTTCGACAATTTTGTAGGGACCTGCATAATCGGACGAAAATTTTTTCTGATAGATTTGGTTGTTTTCTATATATACTAAATCGTTCACTTTAAAAGAGACGTTTTTACATTTCTTGTATAGTTTTCTTTGTTGATTTCTTTGGCCTCAATTAGATTTTCGCGGGCTATTTCGTTACTTTTTCGTAGTCTTAAGATTAGATCGTCGAGGTAGTTGTCATAGGTAGGTATATCGGAATTCGGAAGGTTAGTTTAACAGAGAAGGAATATCTGGATTATGTCCAAAAACTAATTCGTAAATGCAGAATTTTGTCAGGGTGTGAAAAAACATCAAAATCTATCCACGTAACGCAATTTTAGCATGAGACCTTTCTAGAGCTTCGTTAGTTTGGGGATGGTAATCAGTGTACCTCAAGTTCTTAATTTTTAATAGTTTGGATACTTACCTCGAGGAATAATTGAGAAGTAAAATCTCGTCCTTGGTCGATGTATTCGGGTGTGCCGAAATTACAGACGAATCTTCGTATGAAAACATCAGTTATAGCAATGGCTTCATCATTTTCAACTGGGTAAGCTCGAGTAAGTTTCGTCAGATCGTATTGGAGAGTTAATATAAATTGATTTTTTTTTTCGTACAAGTTTGTTTTTCTGGCAAAATTCGCAATTCCTAACAAAAATTTTTATTTGAGATTTTATATTCTCCTATTTATAAGTTTATTTGATTCTGGAGTAAGTTTTGTGATAACCGGCATGTTCTACAATGGGGTTCGAATATTCAGTAAGTATGTAAGATTTGGCTAGACTCTGGTTTTATAAACACGTCATGATATGTATATTTATTTCCACGTTGGTTTTTAAACATGAATCTGAGCATGGTCCTAATGTTGTTGAAACTTGAACTATCAAAAGCAATACCTAATTCAGGCATGTTGAGAGAAGTGATTTTTTCTGTTCAATCAATAGAGTTGACTCAGTAAGGTGGAAATAGTTTCATAACAAGTTTTTCCCAATGGAATTGTTCATGAATTAAATCAAATATAGCAATATTATTTTTCACAACATTTTTTATATCTCGTACTTTCAAGTAACTTTTCATAAGGTTCGATTTATGCTCAAATTTGTTTTCTAATTCTTGTAGTATGCAAGTAACCTAATTATTAGGGCAATCGAGGAAAAAATTATTTTACTCGATGACTTATTTGTTTATTATTATGAAAAATTGACATTTATTTAAAAACTCAGTATAGGAAGAATATTAAGAAAAAATAACAGAAATCACATTCATTTTCCGGTTAATCTGTTGAGGTTCTAGTTTAATTCTACTGATGCTTCTTGATTCCGAGGTTCCGGGGCGATACGAAATATTGTATTCATACTCTTTGAGATCGCTATCTAATTATACGGAAACTTTTGCCTTTGATGTTCAAAAGCCTGAGAGAAAATGGTACACTGTGAAAATGTAGATTTTTTTTCGCATAGGTGAGGGCGGAAGTGTTTTATGGCGAGACCTCCTTTTTCTCTAGTACTGTGTAACCATATTCTGCTTATTTAATTTGCGGCGGGCCAAAAAAATGGGTCTGTCTTTTTTAGGTTTATCTCCCCGCTTGCCCGGCTCTCCCCGTCTCGCGCCTCTCCAGATTCTGACTCGGCATACCTCACTCTCTCACTCATCTCTTTTTTACTTTTACAATGAAAGTGATGATAATGACTGAGAGTATCTATATGTTTGTGCAAAGCTGTTTTATGAAAATTAAAAATGTGAAAAGTGTGTATTTGCCGTTTTACGTGAGCTCAAGAGAAATGTAGAAAACTTAAGCTCCGCTTTTATTTGTTGTATGCTCATGCCAGATCGGAGACTGTAAACATCCCACAATATCAAGTTTTTTCATGTATAAAAATATTATTATAATTTACTCAATTTCGAAATAAACGTTGGTATCAAATATAATTTCCTATTTTTATTTTGTTTCCTTCCATATACTCCAAATAAAATAATTTCATTGGAGAAATTGATATCAAGAATAAAAGTAGCTCTGTTCAATATTCTCTCTTGTTTATACCACATAATATAATATTTAAATAAATGATTACTCCAAGTAAATTCAGTCGTAATTTATTGCAGTCATTTATAATACTTCATTATTTTTTTCAAGGAAGAAGAACTTAAAGACACTATAGAGAAAGCTAGGACAATGGAAGACAAATATGGACATTTCTTCGATCTTATCATTATAAACAATGACACCGAAAGGGCGTACCATCAATTACTCAATGAAATTAACAGTCTAGAGAGAGAACCTCAGTGGGTACCAGCAGTATGGGTGAAAGGTTGCTAAATGTAGTCCTTTTTTTTAATTAGGACCAGTTAAAGCTCAAATTGTTTGTATAATATTTTAAGAGTTTAAATTATGTTTTATTCCATTTATGTGGACTGTAATTTTTTAAAATGCTCATCAAGTTCTAAAAGGTTTGTTTCATTCATATCTATATTGTTTATTGATCCATTTTACCAATCATTGGGATTAGAGATAATCAACAAGATTCTTGTGAAAATCTCAAATACTAATGCCAATTATTTAAGTGATAAATGAATTTGGAATTGATTAACTTTATTTAACGACTATTTTTGATATCTGGAAAACAATTCTATTAAAAGATCCGCTGAACTGAAAATATGTTTTAATGATTAGATTGAAAAAATATGTCTATGGATGAAACAGGTGTATGCAAAAACATATAAAAGTGTGATACCCTCTTTTTTGATGTGTAAAATTAACATAGAAATGATTTTGGAAAGAACTTTTTTAAAATGAAGACGGCAATAATGACTGTAAATATTTTAAATGTAGAAACGTAAAGAATGTTGAAAATGTTTGTTTATAGCTATGTATATCTAGCATGAAAACTCGAAATGTGTATATACCTACTATAACATTTTTAAAAAATATAAGTTATGTCACGATATATATATAATCACTTTATTTTTACTGTGTGAGTGGTTTTATTTGTAATTAGAAATAGTTTTAACTATTATTGTTATGTATATCTGCGAAATAAATCGATAAACATGGGAAATCCCAAATAAATGTGATGGAGAAGGTTTTTTAGAGTTTTTATCTTTTGCACCACTCCATAGAATACATATTGTATTTCAATTCTACCATAATAATTTGGTAACAGAAAAAGTTGATACCAATTACAATTGAACATTATTATTGGAGAGAGTATGAGCTTGCCAACTTTATTTGGCAGTTTCCTAGGCATTTTCCTTAAATGAACACAACTTTTACAATTGAAATTCTGCCACAGTTTTACCATCGTCTAAAAGATAAATAGTCTATCAACATTACCGAATAATTACAACAGTTTTTCGTAATTTTGGACTAAACGTATAGATGTCGTATTGTAAAAGGCGGAATAAACGTTTAGATGGCGCTAAATGAAATATTTCACTTCGAATTAGGAAAGATGTATGTTTATTTTGAGTGCTTATATTACTAAACGTTAGATGTCACAGACGACACTTCGTATCTGTGAGTCTATTTTCTAAATCTACCTGCAGAACCATTTGTAATGACTTCTAAATGGTGGGTAAAGGGTGAAAACTGAAAACAGTATGAGCATTGCTTTTTGCTTTTATAAAGTGCTTCCTGTTGCAGTTGCATGGATTGTTTGGATAACTTTCTTGAATTTTGCATATTTTTGATGTTATCTTATTTAAAATTTGACGAAAACCATAATACAGGGTGATTGATCAGTGTGATGAAGCTCAGTAGGTCTGTTATCATAAAATATGCCAAAAAAGTTATCCATAAAAATTGTAGATAGCGTTACATTGTTACAGGGTGTTTCATATGTTGCACTACGTCTGATTATATCAAACAATGTATTCATTAAAATACACTCTTTATTTTTCACAGCCAAATTGCATATCTTTCAACCCAAAACAACAACTAACTATCTCTAAAAATAAACTCTTTCTCTAGGTCAGGGTGACAGGTATATGAAGGGTGAACCATCCCACAGGATCGTATCACAGAATATACCAGCAAACAAGAAGCGAAGCTGCCAATCCTGTTTTGTATGCGCATGTCTGAAAGGCGCCATTTTTATAATAAGATACTTGTCATACTTCACTTTGTCGACCAATTATATCGCCGATATTTAAAATTTTGATCATTTTCTTGGTGTAAGTATCTACTAAGTTATCTGTCAACGCCAGTCTCTCAAGATCATGAATTTTTGTTACCAAAACATCGAAAGAGATTGCGTCGGGCTTCGCTTTTTGTTAGTTGGTGTATTCTTTGGTCGTACTCTCTTTGCACATGAAGTGTTTTAAGTATTTTAGGCTGGTGATGGTGCCATCTACCGTTCGGTAGTAGGTATCTCGGTTACGTAAATATTTATGAAAGTCCCAAATTTCACCGCATTTTACTTGAACCGCCACCTCTCGGTATATATGCAACTCTCTTTATAGGGACTCTAGGTTGACAGACTATTCCTTTTTTAGACAATGGTTTTACTAAATGAATGTAACTTTTAGACAAGTGAACAATTCAATTTTTTTTTAATGCACACTATTGAAAGGGATCATGTTTATTATTGGTTACTGATCTATTCCTGCATGTAAGGTGTAGGTCTATAATTAGAAATGAAAAGGTAAAACAGAACTGTGAGATGAGGAGGATCCTAAATTAAAGAAATGAAAAGGACATTTCAGACGAGCTCATTAACATTGTTGGATACAGAAAAAAGCAGAATGGATTTTAGTAGGCCTGGCAATTAACTACAAAAAACAGCCAAACAACGGAATAATTCCTAACAGGGTAAACGGAGTTAAAGGGAGGGAAAAAATTAACATCTGAAAGCATGCAGTCAAGGAGACGGGGGAGAGTTGTAAAGGGTGAGAAATGGTTTTTCGCGATTTGCGGCGTAAATACTGTTTTTCATAAAAAAAAACTAAGTTCCCTCTTTCATAGCAAAAGGACGTGTTTATTGCCGATAGCTTCAATATCAAGTTCGCGAGAAAAAAAAAAGAAATGAAAAGTGAGAAGTGAGGAAAAAGAAACGGAACCAGTATAAAATATTCATGGCTTCATTAGTCCGGGTGCTTAAAACAAAATTAGTTCCAGTGAAATGGACACATAAAATACGGATAATGGATATTCAATAAGTTTCCATGTTTCCAATAGTCCAACAAGCAGACAACCAACAAGTTTTCCTCGATTTTTCACCCGAAGATCCAGCAAAAGATCCACATAAAGCCTTCTTTCAACAACCTAACAGATGTTCAACAAAAAACCTAGTCACGCCAACAAATTAACCCTCTAGTGGAGATCTCATGAGTATATAGGTAGTTCATCTGAAGACGAAGTGTTCATTGGAAACAACAGACATACATGGCAGTCGGTCAAAAAACGGAAAAAAATACACTCTCCAAAAACTTCAACGGTTAAACCTTGCACAATCCAATTAAATAAGAAAAACCGGTTCTCACTTTTACAAACCAACACAGAGGAAACCCTAGAAAGCACAAACCAAACCAAACAGAAACGGTCTCATACAAACCACCACCAAAATTTATCTGTAGTGTGACATATTTTAAGGCCATGATAAAAAATCTGACAAAAATTATAAAAGCTGACACATACTACACCAAGGCATCAACCAATGAAACTGTGAAAATCAGCAGACACACAACCGACACCTATAGAATATTAGTCAGGTACATAAGAAATGAGAAAATTTTACTCCACACATACCAGTTGAAAGAAGAAAGAGCATACAGGATAGTGATTCGTAACCTACACCAGTCAGTTCTTCTAGATGAAATAAAGGCTGAACTCATAAAAGCAGGACATAAAATATCAAAAGATTCATGATCTTTGTTGATTTAGAACGTCAACCAAATAATATAAAGCAATCTTCAAACAACCTACATATACAATACGAAAATATAAATAAAACCCACAATAAAAATCGGGACACAGTACAATGTATGCGATGTCCAGTATTACTGCTTTAAACAATACTAGGTGGGACGCGGTGTTTTTAATGAGCGTTTTTTGTAAAAAAGTTCAGTAGTATATGTTTTGCAGTGTTCTAATAGTCATTGCCTGGAAAAATTGCACTAATGCCGAAAAAAAATCTTTTTAAAAAATCGACTCTGAGCCTGTAGAGCGAGATAATGAAGCAGATTAATATCTACACGAGAAGATAAAAAGGAACTAGAGCAAGGACACCCTCTCCAACTTCTTTTGCCTTATTTTCTGCAAAAAAACGTAATTAGCTTGACCTATAGAAGGAAAGAGAAAAAGAGCATACATATAACATGTTGAAGGGAAGGCATGAATCAATGGAAACGAAGCACATATAAGTCGAATAATGAAACAGTTATTTTAATTTGATGCTGAAGATATGAAAGCAACTCTACAAAAAAGTCCTAGCACCCCACTATTCTCAAAATAGTACGCATGTATAATTTTTATATAAATTTTGTATATTATTCAAGCTCTATTTATACCATTCCATGGAAATGCTTGAGATATTATATTTGGTGGAAAACAATAAATAAACTATAACGTTATTTGGAATATTCTCTGTTGGTTGAAACGTTACAATGTGTACTTTTTTGCTCTTGTATTACCTGCATTCATCCATTGTGAATTATTTACTATTTCATTTTATGCTTATTGTACTGTAATATATCGTGAGATATCTTTATAAACACGGGGTGGTTCAAAACAATGTAATTTTAAAATATCTATCAATATTTCAGTGGTCTTAAAAGTTACGTACAATCTTCTAAACAAAAAATCATTGTTGTACAGGGTATCATTGCTGAATTTAACAAGATAATCTCAAAGGATTTTGAAATACCCCGTATCGTAAACTCCTTAAAATAGAAATCGACTTTTAAACTAATCGCTCAGATATTTTAATTGATGTTAGAAAAAAAATTGGAATCTATTGAATAATTACAAAATAAATATACAGTGGGTTTCTGGAAAAAGTAATAATGTCTAACTTTTATTCTTAGTGAATATACAGGGTGATTGATTAGTGTATCATAAAAGATACCAAAAACAGATAAATATTCAAAAAAAAAATTGTAGATAACTTTAAGCTTCATATTTCAAAATTAGTTACAATTTTACAGGGTGCTCCATATCTCGGTGCCAGATAAATGTTATGGTTTTTGAAATGAAGAATATTTTCATTGAAAACAGGAATCCGCTTCACTTCCCCATTACAACAATATAAGATTGTTATCTGTTATTCAGAGTATTTGGAAAGTTATAACCGATTTTCCGTCGAAATCGTAACAATTTTAACGCACTGTATGATTGGATAGGAGTAAAAGAATAATATTCTATTGAAGCCGAAGATTTTTGATGATCATCAAAATTTACAAACACGAATGATTTTGTAAATATTTATTAAATCAAATACATGGTGAGTCAAAACTCAGTACATTGTTTTCTCAGTAATAGGACACCCTGTATTTTATATAATTGTCGAAGAGTACTATTACCATATTTCTATTGCTATCAAGCATTTCCCATACATCAAATTATTAGTTTTTGAGATATTTACATTTTTCAATGAATTTCTGTTTTATTTAAAAAACCATGAATGTGATCTGCCACCTAGTTGTAACTTATTTTGAAATGTGGAGCTTAAAGCTAGATACAGTTTTTATAATTAACTTATTTTGGTATTTCCATGATAACAGTCCTACTGAGCTTTTTCACAGTAATCAATCACCTGTATAATAATGCTGCAACTTTTTATGAAGCAAGTTCTATAATTTTCTCAGTAACTGACTTAACATTTCTTATAAACAGAATAAAAAATATTGTTTGTGTCTTATAACAGAATAACTTACCGTTATATATCTTTTTGAGTTACATATGCTTGATTTTTATATTTTAAAATATTGTCTTATTCCCTATTTACAGTAGTATAGTTTGTTACATCACAGTTCAGAGAATATCATAGTTCCGCGTGTGAACTATATTTTTATCTAGCTTAATGTATTTCTGATAAATTTCATAATAGGTACTAAAAAGAACACTATTTTTAATTATCCAAGCTTTCGGAAAATTTTATTTCTAAGATCAGGGCTACTTGAGATTGTTTCCATTGATGATCAATACATAATTAAAAACCTTAATGAAAAACTCACACATTTGAAAGTGAACAGTTAAAAATGTTAGTTAAAATGTAGAAACGACATTCCACAAATCGGAAAGCGTACGGCAAATAAAAAACTTATTTTTATGCCCCATTGCACCGTTTACTTTGCCTTACACCGCTCCTTGAGCTAGTTATAAGAAGCACTTAATATTAAGTTCCCGATCGGGGCCACTTCAACTTAGTTTAAAATCGCGGTTGACAGCAGATTAAACCTGAATAACTTTTCTTTATGAATGACATTTTCGAAGTTGATTTTGATATCCTCGAAATAATCGAATTCGAATTCCCGCGATGTTTTACACTCGATCTGATCACTTCCACTACTTGAAGGAATTTGCATTTTATCAAAGATTTCGAGAGATAAAGCAATGTGTTGTCATTCTTTACTAAGTAATGCTCAACTTGTAGCGGTGCAACAAGCGAGACAATTAAGTGCTTGTTAAAGTTGAGTACAACTTACGAAAGGCGTGCTTAAATTACAAACTGTGCAAACAGGCATAAAAAGCACATAATTAGGATCATCCACATAAATAAGAGATGGAAAACATTTGTTTTTCACCTAATTCCATCCCTTTCTTAATGCCTTCAAGGAACAGAAACCTGAAACTTTCCACGTTTCCACTTTCTTTAATTTATGAAGTTATACGGTTAATACTTTTTACCCTCAGATTTTACCGAAACAAAACTCGCGGTTTTGAATGTTGTACATATTTTCCAATTTTATAATTAGAAATAGTTAAAATGAAACAGTAGTTGAAATTTTTTCTTTATTTCTTATTAAATTTTTCCAGTTCTTCATAAAATCTTTCGCCGACGACTTAAACCTAAGTAAACCTTTTAATTATAAATCGAGTAATATTTTCAAGATTTTTGATCATATAAATTTTGCGTTTCAATATTAACACGTGACGTCACCAAACTTTTGACCTCCTGGCTCTTATCACACAATGTCACACTTCGGTGACTCCTTCCCTCCCCCTTAACGTATGACGTCATTTATTGAGGGCCCCTTTGGAAATTTGTCTTTTTAAAATTTGTATCCAAGCTTGACTGCTTTCTGCAGAAATGTTAGCTACACATTTCTCTGCATTTAGTTGTATTTAAGCACTTTCTTCCCAAGCATGTTTACAAATAACTGACTTATCAAACTCCCTATCTTCAATGTACTTTTTGTGTTCATTTTTTTAACAAAAAAATTTAAATGAGAACCTTACCTTTTGATGTATAGGTATATACTGTCACAATTACACATTATTGGATTGGATATAAAAATCCCTTTCTTCAAGCAACATGTCACATTTTACTATACAAGCTCGTACCGCGATCATGTGATTGATATATTATTTAATCATTAGATTTAGTTGATTCGTTCAATTTTTGAATTATAATTCAAAAAGTGAAGTTTATATAAATAATTGAGATCAAATAAAACTCTGAAATTATATCAACAATATGATTGTGAGACGCCTTTTCACATTTCTTTAAAAAAACAAATGACACTGAAAGATTTCTTCAGGTATTAATTCTAAATAAGAAGTTAACAAATGCATGAACAAAATAAATAATATTAAAAACTCTGGAATTGGAACATTATTAAGAATGTGAACTCATTTTTAATATTAACATTCACTTTAATTTTCTTACTAAGCACCTAAGCCACAGAATTATCTAACACACAGAAGCAACACCTCCGTTCTTATTAAAAACAGACACCACTATTAGGTACCAATACTTACATTTTATTGTTTATGGTCGCTATGAGAAAAGTAGACAATCGTTGTCACCTGCCTCATGTATCAATGTTTGCATAATTTCGCAGTGTAAGTTATTTCAACAGTTTTCTCAGTGGATGCTAGGTGCTGATACTTTCATCAATGTTAAATCAAAATTGCTTACCCTAGCAACAACATATTTCTGTCAAAAGGTGTCCCTTCTATGCGAGTTATCCTGTGCCGAAGCCATAAAATTAACAAAAGTAAAAAGTTAACAACACTTTTAGCTATCAAGGCAGCCGCATAGGCTGCTTTTAATGTGAGAATTGTACATTATTTAGACACCCACTGTAGTATATTATTACAAATATTTCTAAAGTAATAGTAGTTGAATTATTTTTTTACACAATAAAATCTGATTATGTATTTAGTAGAATGTAAGTTTTGATTATTATACTGTAGATGTGCAATTGATATAGTATCTAAAGAAGCCAAATTCTGGATAGAACATTCGGGACAAAATATGAAGCTTGGAAAATAAATGAGATTCATTAGAAAATAAAAGTTTTTTAAGTCGTTTGTATACGAGTTTTCCAGTATACGTGATTATTTTGTCATTGAAATAGAGCTTACAT
Source organism: Lochmaea crataegi (assembly GCA_947563755.1). NCBI lineage: Eukaryota > Metazoa > Arthropoda > Insecta > Coleoptera > Chrysomelidae > Lochmaea > Lochmaea crataegi. Next base: position 45,542,098 of record OX387426.1, on the reverse strand, counting down.
CTCTCCGTTGAGTGATTCCTTGTCTTTCCCGGAACCTGCAAATTGACTTTAGGGCATTAGATTTGTCACTAGTATGTGAACTATCTAACTTATATTGTAATCCATTGTTAACAAGAGTTGTTATTTTTTGGTTGCGTTCCATTAGGAAAAAAATTTCATAAAACTAAAATGAAAAAAATAATTAAATTGTGAAAGTTCAAACATAAACGGCCTTTGGAAAAATTTTGTTGGAATTAAAAAAAAATACAAATAGTAAGGAAAAATATGACAAGCATCGGAACAGCAGGTGGAATAAAAAAATTGGATATTTTCATATCTGTATGCCAGAACTCACGGTAGAATTCAGATAAGATAAAGCTTCAGCATTGATGAGTTAGCAGAAAACAAAAATAAACAAGTGGATGCCCACATACAAATAATAAAAACAGAGGAATTAGGTATTGGTGGAATAATAGTACACTTGACAATATTTAAAAGATAAGTGTGTGTACCCACCTAAAAAAATATTAATTTTTAAACCTACGAAATGAGAAATCTTGGATTTATTACCTAAATTTAAATAATTGTAGTAATAAAAGTTATTGTAATTTCTAAATGCAATGCAATTGTAATACTTTCAACAAAAATAAGACTCTCCATAAGTATATTGTCCTCTTTTTCTGCTTTGCCTCGAGCACCTTGCTCCTTCATTTACTCCCATCCGATCTTGTGCTGAATTTCTTTTCGTCCACTGTATTGGGGTTACTCATCTTGTCACGTGCGAAAACCATGATAACATGATGTTTTGTGTGAATCTATAACCGGTTAACTTCATATGACTTTTCCGTTCTGGAATCTGTTATTTATTGAATTATTTCAAATAAATTACTTGTTTTAACCCTTTCTAAGTTATGGTGTTACAAGACAAGCTGGATTATTTTTCCGTTTTGTTCTCAACCTGGCTTAACACTTTTTTAGATATTTTATATTGCATGCTGCATTACTAACTACCTATTTAAGTATTTAAAAAAATCTAAAGTCATAAAAATTGTTACTGTACTTATCTTTTATTTATTTATTTTTAATTGTACATAAGATATATCAAAATATGTATATAAAAGAGACCCTATGGTGTCTTGTAGCGACTTAACCGTGTATTATATAAATAATGAATTTAGAATTTGACTTCGGGGTTCCTTTTTATTACTAAATATTTTATTATGCATACATCATTGTTTTAGAATTATTGAAGAAATAAACATTTCTCATTATTAATTGTGTATTTTTTTCACCTACTACCTCTTCCTTCGTATGTTCAGTGGAAGCGATAGGTTGGAGGTTTCGAGGAATGGAGTTAATGAGTTTTCTATACGAAGATGCTGCTTTCGTCCTTCTCTTCTGTTGAAATCTATGCTATCAAATTCCTGATCGAAATTACTTTTAAAATACAGAACACCTGGGGAGTTCTGCCTGACCTGCATCATAACTACTTTTGAGATCAAAAATTTTTCGCCCTTCTCATCTGTTTTCTTGCAATCTTGGAAGGGAGCATTAGGTATGTTGTAGAGCTTGTTAAAGTCGAATCCTTGAAATCAGAGGTTGCCATTTCAAATACATTATATTCTTTGTTTTCGCCCGATAGGCGAGCTAACTGCATCCAGTCCCAAGGCATCATTATTTTATAATTCGGGTATTTCTTAGATTCCCGCTCAATCACGGAGTAGATACTATCCACCTCCATGTGAGTATGACCACGAAGAAGAAACTTGTGGCTGATCTGCTTGATTTGCGGATTCATTGCTAAAATATAAAAATAGCACAAAATCATTTGAATGTTTCGATTTTGTGATGGACAGCTATCTGTCCAAATTACAATCGATGTAATCGTTTTAGAAATAGAGTTTATGTAGCTCATCAGACAGGAAGCCATTTCATTTCCTCCCCTGCCAGCAATGGATTCATCCCACATCAGACAGTTAGCTTTCTTATTTGAGGAATTGTAGATTGTATAGTTGCAGCACCATAATTTCAAACTATAAAAACTTTGAGCATTTGATAGTTTTGGACATGGTAAACACTTTTGCAGATCAATCATCAACACACTTTCTTCAGGTTTGTCTAGGGCTAACTGTTTATCTTATTTTTTTAAATAGTATCTTTATCTGCTTCATTTAAATGTGAATCATAAATAATCCGTCTGTATATTTCTCTCTCAGTGGGAGAACTTGACTGCCTAAGATTGACAACAAACTCATCACATGCATCACAGGTATCGTTGGCAGGCGGAGCGAATGCTAGGTTAAATTCGGTGTTGAAGATTTGGCTATAAATCCATTCTTGGGGAATCTCTTCTGGGCATATGTTCTCTAATTGGCATTGTTCTCTATACAATTTATATATCGTGGAAATGTTCAAATGACTGCCAAATATTTTTTTGCGGTGCGTCTTCGACTATAATGTGACTCCTCACATGGAAATGACATGATGTGTTGACGAATGGTATTCTTAACTTTATCCTTAATTCTATTCACTGAAGGATGTTTTCCCCTTTTGCCACATTCGACCATGCCACTCGATTGTCGTTTTTGTAGAGTTATCCTGACAAACGTCTGGGATAGGGGAGACTGTTGTATACTGGGACAATATTCTTGTAATTGAAATAGAAAATTTGTTGAATAATTTTTTACTTTTGTGAACATTCTAATATATTCAAAATTAGTTTGTTTATCAACACCTGCAAAAATTTTAACCATTTTTACATTTTAACTCAGAAAAAACTGAAGGTCCCACTATACACCACTTTCCCACTATGCAACCACCCCATGTTGCATACTGGGAAAGATGCATGTGTATAGTGGGACAATGGTTTTTGAAACCAAATGAATAAATACAAAAATAAATTTTGGTCGTTTATTGCATATGAAAGTCCTCGAAATCGAAATCAAAAAGCCACTGATTAGCTGCTCTTTCAGTTCCACCAGAAGCAAAAGGCATTGAAAGTTTTTGAATGATATTTTCTTCCGACACAACATCTTCATATCTCGGTTTTCAGGAAAGCTGAACCTATTATTTGGATTTTTTTTCATGAAATTAACTGTGTATTCATCTTTCTATATTTTTTCTATTTGACCAACGAAGTGTTTGGTGCTTTTTTTCATGGGATACTGAACAAGTATGAAATCAGATATATTAAGTATCTCATTTTGATCCTTCATAAATTCATCGGAGATATCCGCATCTGAATCATCATCACATATTTCAGTCACTGAAAAGTCACTCTCGCTTGAGCTGTCATTTTTCGGCGCGAATAAATTTCTCTTAACTTCCTTGGCCTTCTCAATTCTCTGTCGCTTTTGAGATGTTTTTTCCAACTTCAACCTAAATATTTCTTTCTTCTCTTCAATTATGGGAGTATCAGTCAATACAGTAGAAGTAGTTTTTTTCCTGGCACTAGTATTTGTTTTTCGAGGTGCAGCCTTTGCAAATGGTCTTACAGCTTCCGGGGTAACAATATTCTCTTTGAGTGATTTTATTCCAGAGCTGGACATTCCAGAGCAACTTGGAATTGGATTTTCAACAGAGTTATCTGCAGTTGTATTGGCCAATTGAACGGGTTTCTCGGTTTCAATTCGGTCTGACACGTAGGAGCCTAAAAAGTCGCAATCTAAAAATATTTCAACATTTAAAGGACAAATGCCAGTTTTTTCAAATCCTTTGATAATGTTTTTAGGGGTGAAAGCTAGTGGAAACGATTTTCCAACTATATCGGCGATGTTATAGATTGTCACAGGAATGCCGGGGTTTTGTAGCATCCAGTCATGCATCCATTGATCTGTTGTAGTAGATTTTGAAAGGGCCAAAACAACTGACGTCCAAAGGTTGCAAGCGATGGCTACAGTGAGGTGGTAATGTAAGAAGAACTATGCCATGTTTTTTACAATATTCAAGTACCCTAACATCTGTATGACTCTCGTGGTTATCAAGAATAAGTAAAATTTTATTGTCATTGTTACAATATATGGTGTCTGAAACATGCTGTAAGTATTCTATAAAATTACTACCACACATCCATCCACTAGCATTCGCTGTTCCTTTTGATCCAGGGGGAGCACCAAGCAGCATGTGTGGCTTGAAATGTATGCGTGGAAATACGAAGAAGGGTGGTTCAAATGTCCCATTGGCGCATACTAGTATACCTCTTTCGCCACTAGTAATTTTACCAACCTGTTTTTGACCACATGGTGGAGCTATTTTTGGAGGTTTATGTACAGTAGTTACACCAGTTTCGTCACAGTTAAAAATTTGGTTGGGGTTGAAACTGTATTTTTCCAGAACTGTACGCTAGTTTTTGAAAAAAAGTTCTACATTGTGGCGGTTGAAGCTAGTTGCGCGACTCAGACTTGTGGCCTCGGGCGTTCTCAGGCTTATCTTATGTCGGATTCGGAAAAGTTTGAACCATTCTTCCCCAGCGATTTTACTTTCTGACCATTTTCTTGGAATTTTTTTCTTATTTGCGTCGGCATATCTATAAGCCAACTCTCTAGCTTCTTTGCTTGTTAATCCGTAGCACATTTGGGATGAAGTAACTAAATATTCGCTAAGCAGTTGTTCTTCATCGTCACTGAAAATTTGCTTAAAGCCATGTTGCCTCTGAAAATTTACTTCCTGCGTGTTTGCTTCATTGATGTTATGTTTTTTCAAGTGTCTATGCAACGCTGATTTGCTAACTCAAAATTGAAGTGCAGCATTCCTAATATTGATCTCATTTCTGAGAACAGCCTCTACTGCCTTTCGCATTTTTTCAGCATTCTCAAGGTGTATTCTCCTATTCTCAAGAAACGATTTTTTATTTTTGCGGCCCATTTTCTTGTCCATTTCTGGAAAAAAAAGGTAATTAGAGAGTTAAACTTGAAAGAAACAAAAATATTCTATTAGAGAGCAAAAAAAAATTTGTCCCAATATGCAACCCGAAAATTCTGTCTCACATACACTGTCCCACTATACACCCGTATACACTTTTTAACATTTTCGGAATTAAAAAAACAAACAAACAAATAACATTGAAAAATAACCTCAACTCACCTTCAAGACACCTTCGGGCACAATTATTCTCAAACACGGAACAAACAAATGAATATTTCTGGCCTAAAGTGTGCCCAACACGTGGTCGTATAAAAAAACATTGACACTCTGATGCTCACATTAACGAGATTGACGCCATACTGAAGACTCTAGCGGCGAGTGGCAAGGGTATATCCACTGCGCATATATGATACAGTTGACACAACTTTTTTCGGTATTTTAAGCGATACCGTTGGCGAGCAATTTGAATTGTCCCACTATGGAACCTGTCCCACTATACAACAGTTTCCCCTATATCGAGGGTGCTCAAAAAATATTTTTGACACACCTGAATTTTTTCTCGATCTATAGTGAAATAATATTCTAGAGTATAGAGACGTTTTCCTTCTCGACTGCCTGTTCGCTGTCTTGCTCTTAAAATAGGTATTTGTAGAATGGATAAAATCAAAAATTGTCTTTTTTGATCAATAGAAATATCTTCATTCCAGAATTCTTCATGAACCTTTGATCTCTGAGATTCTCTTATTTTCTTTGAACACTACACGGCAATTTATGCAAGATTCCCTCATTTTCCTCTTTTTCATATATTGTTTTACTGGATTTGTATATCTGTCCTCCCATTCTCTTCTTTTTTACGATATACCTTTTCCATTTTTTTTCGTTTCTTAACCTTTTTTTCCCTTCTTAATCTCGTTATTATCAGTTGCTGTGAGTTCTTCTTCCATTTGAACTTCATCTGAATTGGATGTGTACGAATCTACATCAAAGTCATCCTCGCCATTACACGCCTCATTGTCAGGAACATAGGAACTTCCTAATTCTTCATATGGATCATTTTCACTTATATCCCCATTTTCGAAAAGCTCTTGAGATTCATTTCTGGGAACAGTGGTGGAATGGTTTGAGCTTAAATCACCGACTATTTCATCAGAGGCTGATTCTCTTTGAGCGAAATCAGTAAAACTGCAGCTTTGTTTATCAAACTCAGAGTGGTCAACAAAATTGTACGAAATATCCAACAGCTCCGCATTAGAAGATTCCAACATATCAGTTATCTTATCCTGGTTCTCCATTGTTTGAGGGGATTCACCAATTTGATTCACTATAAAAAAGCACAGATAATATCTAAAGTACCTACCCCAATTTTACTTTTACCTTGGCAAGAAAAATTTTCTATTCATTATTCCTTGCCTTTCTCTTGCCCTGCCATATTCAATTCCTGAGACGTAGTTATTTTTAAAGATATACTTCTTAACATGTGAATCCTGGGCATTTTCCAGAATGTTGGGAGCTGTAATAAATTAATTATTGATTGAGTTTACATCTAACCTTTCATCAAATTAACGGCTTACCTGGATCTGAAATCTGTATAGGTGAGGTTGAGAGAATTTTGTTCATTTCCCTTTCAATACATTCCTGGACCATTCTTCTATTTCACTCAATAATTTTTTCTCAAAACACACTCAACTTTTGACTCGCAATTTATATTTTTAAACAACAGCTCGTCAAAATCTCAAAATCTCATGTGGACAAAGAAGAATATGACAGGAAGAAAACTATTGTAAAAAGAGCCATCAAAAAATCAAAACGTGACTCATGGAAGAAATTCGGAGAAGAAATAACAGATCTACATAAGATGGATAACAGGAAATTTTGGACAAGAATAAAAATATCGAGAGAAAATAAATATAAAGATATTAGAGCAATAAAAAATCGCCACGGCCAAGTACAAACGGAAATGGAAGAAATATTAAAAACATGGAAAGAATACTATTCAGAGCAATTCCAAACATTAACATCAGAAGAGAATATAACAACATTAGAAGAGGAAATCGACCAGCTACAAGGAATCCAAAAAGAAGAGATATATCAAGTAATACAAGAAATCAAAATAGGCAAGGCTAACGGAGAAGATGAGATAGCGCCAGAGATGATTAAATCTTTGGAGGAAAGCGGAAAGGAATGGATATGGAAGGTATGCAAAGAAGCATGGGTACAACAAAAAATTCCAAGGGAATGGGAAAATAACTTAATAATACCCATCTTTAAAAAAGGAGATCAGACACAATGTGGGAATTACAGAGCAATCTGTTTGGCCCAAACTAGCTATAAAGTATACACAAAAATAATATAAAAAAGATTAAGAGAATATGTAGAACCAAAATTAGGAGAAGAACAGGGAGCTTTTAGACCTGGAAGACAAACAAATGATAATATTTATATACTGAGGAATACTTTTCGAAAGAAAAATAGAAATGGGAGAAGAAATGTACCTTACATTTATAGATCTAAAAGCAGCCTTTGATATAGTAGATAGAAGGGAAGTATGGAGAACCCTGGAGGAATTGGAAGTTCCACCCACCTTAATAAATATAATTAAAAGTGTATACGAGACAGTTAGAGCCAAGGAACAAATTGCAGGGCAAAGGTCAGAAGAATTTAAAATGTATAAAGGAATAAAACAAGGAGACAGCTTAAGCCCATTACTGTTTATAATAATCATGGATAAGATTGTGAAACGAACTAAAGAAAAATATGAGCAGCTGAATACTATAATGGGACACAGAAATTTAGAACCGATAAAAATAAGTAGTCTACTCTTTGCAGATGATGTGGTCTTAGTAGCGAATACAAAGAACAAAATGCAAAAACTAGTGAATATTTGAACTAAAGAAATGGAGAACATGAAGATGGAGGTGAACATAAATAAAACAAAAGTGACGATAATAAATGAAAAACAACTAGGTAATCAAAATAATGAAGAGATTAAATGCAAAAACGAGTCGCTAGAAAGAGTAACAACATTTGAATATTTGGGAAGTATAGTAACAGAAGATGGAAATCTAGATGCAGAAATAACAAACAGAGCAAATAAATCAACAAAAATATACTACTCTCTAAATAAAACAATTCTTGGACATAAAGATATAGACTTGGAAGTGAAAATGGAAAATTCATAATATGGTAACAGTTCCTACAATATTATATGCAAGTGAAAATTGGACTGTGCGAAAAAAGGACGAAACTAGAATAAACGCCATAGAAACGAAACATCTAAGAAGAATTGCAGGGAAAACTAAATGGGATAGGATTAGAAATGACGTCATTAGAGAGACAACTAAACAGGAACTGATAACTGGTAAAATAAAAAAGAGACAACTTAGCTGGTATGGTCATATGGTAAGAATGGAACCAAATAGGTTAACTAAGAAAATAATGGCGATTGGGAAACCAGTCAAAAAACAAAGGGGTAGGCCTAGAAGGAAATAGTTATACCAAATACAAGAGATGGGTTTAGAAAGAGGAAAGACCATAGCAGAAATGAAAAACCTTGCAAGAGACAGAAAGACATGGAAGAAATGGGTACAGGACATGGAATCCACATCCGACGCCTGAAAGGGCAAAAGGATCTAGAAAAGAAGAAGAAGAACAACAGCTCGTCAAAGAGAACAATACACAATCACAGACAAATCAAAACTAACGATAATGCATGATTCAACCTGAAAACATCAGCCTGCATTGCAAAATAATGGGTGGGAGTGGACTTAATACTTGTGTCTGTCATGTAGCATGTGGACATAATACTAATTCTGCGACTTGATACGGATAAGACTTGTGAAAAGTTGTTAATACTCTACTGCTCTTATTACTATGTGGACTTAATACCATTCATAAAATTTTATTTCTGAAGCCTTTAGTCCAAGGGCGTTGAATTCTTGCCAGCTGATTAAGCGCGAAATTTCAGTGATTTGAATAAAAAAAGCGGTAAGTAGAGAATTTGGACTTAATACTCTTCTGCTCTGAGGTACAGATATATGTATGTTCTATGATTTCTCAAAACATTTATCCATAACATAATCGCATTCTACCATTGTATAAAAATTTCTCAAACAATCCTACTTCGATACTATTTAAGAAACGTCAAAAGAAACGGGAAAGGCACAAACATTACAAGAATGTCTTTTGGATCTCCTATGGATATCTCATTGGGATATACGAGATATTTTGAGGATATTTATTGTATGTCCCGGGGAATCGCATTTGACCGCCTCAATAATGAATAGAAATATCCATCAGGAAATTTCATTTTAACTTCCTAATGATATTTGTAGGATGTTCGTAGCAATTCTTATAATCATGGAAATATCTAGAATACATTATCAATTGATCCAGGATACATCTTTGCGGTACATTACATGCTATTTCTAGGAAAAATTTAGGTTAAATGGTGAGAAATACAACGTGACACCGAATTCACTAGCGACAGCTACACTGGAATAGTCCAAAAGGCACTTGGAACCATCATTTATTAAAAGGCAAGGTCCAGGTGTTCGATATTTGGAAAAATGTGTTAACCATTTCTTAAAGGTCTCTATTGTCATACTTCCTTTCTCTGTCATTAGTGACAGACTACCCGATGAAAGGGAATCTACCTATTCAGTCTTCATACTCTTCCCTTTGAATAACACCAAAGGAGGAATGGCTGCACCCAAAGCATGACCACATGAGACTATTATAACGTTTTGTCCGTGCTGGTTAGCTACCAGATGCACCCTCTTGGCCCCTTTTTTCGCCATGATTGCTGGTGGTGCATAGACAATCTTCAGGCTTTCTCGTCCATGTTAGTAGCATATATTGTATATTATTTCATTATTTTTGTAAATAAATTTTCAAATAAACATTATTATTATTATTATACAAAATTCTTACTTCAAATTAATTTCGTCTACCTACCTACGATGTAAGTAGAATACAGAACCTACCAATTTTATTATATGTAAAAAAGAGTAGGCACTGATTGATTAGTTGATTGCAATCAGTGTATTTGTTGTTATTGCTCTTTGACAAAATTGTAGTATTACTGATACATAAGTAGGAAAGATTTTCTTGTAAATAACGTAAAATGGATAATTACAGTTTCTCTGAATTGGCAGATATGCAGTTAGTTTTAGGTGAATATTGTACCATTACGAAAATAGTGATACTTTAATTACCATTTTCTAATCAGGTGAATGTGAAGGAAATGGTGCGGCGGTTGCAAGGCGCTATGCTGAGAAGTTCCCTAATAGAGATTTCCTGACTATTGACCAACACTCAAGAGAAACAAGCACTTTAAAAAAAACAAGTTGTCCTAATAGTGGTCGTCCAAAATACCAAGCGACTGAAGATGATATCACAGAAATAAAGAGAATAGAAATGACGAGCATCCGGACTCAAGTATGAGAAAAGTAGCCGCTGAATTAGGGGTACCTCGTATGAAGGTATAGAGAACGGTTAAGAAGCAGTTACTTAACCCCTTCCATGTCACAGAAGTTCAAGAATTACTTCCCGAAGACTATGCTAAACGAATGGGATTTTGTGATTGGCTTTAAGAAGAAAATAGACGCAACGTAAATTTCTTAATGAATATTTTATTCACTGACGAAGCTACTTTCACAGGAAATGGACTTATTATTCACCACAATACTCATATCTGGGCCGATGAAAATCCCAAATTTAAAAAAGTGCACAATCATTAGATACATATTTTAGGGTGAACGTTTGGGCTGGAATAATCGATAACTATTTGATAGGGCCAATAATTTTAAAATTATCTACCAATTTACTTGGAAGATGAATAGACAACAGATGTGGTTTATGCAAGATGGTGCGCCACCACATTTTAGTAACGCAGTTAGAGCGTTTCTATTTCGAAAATATCCAGGACGTTGGATAAGAAGGGGGCCAGATGCACCGATTGAATGGCCACCGCGCGGTCCATGTTTGAATCCATTAGATTTTTGTTTATAGGGATATATGAAAGTGAATGTTTATTCTGTGGAAATAATCAGCGAGGAACAATTGAGGAAACGAATTTCGACATAAACATTTAATTTTTCATAACATTCGGTATTCCTTGTTAAAACGATGTAGAACTTTTATGCAGCAAGCGGTTGGAGCTATATTACCAATTATGGTTAAAGACAAGACTGACCCCTCTGGTATCCAATAATTAAATTATTTGAGGTATTGGCTTTAAGTGTTATGTTCAACTCAGTAGCTGTTTGGAGTCTTAGGTATTTGGATATACTAGAGAGTGTCCACGTACAGTTTATCAAAAGAGTTCTCCTAGTTTCTGTCAATACACCTGACGCCATTGTACCTACCTTTAGAGGTGGAAAGAGTAAAACTTGAATCTTCAAATTATCTCTCAATTGGTTGCTCAAGATTCTGGCTCAGGATACTAGTTATCCTGTTATTTGCTTTAAACAACTAATTCGCACATCCTGTAATACTGATTCCAAGTTTAACCGGTCGTTACAAATGAAACAATTTTTCATTGAAACAAATCATATAGAAATGTGAAACAACTTGAACTATCATACATTAATAATAGACAAAAATTACTCGCATTATACACAATTGTATGATTTTGACTTGTCTTTAGTTTCTAAGTATTCCTATTTATATCTATATAGTTTGTTTACTGTTTCCAGGAATCCTAGTTTGTATTGAATCATTAAATTGCCCATTCAGTTCACCCGCAAACTTGCTCAGTTAAGTACGGCAAATTCATTTAAAATTAAGTTCACCTTAAATGGAACTATATGTTATTTAAATCCCGATATTAAATGCTCCACATGTAATCGGAATGGAAAGGAAACATTGCAGCATCTTATTTTTGATTGTCCAATTTACTTCGTCATGAAACAGACTATTTCTTGTGAACAGAGTTTGGAAGCATTAATCAAAACTCTACAAAATATCACAATAGTTGAAGCCAGGCATATTTGTGAATATGTGTGGAATATTATAAGGTTACCTACGTTCATTTGTTGTCAATGAGTAATTGTCTTGTAGGATGTCTCATATTTGTTTATATCTATGAATGTTATAGATTATTCTTGTTAAATTGTTTGTCAGTTTATAGTATATTGTTTAATTTGTACACATACACCCTTGCTGTAAACTTATGTTACTGAAGCAATAAATTATTATTATTATTATACAGGAAGCAAGTTGAACACTTGTTGAGTTAAATTAATATCGTGTCTGTTTATAAATTGTAATGTAATAATAAAGTTGTTTTTGATACTTATGAAACTACAGTGTAGGTACTTAATTAATTCAATATTTTGAAATTGGCTGCATCTTCCAAACTAAAATGTTTACAAAGAAATACTAGGAGGCAAAACAGAATAGACTTTTTATTCCAGCGGCGTTCCATATTTTGTTAAATGCAATCCTCAAAAAAAGTTGGGATCAAAAGGGTGCTGACCCCCTCGGAATATCCATAATAAATAAAAACAAATGAAAGCTACTACTTACAGTTTATAGGTTATCGTATACTAGTGTCTCATATAAATTTTCATAAATTTACGTTACACCGTTTTAGACGTTAAACGTCAAAAAAATGAATTTAAATTTTCAAATAAATCACCCTGTAACTTTTTGTGTATGCACTTTTGTATATAGGTAAGTGAGGTTCGATCAACCTATTTTTGTCCCCATGTTATGTGGTATAATGTATGACCAATCTTTTCGGTACACCCTGTGTAATGGAAAAGTGTCCGGGTAATTAATTGTATTAGGTATAATAAAAAAAAAGAAAAATCGAGCTATTCTACTAGTTAGACAGTAATTAGAATATGTTAGAAATTACCTTATATCTGTAGGTATATTTTTAATTGTGGTGTGATAAAAAAATTTTATTTATGTAATTATATTTTCTTATTAATATTTTATTGTACAGGTAATTCCCCTCGGACTGGTTAGGGACTCCTACAAAAACTTTTAACCCTGGCAAACCATAATAGAGTAACTCTTAAGAGGGTCCCGGGGAACAAGGGTATTGAAGGCAATGAAAAGGCAGACACCTTAGCAAAGCTAGGGTCTGAAACTGCATTCACTGGTCCTGAACCAGTATTTGGAATATCAAAAACTGCTGCACGTGGCTGTAGATCTCGGTGGATTCAAACTAAACATCAGACGTACCGGAGACACGTGCCAAAACAGAAACACAGCAAACTCCTGGTCAAAAAACCTCGGAGTCGCTGACTAACGAAATATTAAATTTCAGCAGGGGCCAGATGAGAAAAGTGACGGGATTACTCACCGGTCACTGTACCCTAAGGAAGCACATGCATACAATTGGCATATATAGACAGGAGCCTATCTGTCGGTTGTGCATGGAAGAGGAGGAAACAACCTCTCACATTATCTTCGAATGTGAAGCACTTTCTCATTGGAGATATATACTAATAGGACTGGAGTATCTAAGGGAGGATTTCACCAAGAAGGACCTAGTGAAAAGACTGTTGAGCCTGATAAGGGATACTGGTCTCTTCATATAAAGGGTATAACCAAGAGCACAAAAAGCCTAAGGCTGAGGTGCCGAGGTCTCTAGGCCTCTGACTGGTGGTGCCGAACCAATCAATCAATTCCACTCACTATTAGACAAAACATGTGGTTCATGCAAGATGAGGCTCCAGTACGTTTTAGTCAGATTTCTAGGAAATACTTAGATGCAACTTATCCCAACCGTTGGATTGGTCGAGGAGGGCCGCAACACTGGAATTGAATCTATGTGATTTCTGGTTATGGGGTTACCTCAAGTCATAAGCGTTCAACTTACAATACACAGATACTTGATATCAATGATTTAAAGAATCGTATCCAAATAGCGTGTTATACTATAAGAAATGCGACTCAAATATGTGGGTGTGTTCGACTATCGATGAGACGTAGACTCCGTTTGGGGTCGATCATTTCCAGCATTTATGATGAATCGTATTTTATTATTGCATTTTCCATGTTTACTGTTTTCCACTCTCAATACGTAGTTTATTATTTAATAAATAATAAAATCATAATATAAGTATTGTATTTTATTTTTTTTCTCCGAATCTGTTCGTACTACGAAAAACTTCAGGAGTAAAAAAGTTTTTCAATACAACAGATATTTAAAATTAGTTATTTGTGTACCAAGGACGAGAAACTGTCTATTATAGTCGAGTCTGCAAAATGAGCAAGCAGACGAGACAATAGACAGTTCTTCGCCGAGGTGCATATTACATTTTTTCGTCGACCTCTGTTTGCTGGCCTCGGCTACGACAAACTCTTCGAACTGCAGACTGGATCTTCATTATTTTAATAAATTTAAACAAAATGTATTTTGATTTGAAGTGTAATTATACTACAAAATTAAATCAATCTCGAACATGAATATTGAACGTACAGTTTGTGCAATTGTTGATATTAATTCCTGCTGTCGAAGAAGATGCAAGAGACCAGTTTTGATTTTAGGTACTTCTTGATGCAACTTCAGATGCAGGTGCCCCTGCAGCACTATTTCCAAAACTTCTTTCTTGAAGTGCTTTTTGATACGTATCCCCGTATGTATCCCTCGGCGAATATTGAGGATTTCCATCCTCCGTGCTGTTTTAATGACAGAATATCTGCGCCGGCATCGACCAAAAGTGTTGCAGATGTGCGCCAATAACAATGCCCGGTGAACTCTAGTTCGTTTGACAGTTTCAAGTATTTTGCGATCAAGCTGGGTATCTTCGCAAATGTATGCACACCAACCAGTGGCAGCTCGTGAACTTTTTAAGAGAGGAGGCTGGACATAAAAATTGTTGAAAATTGTCAAAATTTTTGAAAAATTGTCAAAATTTTGAGAAAATGGTCAAATATGGTAAATAATTATCAAAAATTGTCGAAAATTTTGGTAAAAAATGGTTAATAATTGTCAAAAATGGTCAATAATTGTCAAAACTTTTAGAAAAATGTCAAAAATAGACATTTATTGTCAAAAACTGTCCAAAAAGGGTTAATAATTGTCACTAATTTTGGAAAACAGTCAAAATGGTCAATAATTGTCAAAAAATGGTCAATCATTGTCAAAACTTTTAGAAAAATTGTCAAAAATTTCGAAAAATGGTCGATAATTGTCAAAAATCCTTAAAAACTATCAAAATATGTAAAAAATTGTCAGAAATGTTCAAAAATTCTCAAAATTGATCAATAATTGTCAAAAATGGTCAATAATTGTCAATAATTGTCAAAAAAATGGTCAATAATTGTCAAAACTTTTGGAAAAATTGTCAAAAATTTCGAATAATGGTCGATAATTGTCAAAAAAAAGTCAAGAATTGGAAAAAAGGGTCAATAATTGTCAAAACTTTTGGAAAAATTGTCAAAAATCTCTAAAAATGGTCAATAATTGTCAAAAATCGTTAAAAACTGTCAACATTTTTGAGAAATTGTCAAAAACTGGACAATTATTGTCAAAATTTTGAAAGATAGTTGATAATTCTCAAAAATTGTTAAGTTTTTTGAAAAATTGTCAAAAATTTTGAAAAAATTTTGAAAAAATGGTCAAAAATAGTCAAAAATTTGGAAAAATGGTCTGTAATTGTCAAAAATTATCAAAAATTGTTAGAAATTGTCAATTATTGTCAAAAACTGTCCAAAAAAGGTTAAAAATTGTCACTAATTTTCGAAAACAGTCAAAATGGTCAATAATTGTCAAAATTTTTAGAAAAATTGTCAAAAATTTCGAAAAATGGTCAATAATTGTCAAAAATCGTTGAAAACTGTCAAAATATTCGTAAAATTGTCAAAAATTCTCAAAATTGATCAATAATTGTCAAAAATCGTTAAAAACTGTGGAAAAATTTGTAAAAAGGTCAAAAATTCTCAAAATTGATCAAAAATGGTCAATAATCGTCAAAAATTGTCAAAAAAATGTTCAATAATTGTCAAAACTTTTAGAAAAATTGTCAAAAATTTCGGAAAATGGTCAATAATTGTCAAAAATGATCAAAAATTGTCAAAATTGATCAGTAATTGCCATTTGCTGGATAAATTGGTGAGGAGGCTGAGCCTCCTTAGCCTCCTCCGAGGAGCCGCCACTGACACCAACCACTTGCACTGTACACTTTCTTAATTTATAATTGACAAAAAATACATTATGATTACAGTGCTTCGGTCTTAAGTTGATGTATTGTCGAAATATTTCTAAAGGATTCACTCCGTCGCAAAGTTTGTCTGTAACTGTAAAAATTGGCCTTTTACCATTTTTTGAGTCTGGAACGGTTATTACAAGCATGTTGCCTTGATCAACAATATTTGTGGTCGTTATTTTACGTATATAGTTCGTCTCTTCAACAAACCCCAGCAATTCCAATAATTAAACAGAGCTGTAATAATGGAACAATAAATACATCAGCAAAATAAATATGTTTATTTCATCTCCATTAGATACTGTAGATTTTTTCGCTTTATACCCAACGCTTTGTTTTTTTCAAAAATGCAATAAGTTTATGAAATTTGGATGTGTTAACGTTTTCCTTAATGGCTAATGTGGATTTTAGCATAGAGTATATTGACCATAGCGTTGATGACTTGTAATTGCGTTTTACTGGAAAAATAGGCCAGAAGAACATTTTCTGGAAGATTCTCGACATTATGTTCTTGACGCCAGTTCTTGAACGTGTTGTATTGTTTTTCGTATAAAATTCGTGATTTCTGGGGAAGTAAATCCAACGTGGCCGTAGTTGCCAGTTCCCGCAGCTCCGGAGGAGTGTTACTGATGTCCATATCGCTATCAATATCCATTCTTGTGACGAAAAGTACCTGAATGACGGCAATAATAGACGATTTTTCATCCGGAAATATGTACGTAAAATGTAATTTTTTGTAAAGGTCGAAGAAAAAATATTTTTATTTCACAGAACTTAATCTCAAAAAAAGATTTGATTTTAAATAAAGTGAAGGTTGATAATTTCACCTCCTTTTAATGTAGTAGGAATGTTGAAAAAATACCGGCTGTTATTATTGCGGGTGCACGGAAATTACGAAATTTTGAGGAACATAAAATTTAATTTTACTCATAGCACCCTTTTGGGGTGATATCTCGGGAGGGGTTGGACTGAGGAAATTTTGTTAGAGGAAAGACCCATTATAATTTTATACGGCAATTTCCTCCTGAATTTACAAGCAACCAAGATTTAAATGATACATTTAGACAAATAAAATTTTTTAAATGGAAAATTATATGTAAATCAAATGGGAAATCTCTGAGATGGCTAAAGGATAAATGTATGTAGGTATTGGATACTCACACACAACTTTTTAGCGGGATCAGGAAACCAAAGTGGAACGAATATTGTCGATAAAAATTTAAAATATTAAACACCAATAACGTAAATTAACGAATTTGCTGCAAAATTCAAAATTAACTTCACAGACAATGAATGCTCTTAACAATTGTCTGTAGCTTCACCCTTTATTTGCTCCAAAAGAAAAAAAGAATCTAGAAATTATCCTAAGCAAATAGATGACATTGAAACAAGAATGGACTCCAGAAATGGAAAAGTTACCGTAATAATAAATTTACACAAATAGATGAAACCACTTCCACTAAATTCGCCTTAGTACCTTCTGTTTTTCTTGTTAGAGGTTGTCCATTAATTACACGAGGTGTTCAGGGGTTCAGGGGTTCAGGGGGTTCAGGGGGAGCCGAATCTTAGCAAATCTCACTTGGGGGAGAGGGGGGTCTTGGCAAATATCACGTAACTTTTTTCTAGGAGAAAACGATGTAAAATTGCGTCAAAGTTGAGTTAGGTACATTAAAATGAAAAATGTGTATTTATGATCAAATTTTATCACTGTGATTTTAGATTACGGTAATATTCCCAAATACTAGTCTTTGCTAGTTTTAAATAAAAGTAATCAAGCAAATTGTTTTTTTTTTAATAAATGCAACGCTTTTACACCCAAAACACAAATTTTGAAAAATCTCACGTAAGATTAGGGGAGGGGAAGGGGAAGGAGAAAAATCTTACTTCATCTCACCAAGGGAAGTGGGAGGGGGGGATGGTATCATAAAATCCTCAATAATGCCTCACGTAATTAATGGACGCTCCCTCATTTATAATAATCAATTATTCAATTTTAGATAAGTTCAGGTACTTTACAGTTTTGTTTTAATGCCAAAGCGTCCTAATATTCTCGAATAGTATATGCGAACTTCTTACCGTAATGTCGGTATATGTATACATCTAATAAAATAAATAACCGACTTTCTTGTAATTTTCTTTGATAGTTAGTGTCGGGATTTATTGACGTGGTAACATATCGGAAGATATTCTGCGAAAATATAAAACAGGCGAGATTCCAATTCCCTAGGCATGTAGCGTGGACTGGATGATGGATACGACATGAAGACCGAAACGATGTACGCATATGTAGAGAACGGGTGATACACGCTGGTCGGGTGCGTGGAACTATTTAAAGAAAACAGTGGTGGCGAAATATATTATGGAAACATCTAACACAAAAAAACAGTATTCAAGCAAAAAATAGTACTGTTATAGTAAATTACATAACAAGTCCGGAAAATAATGTTTTTTTGGACGCATAGACAAGATTCCAGGACGAGCCGTAAGCGAGTCCTGGATGTCTGTGAGTCCGAAAAAATAGTTTCCCGGCGTGTTGCGTACATTTTTTTTCGGCAACCGTATGGTATAACAAATCAATAAAACTCGTTTCTTTGTAATATTTATTTTTATAACAAAATTAGGAACATTCTAATTCTTGATTATATTAATATTTATATTTAAATTCGAACAATTGCTAATAGGTATTAAAGGGATTCAATTTGTTTGAAATGTTTGGTATATTTGAATCTCTCTTGTTGAAGTCAGAATATGAAGGTAAGGTATCCGATTCATGTTGATTGTTTTAATGTGATAATTTTTGAATGGTCTTGGCAATTTTGATTTTGTTTGTAAGTGAATTGTCTATATATCCTTCAGCGACATTGGTAGACTTCCAGCCACTGTGAATCTTTAAATTTGTGATATTTCCACCATTATCAGCAAACAATGTCGCCGAAGTTCGAAATAATATCGCTGCTAATTGTAATTCAGTTGATATGACAAACATTGTAATACAATCAACAAGAGCACTAAAATGTATAGAAACACCTGCTATTTATTACATTTCTTTCATTCGATGCCCACCTCTAAAAAAAGGCAAATGGGTGTTCAACCCACTTCAATTGCTGGAAGAAAGATTCGACCTGGACTTAGGTCAGGAGCAAAGAGGGTTCAAGCAGGTAGACCTTCGAAATATGAGTCTATTTCCCAGAAAAAAGGCAAAGAAATTCGCAAGCAAATATAAACTTAAATAAACCAAACGCCAAATCACAATAACAATAAAATGAACGATACAACCAAATGAAGGAAAAACGCCTTTTTCTTTTCTAAATGCTTTAACTATATTTTTTGTTGGTTGTTTATATTGTATATGTGAAGTAAATTTGGGAAAATAATAGTCAAATCAGAAATTTTGCTCTTGTTCGATAAAAAAGGTGTTCAAAATCTGAATACTATCTTTTCAAATTTACTTCAGTGACGTCTTCCTAATTAAAATATAAAACATCTTACTGTTTGTTTAATATTTAACACTATGCACTAACTGCTGCACCTTAGTAATAAATAATATACGTTTATTTCCTTACGCCGTTATTTTATTTGCATTTGCTATAGTGTAGTAAAGAGGATTGTTTACCGTCGTACAGCGGCGAACTTAGCTGCACGGTGGTGAACGATGTATTCATTTGAAGAGCGTTAGTATAGTTGGATTGTTTACCGTGGTACAGCGGAGAACTTTGCTGCGCCGTGGTAAACAATGTATTTACGCCTCCTTCTTCGGCGTCAGCTTCCCAGGGTCTTCCAAGGTGATCCTGGCAAGACTGCATCCTTTGATTTCATCCCATCTCTTTAGGGATTGAGCATCGGTGTAACGCTTGGATAGTTTCGCAATTGTCGAAGTCGTCAGGCCGTAGGTGTCACTGGGTCCTAAAATTTTTAGTCCAGCCGCTTCCGGCTAAAGAATCGGCAATGCGATTACCTTCACTCCAGTCGTGCCCTTTAACCTAACTCAGGATAATATTGTTATCTTCCGAGGCCGTAGCTAAATCTTGGTGGCACTCTAATACTAGCCCTGATATAACGCGTTGTCTGTTTAATGCTAATAGGGCTTGTCTGATGTGAGTGCAGATTGTTATGCTTTTTCTGGTTAGTTATTTTGTGGCAATTGAGATACCAGCCAGTTCTGTTTGAACAACGCTGGTATATTTTCCCACTCCCCACTTAATTCTTAGGCTAAGTGATCCACATTATAAACTCCTCATCCTGAGCCTTTTTTGGTTTTTGAGCCGTCTGTATATATGCGTATTGCATTTGCAGCATCTGACTCTGTGTTCCGTTTTATTTGTATATTGTAGGGTTTATTATACACAAACTTGTGTTCAATTGCATCATTGGCCGCCTGCAGCTGAGGTTGCGCAGTAAGCGCTTCTCGCCATAGGCTTTGCCTCAATTGACCCACTCCTACTTCGGGGTTACACCAGCCGCACGCAATCGTAACATGGCCATTAACGCAACCTCTTTGACGTGCAAGTCCAGAGAGGTCAGACCAGTAATTAATTCCATTGCCGCGGTTGGTGTTGTTCTCATGGCTCCTGTGATGTTTAAACAAGCCATTCGCTGTATTTGATATAATTTTTGGATGGCCGTTGCTTGTAGAACCGTCGGTCCCCATGCAATGTCTCCGTACGTTAGCATAGGTCTTATGATTGCAGTGTAGATCCAGGTGACCACACGGGGTAAAATACCCCATGTGCGTCCCACTGACCTCCGACATTGCTCATGAGCCACATTAGCTCTTTTTGCTCTGCTCTGTAGGTGAGAGTTCCATGTTAGCTTCTTGTCGAGGTATTTCACCTCTTCAGAGAAGTTTAATTTGCTATTGAAGATTTCGGGGAGTTTTAAGCCCGATAATCCTCTTTTCTTGGTGAAAAGGACCATCTCAGTCTTCTTGGGATTGATCGACAGTGAGTGTTCCTTACACCATGTTTCTATTAATTTGAGCCCATCCTGCGCTCTATCGCACAGAGTGTTCACAAATTTTCCGGTCTGCAAGATAACTATGTCATCTGCGTATGCGATTGTGTAGAATCCATTATTGTTGAGGTGATTAATCAGGGTATCCAGGACTATGTTTCAAAGAAGGGGTGATAAGACCCCTCCCTGCGGACATCCCCTCATGTCCAGTCCTCTCACTATGATGTCTTCTACATTGATACTTATTACTCTACTAGAGAGCATTTTGAGTATCCATTCTCCCACTACCAGGGGTACATTCCTGGAGTTAAGTTGCTGGGTAATTGTTGGAAAGGTTGTTTTATCAAACGCTCCCTCAATATCTATGATTATACCCAGGGTGGATTCTTTATTGTCCTATGATCTTTCGATTCTGCCAACCACTTGGTGAAGGGCCGAATCGGTGGACCTTCCCGGAGTATATGCATGCTGGGTTGAACTAGCACTTCATCTCTAATATACCTCTCACATAGCCTCTCCATTGTTTTTAAAAAGAAAGATGAGTGGCTAATAGGTCGGAATGCTTTTGGTTTGGTTTCTCTCCACTTTCTGGGAATATACCTCAGAGCTAAAGTGGCTCTGAATATTCCAACCAGGTGCGGCATGAGGATATCCATTCCCCACTGAAGTAGTGCTGGTCTTATACCGTCAAGTCCTGGTGACTTGAAAGGGGAGAAGCCCGAAATGGCCCACCTTATCTTGTCCTCATCAATTACTGCACTAGCAAACTGCCAGTCGTATTGTGAGGGTGTTGTTGGTACTTCCGCCCAGTTCGCCGTTCCAGGAAATACAGATCCTGGGAAGTGAGTTTCCATAAGAACCTCTGCGCTCTCTTGGAGGTTGGCGGCTTTGTCGTCATATTCCCTCGTCAGGATGCCGATGGTGGTCGTTTGAGAGTGCCTTCTGTAGCCTAGAAACTTGAGGGAGATCCTCGACTGCCTCACAGTAGGCTCTCCAGGCTGCTCTTTGTTTTTGTCTGCAGACTTTTTTGAACTCTTCGAGGTTGGCTTGGTATACTCCCCAGTCCTCTTTTAGTTTTGTTCGTTTTGCCTTGTTAAAGGTTGTTCTCGCTGTCTTCCTAAGGTGCCAGTTTAGGGCAGTATTGGTTTTGCAATCTCTCTGGACCATCCTCATTAGGTGATCTAAAAGCGTCTGTTTTTAAACGAGTTAGTTGATGGTGCAGAAACTGTGGATACATCAAGGTTATTCCAGCTGTCAGGACCTCTGTTTCCTGCAGAGCACCTTCTAAGAGCTAAACAATGCTCTAGGTTATTCAAATTTCCATCGAGCTCTGTATCTGAAATGTTCATTCCGAAAAGTTTAGATTTGACTACTGCGTGCCCAGTAATACATCTGTAAGATATTGTGTTGATTTTCCTCATGTGATCGTTCCGAGAAAAACAGTACGTGAAAGGTAGGGTATATTTTGTAGTAAGAATTAATGCAGTTGTTGCAAAAGGAAGACCAGTTTCCCTGTGAGAGAAATTGGGTCCCATTTGGCAATATTATGTCAAAATTCGTCTGGGATGCCTCCGCATGCTCTCTTGCGAAAGATGGGATAACCAGGGAAGAAGTAGGTTCAATTATTATAGGAATGTGAACGGCACTTATACAGAAACCAAAGAGGAGAGTTTAAAAGAACTAATAAACGTCCGCTTTCCAGCACCATCAATTCTGGCCACTGACGCAGTTAGGCCTGACATACTAGAACAAAGACCATACAGGCTTATCCCCAAGTCAATAGAAGACATAGAGATAGTTCATAGACATCTAGGGAGCATTTAACAATGTCACCACCAATTTTTTAGTCAATATAATGGATAGACGGAGAACATCCACAACAAAATGCCGATGGATAAAGGCAACTCTGGAGGATAGGATAATAATGATAATAATAATGATCAAGGCAAGGACAGAACTGTCCACAATATATTGTTGCGAGGTCACCAACTCAGAGCCGGCCCTGTCTCTCGACTGTAAATTTTGGTGGCTGCGCTCCTTTCGAGAACATTCTCGAAAAGATGCTTTGTTTACGCATACGACGAGCGTAGAAAACTGTAGAATTTTCGAGATTTGATGAAGACTATATATATACGCGGGTTTTTGAGTTGGTTGAGAATTAGTGAAACGAAGACAAAGACGGTTCACAGACAGTTTACAGGTACATTTGGACAGTAAATGAAATATTGGAGATAAATAGTGTAATATTCAAGTGGTGAAAATAAATTAGAACTATTGTACCGAGTGTAAATAAATTAGTAGACATTAAGTAAAGTATGTATATAAATTAAGTTCAATAAATAAATCAATAGATAGTAATTAGCCATATAATTTTATCCCACAAGTAAAAACTATTTAAATAAATAACAAAAACTTTACATTACGTTCGCTGTCTTGGATACGCAGACGATATTGCTATGGTAGTAAGTAGCAAGTTTGCTGGGTTGATATCGAAAAGAATGAATCCTTAAATATAGTTGATCATTGTTGCATACAAGAGAGATTGACAGTAAATGCTCAGAAAATACAAATGATCAATTTCACTAAAAAGACGGCACTACAAAGCCTAATGCCAATAGTGCTAGGAGAAACGGTGATTCAATTGGCCAAAAAAACAAAGAGCCTGGGATTACATTTTAATGGAAGGCTCTCATAGAAGAAGAAAAATGTGGGGAAAAAACTGGGGACTCGTCCCAAAAATGACCCAATAGCTATGCAAAGGCTTGATTGCCTGTGATTCCGGAATCCATAGAATCACTCCCAAAAGTGCGATGGAAGTTTTGCTGAATCACATTTTTATACAAGGCAATGCCAGATCTGTAACACATAGACTATTGCAGTTAACAACACATAAGCCAAACATACGATGCTAACGAACGCTTATCAAGGAGCTAAAAGCGGATGACTCAATGTGGCAATTCATTGAAGCAAAGGCCACGAGATATAGCTTTGATAATAAGTTCCAAATAACTGTACCAGGTAGGAAAGACTGGAAAAAAGGTCCACCCATGCAGGCTGAGGCAACCTGATATTCGGACTGCTCCAAGGCAGAAGTAGGTGTAGAAGGCGAATCCTCAAATTCGATTAAGTTTCTTGTTCTCCATATTGACGGCACCCTTAAATGGTCGGTACCTGAGGACACTTAAGCGAAAAAATTATCCTCTGCTTATTTTGCCATCAAATCTGTATCTAAACAGCTTGATTCTTCTAGTGCCTTAACAGCTTACTTCTCTTTGTTCGAATCACACCTTCGCTATGGTTTGCCTTTCTGGGGGTCTTGTAGTTTGCATCTCTTCGAATCTATCTTCAAATTACAAAAAAGAGTTATTCGTCGCATTTCTGGTTTAAGTAGTAGGACGCATTGCGAATTCTATTTTTAAAAATACAAAATTTTAACTCTTGCCGCTCTATTCATTTCGGTTCAAAAACACATTTTAATTGAAAGACCAATTCATAGTTACCCTACTAGAAATTTTTTTTTTCGATATTTAACAATGCCCACCTGATCTGGTAAAAAATTCCATCACCTTAAATGCCAAAAAATTATTCAATCAGCTACCTTCAGAATTAAAAGTGGCAAATACATTTAATATATTCCGATGATTCACAAAGGCATTGCTGCTTGAAAGACCTTACTATTCAGTGGCAGAATTCTACAATCTACTAGACTTTTGAGTTACATTGGCATAATTCAATATAATAATATTGTATTATAATATATTAAATTTGTAAATTATATTATGTTTTGTATGATTAGTATAGTATAGTCAGTATTTTTTTTATGTATTGTTGTGAATTTTATATTTTATCTATTTTTAAATTATGTCTCTGTCCATAAAATTGTATAATTTTCTATGACAATAAAGCTTAATCTCTCTCTCCTGATTAGGGCCTAAACGAAGGAAAACTATTCCAATAAGCCTATCTAAGAACGTCACAACTTTATAAGCGGAAGTGACGGCGATTCACCACTGCTTTGAAGAAGAAATTGAAAGGCAGGAAAGGACATACCGTTGAGTTGCCAACTTTACAGACAGCCTGCACTGAAAGCACTCGATTCCAAAAAGGTCAACTCTAGTATGGGATTGCATAGGTGCCTTAAACGCACTTGGAGACCATTTAACGGTCATGGTAGCCTGGGTACCAGGGCACGAGGGATATAAGGGCAACGAACTGGCGGATGAATTGGCCAGACAAGGGTCATCAATGCCATCCATTGAACCGGAGCCCTTCTGTGGTATCGAAAAGTAGACAATAAATATGGATACAAGGATGTGGGTGGTTCAGAATGTTGGGTAATCTCAGAACAGAGGCAGGCGAAACAGTTTATTAGAGGACATTCGCCAAAATTCACGGCAGACTTAATAAGCAAAGATACGAAAATTGCCAAAGCCGAAATAGGTATGTGAACAGGTCACTGTAAGCTTAAAAGGTCCTAGAGACAGAAGCCACCGTCAAAAAATACATGAAAGGTTCAGTCTCGAGGCTATATAAAAAGAGTCGGGCTAGAGAATATAATTTAGATTCAGAGGACCACAATAGATCTGAAAAGGTCACAGTGGAATAGGCCGATTAAAAAACTCATTAAATCTTCTCTTATTGGAAAATACACTCCACCAATTAGTTGAGACTGAAATATATAGTTCACATTTGAGTATTTACTTAATTACAGTTACCTGTAAATAATTGTCATAATAGTAAAGCGTGATCTATAGACGTCAAAAAATAATAGTTCAATACTATTAAACGCTTTAGGGCACCACGCACCACGCTTTAGGGCACCACCTTCAGTTAAAACTTAAGTGACAGTTAAATCGCTAAAGGGAAACCTGACCTCTTGCACCAAATGGTAAGTGTCACTTATCTGTCAGTAAGTTTCCCTTAATTTAAGCGGTAGTTAGAGCGGCCCTCAAAGGTATTTGAGTGACACTTAACCTAACATTTTCGGAAAATGTAAGCGAAGCTGAGTTAAAGAAAGAGATAATAAAGCGAAGTCTGTGCCAGTATGGAGTTATTACGATTAATACGTGACTTTGACGAGGTTGATGACGATATTGAGGTCCTAGAAATAATTGCTCGAGGTAGTCGTCAAATTCGGACACGTCCTGACCATTTTCATGATTTTGAAGATCTGTCGATTTATAAAAGATTCCGTCTCACGAAACCTACTGTTTTACATTTATTAATATTGATTGGAGACCAATTAGAATATCCATATGATCGGTAAGTTGAGAGAATCTAACGACTACACATTGATGTTTATAATCATTTGTAGGAACAACTGCGTTTTCCCAATGAATCAGCTATTGATGACACTTAGATTTTATTCTACAGGTACCCATTTGCAGTGTATTGCTGATTTTGGTGGTGTAGATGTATCGACTGCTTGTAGAATAATACAAAGAGTCTCAGAAAGTATTGCTGCACTACGACCACATTATATAAAATTTCCATTAACCATTGAGGAAGTGCATAAAGCACAAAATGATTTCTACAATATCGCAAGATTTCCAAAAGTTATTGGTGCTATTGATGGCACTCACTTGAGAATTCAGCCACCTGGTATAAAACTTTTTATGTTATTTATGTAAGTATCATATAACAGGTCGCTTTCAGGAGGTAATGATGCAGAAGTTTTCCGTAACAGAAAAAACTTCTTCTCTATAAATGCAGAAATTAAGATAATCGATTTAGTTGCAAGATGGCCAGGATCAACTTACGATGCCACAATATTCAATAATTGCAATAAAAACTTGATTTTGAGGAAAATATGTATCCAAATTGTTTGATCTTAGGTTATATTTCAGGCCAACTAACTGTGAACAATTTTAACATATGATTTTGTAGGAGATACTGCATACAGTATGAGTATGAGACCATATTTATTTACCCCTCTTCATAATCCAGCAGGGGAAGGAGAACGTTTATGTAACTCCAGGTTGGCAATTTCCAACTTTGTTTGTGATAAATCATTGTATTGTTTCGTAATTGGGCTGCTTGGGAGAGCACTTGATGTGGGTCTTCAACGAGAAGTCCACTTTCTAAATGAAGCGTTTGGTGATGTCATGTCATTAGTACTCATAAATCCAGCTCCAGATGTTTCTACATGTGGTGAGACTGGGGTTACCACTTGCAACTTAGAATGTACTGGCCTGTTCAGTATCGATGGTGTGTAAGTTGCCCATGATTTATCACTGTGATCCTAAAAATAATCAGTCAGTTAGATTCATACCACAAAATATCAATTTTATTACCTCTTTTACTTAATTACAGTTACCTGTAAATAATTGTCATATAAGTAAAGCGTGATCTATAGACGTCAAAAAATAATAGTTCAATACTATTAAACGCTTTACAAAATTAGAAAAATTAATTTCCAAAGAGTAGACCGTCCACTAAGAAGCAACAACTACTTCTCGGGCTATATGCCCCGACAGACATTGAATTACACTTCTAAAGTAAACGGGGTTGGTATATCTGTTAAGATAGAACCAACCATTCTGGTTTGCGATCAGAAGGAATAACATCACTTGTGGACCGGTTTCGGCGTTTTTGCGCCTCATCAGCACAAGGTAGATGCCACTCGTCCAAGAGCTCTGAGAGCATAATCCTGGACTAGAGACTACGTCGATACCACACTCTTAGCATTTCCTTTACTAAGGCTAATGTGTTGGGTGTTCTTTTGCAACATCCTTTCGCACTTGTTTCTTCTGATTCTCATACAGTTTTTTTAGAGAATCCACATTGCGAAGATTTTGATTTGGGGATATGGAATTAAAAGAAGACGTGATTTTCTTCCAGCTTGCTTCCTTTTCTCTCCACGTCACCGCATCAGTTTTCTTGCATTCAATTATATGCTTTTCTTGGAAAACTAAATTGAGCAGCAGTTGTTTTTCTTACTCACTGTTATTAACACCTCGCTGCCTCTTTGCAGAATGGTCTCCATGTGGTTCATCTTAAATATTTACAGTTATTTTAAGAATAGAAGAATTAATTATAGCTAATTACTTACCATATCTATTTTTTTAAAAGCACGTTTCTTTGTTTCTAGTGCCATTTATAATCGTATTGTAATTCAGAGAATCTACACTTATAATAATAAAAAAAGGGAAACTATAAACTAACCTAACTTTAAACTTAGATTGACAAATGCGACAAGCGACACTAATAAAAATGATCTTCAAAACATGGCCAGTACCAATATGGAAAAATAACTATAAAATTCCAACGATGACATCTTCTTTAGTTTAAGTATTACTTAGTTAAACCAGGTCAAAATCTGAATGGTACAAAAGAACCCTTATATTTAAGTGATACTTTACTAAGTATCAGTCTTAGGGATAGATGGTGCAAATAGCCCTTACAAAATTAGAAAAATAAATTTCCAAAGAGCAAACCAGAATGGTTAATTCTATCTTAACAGATATACCAACCCCGTTTACTTTAGAAGTGTAATTCAATGTCTGTCGGGGCATATAGCCCGAGAAGTAGTTGTTGCTTCTTAGTGGACGGTCTGCTCTTTAGAAATTGATTTTTTTAATTTTGTAAAGCGTTTAATAGTATTGAACTATTATTTTTTGACGTCACATTTGAGTGTCATAATTATAGGTATTGTAATTTGTCAAATAATTATTATATATTATTTAATAATATAATGTTTAACTTCAACTCAACTTCGTTTGCTTTATTCAAATCCAACAATGGTAGCAGAGCGTGGTTAATCTCAAACGAAAGAGTTGAACAAAAATATATACAAAAGGAGAATCGTAAATGGCAACTTCAAATTATCGCATTGAACCCCTAGAAAAATACAATACCTGACGTGAATTGTACAAGCTCAAGCTGTATTCATCAAAAATAAATTTTGCGGATATGTGAATGGTATCCAGGTTAAGCCAGAGAATGACCATGAAGTTGAAGCAAAATATGGGAAAATGGATCTAATAGGTCGCTCAGAATTAATACTACTTATGTCTCCTTCGGAATTGAAGCAAGTCAAAAATTGTTAGACATCAAAAGATGGGATTTGTTAAAATCAATTTACGAAAGTCAAGGCCCTGTTTGAAAAGTTAAACTGCTGAAGCAATTAATACTCAAGAAGATGACTGAAACTGATCATTTAAATTTTCTTTAGAAATCGTGGATAATTTAAGAGAAATGGAAACTGAAATTAATTCTGAATTGTTATGTATTATATGGCGTGCCGTTTTGGTATTTAATAACATCGTTTAAAAAACAAAACCAAGAATTGAATAGATGAGGCTTTTACTTGATGAAGATCCATACTAATGATGGAATAAAACAATTTAATTTGTTTAAATCTTCATTTTTCAAATCTTCATAAAAAATGAAGATTTAAACAAATTAAATTGTTTTATTTCATCAAAACCAAGAATATATTTCCTTTCAAAAATTTTTATTCCGTAATTATTCTGTTGCAGAATTAAAATTATGTATTTCATAATTTTAATACACATTTTTCCATTATGGAAAACATAATAGAAATTGCCGATTTAAAATTATGAAAAACATAATAAAAAATCAAGAATTGAAATTATGAAAAACATAATAAAAATTCTAACCCGAATTCCCATTATGTATGGAGATTTTGACTATTGTATTTCAATGCAAAATTGTAGGGAAAAAGATATCCAGGATATCCCCATAGGGCTAATAATACCTAAGCTTTAATATTTGTAAAATCATATCTTCTTCTTTTTTCTATTCATATATATTAAGTCAATCACAAGATAGGTCACTTACTATTTGGTCTAGCCAAAATATTTAACATCAAGTAGGTATCACATAAAATGTAACTTCTGTCATTCTGACGATGATATGTCAATATCGAAATAATTATCAATATCCTTTAATAATTTTCATAAATTTTCAATTAAATAGTGGAATTAATTAGAAACAGTTAGTTTCATTTATAACATTAATTTCCATTATGTATTGAAGCTGCCTATACTGTTCTAATGCATGTATCCGAGAGTGCGAAACTGAGTATTTAACCGGTAACACCGCTAACCAGTCTTCTTGGCTTTTAAAGGGCTCCGACATTAGTTAAGCAATATGATAGAATGATCGCTTCGCTGAAAATCTCTACAAGACTCGCCAATAATACGCCGAATTCTAAGCAGTTTAGTTGCGACTTCTCTAGAACTCATACCTATTGTACTTTTATACCGTAACACATATCGTAACAATATAATAATAGACGAGAGCTTAGTCTCCTGACTCGGCAACCCCCACTATTTAGAAGCTCTCGTAATTGATCGAGAAGGACAAGGAAAATAATTGCATTGAAAAAATGGCCGCGTAAATTGCAGTTGTATGGCTTCTTCAATCATTTTCCTTGCCCTTCTCGATAAATTAACCAATGATCGTTTTTAACCAAGAAAAAATAAGGTTATTATTTTGAGGAAATTGACAGAATTGAAAATAGTGGGGGGTGCGGAGTCGGGAAAATAAGCTCTCGTTAATAATAGAACATCACTTTTGAACAGTGTTGCCGGTAAAACATTTACTATCCGATTTCAGGTACATGCAGTAGATTAGTATATGCAACCTCAATACATAATGGAAATTGAATTTATATTATGTTTTTCATAATTTTAATTCATGAATTTCTATTATGTATTTCATAATTTTAAATCGGCAATTTCCATTATGTTTTTCATAATGGAAATTCGTGTATTATTATTATGAAAAACATAATTTTAATACTTCAACAGAATAATTACGGAATTAATATTTTTGAAATAAAAGATTTTTTTTTCTCTTTTAAAACGATGTTATTAAATACCAGAACGGCACGCCATAGTATCATGCTTGTTTTCAGTCTACCAGCAAGTTTTGAACATTTTAGAATTGCTATTCAAACTAGAGACCACTTGCCAAAACCAACAGACATAAAACTAAAAATTATAGAAGGTTTTGAAGCCAGAAAAAGCTCCTTGCGATTTATCGTCATGACGATAAATCGCAAGGAGCTTTCCATAGTAAAAACCGTAAAAAATTCAATAATAAGAATTAAGGTTTTAAATTTAAGTGCAACAAATTCAAGGTAGAAAAACGAAGAAGCTAATTAGAAAAAAAATGTTGAACCAATTTGCTTAACATCTACTGACACCATTAAAAGTGAACTCTGGTGTTTAGATGATGGATGTACTTCACATAAGAGTGTAAACAAAGAAAAATTTTGTTTAATTAATGATGAAAATGGTATGTTAAAATTAGCGTTTAATAGTTACATTACAAGAGTTAAAGGAAGAGTTACAGTGAAGTCACAAAATGATACTTTTATTTAGATTTAAATGAAACTTTATATGTTCCAGAGCTTTCCTTTTTCCTTCAATTGCATATTTTATTGGTTTTCCCTTAATATATTCTTGACGATTATCTTTCGTGGTACATAAATCTTTATAGCCAAAAATTAGTTTTATCTACTTAAGCTCTTGAAAAAAAAATTATTCCTACCGATTTACTGACAAGCTTCGATATCCTATATATGCTCATTAATATACCCATTAGATATAGAGAATGCCATTAAGTGACTTCAGTATTCCGCCGACAGAGGGTTATCGTTTGGCACGAAACAAACGGTTATAAAAAAAACAATGAATGTAAGTGACAAAATCAAATATAAATCATAAACTAATGATTACAATGTACACACAACATCAAAAGTCTTTGACTCTTCGTATGCAGACGAAATAAATTACATAAATGTTATTTTTCATGGATAGTTAAAAAAAAGTGGGTTGTGTGGAAGTACAACATGATGATAACCATTTCACATAAGAGATTATTGATTTATGGTGAATATTTTGAGAAAATTGTTAGTTTTGTTAAATTTATATCATGATTTTCATTTTTTCAGAGAAATTTCCGCTTATGATAGAACAAAATTTGTTGGTTTCACGTAATGCTGGATGTTCATATCTTATCATCAGATATCCGAGATGCTAATTATGCTGTTCGCATTGTTCATCGATATGAACAAGCTAGAACAATTGAAAGAAGACCTCGTTCTAAGCTTCCCCGGGTGTCGGTTGAATACAATAAGGAGGATTGTTATTTGGTTAAATATACCTCTAGCCATCGAAATGCTCCAACTTCAGCCTCAAAAACTCATTTCTTGGTTACGTTTCTTCGTGTTATTCCAAAATTCACTATTCGAAGAACAATCTACGTGCTAGACAATACAGATCTTTCAGAGTTTCAACTCTGCTTTCAGTGGACAGAGGTTGGCTTCCAAGACAGTGGCGACGAGACTTGTTTAAAGATAAAACAAAAGTTGGATTCGTTAGTGATGCCCGTAGAAAAAGGGACTGGAACAAACACGTAATGGATCTAATGGTGTGCCAGAACCTGGCAGGGAAAAATTGGGGCAGTAGCGCAAGGATCCTGAGCTGGATGTACACTGCCAGGGTGAGACCAATTAACACTAATCGAACCATTGCGTGGAATGGTCGGACTAGCATATTGACGACGAGAGACAACATCTCCAGAATTCAAAGCCTAGCCTGCATATGCATTACAGGAGCAATGAAAACATGCTCAACAGCGGCCATGGAAGTCATTATCAACCTCACACCACTACATATGGTGGTGGAAAGTGTTACAGAAAGGACAAGATACAGACTAAGTGATTACCATTACCAGAAATGGAAAAAAAACATTCAATGGCAAACAGATGGCTCAAAAGCAATAAAAGGGACTGGTATAGGAGTGTACGGGCCAGGAACCAAACACTCCGAAAGCTTTGGAAAAATCCCATGTATATTTTAGGTTATGGAACTTCGATCCAATTCCAAGGGTATAACTGTACGCATGGCTGAGGAATCCAGAACAATATTGGGTTTACTCAGTTCTTTTATACGTGATTTCTAAACTAGCGAAAAAAGAGGAGTTGAACCACCCTTTTGGGGGCCGGAACCCTTTGGCGGTATCAGCTCCAATGTAATATTGGAAGGAATAGGCAAAGCCGAGAAGAAGAGAAGATTTGACTTTTGGAAATATCTAGTAAGGCTTAGACAATCAAAGATACTCTTGGGAAACTACAACCAGGTAGGAACAAATGAATGCCTAAGCCGGAGTAAACCTGTTCTAAGTTTTTTAACAGGTGCCCTGACGGGACTATGTAGCCTGAATGGGCACCTTGAAAAGCTGGAACGAAAAAAGTGTGGGTTCTGTGGAATCGAAGAAGAAGTCTCCATTCACAGACTTGCGGATTGCATAGTAATACAGAATCCTACGACACAACACCTAGGACACTACTGGATACAAGAGGGTCACCTACCTAAGCTAAGGCCTGCGAATATCATAGAATTATTTCGGGAAATAGATCTAAAGGAACTACTACTCTTTGAGAATTTCCTCAGGAAATAAGTAGAAGAAAGGGTGCACAATTGATCTTCTAGGTCTCAATGAATGTTACTCCAATATACATATATACATACATATAAGGGACTGGAGGGATCTAGGTCGTCAATAGGTAATTAATATTCCCCATGAAATGATCCCCACCAAGTACAGTAATGTTTTGGGGTGGTATATTGCTCAACCGTCGTACCCCATTGATTCTCATAGTACAGAATATGACAAGTAAAATGGGTAAAATTTTATCTTTATGGATGACGATGCCAGGCCACATTGTGCACAACGATTCGAGAGCCACTGGAAGACGAAAAAATCACCAGATTGGATTTGCCTACTAATTCGCCTTATATGAATGGAGCACATATGTGATTCTGCTGCTAGAGCTATTCACAACCTGATTTACCCACTCCTTACCAAGGAATAATTAATCGTTACAGCAATAAAGGAATGGAGCAATATTCCTCAAGAAATCGTGAATCGGCTGATGGTCAATGCTTTGATACAAAGTAAACTACATTAACATTTTATTTGATAATTTCATTGGTGATTCACCTTTAAAGCAAAATTACCATTATTGAAATTGTATCATCGAAAAACATACATTTTTATCAATGAATGGTTCATATTCCATTTGATATTTATTCCAAATGTCTAGTTAAACTAACCTAAATCATTTTAGAAGAAGTATCGTAAAAGTAATTGATTATTATTTTTGTAATAGTTATTTTAATATTCCCATAAAATAGCCAATGAAGGCAGAATCTATTAATACCTACCAGTTTTCAAATATAATGTATTATTAGGCCAGCACAGTGTGAAACTTTAATTATTTTAAAAACTCTAACTTCAATTTATTTCTTTATGCTTCAGTTACCATTGGCAAGCTACTACGCCACTGTCACTAATTTCAGCCAACTCAGAATGCATAATACGTCTGTGTTCCAGATTTGGAAACGTCCTGCCATCCATGCCGGAAGGTGACCATATTAGAGACACATTAACACTGACACGCACATATCGCCGCTGTTTTGCCGTTGTCGGCCCATCTTATTATTCCCGTTGATCACCTCAAATAATTTATACTTAATATTATGCATTATACACTACTACCGAAGCCAATTTTGGCGATGGGAAGTTTTTATGGAAGATAGAGACGTTATTATTTTTTCGTGATAATATTTTTGTGTCGTGTATTGGAAAGTTAGGTCAATGAGATTTATTAGTTTATTTCATTAATTTATTTCAAAATGTGAATGATTTGTTTTGCAATATTGTTTCCATTATTGTATTCTTATAAATTTTGAGACACAATTGACATTAATATTTGACATGTTACTGTTTTTATAAATGGTCGATATGTAAATTACGAATACTGCGAGTGGTTCTCCATTTAATATTAAATATAATAACTTTTGAAACTTCATTAGAAAAAAGGTGCTAATTTAATTTAATGCAGAAAGAACAAAAGAACTTACTTTGGAAAGGAATTATTAAAAATTGAAGAAGCTTATAAAAATAAAGAAGTGAGAAATTTTTATCAAGAAATAAGGAAAGGGAAAGGCCAAAACCAAAAAGCACCATACTTTTTGAAAAGCAAAGAGGGATATCTAATAGGGGAAAAGGAAGGAAACATAAATAGATTTGCACAGTATTTTGAAGAAATACTAAATGATGACGAGGAAGAACTAAGTGAAAATGATAATGAAGCAGAGGAAGAAAATTGTGAAGAGGAAGATCTAGCCATAACGGTCCAAAAAAAAAGAGGAGGTGACAGAATGTTTAAAACATATGAAGAATAATAAGAGTGCAGGAGATAACAATATTCCAATAGAAATTTTAAAGTATGGAGGCGAACAATTAACTAAGAGAATATGGCAGTTGTTGAAACAAGTATGGCGAGAAGAAAAGATCCCTGAAAAATGGAACAAGGCATTAATCATTCCAATCCACAAAAAAGGTCCCAAGGAATAATGCAATAACTATGGGAGGAGGAGGTTTTAAAGCAGGTAGATCGACAATAGACCAACTTTTCATTATGAAACAACTTCAGGAGAATGCTTACGAACAAAATCTAAGTCTGCATATGCTATTCATCGATTACAGACAGGCCTATGATACTATCAAAAGAAGAAAAATTTATGAGGCAATGAGGGAGTTAAATATACCAGTTAAATTGAGAAGGCTAGTGGAAATAACCATCCGAAAAACCGAGAGGAAAGTAACTTTGGAGGGCAGTACTTCTAACGAATTCAAGGTAGAGAAAGGTCTGAGATAAGGAGACTCATTATCCACAACCCTCTTTAACCTAGTTCAAGAAATCATACTAAGAGAAAGTGGTATAAAAAGCCGAGGTTCAATTTATGGGAATAAACATCAATGTCTAGCATATGCAGATGACATAGTTCTCATCGCAAGATGCAGGAAAGAACTTCTAAGCGTATTTAAGCTACTGGAAGAGAAGGCAAGAGAACATGGTCTAGTGATCAACGAGAAAAAAACAAAATACATGGTAATGAAGGACAATGAAGTAACCGATATTATTATAAATTGTAATGGAAATAATAGTTACAGAATAGAAAAAGTGGAACAATTCACTATCACGAAGAATGAGAAATAAAAAAAAGGTTAACAAAAGGCAGTAGAGAAGCAGGAATGGTATCAAAGATGTTAAACTCAAAAAAGACATATCATGAACAGCTAAAATAAGAATGTACCAAACAATAATAAGACCGTCAGTTACCTACGCTTGTGAAACTTGGACAATGAACAAAAAGGAGTAGAATAAACTAGAAATATAGGAACGTAAAATGCTCAGAAATATTTATGGTGGAATTAAAGAAGATGGAATGTACAGAAGAAGAACAAACAGATTTGTATAAGCACTCAAGTATAACCCATATAATTAAAGCACAGAGAGCGAGATGGTTGGGACATATAGGTAGAATGACAGAAGACAGATGGGTTAAACGATTGCTAAAAGGTGGAGAAGGTGGTGAAAAGAGAAGAGGAAGACCAAGGAAATAATAGTTGGAGGAGGTTAGGAGAGACCTGAGAACAGTGGGAGTAAGGGACTGGGAAAACGAGGCGAGGAACAGAAAAAAATGGAAAGAGAGAGTGAGTGAGTGAGAGAGTGTTCATTTGAAAAGGACCCACCCTTAATATTTCAGAAATGGGACATATTAGAAAGAAATGCCGGAACACGTCAACTTTTAACTTGAGGGGGACACTTTTTGGCGCTAATGTCATAAACGTCAGATTCACCCCCTCCGTTCTGGAGATACCCCTTGAATTTTTTCAAATGGCATCAGGTATCAAGTCATAACTCATTTAAAAGATCTGGTGAATCTTTATCCAATCATTTTGTTTTGCCCTTGATACCAGCCTTCCATTGTTATTTAATCGTTCTTTAAAATTTGATATCTTTCAACTTTTCGTATCCCCCCGTGTTATGTTATGACAGAAAGACTCTTTGAAGAATAAAAAGTTTACAAATAGTGAAAAGACAAGTGTTAACAAGAAATAACTGTTATTTAATCATGTCCAAAGTGACCACCGTTAACATTCAGGCAATAAAAGTTGAAAGAGAGCCATTTTTAAACAACGATTAAATAACAACGGAAGGCTGGTATCAAATGCAAAACAAAATGATTGGATAGAGATTAACCAGACCTTTTAAATGAGGTATGACTTGATACCTAATGCCATTTGAAAAAATTCAAGGGGTATCTCCAAACGGGAGGGGGTGAATCTGACGTTTATGACATTAGCGCCAAAAAGTGTCCCCCTCAAGTTAAAAGTTGACGTGTTTCGGCATTTCTTTCTAATATGTCGCATTTCTGAAATATTAAGGGTGGGTCCTTTTCAAATGAACACAGTGTATATATTATTTTTATTTCACAATTATCATAGCTGTTATAATATTTTTGTGGTTACTTAATTCAATATTTCAATTTAACGTTTATTTATTTATTTATTCCACAAGTACCTACAAGATTTCACAAAATATACAGGGTGATTTTTTTCGATTGCACATTAGACATTATGCAAAACCAATAAAAATAAAAATTTGAAAGTCTGTATTAAGGGGTTTCTGACATTTATCTATCGAATGAAAATATGCTCCCTATCCTAGAAAAACATCTTAAATTTTTTATACAGGGCGAAAGAAAATGAAAGTTAATTTTGGATAATGAAAAAGAGCAGAAACTTTATATTAGAATAAATATGCCTAGCATTTCCCTATATCTAATGTAACAGTTTTCCAGATTTTTTGGTTTTTATACATCTTAATCTCATGAAATACTTCTTTTCTCCTCCCTATATTGTAAACAACACATTTTGACACTGTTTTGAACAATTACCAAAACGGGAATGGATTGCCCTTGACGACGGGTATCTTATTTATTTATATGAATATTAATAGTACATTATTTACAAAATTTGGATAAATGTTTTCTCGTTTTTTCTCAATTTGTATGAACTGTTCTGACTCCATAATTTATCCATCTCTTACCAAGTTTTCTGTTACTCTTGAAGTACTACAGGAGACTTCTGGCTTCGTTATATTGTATAAAATTTCATTTGCAGCTTCGTTTTTATTATTGCCGCTCTCCGCTACATAACTTTCCGCAATACTTGCAGATTTCCATCCGCCATGTCGCTTGAGAGCTAAGAGATCAACTTCAGTATTCGCTAATAAAGTGGCCGACGTTCTTATAAGGGAGTGTCCAGTATACCTACTCCTTAAAGTTCTCAAAGTTCAGAAATTTAGCAATTTTACTTGGAATTGAAGAAATCGAGTTTCTCCCGACAGGCTGGTTAAAATTCGTCATGAGGGAACTTATAACAATGTAATCTCGACCTATTTTGAAATAACAAACCTTCTCATCGTCACTTTTAATCACTGTAAATTTACGTGCCATTCCATTTTTGGAATCAGGAATAGTAACAATTATGACAATTATGCCTCAAATCAAAATTGTCCATTTTCATTGCACAGAGTTCACTAGAACGGCAAGCTCCAGCAATTCCTATTATCATTACAACCTTCATCGTTAAATAAATATCATCGGTGGCTTCAAACAGAAATTTATTTACATCTTCAATGTCAAACACATTAGATTTCTTAGGTTTATATCCGTCATTTCTTTTCTTTAAAAATGCTCGAAGTTTAGGGTACTTGGAAATATCTATGTTTTCCTTTCTGAAAAGAGTGGAATTCAGCTAGGAATATCCACACCATAAGCTTGATAGAGACTTTAATACAGCAGATTTTTCGTGAAAGTACGCCAAAAGCACGGTTTCTGAAACTGCACTAGAAGTCTTTGTTTGGCACCATTTCTTGAAGTATTAATACGTTGTATCATACCTCTTCCTTGATTTTTCTGGCAGCAGCGACAGACAAGCGATATAGCTAGCATAACATTCTGGACATTTAAGTTTATATATCCCAAATCTTTTTTAACGGGAATATTTTTGTTCTTACGTTTAACAATTTTTTACCTACATTTGTTGTATTTGTTGCAAAAGATATTATCTTTGAAATATTATTGGAAATATTACCAGTATAAGTGATGCATAATACTTATAAGAAAATTACTAGAGGATAAAAATATTAATCCAGGAATAATATCAGATATACTTAATTTGTTTGATGTATGTATTAATCAGAACTATTTTACTTTTGACAATAAGGTATATGTTCGAAATTAATGAATGTACTCACAAATATTCAGGATAAGTTGAAAGAAGACATGGAAAGAATACGAACAGAAATATAAGAAAGTACAGATCACATTAAAATATATCAAAAGGAAATAAAAAATGAAATACAACATATTAGATTAGAGCACAATATATTTAGAGACGAAATATCAACAATAAGGCAGGAAAATAAGGAAAACAATGAAGAGCTAAGGTCAGAAAATACAAAAATCAAAGAATAATCAAATGGGATAAGAAATTCTTTGGAATGGATAGAAAAAAAAATCTGTTAAGCGGTCTAACAACAAATTCAAGTAACACT
Source organism: Lochmaea crataegi (assembly GCA_947563755.1). Classification (NCBI taxonomy): domain Eukaryota; kingdom Metazoa; phylum Arthropoda; class Insecta; order Coleoptera; family Chrysomelidae; genus Lochmaea; species Lochmaea crataegi. Next base: position 45,502,690 of record OX387426.1, on the reverse strand, counting down.
TCTGCAATAATGGACGAAATAAAAATATTTGTATAACGCAATCTAAATGTGGATATGAGCTAAAATCTGCAACCAACATAGGTTCAAAAACATTATTGATAGAACTTGTAGAAGACACGGACAAAGAAAAAATTAAAAAAAAAACAAGTCAAAACTGAAATATTTCAAGCAAGAATGAGTTTATATCAATGATTTAAAAAGAGAGGAGAGAGACAAGCGCAAACGGATAAGAAATATAGCAAATGAAGAAAAACATAAAGGAAAAACAGTTAAAATCGGATAAAATAAGGGTGTTATAAATGGAGAAGAATGGGAATGGAACAAGAGGACAAAAACATTAGAGAAGCAGGAGTCAAAAAACGGGTAATTGAAACTGACAATGAAAAAAGGCAGCGCAGGTAACCACCCAGCACCGACCGAGGACTTGAAATTATCTTTTGGAATAGTAAGGGTGAATCTAACATTGAGCAGCTTCCTTCAGAAGCTCCTGTAAAAGCAATATACTTTTTTAAATGAAACTAACTGTTTCTAATTAATTCCACTATTTAATGAAAAAAATTATGAAAATTCTAAGATATTGATAATTATTTCGATATTGACCATATCATCGTCAGAATGACAGAAGTTACATTATATGTGATGCCTACTTGATGCTTAATATTTTGGCTAGACCAAATAGTGAGTGACCTATCTTGTGACTTAATATAGTAGGTTTATATGAATAGAAAAAAGAAGAAGATATTAAAAATATCAAAGCTTAGGTATTATTAGCCCTATGGAGATATCCTGGAAATTTTTCTCCCATTTAAGATCAGTATAACTGTGCAATGATATAGGAAACCAAGGAAAACTATATATGCTGATCTTTACAATTGTTACTTAAGAAGACAATTTAATAGTGGAGAGCTCCCTAGATTTATCTGTTCATTGACAACTTCATATTGTGAGTCTCTTAAGTGTCTTCTTATTTCTAGTTCTTCAAGGAAATCAAGTTCTTGTTTCTTATCACAAATATGCAGTACTTCTAGTTCTGTTTATGTGTTGATGAATGTTTGGTGCCGAGAAGATGTTTTGCGTAAAGTGATTTATCTGGCTGTTTTAATCTGTATGCTCGTGAGTGTTCATTGTATCTAATTTCAAAATTTTGAATTGTTTGACCAACATATACAGCGTTACATTCTGGACATTTAAGTTTATATATCACAGACTTTATTAAAGGGGATATTATTGTTTTTCTATTTAACAATTTTTTACTTACATTGTTTTTTTCTGTTTTAAAAGAAATTGCTGTATTTGTGAAAGAAGATATTATTAAATAGTGGAATTAATTAGAAACATTTCATTTAAAAAAGTAATATGAGTAGATTCCACAAAGTAAGGGTCCAAACAGTAAATTCAGCTTAAATATACTTTGTGTATATGAAACGTGGAAGAGTTGTGATCCTCACCAATTTTGGATTATAAAGTGCTTAGTGTAAATGCAATTAAAGAAAAAGTTAAAGGAAGAACCGGTGGAGGGTTAGGAATATTTTACAAAAATAATTTTATTGTTAAGATTCTGGACTTTTGCCACTTTTCACGAAATTTGGTGAAAACTCACCTTTTTATGTCCCAAACACACTATAATTTGTTTGATTTAAAATATTTATTTTTTCACCTTATTTTGACTCAATATCTAAAAAGCACCCTATTTTTCAATCGAAAATTCTCACGTCAAAATATCAGCTTTTTCAAAAAAGTCGGTGGGCTTTTTGTTCGTTGAAATCTCTACTTTCTGATGATCAGAAAAAAATTTTACATTACTCGAATGCGCTCGAATTCGCATTTTTTTAAATCTCTATGTACAATTTTGAAGTATTTCTTAAAATGTATACTTCAATTACTTGAAACACATTGATAAACATAAAAATTGCAAATCCATAAAACATAAAGATTGCAAAAAAAATAGTTGTTCTAAATATTAAAGACAGGATTGTAAGGGGATTTTATCTAAAAAAATGTGACTGCTATTTTTTTCATTAAAAAAGTTGATTTATTAAATTCTCATTACATGCCATAGAAAATCTCATAATATATAAATACACATGTAAATCGTACAATTGAATTAAGATATTTTATACTGATTACATTAATTATATTCTTAAAAACATTAATCCTTTTATTTATCAATACATTATCTTCAAATCTAATCACTTATCTGTTAGTTTTTATCTCTTTGATGCTATTTCTTCATCGTTAGATTCGACAAACCTTTCCGATTCTAGTAGATCTTCGAAATCGTCAAGAGCATCACCGTCTCCGTCTCCAACATTATTTCCAGTCTGCATTGGTTCTTCATCCACAATTTCATCTGAGTCATTTTTTTCCACATTGGCGCATTTTTGAGAACCATGACAATTTCAGCAGTGCATTTTAAACCATGTTTTCGGCATTCACATTTTAAACTATTACATCCAGTTTCACAGCTGAAGCAAATAGTTTTGAGCAATACTTCCGGAATTAATTCCTTTTCTGCAAATTTGGTCATAATGCCACGTTGATATTGCTTCCAGCCCCAATCTGTTGCTGTCAGTTCGTTACCCAGCCAAGTTTGAAGCTGATAATATGCCCTGTAACATTGTTGCTCTGCTACACCTTCTGTGGGTGGGCCCAGACCCTCCTAGCCCCTTCTCCACTTCTCTATGAAATACGTTTTGATGGGCTACAATTTTCTGTAGGTCACTCAGGTATATAAGTTTAATCTTAAAATAGCAATAAATAGGTATTTACGCATATAATTCAAAGAAGCTTCTACAACTTTCTCAAAATATTGTAGATGTCTTATTAAATATTAACTTATTTGGTTGTTAATTATAGTAGTAGATTTTGACTTGCAATTTTTTGGTTTATCAATGTAACATGGAATCTTATCCTAATAACATATTTCGTTTACCAAGCAAATAATGCTGGATCGAAGCATATAATTCAGAAAAAATGCTAAAGTTTGGCATATTCTTAGCATCATTTTATAGAATAATTTCAGCATTCCTTCAAAGACGTCCCATCTCTTTTAAGACTAAATATTGCAGCCAAGTAGCAATGATTGCTAATAAGTCATGAAAAGTAGCCAAAAAATAGAAATAGTGGCTTTAAAAAATGCCAAAGAAATGAATAGCGAAATTGGAATTTTGTATGGTCATAAAATGCCTTTAAGCGCTTCAATTAGTGCCATTTAAAAGCAATGCTATGAATTGAATGGAATTAATTTGGATTTTAAATGGAAATAAATTCCAAACAATTTCTTACAGTATTGCTAACCTTAATGCGATTGTAAATCTCAATTCAGTTAAGGCTTCATGATATTTTAGAAATCATTATAGATCATGGAGAAAAAGAATGAAATGTTAAAAAAAATTACAAAACTTCCGAAATTTGGACGAACGGGTGCGGATTACAGGCGTGTAAATAAAAGTATTAACGCAGCTGGAAGTTACAACGAAGTAACTATATAGACACAGAATATTACTTTCCTGGTTCTTCTCATCAAGGTGAAAATCCCCAAAAAATATTAGGAATTGATGAACATCAGCCTAATATCAATGAAGATATTTTTGAGTATATGACTTATAGCGGCAACGAAAGCTCAGGCAATTATGAAGAAAACGATTGCCAAGAGAATAATACTCAGCTTTTACGGCAATGGGCTGTGCATTTTAATATTGCGCATACTGCATTAAAAGGATTAATTAGAGTATTGCATAAAATGAACATAAAAGACATACCTAACGATCCCAGAACTTTACTGGAAACACCCAGAAAAGTTACCATTGATGAAATGGGCAATAGCCAGTATTGGCACGGGGGGTTTGAGGTTGCCTTAAAAGACATTCTTAACTATTCTTCAGTTTATCCCGGTGAGGTATTCTTAAGCATCAGCATATATGGATTACCCATACATAATAGTTCGACGAAGCAATTTTGGCCAATACTATTTTCAATACAAAATATTGATAAAGTGTCCCCTAAAAGTATTGGTATATTTTATGGTGAAACCAAACCACCATGTGCCAATGAATTTCTATCACGGTTTACTGCAGAAATATTACCAATTCTCCAAAACGGAATTATAATCGGATCACGGAAAATTTCAGTTAAAATCAGGTGCTTTATTAGGAACAACACACAACATTTTTTCCCCGTTTTCTGAGGTCTCAGTAACTTTAAAAGTGTTCATTTTTCATTGCAAAATAATTATGAATTATGACATATAAAATTTAAGTCAATCTATAACTAAAAACATAACCTCACAATAATCTTCTTTTTCTTCAACTTTATGATTTTGAAAGCATTCACAAAGCAAAACAAACAGCTATCTAGCTTTTAATTCCATAAAGCTTTTTATTCGCCTAGAAAAATGCTTGTTTTATAAGTACAATAAAGACATGGCCGAAGCGTTTTCCAACGATAATAAGCAATGTTGCCATAGTCTCTGTAATTAACTAGAGTCCAGAAATTATTATACTGGCTTGAAAAAATTAAAATGTTTAAAATCATTTTATGTCATGTCGTGTTGATATTACGTTGGGAAATAAAAAACAAAATAATTAATAATTATTTCTTTAGTAAAACATGGAATAATTGCATACCTATCTTCTATCGTACACTATTTCCAGTATCATTTATTACCTAAATATTAAGGATAAGAAATTAACAACTTTTTCTTAAAAAAGATTAATATTAGACCTATAACTATGTGCATTAAATCAAAATAACTGTATAGGTACAGGTACAGGTACAGGTAGTATAGGTACAGGATTTCTTATCTTTTATTTTTAAATATCTATTTTAAATCTAAAGAAAAAGTTGCTTTTAGTATCGATAAATAATTGTAATTTGATGACTAAAATAAATACATATTAAAAGTTATTATTTGTTACAATTTCACTTTAATAAATATTCACATACTATGTGAAGAGATAGGGTAACAGGTTAAGGAGTACCTAAATTGTTCCTTTTTGACCTGTACACGTTGGAGGTTCGTTTCCCAGCACCAAGCATTTTTTATTATTTTCTTTAACAAATTAAGGAAGTAGAAACCTATATCTATTTCATATATTCTTTCAAGGATTTGAAGTGTTAAAAATAAAATATGTTGTTGCATATAAGTTTTAATTTAGGGTATACCTATCATGGATAGCACAGAGGATGTTATGAAGTAGACTGTGTAATTGGAATTGCATAAGTATTTTTATATGTTATTAAACAATCTCAGATACACATTTTTTTTTAAACAACTCGATTTTGTTTCACTACTTTTTTCATCCAGCAATAGGTATAAGGTACCTATCAAATATTATGCTGGTACAGCTCGTCAAGGTAATTCTATTCGTCTATCCATAGCATTGAGAAGTAAAGTATGACTAAAATTAAGTGTACCTACACCACTTAAATGACCCACTTAATTCATTAATTATAGTTTTTATAATATAATTTGCAATAATGTAACATCTGCCAAAAAATAATAACAATAATTCTTGTCCAGCTTTGTAAACCGGCGGATGTCGGGTTCTATTATTTGCAGTTCTATTTTCAAAATTTTTATATCCATATATTGATAGGTATATGATACCATTTTTTATATATATGCAAATATACTGGTTCAGAAAATAATTTGTTTTCACACTGGGATACAAATTTTAGAAAAGTTGGAAAAAATAAATCAATTTAATCCATCATATAGGTATATTATCAATCAATCCAACTATAAAAAACTTCACTTTCAATTAGATGTAAGTATATAATTCATAGATAAGTATGAAAATTGAATATGACAACACCGTAATTCATAATGAAACAATTTAATTTATAAATTATATTTTGCTCATAGTTATCACTGGCCCCTCCGTTTTCAAGAAGTATTTTATTCACATTTTACAGAAAAGTAAGGTTTGCAGAGATTTCCAATGGTTCACAATCATATTTCCCGGTTTTAAAAACGTTAATAATTTTCATAATAAGTATATGGAAAGAGATCTCTGCCACCACAGTTGGCGATGTTTGTTTTTGTAAACACTTACATAACTGTTGGCATAAATTTCCATTATAAATCTAATATTTATCCAAAACAAAAACTATTACATTCTCGCAAGAAATGTTTATCTGCGCATGATCATTCAAAGCATTTAAAGCCATATCTGGACTAAACGACTGCTTCTTAATATCGCTTTGACAGCCAATATTGGCCATCAAATCTAATAAAATGCTAAAACTTATGAGTTTTAAATGCTCTTTTGGTGCCAATTATGGCTATTGTGGCCTACAGGTTGAATTGCTTATAAGCCATAAAATCTACTTCAAGGCCAAACCACGCGCTCCCTTTAGGCACCGATTACGCAATGAATGTTAGGTACATGTAGAAGCTTTAGTGGACGGACTTAATAGCCTATTAGATTCAATAGTGTCACAAAAATCGATTTTAAATCTACTAAGATGCTTATTGTGTTACTTGGGTACGTTTTTTAGGTAATTAAAGTATGGATTTTAAGAAATAGCTCAAAATTGTACATAAAGATTTGAAAAATTTCGTATTTTTTGTTTCTTTGCATTTTTTGAGAAGATTTGCCATAGTAATGTATTTTTCCATCCATCAGAAAGTAGAGATTTCAACGAATAAAAAGCCCACCGACTTGTTGTTGTATTCTCTTCCTTTTCCAATGGGTTTCATCCTACTATAATTTGTTTCCACTTTTTACCATTTTCAAAGGCTTGACGCTGGTCTAGTAGCTTATTTTTTGGAGACTATTATCATATGCATCATATGCACAACAGAAATATAACATATAATACTCGACCGGTTTCACAAATTAAATTTGTATCGTCAGAAGTTTAGCATAAATTGATATAAATAAACAAGTAACTAAGATACCTCATTTCGATATGTAACCTAGGATATGTCAAATTAAGATATTCCATGATCTAAGATTTCAGACACTTATAGCAAGTATTGATTTATAAGCTAACTTAAATACAATCTAACAATGGAGACTGTAGAGAATATATCTGTCCATTTATAAGAGTATATTGAACATATTTTTTAATTTTAAGTGATTCCAAGAAATTATGTCTGTAGTAAAGTTTCAATGATATTATCTGATTCAATTAAGTGTTTTGCATAATTTGACTTATCTGGATGTTGATTTCTAAAGCAGCTGAGATGTTCACTATATTTTATTTCAAGATTTCTTTGTGTTTCACCAATTTATACTATATTACAACATTTGATTTTTTATTTTTCTTCATTTTGTTTTGGAAAAATTGAATTGATGGCCATTTTACATCTTTTTCTATATTTTTTCATTTTATCGATCATATTGTGCGTATATTCATTAGATATTGCGATTTGTTTCATTATTCTAATTTCTCTTTCAAAATCTTCTGAACACATTGGAATTATAAAAGCTCTGCATATCATTGAGTTTTGTGTGACATAAGGTGGTTTGAGTCGGATGGTTTTGTAATGTCTGTGTGTGTTGGTTTTCTATAAATTTAATATTCAAGTTTAATTCCTGTTGATTTTTCATTTTATGTTGTTTATCTAATTTCACTGTTTCCATGATGAAATCGTCCCAGTTAAGTCGGTTTTTTTAAGGTATTCATTTTCTACCGATATTACAATATTTTTCAGTATCGCAGGTAATTAATTTTTAATTTGACGTTTTTTTTATCTCAAATCTCAAAATGTATTTAGATTCAAATATTATAACATATACAATAGTGGGTATGTATGTATATTGGGGTGATCTTCACTGAGACACAAAAGATCTATTGTGCCCCCATTCTTCTACTCAGTTCCTGAGGAAGACAAGTATTCCTTTAAACCTATTTCCCAAAATAATTTTATGATATCCACATGCCTTATGTTGAAATAATCAGCGACCTATTTAGGTTCCCGAAAAACTGCCTTTAGCAGATTGTCATTAAGTTGGCTAGTTTGTAAGTTTTAAGAAAGAAGAAGAAAGTAGTTGATTCTAAACCTACATATAGAGTGACAGGAGCGTCTAATTGTAGCTCTAGGCACCGACGTTGCCAAATTTCAAGAAAGTGACATTTAAAAAATGTGGAGAAGAAAAAGAGGTTAAGTGTTTTTTTTTTCGTTTTATATAATATCTTGGCTTCTCGCAGCTTGCGGCTCTTACTTTTTCAAGAAGGGCAAGGATAAATAACCGTTCTATTAAACTTTTCCCTTGAAGGTTCATTAAGGTGAAGGGTGTATGGAATGGTTATTTTTCCTTGCCCCTCTGGAAAAAGTAAGAGATACACTCAACCTCAATTTATTCTCCACATTTTTCAAATGTCACTTTCATGAAATTTGGCAACGTCGGCGCCTATAGCTACAATTAGACGCTTCTTAGAATGACCACGTTTATTATAAGTTACGTTTTGATTGTTTTCTTTGATGATAATGGAATAAAAAGACTTAAGTAAAAAGTATCTATAATTTTATAAAACTTAAAAACAACACCTTAACTCAGGTAAGTGTCCCTCTTCTATCCAGTAGTCTCCTAGCTGTTGTCCCCTAGGATTCTGAATTACAATGCAATCCGCAAGTATGTGGATGAAGGTTTCTTCTTCCATTTCAAAACATCTATATTCTTCTTGATACAATGTTTTGAGCATTTTAAGGTGCCCATTCAGGTGACAGTGTATCATATTTGCTAAGTTGTTTAGAGAAACCAAAAACTGTTGTCAAATAAATTTGTTACAAATGAAAAGTCGCACAATATTTATAGTCTAATTAATTGTCATAATTTAATTAAAAAAACGGAAATAAAGTAACAGCTGACTATTAATATGTTTCTTCGTAATTTTTTATATTCGGAAATCAACGATAAAGTTTAATTTATGAAATATATTTTTATACGTAGAAGATAAATATCTTTTGAACAAAATTATTACCATCATCGAAAGGGAAGTATTATTTAGCATTTATTTGATGAGTAAAGGATAAGGTATAATTGGCTGAATAAAATTTGTCCTGCCGATTGAATAAACAAAAAAATTTTGTCATATTGAGCTGGTATTTCGTATTTTAGTTCGACGTGTATTAATATATTGATTTACTTTTACACCCTACACAAGTATTTTTTATTTTGTTGACGCTCATTAAATCTTGTCTGGTAATCAATAAACCCAATCATTTGATTAGACATAAAAACAAAAAACAAATTAATTACAAATGACAAGTTTTGATGCAATAATATTATTATTCACTTACTTCAACCAATTGTAACTGAGATATTACGAGAAGTAAGAGCAGAAAAGTTGTATGTGCTTCTATTGATATAAAATATGTAATACTGCCAACTTTATACCACTGTTGTAGAAGAATAATAATCTAAAATTGGCCAATTTACGTACGAATAATTTAAAATATTCATATAGCGTACAATTTAATTTCCTTGTGTTGTCTGCCGATATTTTCGAAAAGCAATTTCAACCGGAAGTTTCGTTTATTGATATGCGCTGCATTCTCGGTAAATAATTGTGTCATGAGTGTTTATTGCTAAAAATTTTTCAGTCTCGTTGCGTATCGATGATTAGCAGAGCCGTGCCGATGGTTGCCAAGTATCTCCCATGAATTTTAAATGCCATTAAAGATTAGTTTGTATTCTGTGGTGATGTGAATGATTCGAAAATGATTCATTAGTTATTGTTTATTAATATTTTTATTGTGATGGCATAAGGTAATTGTTTATAAATGCAATAAATAGGGATCAGTTCTACGTGTTGATATTTCGAGGTTTTTTTGAATAATATTGCTCACACACAAACAAATGCATTTATGGTTGCCTGAAATATGATCCATAGTGTATAATTAACGTACGTTGTCCACATTCTATTCGAATTCCAACAGTGCCATTTCTTAACAAGGGTCGGGGAACAAGATATTCAGAAAATGTTTAGTTATATTATGTTTCTTTTTCACTTAATTAAATCCTTACTGGTTGCAAACAAATAGCGCCAGCAAGGCTTTATCACGTTATAAAAAGAACAAAATTATTTACGTATCTCATGAAAATGAAAAAAATCGTGTTGATCGTTGAATCAGGTGAAAGTATTTATTATATTTTCGGTATTTGTGTGTTAAGGATTTTTTTATTTACTGCATCAACCACTAGAGTTATTGGCTGTTCAGTGATTATAAAGATAGATATATAGTAAAAAGTAACAGTAAAATTACAAATTATACATATTTATGTTTTTTAAGAAAAGAATCAATGATTGGATCTCCGAGAGCTAACTGTAAACTGTTGGGGATCCTATGGCGGATGATTTGCAAACTGGTGATAATATAACGTGTTTGATGGGCATATTTTGATTACATATTGAGCACATTGAGGTGCTACTTAGGAATTGGTGGGTAAGGATGATAAGGTTTTATAGTTTATGATTTATTTGACCTTTGAGGTAATTTGATTTTAACTTTGGCAGTGGAAAAGTGCAAATATATGTTTGGAAAATAAAATGTTGCGACCAGTAGCTAAAGAACAGCCAAGTAGACGATTAAAAACGGCCTACAGACGATGAAATTTGTTATACTACAGATCGTAAAAGACACATCGCAGAAAGTTGTGAAAAAATTTGATCGGTAGTACTAGTTTATTACATTATTATTTACTACCAACTGTTTCAAAAAACGCAAGAGTTTCTGTAGTAGAAGCGTTGTTTTCGGATGATATTAGTAATAAAGTGAAACATGAGAAAAACTGTAATGTAAAAAATGGTTCCTGCAAAAAATTTGTAGGTATTCTAATATGAATTCACTTAACAAACTACGCATTACGACACTAGTGAATTTAAAGATTTATTTAAGATTGATCTACGATTCATTCAATACATTATTAGAGTTAGTACGACCAGGAATTACGAAACAAAATACAGTCTTGAAATATACAATTAGTATGGAAGGAAGATTAACTGTTTCTCCAAGATATTTGGCTACTGAAAAGTCTTATGAAAACCGAGTTATACGACAGATTTTTAAACATGCTATTATACTTGCGTACGATTCAACCGCGTGGTATGTATGTATGTATTTAAATTGGGGTAACATTCACTGAGACCTAAGAGATCTATTGTGCCCCCTTACTTTCACTTAATTCCTGAGGAAAGTCTCAGAGACTAATAGCTCCTTTAGTCCTATTTCTCTGAGGAATATTAGGATATCTACAGGCTTTAACTTAGGTAAATGTTCCTCTTCTATTCAGTAATCTCCAAGGTGTTGTGCCCTGGGATTCTGAATTGCTATGCAATTCGCAAGAATGTGGATGGAGGTTTTTTCTTCCATGCCACAGAATCTACATTCTTCTTCCTCCACTATTTTGAGCATTTTCAGGCGACAATGTCTCGTTAGGATCCCTGTTAAAACTCTTAGTGCAGTTTTACTTTGACTTATGCATTCATTTGATCTCAACAGGTTGTAGTCATCCAGAAGAATCTTTGATTGTCCTACTAGATCTTTCCAATGGTCAGATCTTCTCTTTTTTTTTGGCTTTGCCTATTTCTTCCAATATTACATTGGAGCTGATACCGCAAAAGAGATCCAGCCCCAAAAGGGTGTTTCAGTCCCACTCTTTGCTAGTTCATCCGCATTTTCATTCCCTTCTACCCCAGTGTGTCCTGGAATCCGCAGTAAGGTGACTATATTGTTCTTGCCTAGTTCATTGAGTTTGCCTAGGCATTCCCACATCATTTTGGAATTGATAGCACAAGAGCTCAGTGCTTTAATGGCTGCTTGACTATCCGACATTATAATATTGAACTGGACACACTTTCTTATGGCGTGAATTTCCGCTTGGAATATACTTGAGGTTTTTCCCAAGCTTTCAGAATGTTTGGTTCCTGGCCCGTACACTCCTACCCCAGTTCCTTCAGTTGCTTTTGAGCCGTCTGTGTACCATTGGATGGCATTCTTTCCAAGTATGTTAATGGTATTTGGATCCCATTCCTTCTTGTTGCTTAATTCCGTAACGAATTAGAGCCATTTTTGCTATGTGTATAATCTACTTTTCGTGTTTGTTCCATAGGAGTGTACTGTCTAGAGTCAAACCTAGATACTTGACTTCTTGTCTCCATTCAACCTCGCTCCCATCAAGTTTAATGGTTTTGAGGTTGAGCTTTCTTTTCTTAGTGAAGGCTATTAAGATGGTTTTGGTGGATTTGATGTTAAGTCCCACTTGCCTACACTAGCTATTTGTATAGTTCAGACCCTTTTGTACGATGTCACAAAGGGTATTTTCGAATTTTCACCTGGCTGTTATGACAATATCATCGGCATATCCTTGGTAGGATATTTCGAGGTCGTCAACCGTCAGGCTCCACCTTAATGGGGATGCTACTCTTCCCTGTGGACATCCTCTGGTTGTATAGATGGAGACAATGTCTTTGCTCGTCCTCGTCTCTGCTACTCTAGTGGTGAGCAAGTCCGACATCCATTTGGATGCTGTGCTGTCTACACTTCTTCTATTTAATGTTCTTTTGACAGCCTCATGAGGAGTATTGTCAAAAGCTCCTTCTATGTCCAAAAAGGCGCATCCTACGGCTTCTTGGTTGTCTAGAGCACCTCGGATATCGTCCGTCAGTTGTATCAGTGCAGTCTCCGTAGATCTGCCTGTCCGGTAAGCATGCTGATGCGGGTGGAGAGGCAGTCTCTCAAGCATTTACGCTATAATATAATTGTTAATAGCTTTTTCCATCTTTTTGAGCACAAACGATGTTAGGCTAATTGGTGTGAAGGATTTGGGGTTTGTTGTGTCCCTTTTTGCGGCTTTTGGAATGGAGGTTACTATTCCCCTTCTCCATGCTTCTGGTATATAACCCAGTTCTAAGCTGCTTCGAACAATCCTAACCAAATGTGGTAGAATTTCGTCTTGTCATCGCTGTAGCAATTCTGGGAAAATCCCATCGGCTCCCGGTTCCTGGAAAGGTAAAAAGATGTTAATAGCCCATTTTAAACTTTCGTTACTAGAAATGTGCTTAGCCATTGTAGTACTTTCTCTCGAAGGTCTGTTACCTAGGAAAATATTTTCTAGTAGGAGTCGCACTCTTTCTTCCTCATTTTCGGTATATTTACCGTCTGGCTTCCTCAAATCCATATCTGTGTTGACCCTACTTTTCGCCATGATTTTGTAGAGTCTTGCAGCAAGCAGCTAGTGTTGTGTTGTGTTTATATCTCCACAGAATTTTCTGGAGCTATTTCTTTTAGCTTTGCTAATTTCCTTGTAGTAGGTGTTTCTTACCTCGGTGTTTCTCACCTCGGTGTATCTCTGCCAGTCTCCGGTGAGTTTTGCTCTATTAAAAAAGTTCCGGGTTTGAGCTCTTAATTCTGACAGATGTTTATTCCACCAGGGTGCATCTCTGCACTGTACTTCACCAGCCTTTGTACCTCGGGGGGTGGTGCTATCCCGTCTCCCGCAAAGTAGCATGATGCTATTACTATCTCCTTGCCCTCCTTCTTGTGTTCGAAGTGTTCTCGAACTGGTACGAGGTCACTAGTCTTGTATTCTGAAAGACAAAAATAGTTAATATTGTTCCTTATCATAATACATGTTCTTGGTATATCACTACCTGTGTGATATACTATTTTAGCATCTTTACATGCTAATCCTCTTACCTGGTTATTATTGACCCAAGATTCTTGGATCAAATACATCCCCCATTGGTCCTTAGTGAACAATTTTGTGATAATCGCCGAAGCTCCTTTGGCATGGTGAACATTAACCTGAGCTAAGTTAATCCCCGCCATCCTGTTGGTTTGCAGGTTGGGTATTACCCTCTTTCTTCAGGGTGATGTCTCCTTCTGTAAAAGTGCTGTCCCCTTCCTCCGACCCAAACTCCATTCCCTCCTCGGACAGCGGCGACACCTTCCCAAGGAGTTTTGAGATGTGTATCCTTTCTACACTACTAGAGTCGTCGCTGGCCTTGGAGGAGATAGAAACCTTCTCAGGGTTTCTTTCCTCTTCCTTTCTGAGGCCACGTACGGGGATTTTCCCAAACCGGTAATGAATGGTGAACCCGTTGTTCTTGATTTTTTGACAGGATAGATTGTCTATTCCTGTCCTCAAGACCAGGCCTTTGCCCTCTTCTTTAAAGCTGAAGAACTTCCACTGGTCTGTTACCAAACCTTCATTCTGAGCTTTTATCAAGCGAAGAAGTTTTCCTTCCTCTACGCCTTTGCTTCTTGGGAGAAAGATCATAGCAGTATGCATTTTTGGGATATTTTCTCCCTGGCACACCATCAGTTCTACTCCCTTCCAGCTTTTCAGCTGTGGTATTATCAACTGGAGCCATTTTGCAGTCTGTGGTGTTTCACAGTCGATTAGAACGACTCCTGGTTTGAAATGTATACCAATAAACTGGAGCTTATGGTCCCATCCAACATACATTTCTTCTATTATTGCGTTCTCCAGCAAGGTTTGGTCGTCCGCACTAAGAGTGTTCTCAGGGAACGCCCTAGGGAGAACAGCCATATTTATTATTTTTGCTGCAGCTGAAGAAGGGATGGCTATTTTGCCCTCATTTTTCTTCTTCACCCGTACTTGCGGTGAATGTGTTGTCGCCACTTCCCGCTTTCGTTTTTCTCCTTTAGGAGGGATGTTCTTCTCATCTCATTGTTTTTTGTGCTCTGCGGCTTTCTTTCTTGTTCCTTCCGGTGCAAGTCCCTGCTAAAAAAAGCGAAGATACCATCTCACCCCCGCTCCACTAAGTCCACACCTCAGTGGATCGTCCCTTCCTCCGGGTTCTACCCGGCTCAGTAAGGATGAGGGTTTTTCTACTATTTTTCCAGGATTTTTCCTGAAAACTCTCAACAATTGAGGAGGTTGGGGGTATGGGTGCCCCTGCTGTTCTCCTCTCCTGTTTCTCTATAGCTTCCTCTACACGAGGGCTGCTCGCACGTGAGGGAGGTGCTATGGTTTTTTTGGACACTGCGGTTGCGATGCTTGTCCGCTTAACTTATTTTTCTTTCTATCCATTGATGATCCCACGAGTAGTTAGGGGAGTATAAGGTCCACTCCTGCAGAGTATTTAAACTGGATGTCCCCAGGTATCCAGAGTCTTACCTTTAACTAAACATAGCACCAGCTACGCGAAATACTTATTTTTTCCTGGAAATTTGCTAAAACCAAGCATAAACGGTATCCTAATGGAAATAACCAACCCTCCATTTACATAACCTAAAATAATTTACCACGTCGTCCCTACTCCAAAAACTTTTGACCCAATAGCTATACTAGCTCCATGGAACGTACACTTTTTATATACAGAGTTTGCGCTCCTTATATCTAGTATCCATGGCTAGAAGCCATACCCAAACTGAATTTTAAAAGTTGATATGCAGAATATAAAAGACAACCCTCTTATCAAGTATGAAGAATTGTTTGATAATCAACCACTACTACTCCATCTAACAATTCGAAGAAATCTTCATCATCGGTCAAATCACCTGCAAAATCAATTAATCTGGCCATATTTGTTCTGTCAGGAAATACATGACAACGCTAGGGGCGGATAGTTGCCTTGGGATATGATGTCATGATGACAGTGGTATTGTTCTATATGGTACGTTTTTCTAGAGTTATCTTATGGAAGTTAATTTATATGTATGTGAATATACCAATAAATGATATTGTGTGTGTGTGTGTTTTATTTTTGTAGCTCTGGTTTCTAACCAATTAGCCAGCTCTATAATTTTTATCCATTTTCCGGGTTATCTGTACGATTTTTTGAGATTAAATGTTAGTATATTTACATGATTTACATTTTCATTCTTTTATCGCGACATTTAAGTATGGATTTGTTAGTTAATGTTGTTGTTTTTTTATCACTTTTCTTCAAATTTTTTATCATTTTGTCCTCAAATTTTTGATTTTTGTTTTCTTTACATATTTGTAACTTGTTATATGGCTATCGACCTGTTTCGCAAATCTTTCTCTAATTCCCGCTCGTCGTCTCATTAGCCACCCCAATCTTCAACCCTGACCATAAAACAATTGACGTCTGCCAACGGTCGCTTCCATTTGTACAACGCCACTAACGAAACCCCTTTTCGCTATCGACTTTCTTCGAGGAAAGACCTCAATTTTTTATCGCTTTTATATCTTTTCAATCTAAATTGCTGTGGTAAGCACAGCAGCTCGTATACGGCTGAGAGCTAGTATAATACCTTAAGAGCTAGTATACGGTGGACAACTAAGGATACCATTAGCTGCTAGGATACCATTAGTTGCTGGATACCATTAACTACTAGGAGATTATTAAGACACCCTCAAAGACACCTTCAAGATACCTCCAGGTCCACTTCTCTGCACACCCTTCCCGGAGAAGATATTTACTTAAGATAAGTACCATAAAAAGTCCAGGCTACATACCGATTATTTTGTCCAACTCCTGGCAAGAATAAAATTAATGTTTTAATTTCTCTTTTTAATTTCTCATTCACCCGGCTATAAGAGCTATAGGGGATCGTGTCTGGGTTAAAGTCAGTTTCTAATTTTTTTAATTAATATTTCAATTTCTACAAGGTGTTTCTACCTTTTTCACTTTAGTTTTCTTTTTGTTCTTTCGTCGACGTCTAAAAGGTAGTGGCGCCCTAAAGCTTCTTATAGTCTGACAACCTTTGACATACCTGATGCAGCACTAACATGGAGTAGAACCACCCTTGAGACTTAGTGGCCACTCTAGTGCCCAAGTTACGAACAACCGACAGGTACGGTTACAAATTGGCGCCCCGTAAGGTTACAAACTGAATGTCGTTTCCTCATAATACGAACCCAACATAACAATATTAATGATACAGCCTATGCTACTACTTGACCTGACGTTAACTGATCAATTTTGACTGGTCGAACTGATTGGCTGGTCACCGGAGTGTTACGAGTTAACAGTGCATTGAACAAGCGAACAATTAAATTGACTGAGGGTTCCTCACAATGCAGCCGGATATATTGTTGTTGCCACTGGATGATTAATGAAATCAACTTAAAGTATAAATAAAATAAAGCTCATTTAACTAAATATAAATGTATGCAGCATTTTTCCCTTTAAATTATGATTGATGAAACCATTTATGAAAATGTAAAATGAATAATAATAAAAAATATTACTTAGTCACTAACACATATGCTTCAATGTTTTTATACGTATCATTACTTAAGTTCTTTGTCGGATAGTAGCAGCACACCCCACAATGAGAGTAGCTCATTAAAAGAGTTGAGAGCTAATTAACTTGCATCTAATTACACGGTTTATATCGTAAATTTAATTTGTCAACAGCAACTCCCAGATTAGCGCTGTTTCTCGCAGTCAATTTGCATTGCGAATATGAACTCGCTAAGAAGAAAAAGACTCGCACTGTGAAGATTAACTAATAAAATATTATAAGACTTTGATGTCTGTCTAATGAAAGAGTGGCTTCCTTATTATTTTTACGGTTTGTTGGAGATATTCCTAAGAATTTTTTGTCAAAAATAAATTTGGGAAATATTTTGTTTATAAATATGAATTAAAGTATGTATTTTGTATAATTGGATACTCATATACTCCATACTTTGGCTCGATTGGATCTTTTATGGATGACGCTTATGTTCCTAAAGACTCACCAAAGTTGAGTATATTAGCACTAGAATTATCAACCTTACATCCAAGTATGTCTTCCGCTAAGTTTAAATTGTCCACAATATAATATCTCACAAAAGCAATGTCATCGTCACTCGCCACTAAACTGAGGCTCAATAGGTTACCATGGATCTCACCACATTTGTGGTCTTTGTGGATTTAGTCCCCAAGTGTTTCGTGTTGCCTATCGCCCGTTTGGCAGCTGCTAGGGCAATTTTTCCCTTTATTTATTTTGTCAAGTAGTTGTGAATTCCAGGTTAGTTTTGCATCCAGTATTATACCGAGATACTTGACCCCCTGGCTTATACACAGCTGCACGTTGAAGAGGCTTGGCAGTTTTAAACTCTTATGCTTCCTTTTTCTAATGAGGGGAATTAGCACCGTTTTTGTAGGATTCAACCATAGACACTCCATCCTACATCATTTTTCCATCGTTTCCAGAGCTTGTTGCATCAGCTCCGATATAACGTTTCCCCATTACAATTGCAATTATGTTCAACATTGTAGAAGACAGAGTTATTGGCCTGAATGACTTTGCCTGTGTTTCCTAGTTTGGGAATAAAGGTTATTCAGGCTCTTTTCCAAGCAATTGGAATGTATCCAGTTGCCAGTGGTGCTTTAAAGAGTTTGCAACGTACTGGAGATATAGTAAATTTTATACCCATTTAGAATAAGACCATAGATGTATTTTCCCAGGCTGCAGATGCAATGGGATTATACCATCTGGTCCAGGAGCTTTGTATGGCTCAACCGAGTCAATAGTCCAGTTCAATTTGCTCTGGGTTATTACTTTGTTAGCTGCACTCCAATCCTCTTTCCTTGCACGAGCTAGGGGAAACTAATGGTTAGCTCCGTTCCTATCTCAACGGAATCCGGTAGATGTGACTGCAGTAGAATCTGCAGGGTCTTGCCACCTGTCTCCGTGTACGACCCATTGCCTATGAGATTAACATGATCTTTGGCGAGTCGAGCCGTCTCTGAGTTTGTGTCCAGCTCACCACATAATTTCCTCCAGGAATCCCTTTCTGCCTTCCTGATATGTTTATTGTATGCAGTCAGAGTAGCGCAATACTCTTCCCACTCTCCTGTTTTTTTCGCAATGTTAAACAGTTTGCGAGTTTTTGATTTTAGGTTGGTAAGCTCCTTGCTCTACCAGCTTAGTTTATTCCCTGAGCAGTTGTTATGATAAGAGAGTTCGATTGCCCCGCGAAGTTATTTGGAGGCAAGCTCTATGTCATCACTGTTTTTTATTTTCTTTTTGACATTCCCTAGTAGGTGTTCAAGGTCATTCATGTATTTCTCCCACTTCGTGCTTCTTGGATTTCGGTACTCTTCTGTAGGTTTCTCCGTTTCGGAGATTTCTACTCAGGTGTACCGATGATCACTATTACTGAGTCCCTAGGAATAATAAAATCTAATAGGTACTCACCTCTAGAGGTGAGTGTAATGCGAATTGACATCCATTCCAATTAGACTCTGCAAGTGTTCTGCCCTGCAGTAGTTCACCATGCAGGTAATGGGATTCCTGCAGAGGAATAGTACAACTTACCTCCTGCTCTCCCCAGTCCTCATACATGCCCTCCATAAAAGTAAGCTGCTTGTATGAGGAATATGTCCGTCTTGCCTTGGGTGCCACTAGTCCAAAAGTTGCCTCTTTATTATGCTGCAGGCTCACTTGAAGAACCTATAGTATTGGCGGTTTCTGATTTTTCCTTCTTACGTGGATACTCTGAAAGTTAGCTGTGACAGGCCGATGTATGTCTATAACCCTCTGCCTGTCAGCACATTCAGAGAATGTTCATCCCTCCCCTATGTCTCAGGATGGTTATCTAGGATCCTCCATCATCTGTTTTTAAGTTTTGAGTTTCAGGAAGCTGGAGGATCTTGAAAGGTACTTTCACCTCCAGGAAATCTGTTGGGACCCAGAAAAGAATTCTGGCAATTTTGAGCAGGTCCCTTAAATCCTCGACTCTAAGGCTTGCTCTCTCCCACGACTTCAGTTGCGGGATTTTTTCCTCTAGCCACATCCTCGAATACTGGTTTGCGCAGTCCTCAACCACTACACCCGCTTGGAAGTAGGTACCTGCGAACTGCGGCCCAGTCCCCGTAGGACATTTCCAGATCTCCCTGGTTAAGGCCAGTTGGACCTGCTTGGTCTATTCAGGTGAGACTTCCACCTCAGGATAGTTCCCCAAGGTGATCCTCATTTTTATAGAGGAAAGAGCCTGCTTATACTTTTCCCAGGTGGTTTCCCTGGATTAAAGTACCTTCACAGGTTCCTCCTTTTTCCTCTTGCCATGGTTAGCAGCAAAAGGAGTGCTGGTTTCAGAACGAACTCTTTTACCCTGTACTTTTACTCCTGAACCAGATTGTGGTTCTAAAGAAGTCGCTATTGCTACTGAGGCAAATCGACCAGAACTAATCTCTACTCCAGTGGCTTTTGCAGCCTCAATCGCTCGTTTGAGACGTTGTGCTCCCGAGAGTCGGGATTTCTTTAGACTAACAGCTGGTAACTAGTTGTAAGGAGATCTTTTGATGTGTTTATATTTCCTACAGAAGAGTCTCCCTCCGCCAGGGGAGATAGAATGTAGTATGTAGCATGATATATTGGATGAAGTGATTTTTAGGAGGGAAGTGAATGTGGTGTGTGGATCCGAGATGAAAGCTAGATATGTGGGAAAGCAGGGATGGATTAGGAGGAGAGGCAGGAATAAGAGTGGCGGGGAATGGACTGAGGGCGGATGAAGTGAGGGAGGGAAACGGATGGGTGGTAGTGCGAATGGGAGACATGGTGGTGTACAGTGTGTATATGAGCCCAAATGTCAGCCTGGAAGAATATGAGAGGAGCATGACAGGATTAGAGGGTGTCAAAAGGAAAAAGGAGGATCATAAGCAGAAAGGTGGCAGGGGACTTCAATGTTAAGAATACTGTATGAGGGGCAGGAGAGGGGAGATCCTGGAGGAAATGTTGACATCCAACGGGCTGGCGGTGCTGAATGATGGACTACTGCCCACTTTCGTGAGGGGTGACGGGGGGGTTCGTCATTCATTGATATAACAGCATGCAATGAATGGCAGGGGGAAAGAGTGAGTAGTTGTATGGTGCTGGAGGATGAGAAAAGCTTGAGCTTACATAGGTATGTGGAGAAAGGAAATATTGGGAGAGTGGAGATGGTGGTGGATGAAGGCCGAGGCAGAGAATATGAGGAAGAGAGAAAGAGAGGATATAGAAAGGGGAATTGGACATGATGTGGATGAATTGTAGTGATACAGGACTGTAAAAGAGAGGGAAAGAGGGGCAATAGGCGTGAGCGGAGTGCTAATTACTGGTGGAATGATGTAATAGAGGAGCTGCGGAGGAAGCGTAAGAAAGAACGAAGACGGATGCTGAGGGAAAGAGGAAGGATAGAGGGAGAAGGGGGATACAAAGACAAGAAGAAGGAACTGGAGAGTAGGATGGAGAGGGAAAAAGAGGGAAGTGGGAAGAGTTACTGGGGGAATTGGAAAACAATTCGTGGGGATAGGCATATGAGATAGCGGTGGAGAGGATGGGTGGAAATAGGAACGAGGTGCTAGAGGAAGATTGGGAGGAGATTATAGGGAAATTGTTTACAGGGGGAGAAGGGGGAGTAGGTGGCAGGATTCGAGAAGTCTAGGATACTAGGGGGGGTAGGGAAAATTAGAGGGATAAGGCCGGTAGAGAAGTGGGAAGTAGAGGAGGGGGGGAGAAACATTAAAGTAAGGAAAGCCCCTGGGATAGATGGCGGACGATGTGTGTTTGGTATGTACGGCAAAGGGAGAGGCGGAGATAGAAAGAAAGGCGGAGAGAATGTGTAGGAAGATTGTGGAGAAGATAGAGCGGTGCGGACTAGAAGTGGCGGAAGATAAGACGGTGGGGTTGCTAGTGAAGGGACGGAGCAAGACGATGAAAGCGGTGGTGATGGAGAAGGGAAGGAGAATTCAGATGGAGGAGTCTGTGTCTAGGGGTGTGGTTGGATAGTCAATTATACTTCAGAACACACATGTTAAAGGCGACAGAGAAGGGGAAAGTGAGGGCAGCATGGCTGGGGAGATTGATGTGTAACGTGAAAGGGCCGGGAGATTGGAAGGCGGGGTTGGCTGTCTTTGCTCATTGTTGCACTGCTTGAGCTACTGCTTGCTGCTTTTGCATGTATGTTAGTTTAGGTTAAGGAATAGTGGGCAAATTCAGCTATCGGGTGTCTGCTTCCACGTTAGCACCGCTGGTAATGGGAATAACAGGATCATTTTTGGTGCTGTTATTCTTTGACTAAATGACATCCCAACGGTTTTTGGCTTAATCCTAAGGTGTGTGTATCCGTGCCGAGGGGATGTATGACAGTGAGCCTATCATTTGTCACTAACGGAACCTTCGAGATACTAGGCGCCCTCTCCCCGTGTGTAAGCCTTGTCACGGTAATGCAGGGCTCTGCCGGGATGGACATCTTTTCCCTAGCTACTCGTGGGACTTTATGGAAGAAGTAACAAAAAAACATTTAGAAACTACATAGGAGATGGAAGTCGACCTATCGGCTCCAACTGACCTCCCTGTAACCTCTGATCAGGAACGAGAGCTCCTCAGTTCTCCAACTCCTGAGAGCAATCCTAGGAAACTAGGAGGTGCAGCCAGGAAGCGACTCAGTCGCCTCCTCAAGAGCGGGGTACCTTACCAATCTGCCTTGAACCAAATTCTAGAGCAGCGGAAGCAGGGTCAGTCGCAAGAGGTGAAGAATATTCCCTCTATGGCTGGTTCAAGCAAGCGCTTACGCTATAATGATGACTCAAGCGGACAAGAGGCAAAAAAGCCCTACTCAGCTGAATCAGTAACGTCAGATAAAATTGACTTACAAAAACCCTCTTATGGGCAGGCTGTATCCGGCATCAAGGTGGGAATATTACACCTTGAACATCCGACAACCTCCATAACGACCAACCAACTGGAATTTCTTCAGTACGCTATTATGGCCGCTGTAGAGGATATTCCGCAGGGTGGTCCACAAGTGCAGTTCCAGAGCTGTACATTCCGGCCTGGATGGCTGCAGGTCACCTGTGTAGATCAGGAGAGTGTTGCCTGGAGTAGTCAATACCCTTCAACCATGGGATGGTGCCTCCCTGAGATGCGTCTTGGGTGACCAACTTCCAAAGCCACACATCTGTGTGGCTTACATACCTGATGAGGGCAGTCGTAGACTAACCTCTGAACAGGTCCTCACTAGGCTGAGGAAAATGAACCATGGTCTGTTAACCTTGGAGTGGACTATTCTACACAAGGAAGTTACAGGCCCTGGCCAAACATGGACCTTCGCCATTGACGATGGATCTATGGCCGAGCTGGAGAGGGTGGGTTTTAAACCTTACCTGGGTTTTGGGCAGGTTGTTTTCCGCCCTAAAGCCCGGTCTTCCTCCCAACAGGCGGCAAAACCGGGTCCCTCGAAAGGATCTGAGAAAATCCACGGCCCGGGCCGAGCGGAAAACTCCCTGTGGCAGTGAGGAGAACCAAAACTCCTCACAAGCTTAGGGGTAGTGCACCGCCGGCACGTAGCCAAGGCACCAGCCAACCAAAAGCTGGGAAAGCTGGATTTCCCAAGATGAAACCGGCAAAAGAGACTGGACCTGGTGTCCTGAAATCGAAGACCGTCATGGCCTCGACAAAGGCACCAAAAAAAACAGCTGTGCCGGCGACGAAAGGTGATCAAACCTCGTCGTCTGCACCAAACACAGCCTCATCATTAGCAGGAGCAGATGGTGGCGTCTTAATTGATCCACCGACTGATCCTTCCAATATTTGAGGAAATATAAGTTTGCCTGCGGCACTCAACACTCTGCCACATTCAATTGTTTAGAGGCAAACTAACAGCATGCCAAGGCCGTTTCTTATATCCTTGGCAAAAGGTTCAAGGACAAATTAATCGACCTTGCCTTCCTGCAAGAACCATGGACAGGAAACACAGACCGAGTAACCGGTCTCAGCAATATTCCTGGTGAGGTAATAGTCTGCCCTGGGGTGAAACCTAGAGCATGTCTACTCATCAGGAAAAATATTAATTATTTTTTGCTTACAGGCCTTTGCACTCCAGATGTAGTAGCCATCCAGATGTACTTACCGGAGAAGAATGGTATGACAAACATAGTCGCCTGCTCTGCATACTTCCCAGGAGACATGGATACTGTACCCCCACTTGCTATACGGCGATTAATCGACTATAGCAAAAAGAACAGACTCCAGTTAGTCATGGGCTGTGACGCCAATTCACACCATACATCGTGGGGCAGCACGAATATAAATCGCAGAGGTGAGCTACTCTTTGATTATATACTAGGGGAAGGGCTATCTGTTATTAATAAGGGCTCCGAACCAACCTTTGTAACTAGAAACAGATCAAAGGTATTAGATTTAACTATCAGCTCAAACTTTCTGAGCAATAAGATACAGCATTGGGCTGTATCTACTGAACCTTCGTGTTCAGATCATAGACATATTCAATTCAACATTGAAATAGGCCAGAGGCCAGTAGTGGAATATCGCGACTCAAAAGCTACTGATTGGAGTGGATATAAAAATTCCCTTCAACTGTACATTGAGGATGGTTTCACTACAATTAACAGTTGTGATGGGATGAATGCTGCAGCGGAAAAACTTCGCGAGGCAGTGATCTGCTCCTATCATGAAAACTGTCCACTCAAGACTAAAAGAGATAATCGCAACTCTACTTGGTGGAACAAATGCCTAGAAAAGCGAAGAAAAGAAGTTCGACAACTATTTAAGCGAGCTAAAGAGTCAGGCAACTGGGAGCTTTACAGAACTACTCTAACAAGTTACAATAAAGAAATCAGAAACGCAAAGCGGGAGTCTTGGAAAAAGTTCTGTGAGAGTATTTCTGATATACCTCGTAGTACTAGAATTCACAATATTCTCTCTAAAGAGTCGATTGCCGAGGTTGGGTCGATAAAGCGACCTGATGGCACTTTTACGACCTCTAGAAAAGAAACTTTAGAGCGTTTGAATAAAAATCACTTTCCTGGAAGTTTGACTCTGGATAACAATCGATCTCCGCTCTTTGAGGGCGCAAGGCGGCCAAAAAAGATCGATTGGGAGGCCGCCAAGGAAGTTATCACAGCACCGGCAGTTGAATGGGCAATCAAATCTTTCCAGCCTTTCAAATCTCCCGGTGAGGATGGAATATTTCCAGCTCTGCTGCAAAACGGACTGGAATTACTTTTACCCATCCTCATTAAACTGTATAGAGCTAGTCTGGCGTGGAATTACATACCACCCAGTTGGTTGGCGGATAGGGTGGTATATATACCGAAAGTGGGCCGCACAGACCCACACCCTAAATCGGTCAGACCAATTAGCCTAACATCTTTCCTGCTTAAAGGACTTGAAAAAGCACTGGATTGGTACATTAGGCGGGTAGCTTTATATAATTCCCCCCAGAGCATCCACCAATATGCTTATCAAACTGGCAAATCAACAGATTTAGCGTTACACAACCTTGTTGAGAAAATCACACAATCCCTTAACAACAAGGAGATTGCAGTGGTCATATTTCTTGACATTGAAGGAGCATTTGACAATGCACTACCGACCTCCATTGGTTCAGCTTTGACTGAAAAGGGCATCAAACCAACCATTACCGGTTGGATATATGCCTTGCTCACTAATAGGACAGCCACTACATCTCTTCAGGACGAGACCATTAGCTTTAAGGTTTCCGGGGGCTGCCCACAAGGCGGAGTACTATCTCTCCTACTAGTCACTCTTGATGGATAGATTAGACCAATGATCACATATGGAGCTATTGCCTGGTGGCCAAAAGCTTTACAGCGAACGGTCCAAGCAAAGCCCTCTGGTTTACAGAGACAGGCTTGCCTGGCAATTTCTGGTGCTATCAGCTCCATACCGTCAGCAGCCATGGAAATCCTTCTGGACCTACCTCATCTCCATATATTTTTGGAAAGAGAGGCTAGATGGACAACATAAAGAATTGTGCATATTTCTAAATGCACAAATCAGGCTTATACAGAACGAAGCAGAATGCTAGTGGACACTGAAAGTCACAGTATTCTGGGAATGACCTCTGACATAATGCCTCCAACAGTAAACTACGACCTGCCTTATACCGTCCTAATTCCAAATAAAGATGAATGGGTCCTCCGTAAGGATGAACTATTAAGAGCAGACAGCTGTTGGTACACAGACGGTTCAAAAACACCCTCAGGCTCTGGTGCAGGTGTATACGGGCGCAGACCTAGGACAGAAATCTCAACCTCTCTAGGATCCTATGCAACCGTATTTCAGGCGGAAATTTACGCCATTGTTTCATGTGTGGGAGAGATTGGAGCAAGCCAATCTCATACATAGAACAATAAAAATTTTCTCGGACAGCCAAGCGGCTTTAAAAGCACTTAGCTCTCACCGTGTAACGTCTAAATTGGCTTTAGACTGCCAAAGAAGACTCTCCTCAATAGGAGAACTCAATAAAGTATTGCTGGTCTGGATCCCTGGCCATTCTGGCATCGAAGGAAACGAGAAGGCAGACTCTCTTGCAAGGGAGGGTGCCGTACGTGTTTCTATCGGACCAGAACCTATAATTGGCATCGCAATAAGTTTTGCCAAACAAACACTGAATGAATACCTGGACAGCAAGAAGAGCTTTAGACTTCTGGCATAATTTACCAGAATTGGATCATACAAAGGCTTTCATACATCCTTCGAAGAATGTCTCCAAACAAATGTTAGACTATAGCAGGCATGACCTACGTTGCCTAACAGGTCTTTTAACAGGCCACTGTCATCTGAATCATCATATGCTAAAACTTGGACTGTCGGAAGATCCGACCTGCCGTCTTTGTCTGGAAGATGATGAATCAGCATATAATTTGTGCCTGCCACGCCGCGGCTCGAATCAGGTATCTGATGTTTGGCAGGGATTCTCTCTCGCCCTCGGACCTGAAATATAATCACCAAATAAACTAATCGGCTTTGTTAAGAAGCTGAATTTGTTTGGTGAAATCTGAATAGGTGTGAGCCACAATAGACTCTTGCGAGTCGCAGTGGAGGGCCTTATAGACCCACTCATCATAAACCTAACCTGGTCAAATAGGAGAAAGGGGGGAGCAGTGCGCGGGAAGAAGTAATGTAAGGGTTGGATGGAGGGTGTTGCAGATAAATTTAGGGAAATGCAGGATAGGGCATGATATATTGGATGAAGTGATTTTCAGGAGGGAAGTGGGTGTGGGGTAAATGCTACATATATGGGAAAGCAGGAATGGATTACGGATGATGCAGGAGAGGCAGGAATAAGAGTGGTGGGAGATGGACTGAGGGCGGATGAAGTGAGGAAAGGAAACGGATGGGTGGTAGTGCGAATGGGAGACATGGTGGTGTACAGTGTGTATATAAGCCCAAATGTCAGCCAGGAAGAAAAGGGAAAAGGAGGATCATTAGGAGAATGGTGACAGGGGACTTCAATGCTAAGAATACTGTATGGGGGGGGGGGAAGGAGAGGGGAGATCCTGGAGGAAGTGTTGACATCCAACGGACTGGCGGTGCTGAATGATGGACTACTGCCCACCTTCGTGAGGGGTGACGGGGGTTCGTCATTCATTGATATAACAGCATGCAATTAATGGCAGGTGGAAAGAGTGAGTAGTTGGAGGGTGCTGGAGGATGAGAAAAGCTTGAGCTTACATAGGTATGTGGAGAAAGGAAATATTGGAAGAGTGGAGATGGTAGTTGATGAAGGCCGAGGCAGAGAGTATGAGGAAGAAAGAAAGAGAGGAGATAGAAAGGGGACTTGGACAAGATGTGGATGAATTGTAGAATGTGATACAGGACTGTGAAAGAGAGGGAAAGAGGGGCAATAGGCGTGAGTGGGGGGCTAATTACTGGTGGAATGAGGTAATAGAGGAGCTGCGGAGGAAGCGTAAGAAAGAACGAAGACGGATGCGGAGGGGAAGAGGAAGGATAGAGGGAGAAGGGTGATACAAAGTCAAGAAGAAGGAACTGGAGAGTAGGGTGGAGAGGGAAAAAAGAGGGAAGTAGGAGAGTTACTGGGAGAATTGGAAAACAATTCGTGGGGAAAGGCATATGAGATAGCGGTGGAGAGGATGGGTGGAAATAGGAACGATGTGCTAGAGGAAGATTGGGAGAAGGAGATTATAGGGAAATTGTTTACAGGGGGAGAAGGGGCAGTAGGTGGCAGGATTCGAGAAGTCCAGGATACTAGTGGGGTAGGAAAATTAGAGGGATAATGCCGGTAGAGAAGTGGGAAGTAGAGGAGGGGGGGGGGGAGAAACATTAAAGTAAGGAAAGCCCTTGGGTTAGATGGCTGACGATGTGTGTTTGGTATGTACGGCAAAGGGAGAGGCGGGGATAGAAAGAAAGGCGAAGAGGATGTGTAGGAAGATTGTGGAGAAGATAGAGCGGTGCGGACTAGAAGTGGCGGAAGATAAGACGGTGGGGTTGCTAGTGAAGGGACGGAGCAAGACGATGAAAGCGGTGGTGATGGGGAAGGGAAGGAGAATTCAGATGGAGGAGTCTGTGTCTAGGGGTGTGGTTGGATAGTCAATTATACTTCAGAACACACATGTTAAAGGCGACAGAGAAGGGGAAAGTGAGGGCAGCATGGATGGGGAGATTGATGTGTAATGTGAAAGGGCCGGGAGATTGGAAGACACATGTGTGGAGATTAGGGTACCTCCACAAGATTGGGAAAAGAGAGACTGGAGTGTGCGAGAGGTGTGAGAGCTGCTTAAAGGATTGTTTTCAAATCCTGACTGTTTTAGACTCATCAGTAGAAGACTTTAAAGCAGCCTGGCTATCAGACGCAATAAATATCCTGTCTTTTAATCTTATAATATAATATCATAATTAGGCGAAGATGAAAATTGGTGTTTTCCACCAGCCCTTTTCTGCCCAGATAATAGTTTATCCTGCACTGTCTAGTAGGGATTCCAGTTACAGACCTGATCTGTATATCATGTAATGATATATTTTAGTTTTAGTTTTTACATACGTTTTTTTCCAAACACAAACGTGAATTGATTATTTAATTCCAATTAAGAGGCGGCTCCTTTTTTTATTTTAAACATAAGGTGAACGTGATACTTTTTAAAGTATCTTTATCATGCGAAACATCAATTAAAAGGAAATTTGATTGACTAACGTTGTAATCATAAGTGATTGCGTGCAGAATTTCTTTTATTATAATAT
This sequence comes from Lochmaea crataegi, assembly GCA_947563755.1. Lineage (NCBI taxonomy): Eukaryota > Metazoa > Arthropoda > Insecta > Coleoptera > Chrysomelidae > Lochmaea > Lochmaea crataegi. Next base: position 45,473,802 of record OX387426.1, on the reverse strand, counting down.
TTGAAGAGTACCTATTCAATACGTATTATATTCAACGAACTATTTTTCAAATTAAAATATTTTGCTGATTATAAGTTCCATACAACATACCTACGTCTCTAAAAATGTCAATACAATCTGCATCAATAAAAATATTTAAGAATAATTGAAATAATGATGTATTTTATTGATACCCTAGAGTGCAATTCGAATAATTATATTTTTTTTAAGTAGTAAATATATAGCTAATGTTGTTGTATATTTAATGACATTTGAATTATTATAATTGGGAATTTACTAAATGCTTCAAATATAACGGATATTGTGTTTGCAAGCTTCATTAAGATTTCAACAGCCAAAGAAAGTTGACCAAATTTGATTATGATTGCCTGAATCATTATTATTATACAGCGTTGCTAAAAAGTCTCGCACCAAGGTATTATCTTTGAAACGGATAAAGAGAGAGTTATGAAATTCCAGGACTACAAATGAGTCGTTATTCTGCATATTTTAGAGCAAATGTCAAATGTTTTTGACGTCATCACGTACCACAAAGAAGCTTATTGTTTTCTCTCTCCAAAAATGATAGCAATGTATAACTTTACTCGGAAATCATAATAGAAATTTAAGAATAATACTAAAATTGTAATTTCAAACAAAACTGGATGCTACAGAAATTTATAAACTAAACATTCATTTAAGTTGCAAGTACTTCATCACAATAAGTGCTCAACGTGCTGGACATTTGTTTGTTGACAATGATACAATCTCTATTCGAAGCTACGTATAGAATCGCTGATCATTTGTGGAGTATTCCCTTGCATTTCGAGACGTATGCGATCCTTCAAATCGTTCAATTTAGTTGATCTGTTAACCTAAACGCGGTCTTTCAGGTAGCCACAGCGAAAAAAAGCAAGTGGTGTCAAGTCGGGGCATCTTGCCGGCCACTAAATTGCACCTTTTCGACCAATACATTTCTGAGGGAAAATTGTTTTTAAATATTGCCTAACGTCTCTTTGATGATGTGGAGGTGCGCCATCTTGTTGGAAGTATACGTTCATATTAGGAAATAATCCATTTATTTTAGGTATAATTGTAGCGCCTTTTATACTTTTCACCTGTTCCAGACATTTCTAGACTTTTTGATAACAGTTCTAGATGATTCTAGATATATGTCTTCTTCTTTTCCTTTATGAACTTCTACATATCCTCAGTACAGGTCCGACGTAACATTGCTGCCTCTTTTCTAGTTATTCGTCCCGAATAATCTGATTGCTGAGGTCTGGTTGAAGCCAACAGGGCGGATCGGACCCGCAGTAAGGGGCTAACCTCTCGACATGGATCACCTTGGGCTTACTTTTCGCTGAAAATTGGATGCGGTAGACGCATCTCCTACTTTCATTTCGGGTGTTTCGTCGCATAGTTTGGAGTATATCCAAGATTTGTGAGAGAGTAGATTGTGGGTGGCTCGTGGAAGTTGTCTCTTCGTTTTCTTGGAATCTCATTTCTCTAAATTTAGGACGGAAATATTTTGATGTGCTCTTTGCTGCCTCATATTGCTGAGCTGCAATCAGAGTTTCATTCAACATTTTGAGGTGTTGTAGCCGGAGAGCTTGTTGCATTTCCACATCTTGTAATCCATTAACGAATGCCGGTGTACCGATTTGCTCTAGGAAATCTTTAGGTGCCTGAGAATAGGCAAGATGTAACAATTTCTGATATCGGCCTCGAATTCCTGTAGGCTTTCATTTGATTTTTGATTGCGGGATTTACACTGACTCTAGAATAACTGCTTCAAGTGCTGTTGGCCATACCTTGTCTCTAAAGCCTTTACGACGGACGCATAATGGGGCGTGTCTTGTTGAAGAAACTGCAAAACCGTTGCTGCCTGCCCACGAAGCCACACTATTAATGAAGCCGCCATCTGTGTCTCAATCCAACTATTAGCTCTGGCCGCAGCTTCAAATTGGTGTCGATATATTTCCCATGCCGTTAGGTCATCAAATGTAGGTGGTTTCAGGGTCTTTCCAGAGTGGTTTTGAGAAACTATACTTTGAAAGGGGCCAGGATCGATTATAGAAGACGACGAAGTCGTGCCTCCAATTTCAATATTAGTTACAGAAGCTTGGGTACGAATTAACTATTTCATTTCTAATTTGCTTTCATAAATAAGATTTTAAATTTTCTTCTTGTTGTTCCAAATTAAATCTTAAATTTTCTTGTTGCTGTTCCAAATTAGATTTTTAATTTTCTTGTAGCTGTTCCAGATTAGATTTTAAATTTTCTTGTTGTTTTTGTAATTGGTCTACTCTATTATTAAGCTGTCCTACTTCTATCTTGAATGTTCCCTGAATTTGTGTTAGGCCATTTATAATTTCTACATCTACTTGTCTACGCATCTCCTCCTTCTGTATTTCCTACTCTTCTTCTTCCTCCTTTCTACGTCTCTCCTTCCCTTCCTCACGTCTTTCCTCGTCTTCTCCTTCCTCCTTTCTACGTCTCTCCTTCTCCTCTTCTTCCTCCTTTATACGTTTCTCCTTCTCCTCTTCTTCCTTCTTTCTACGTCTCTCCTACCTCTTCCTCACGTCATTCCTTCTCTTCTTCGTCCTTTCTACGTCTCTCCTTCTCCTCTTCTTTCTTTTTTCTACGTCTTTCCTTCTCCTCCTCACGTCTTTCCTTCTCAGCTTCCATCATTAAAAGCCATGCTGGGGGGCCGGAAGTATCCATATGTCTGTCGCATACGGTGGTTCTAGTATTTACCATAAGCAGATACAAATATTTCTCAGATCCCACCGCTGTCACCAATGTTACTCCTCATCCTTTATTAAACTCTCTTTATTTTTAAAACATTGTCTTTAACTTTAAGAATTCAATAGTAATATCGTTTCACTATCAGAACACAGAACTCAACTCAATACTTCAAAAAGGAACTAACTAATGTCAATTGTGCCGCTTTTTACACTTTTCACCTGTTCCAGACAGTTCTCGACTTTCCGATGAAATTCCTAGACTTTTCGATGACAGTTCTAGATGAATCTAGATGTATGTCTTCTTCTTTTTCTTCATGGACCTCTACATTTCCTCAGTAACAATAAATTTAAATTTATTTTCATAAGACTTCCATCTAATATGATTACAGATTTGATGATCTAAATGATAGATAATATTGAGGAGGTAGTTATTTATTTTTAATTACAATATCCATTTCATTAACAAACACCATTTTCACATCTGTGTGATGTATTGACGTTCAATAATTTATTAACAGAAATAAACATTCTTAACATTTTTATGCCATTTGGAGTTTTGTAATTGTCGCAGTAATTTACAATATACATCTACAAAAGTCACACGGAAATTCGTTTTAATTTTTTTCAATTCACTCGTTTCAATGTTGCACAGGTGTTAGTATATTGTTTATTGCTATTTCATTGAACGATTTTCTTAAAGCCAAACAATAATGACAAAGCCTATTAACGACTGTAAATACAAGGTAAAAACTCTAAATGTGATTCTGAGGAGTTTTTCTCTCGCATACCAGTCCTAGATAATCTGATAAAAGAACAGAACCGGACTTGAGTTTTTTTAAGTGTACCTGTTTTTGCAATATAACTTAAATAAATGGAGTGAGAAAATTTTATGTATTATTTAAGCCATAACTATATGAACGGTATAAAAGTTATTCAATTTCAAGTAGTTTTAAGTTTAGGTTATTATTATTAACAATATTTCTAATACTCTTTGATATGGATGAAATTCAAGTTTTTAAAGCAATATTCTTAGTACCTACTTAATCCAAATTATTATAAGAAAGTCACATAAGATACGCTAGCTCACATATTGGATTTCAAGCACGTGTGTAGGAAAAGCCAGTAGGAAATCCCAGTATCAGTAAAGTAAAGAAGGGATAAAAGGCAGTGGCTTCTGTCAAATTACATGTAGTTGGTGGGTGCGGAATTTTTTCTGACGAGTTTGACATTACTGACAGTTACAAGACAATGGTTGGTGATTATGTTGCAACATTTCAGAATAATTATCAACTAACAAGTAAGAAATGAGAAAATTAACAGCTTTCTTACCCAACCATGGCATTACCAGTACTCCAAAGAGATATGAGACATGCGTTGGGAATTCCAGTATAGGTCTCTACATTAATACTTTCTACAGGACTGTTGTTGACTAATGAGAGTACTCCGACTGCATGCTCGCCCTGTGATGCCCTTCAGAGGAGAAAGTGCTATGTTTTTGGGCTGGAATTAAGTTCAATGGCCGCACATAATTAATCCATGTTCAGGGAACAATGACTGGTGATAGATACCTCAGGGAGATTATACATCCTTACGTGAGAGTATGGCGAGCAGCTGTTGGCGACGCTTTCGTTTCGACATCAATCGTTTGGACTGGCCCACCTTATCGCCAGACATTAATCCAATACTGGAAATACTCATTATTGAATAAGTCTCAATTTATTATTTTTCCAAAAAAGTCATCAATTTGTAAATTTAATTTTCTTCCAAGTATACTCTTAGGTTTAAAACAAGTTTATTAGTGGATAATAAAACTTTTACAAAAACCCTTGAAGTTTTTTTTACATAAAACTAATCAATTGATTAGTCTCCAAACCACACTTGATGAAGACAAAATTACTTTTGGAGATATTGGGTGATGCAAAACTTTTTAATCCATGTTTAATTAATTCTGGAATTATATTAAAAAATGAATTGATGGTTTAAAAGGAGAATTATTCCTATTATTTTTTCCTCTTCTCTTATATAATGGAAAAATATTGTATGTATATCGCAGAAAATGCACTTTCGCACTTTTTATGAAATAATCTATTACTTTAAATAAATACTTCACAGACAGGACTGTCATAAAATCACTGTTTATAAGAAGAAAGTATATCTCACATTAACAATCTAAAATTTAAGCTTAAGGAGACAATCCGCAGTTTTTTGTAATGCAAATGGACAGTTTCACAATCCAAATTAAGGACAGTGAAAACATCGACACTACCATGGACATGTCTACCGTCTACGAGGAGATTACAAACCATTATTGCTCGGTTAAGAATAGATCACACAAAATGCATCCATGAGTATCTACTAATCGGAAACCATTCTCCAAGGTGTGAAGTGTCAACGTACAGTTCAGTGTCCAGCAATTCCTTGTCCTAAACACAATAAAGAAAGAAAAATAATCATCTCTCAGAGAACCATGTTGAATATTTTAGGTGAAAAGAGCATAATTTAAAATATTAAGTTCCCAAAAGACACAAATATGACGTATTCCCAAATTTAAAAATACTTGTAATAATCAATAATATACCGCTGCTAATAACCCTTAGTGGTTGATGCAGGAAAAATTAATTAAAAAAAGTATATTTCACAGTATCAATCAGTCTAACATATAAGTTTGTATTATACAGTACAACTATGAACAGCTATAGTTAGTTCATTCACTTCATTCATTCATATATTTGGGTTGTGCTCATCAGCCCAGGCAGTTGTACTGAATCTTTGTACCATTTCCCATGTTATCTACTTCCATTCCAGAAGCTTCGTGTCTTCTATAAAGGCCACTAGTTTGACTGGAGGGATTTTCAGTAGTTGTGATGGTTGTATAAATTGCTCTCCAAAGTGCTTCCGTCTAAGTTCTTGTAAGTCCTCACAGAAGCAGAGTGTGTGAGTAGGTCTTTCATCATCAAGTTCACATTTTCTGCACATAGGTTCACTAACTTTGCCCATATTGTACAGATGTTTCCTCAAGGTGCAGTGTCCAGTCACCAGGTCGGTAACTGTCTTCAAATGTCTCTTACCCAGTTTCAGTAGCCTATTTGAGAGTTCCTTGTCTACCTTGTTCAGTAAAATCTTTGTATGAAGGTGCCCTTTTATCAACTTCCATTTGAATTGGTGTTCCCTATCTAGCCAGTTCCCGATTTCCCCTTTTATGCAATCTTTTGTGATTCCACAAAACGGTTTCGGACCTATGAAGTCTCCTTTAGAGCCTTCTTTAGCTAACTGGTTCGCCATTCCATTACCTGCAATCCCCTCATGTGCCGGCACCCATATTAGAGACACATTGTTGTCTCTTGCCAACCTGTTGAGGAATTATTTGCAGTTTTTCACCAGTCTAGACCTAGTTGTAGGATTACTGATAGCCTTAAGCAGTGCCTGGCTGTCAGTGAATATTTCAATTTTTTGTCCGGTATATCCTCTTCTGATGTTTTCATCAATACAGGCTATAGCGGCAATCGTCTCTGCTTGAAACACAGTCGTATATTGACCAAGGCTAAAGAACATTTTCTTTGTAGGTCCTTTTATACCAGCCCCAGTGCCATGGTTTGTTTTGGAGCCATCGGTGAACCAGATGATTTCTCCAGAATTACCTGGGTGCATCACCTGTTCCCTAGATGGGATGATGATATTCACTCGCTCAGTGAATATATTCTCTGGTGTCATGCTATCAAAACTCATGTGAAATATGGGTTCGTCTAGTAATGTCCCAGTTGTATCAGTGTGTCCTTCTCTAACATTGTTCGGGGACCATAAGTTTCCCGATTTCAGCCTAAGAATTGCCATCATTGCCTCCGCCCTTTTAAAAAGTTCTAGAGGAGGAAGTCCAATAAGGGCTTCCATTGATGCCACTCCCATGCTGTTCATTGCCCCGGTAATACCAAGAAGGCCTTGTCTTTGGATTGCAGTTAACATATTAACTGCATAGGACACTTCTGTCCTCCTCCACCAGACTATTGTTCCATAGGTGATCGTTGGCCTATCACAGTTGTGTAGAGCCAGTGAACCACCTTAGGTCTTATTCCCCAGGTTTTGCCCGTACATTTGTAAGACTTTTTTCATGGTTTTCACCATGAATTATGTCAGACTGATTGGTCGGTAGGATTCAGCCTGGGTGTACGTTTCTTTTCCTGGTTTAGAAATAAACACCACCTTTGACTCTCTCCATGCAATTGGTATATACCCTAGAATATGGCTGCTTCGAAGTATCAGAACGAAAGGACCCATTATTATGTCTAGTCCCTTTTGCAGAAGCTTGGGGAATATGCCATCTGGTCCTTGAGTTTTGTAGGGGTCAAATGAGTTTACAGCCCATCTGATAAGATGGGGTCTGAATATCTTATTCGTGAGTTCCCAGTCCTCTTTGGTTGCCTTTGTTTTGGCAACCGGCCTGTTGTCATAACTTGACTCTTTTTCTACCGAACCAGGTAAGTGCACACTGAGGAGATGCTCTAGAGCCTCTGTCTCAGTATTTGAAAACTTTCCGCTCGGCAACTGAATAGATCCAAGTTCGTTAGAAGTATTCCTTTTGAGAATCCTGTTGATTCTGACGCTGTCAGGGACACCTTGCATGTCCTCACATAATTCTCTCCAGGACTTCTCCTTGGATTCTTTTATTTTTGTTTTATATGTACCTAGTTTAGCTTTATACGCTTCCCAGTTACCCGTTTTTTTTTTCACTTTGTTGAAAAAGCGTCTTGTTTCTTTCCTTAGCGATGTCAGCTCTTTATTCCACCAGATAGCTTGTCTAGAAGAGCGACTCTTCTTTATCGGACAGTTGTTATGATAAGAGGTCAGTGTACGCTGTTGCAGCCATACGGCTGCTCCCTCTAAATCCTCAGTTTTTGGTCTGCCTAGGTGTGAACAGATTTTAGAAAGCAGGTCCTCTTTATAAGATACCCAGTCAGTGCTCTTAGGATCCCTGTATGTTCTAATAACCGATTTTTCTACGTTAATTTCATAGTATATTTGGGCATGATCAGATAAAGATGGTTCATCCGATATATGCCACTTGCGAATCATTTCCCTGACACGTAAAGTGCAAAGAGTAACATCTATCAATGATTCCCCCCTCGATGTTCTAACCTCTGGTGTTTTTGTTTTTGCTGCCCCAACTGCTATGGTGTGCGTTGATATCAGCCTCTACAATGATATCCAGATTATGTCTCCTTGAGTATTTCATCAGGTTCTCCATGTTAGTTCCCGGTAGTGGTTCTTCTGAATCGATGGGAAGATACAGAGACACTATTATTGTCTCTAGTACTACCCCATCTTTTTCGAGTATAATCTTTGCTGCCACCATGTCACCCGTGCATAGTTCCATAATCGGCATCAAGTTGTATTCGGATCTATAGCAAACACAAGTTCTTTGTTTAGTACGATCAGTTCCCATTATCAGTCCCATTACTCTAATATTAAGCCCCAGTATCTTACCTTTGTTTATCCAAGGTTCATGAATAAGAACGATGTCTATGTTTTCAGCCACCACTCTTTGTTGTAGGACAGCGGTGGCTGTCATTTTGTGCTGCAAGTGAACTTGTAGCACCTTGAAGGTCCTTATAGGGTGATGGTACAGGTTCTTGATCAGTACCTGTTTCCTCCTCGGTCAAGTTTTCCAGGGTTTTAAAACTGGCCCGCTGGAATAGATAGTACGGTCTCCATTGAGCCGGCACCATGGACTCCTCGTCAATCCGGATACTGATATGCGTCCCCTGTCGGATGACTTGGAGCCGAGGATCATCCAGCGATCAACCTTCAGCCCAGTAACCTTCAGCCCAGTTAGTTCATAAGATTCATAAGAAAACAGATTAATAGAGGAAGTATACAAATAATGGTGATACGAATCCTCGCACTTTTTATGAAATTAGCTATTGCTTTCAATAAATACTTTACAAATAGGACAGTCATATAATCACAGTTTAAAAAGAGAAAGTTTATTTCACATTAACAATTAGTTTAAGGTTGATTTTTTTCAATTGCACATAAGGCATTAAGGCAAACCGATTTGAATAAAAATCCGAAAATTTGTAATAAGGGGTTTCCAACATTGATCTATCGACTCTCGGTGTAGTCAACTTCATTATTTTAGATAAAACACCCCTTATATTTTCAACTTTTTGAATTACAAACAACTTATTATAACAAGGTACTATACCTAGTCTCATGGTTCTGGAGAAAATGATTATTTTATTAAAAAAATTGATATTTCACTGATATTTATAAACTCTATTAATTTCGTGATAAATGAAAATTAATTAGTTCTAACCATTTATATCGGTCACTGTAAGATAATTCAATTATATCCTAGAAAATTTTTTATATAGGGCGAAACAAAATTAACGTTAATTTTGTATAATGAAAAATAGAAATAACTATGTATATTTTTTTAAATAGTACAAATACTTTTTCACACCCTGTACAATTCTATAGTAGATTTGGAACAAATATTTCTCTATACCTAAGTGTAACAGTTTTCGATATTTATTGTGGTTTTTATTATTTAAGAAAAAAATAATTATGATGATTCATTTACTTGGCAAAATAGCTTACAAAATGTTTTATAGCAATTGTTCAAAAACGTCCCCATTTTGTTGTAAACATTTTTCACAACGTTCCAACATAGCACGATTAGTTATGTTACTAAGCTGCTCTATTGTCAATGGTGGAAATGCCTGTCGAACCTTTTCCGTCGTATCTTCTTTGGTTGTGACAGCATGCTGGTGAACAGCATTTTTTTATAACCCATATCGAAATATCAGATGGGTTTAAATCTGAGAGCAAGGTGGCCATTAGAATGATCATTTATTTGCTCTACATCTTCAAGTTTTTTAAAACGGTGCTTAACATTTTTCGTATCAAACTACTGGTTATAATAATAACAATCAAAAATAAACAATGGTTCACGAATTAAACTTTCAAACAATGACAAAAGTACTCTTGACTTTTATATTCATGGATGACAATCTAGGACGACAAAAGTTAAGATAAATAAAAACCAAAAAAATCTCGAAAACTGCTACACTAAGGTATAGGGAGATGTTAGGAATATTTGTTTTAGATCCACTATAACATTGTACGGGGTATAAAAAAATATGTGAGCCATTTAAAAAAATATAGTTGTTGCTATTTTTATTATCCAAAATTTTATTTTACCCTGTATAAAAAATTTTAAATATTTTTCGTGGATATAATTGAATCATTTTATAGATGGTTAAAACAAAATAATGTTCACATATCACTTATTTATAAATATCAGTGGAACATAAATTTTTGTAATAAAATAATTATTATCATTATCTCGAGAAAAGACTTAAATAAAGTACCTTGTAATAAAAGGTTGTTTGAAGTTGAGTCAACAATTAAAAAAGTTGATTGCAATTTCCGGTATAACCGGAAGACATCAAGAGTCGAGCGTAATTTCATTCGATGGATCAATGTCAAAAACCCCTTATTACAAAATTTCAGATTTTTATTCTTATTGGTTTTGCCATAATGTCTAATGTTTCATCAAAAAGAATCACCTTGTGTTTGAGTTTGTATTATATGGTACAATTATGAACTGATACAGTTCATAAGACAACAAATTAATAGAGGAAGTGAACAATTAATGGCGATACGTATCCTGTTGACATATTTTACAGCAAGGTAGAAATAGAGAGGACAGAAAATACCGACGCAGTTTCGCAGACAGAGAAAAAAGTATCTATCTAATAACTAAAGTAGATACATTCCAAACATCCATTGAAGAAATTTTCGAAAAAAAGAGGTGACAGAACTACAAATGTAATCAAAAAAACATTATAATAAGTCATTCGAAATAAACTGTTAGCAAATTAAGAAACAATAAAGAAGTAATAGATCCAGAAAAAAAGCATCCAAATCACTCTCGGTATGTGAATGTGACAGTATCATATTAAAAAAATTCCATATGTAACATACCCTGGTTAACATTCTACAAAATAAATGAGGAACTTTTCAATTATACTTAACATTGAATATAATTAATCCACCTATTAATCAGATTGGCGCAATAGCCCCTCAATAAATTGACCGAATTGTACTCACCAATATAAAAATATCTGCAAAGTAACTAAAAACTTTCTGAGAAAAATAAATCAGTCATCACCTGTACTAGAAGCATTCAAATACATTCAGTGTCATATATTCCTCATAGACCAGTAACCGTATTATTCCAGTTTCAATGTATAAATCCATTTATTGCAATTAATTTCATGTTGTATGTCTCTCTCTCTCTATCTCTTTCGATCTACAAATTATTCTGCGACATTTGCGACAAGAAAAAGCTTCATGTTTATTGGTACCAATGTTTTAATGCAACAACAACAAATTGCTCTGATACTTGAGATTTGCTACAAGAGAAAAAGTTACCAGCCTTGCCAGGTACCGAATGAAGAAACAACACTACCATCTTCAACAACAACAGCAAACTATCCCCTGTTGAAACAATAGTCTTGTGGGAAAAAAATACCTAAATTGTCGGAAAAATAATTAATTTTTTTGTATACAGAAATAATTCTGTATTTCTCTACTTTGTTGATACACACATTTGTATAAAGTATGATTGGGAAAATAACCAATTAACTTATACATTTCAATAATATTTGATAGTTATAAAACAGATAGTTATAAAAGATTTCACACAAGAATTCATTTGCAATTCTCCTAGAACACATTTTCTCTTTCTACTTCTCCTCTTCTTGATCCTCCTTCCTAAACTGCTCTTATTTATGTATAAAAATATGATAAAAGCCCTATGAGCTCCTAGTTCACGTGAACACACATTTGTCTACACTACTCAATTGAATTTTCAATTAATTTACTAACACACTTCCCTCGAGTCAACCATGAATTTTATAAACATTTTGTAAACATAACGTGAAGTATTTTGGCATGATGGATTCGATTTTTATGAAAGTGTTTCATTTTTCTATGGATTATTATGATTTTTTGCATTTTCTTTGGTCTTCCTTTTGGTCTTTCTACTAGCGGTATGCAATCAGATACTCTGCTGATTATTGTTACCGGTCCCCTTCTGATTATATGGCCATTCCATTTTAAACGTTTAGTTTTTATGAACCTCGACATATATTCTCCTTCTGATTTTTGTCTAGTTTCACGATTTATAATTTTTCTGAATATAAAAAATCAAAATTATTTGATAGTGGCAGTCATAATATACTATCCACAAACTTAACGAATACTTCCTCGAGTCCTTCTTGCTTAACAAAACCCAACTAATCGCATTACTTGAAAATACCTTCGGCATCAACCACCCTCCTGATAAATTTACTTTCGATACAGCCTCACTACTAAACGACGGTACCACCTCCTATACTCAGAAAACAACACATTTCTCAATTAGTACCTAATACTCTATGTATTGCAATGGAACTACGAAGGATTTTGTCCTCGTTGAAAGAATGCAAAAACTTATGTCCCGTTATAACCCCGACGTTTTATGTATTCAGGAAACACATTTCTAAATTGACCATCAGTGAAATCTAATTAACATTCTCATCCCATCTCCCTATAACCACAATCTTCGAAGCAATAGCAGTTACCAAGTGTCTAAAAAAATTATCATTTGCAGTTTATAGTAAAATTAATACCTATTTGGAGGTACCAGCCGTTTTAGTAACTTAACGTATGCGGCTTCTTGAACCATCTGACATTAACATGAAATCAAAATTTGACGTAACTTCAAAAACGTGACATCTAATAAATTAGTTACGACGTTCATTTTTGTTGGTAATTTTTTGTTTCGACCGATTTATTAATAATAAATAAGGATGGTCTTATTCTAAATGGGTATAAAATTTACTATATACATTCCCCTGATTATTCTTCCAGTGGAGAAGAGTAAACTGATTTAATATCCCAGTTTCCTCAACCTTATATTCTTCTTGGTGACTTTAATGCCCACAATTCCATTTGTATCTTCATTCGAACATTCGGTTAAGGTAAATTTGTAGAAAATGTTTCAAATGTTACCAACATAAATGCGTTCTAAGCACTTGCTTGATTACACACTTCAAAATTTCACCAGGTACATATTCAAGCCATCTCAAGTTTTAAAACAAATACGACAGGTCCAAGGCTACAAGTCTAGCCGTAGGAAAAGAGAGATGGACTTTCCCACAAGAGAAATGGAGCTAGTGGATATGAAACCTCCGAAGCTCCTAAGCTCTAAGCTGAACTTTTCCACAGAGGAGGAATATCTAGGTATCACTTTTAATAGTAAGTTAACTTGGAATTCTCATTTGAAGAAAAAAGTAAAAAGAGCATAAATATCTTATGAACTATTCTGTGGTACAGGCTCAGAGACTATCCCCTAAGATCGTTAGCTGGATCTAAACGGCCATCATAAGACCCATACTAACCTACGGAGCCGTGATTGGGAATTCGAAACTCAGCTATCCTAAAATTAGATCATATTCAAAGAATAGCATGTCTCAACATAACAGGTGGCAAGAGAACCACACCCACCAGGGCTATGGAGCTAATTCTTAATCTTACTCCCTTGATATTTATATCAGAGAGGTATCTGCGAGATATATTCGAAGTAACGACATATCAACTGTGGCGGGAATTTACCACTTCGATCTCAATGCAACAGGCTAAGACGAACTCCATTACTTCACGATTTATTCTTAATAAACCCTACAAAATAAATATAAACACAATAAGAGAAACGTCAGTGGCAGGTACTATCAACACTAATGGCTCAAAAACTTAATAAGGCTCTGCATGAGGAGTACACGCCAATTCTTTAAACCTCAACATATAATGGGCTATGGGCAAATATGCCAATGTAGTTCAAACTGAACTGAATGACATCTACATGGCTGCAAAAGAGATTTCCGGTAGAAACATCTCGGGGAAAAATAATAATAATAATAATAATAATAATAATGATTTTATTGCTTCTGAAACAATGTTACAGCAAGGTACAATATAATTCTATATATAAACAAAAAGTATTTTAAAATGGGAAAGTTTAAGCGAATCTTAAATACTACACACAAAACATTATTCATTTAAGACAAATTGGCGTAATTTCAATATATTCCAAATGTATTCCGCAATTTTCCTAGCCTCAAAAATTGTGATTTTATTTAAGGCATGAAGCAGTGAGTTCACATTTTCAAGGCAAGGGATATTTCGTTTCATTGTTGTATAAATCGGACAATCAAACAGTAAGTGGAAAATAGTTTCCTTTTCATGAATATTACAAACAGTACAATCCAGTTCAGGGTCAATAATGTATCCAATACCATTTAATGTAAATTTAATTTTAAAATGGAAAAATGTGTGCATCTATACAGATGCAGATAAGCACTACTAGCTCTGAAGAGATCACGTATCATATAAGGGTCAGTACTAAAATGGCACCATGCCTTGTTTGAAGCGTGCTCGGCGAGTTTTGGCCAGCACCAGCCATGCTGAGAGAAGTTATGAGGTTGCCCTACAGTTCAGAAGGCTACTCAAGATCCTCAGTCTCATATATAACAATAGCATAAAATTACGAATAGAAGTTCAACAGGAGCCACCCCTCCATCATCTCATTCAACTCACATAAATAATCATCAACTGCCCTTCCAATTGATCAACTCGACGTTACATAATTATGTCAATGCCCCTTTACTCTTAACGAACTGAAGTATTCCTTGTTTTCCTGCAAAACACAGCTCCCGGTCCCGATGACATCCCATTCATCTTTGAAAAAACACCTCTTCTCAATCTCTCTGAAATATACAACCTTATCTGGAATGCACATAAATTTCTTGACTCTATATCATTCCAATTAAAAAACCTAAAACCTGATTAACCCTCCAAAAAAGTAAGATATTTTCGCCCTATTTTAGTCACATGTACTACCTGCGAACTTCTCAGAAAAAATTATCAATAAAATACTCCTCTGATTCCTATAAAAGTACAAAATTATTCCTTGTTACGAATATGGGTTTCGTCGTCATCGATCTATTTGTGATAATATTGTCTTATTGCAAAACCTCATCTCCTTAGCAATTAACAACCAACATGATGATTTAATTGTCCACTGCTATGGAAAATCCGTTTTCACCATCTGCAAACTTCTACAAAACGCAGTAAATTTGCTACAAGATAGAGCTAACAATCTACATCTATCCTTATCTTCAAGTAAATCCAAAATCATAAAATTTATCTCTACATCTCTAATCTTCTTTAATAATTCCCCGTATCTGTTATATCATTGTAAAATTCTCGGATCTATTTTCGACTGTTGCCTTAACTGGAAGTGCGTTGTTTGAAAATTCGTTCGATATTGTTTACATAATCACATTAGCATAATTTATTGAACATAATACCAAATAGTCAATCTTATGTATACACAGACATAAATGAAGTCTTCACAGCGCTAATATCAGGAAGATTTTGTGGTATGTAGATTACATTGGCTTGGACGATTGTTAAGTTATATTTTTCAAAAAATAATGATCTAATATTGATACTATCACCATAAAATGGTGTTAGTTAAATAATTAGGTAACAATTACTAGCAAAGTTATTATAATAACTGCGTTAGGATGGTCACTGGAAACTGTACCCCGTGGAAACATCTGCACAAAATGGGAAAAGTTAGTGAACCTATATGTGCAGAGAATGTGAAATAAGTGATAAAAGACCTACTCATATACTCTGCTTCTGTGAGAACTTACAAGGACTCAGACGGAAGCACTTTGGAAAGGAATTAATACAACCATTTGAACTACTTAAAATCCCCCCAATCAAACTAGTGGCAAATATAGAAGACACAAAGCTTCTGGAAGTAGAAAATATGGGAAATGGTACAAAGATTTCGTTCAAGTGCATGGGCCGTTGAGCACAACTCAAAGGAATGAATGAATGAACAGCGTTAGGAGACTTACATGTCATGTTTTTGATGGGATGTGATTTCTTAATGTAGTTAGCACACCGTTTTTCCTTTTCGGGTACTAATTCTTGTATTGACTACCCCGCGCGTCTCCCCACCCAGCATCGGAAGTTCCAATCACTACAAACGTACGTAATGACGTTATACATTAATAGAGAAGGTAACTAATAGAAATTGTTTATATAAAAATTAAAGTTGACATTCAATGTTTGGGATACGATGGAACATAACAATATTTGCTTTGATGGTATTAACAACATTCAAGCTTGAATTAGTCATAATAATTATATCAAATTTTGAACCTGACCATTTAAGTATCTTATGTTCATTTTTAACGTCGGTCTATTTCTGCGCAACTTAGGCTAATCACCGACGCCGGGAGCACTCTACCCCTAACCGGAAATTTTGCCGAATCCACTAGTGTTCCAACCAGTGGTAGGGATCTTTATCGAGCCCAACATCCATGGACTTGGGACCTCGGTTTTTCGTCTCATCCGAAAGACGGCATATCTACATTATACCTCGTGCTCATTGGTATAATGCCTGCGAGCTGTGATATGCTACTGACCCTAGTAATCTAAAGTGTTTCGCTGCAGGCTGTACGGGCTCTATGACGGTGTTTCCCCAGTGGTCACCCATCCAAGTACTAACCTTGCTCGACCTTTCTTGGTTGTTATTATCGCATCTGAAGCGTTCCACTACAAAGCTGGGCCGACGCCCTATCTTAGTGTTCTTTTCACGTTGCTGATGTCTTGACTTGATGGTTTCTCCATTGACCTGCTCTCATAGTTGATAGCGTAGGCCAGGTCTGGTCTGGTTTTGCATGATAAGTAGAGTAGACTTCCAATGATTTCTCGATATTGGAAATTAGTATTTGTAGAACTCTTACTTGCTTGATTGTTTTTCTCAGTTGGAGTGATTGGAGTTGGCATTGGTTTTGACAAATCCATTTCATATTCCTTGATGACTTGTTTGCTGTACTTGGCCTGGTTGATGAAAATTCCATATTCATCCCTGGTGATTTCCAGTCCAAGGTATTGAGTTGGGTTTTCTTGAAAAGTTATTTCAAAACTTTTCTTCAGTCCTTCAATCAGCATCTTCATCTGGTGTTCATCTTCTCCAAATAGGATTCCATCATCCACATGGACAGCTAGGAACATCTCTTTTCTTTTTCTGTAGTCTCAGTTTTGAAAATATACTGATCTGACGCTTGTTCCATTGTAATGGTACCTGTTTTAGACCGTAGAAAGCCTTATTAAGTAGGCATATCTTTCCTGGAAGATCGTATCCCTCAGGGTTCTTCATGTATATTTCTTCTTCCATGTCTCCATTCAGGAAAGCGGTCTTCACATCAAATGTCATAATCTTCATATTTGTTTGAGCAGCTAAAGCAAAAAGGAGTCTCAAATTACTTGTCTGGACCACTGTACTAAAGATGTCTTTGAAATCCAGGTTTTCAGATTTTTCCTGACAGCCCCTGGCTACCAATGTTGCTTTGTGTTTTCCATCACATTTTATTTTGAAAATCCATCTACATGTGACAATTTCTTTTCCTTTTGCACATTTTTCATCCACAAGTTACCATGTATCACTTTTTTTAATGATTGCTCCTCTTCTTCTATGGTCTTTTCCCATTCTTCTTTTTCAGGACTTCTCTTGCATTCTGTGTATGTCATGAGAGCTTCATCATCATCATAGATGACATAATCTTGAAGTCTTTGTGGCAGCTTTCTTTGTCTTCTTGGTCGCGGTATGACATTTTGTTGATGGGGATGATGATCTTGATCTTCATTTCATTGATTTTCATTGTCAGGTTCTTCATCAGTTTCACTTTCCGATCAGTCCATATACGGAAGTTCAACGATTTCATTTCTTTCATTGTTTTCATTTTCTTCATGTCTCAGTTCATTATTTTCATCATCATTCTCCATGTTTTCCACTGAGATGAAAGTTCTTTGTTTTTCCTCATTCTTCATCATATTCAGAAAATCAACAAGAGTCCTGTTCATTCTTTCTGAGGTACCGTTGTGCTGTGGCGTGTTTGGAACAGTGTAGTTCAATACAATCCCTTTATTCTTGCACCATGTTTTAAAACTGTTGCTGCTGTGCTCACCTCCATTATCACACCTTATTTTTTATGCTTTCAGGTTGAAATTAGCTTCGGATTTAGTTATGAACTCTCTAAAGCATTCTTGCACTTCACTTTTCTGTTGTAGTAGATATACTTTCACAAAATGTGTGTAATCGTCCACACAAGTCATGAAATAATTTTTGTTATTGCATGAGGGTGGATCTATTTTCCCGCAAACGTCTGAGTAAATGATTTGTAACGGTCTGCTGCTCTTCTCCTTTTAGTATTGAAAGGCATTTTCACTAGTTTAGCTCTGAGGCATTCTTCACACTGTGAGTCACTTTTGCAGTTTTTCACTGTTTCCGGTACACCACTGCATAGTTGAGGAATTTTCTTGAGGTTGTTGTAGCTGATATGTCCGAGCTTCCTGTGTCAATCTTCTTCAGTTGTTAAAGTTGTTAAAGTTGCAAGAGCTTCTTTTGAGTTTTTTGAAGTTTCAACATTACCACATAGAGACCATTTTCATTCTTGTAACCTTGCAGCAAAACTTCATTATCCTTGAAGACTTGGACTTGATGTTTTGTGGACAATACTTCACCATCATGCTCAGTGATTGCACTCACTGACAGTAGATTCCTGCTCAGATCTGGCACATATGTCACATGTGCTTCGACAGTTCCAACAAGCTCACCCGTCATTCTGTTGCCACGTTTTGCCACTTTTATTCTTACATGTTCTTCGGGTATTTCTGTATTCTGAAGAATAATTTCTTGATTTGTGAGATGAACATTACATGCACTGTCAACAACAAACTCACTTTTGTTATAGTCAGCTGTTGTCCTTTTCTCACTTATGTGCACTTCAGTAGGAAAACTTACTTTTTCACTTTTCTTGTCCCTTTGGAAACACTTGTCCTCTCAATGATTCGTCTTCTTACAGGTGGTGCATGTTGGATTCTGTTTGTTTTTCTTTTCTCTGTCCTTGAAAAGACAATTTTCTTCAGGATGATTCCTTTTCTTGCAGATTCGACAGGGTAAGTATTCTTTGATTTCTTGTTGTATCTTTTCGTGTATGCTTTGAACGCTACAGCTTCTTCCTTGGTGTTTCCTTTTAGAAGATCTTCTTATTTTGACAATCTTGACTTCAAATTATCAATGTTTTTGAGATATTCTGCCGCAGAATCCCAGACACTTCTGAAATGCTTGTACTGATCTGGAAGGATAGTCAAGATTTTTGTTATCATCATGTCATCACAAATCTCATCTCCAGCAGTCTTCAGCCTGAACACAATGTTTTGAACATGACTTATGTTAGTCATAACATATTTTGATTTGTCCCAGGTATAGTTGAAGAAATCAGTTTGTAGCTGTGGTTTCTGTTGTGCAGACTGTTTGTCGTAGATGGTCCTCAAAGTATTATACATGTCTTTTGATGTATTACATCTTAAAATGTGTGGCTTGACACGTTGATCAATTGTTTTCAATATATAGCACTGTGCTTTAGCGTCCTTTGTGTTCCACTTGTCGATGTTTCCTGCATTCTCTTCTTCAGACAATATTTCTTCACCACTGACTATTTTGTAGAGTTGTTTTGCACGAAGCATTATTATCATTTCAAAATTCCCAAGTGGGTATGTCTCCGTATTCTTGAGTTTAGGGATGCTAGACAGCTCATTTTCTTCGGTCGCCATGCTGGGCGTGGTCCTCTCAACCTATCTGCTTTTCTTTTCGTGTACAGTCGTTACACGATTCACTTTCTACACCCTATGCCTACAATTATATATATATACACTGTGTTTATTTGAAAAGGACCCACCCTTAATATTTCAGAAATGTGACATATTAGAAAGAAATGCCGAAACACGTCAACTTTCAACTTGAGAGGGACACTTTTTGGCGCTAATGTCATAAACGTCAGATTCACACCCTCCCTACTGGAGATACCACTTGAATGTTTTCAAATGGCATTAGGTATCAAGTCATACCTCATTTAAAAGGTCTGGTGAAGCTCTATCCAATCATTTTGTTTTGCCTTTGATACCAGCCTTCCATTGTTATTTAATCGTTGTTTAAAAATGGCTCTCTTTCAACTTTTATTGCCTGAATATTAACGGTGGTCACTTTGACACATGATTAAATAACAGTTATTTCTTGTTAACAGTTGTCTTTTCAGTATTTGTAAATTTTTTATTCTTTAAAGAGTCTTTCGGTCATAACCAAATACGGGGGCATACGAAAAGTTGAAAGAGAGCCAATTTTGAACAACGATTAAATAACAATGGAAGGCTGGAATCAAAGGCAAAACAAAATGATTGAATAGAGATTTACCAGATCTTTTAAATGAGGTATGACTTGATAATAATAATAATAATAAATACCAAAAATAATAATTCTTCATACACAATGGAGTAGATAGTTATCAAAATCATGTGAAGTAGTTTTATTGTACCTACTAATATAATTCAGTTTGAAACATTTTTTCTGGAAAATTTTATTAAAATAAAAGGAAAATTTTGAACCACGACCTGAGAAGAGTTTTGGCTCGGACATATTAGAATAAAAAAAATTGACCGAATTAAATCAATATAATATATATTATAATTTATAGCTGAGTGCAATAATTTTGATTATTATACTGAATTTAAATTTAAATTACTAGAAAATATAATATTAAAAGCGAATCAGACACTGAAATGAATGTTACCCCGCCATAAATTAGAAAATCAGAATAAATAGTATCCTTAAATTTATTTTCAGAAAAGTCGTCCAAAAAAATTATATATGAAAGCCTACAATCCCTTCCTAAATTGGAGAGCAGAGAAAAAAAATAAATTCATTCATAAACAGGTAATTAATAGTGGTGGACAAAATATGATATTTTACTCGCATATAATCTCTAATATTCACTTAGGTGACTCGCGACAAAAACGTACCTTCGTGAATAATAGCCATTATTATATGCTTGTTGAATAATATACTATTTTAAATGTTGATTGATTTATTAATAATTGACTTCTATCTTCTGTATCACCTTTGTCTAATTAATAGAGAAAAATATTCATTATCCTCTAACCTGTTGGTAGGTTTTTGTAAAATACCTTTTTTGTTTTTTCTTTTCACAGGAATAATAACCCAACATCAACAATAAGGCGCCAAAATTTGATAGGTAATAGATCTACAAGACCGGATTTATTCATATTTTGTTTTGTTGCATTCTGAACTCGTCGCAAATGAAACCTGTCTTAGCTAAATTTGAGGCATATTAGCCTTTTGGTTAATGAACTATCCAGAATACTCCAGTAACAACAAAATTCTCCGGATTCCTTGGAGTCGAGGAATATAATTTTTTCATATATAATATCACAAGAGAAAAAATTGATTCGGAAAATTTTTCGAAAGGTATAAAAGTTTGTTGCTTTTGATGACATTTTTGACAAAATCATGTGCCGAGAGGATCTGAAATATCCGTCAATTTTTATATTTAAATTATATTTTTTATGTTTAAATTTTTATAGGTATGTGAGCGTCATAATGTCATCAATAAAATTTTTAAATAGAAAAGTGGGTCTTGCAATACAACAATTGAAAGTTCTTTCAAAATATATTCATCCATATCAATATATCGAACTAATGAATTTTTGTAGGATGTTAAAAAAATATTCACTTGTAATCTCCCTAGTGCTTGAATTATTGCCGGAAATTTTTGGAGTACATGAATTTTCTGTTATTTTTATGCAATCATCCTGTTTCCTATGAAGATTCATAAATAATCCACCAGCGGCCGCACTAGTGAGGTGTACATATGTTTTGATTTTCCATTTGACAGTAATGTTGTCAGAGATTTAAAGATTTATATATTAATGATATTTTTTACGATTTGTTATACATTACCCAATTTCTTAAATATAACAAAAAATATGAAATTCTTTCACAACAAATTAGACGTATTATCAATAACAATTATTATTAGAATGCATCTGTATATTTTGTAAAGAAATTCGTTTGAAGAGTGAGTCTGCATCGGCATGTGAGTTGATCATGTTGAGATCTTATTATTCAATTTATTCACAGTATGATTTCACCCTTTAATTGCGACTCTGCGTGCTCTAACATCTATCGTCATATACAAGTTGAAGGTGTCTTGTTTCACCTCGATCCACTTTGTTTTTCTGCCCATATCGCACACCGTCTCTTGAATTTTAAATCCATCTCCTTATAGGATTTCCCTTATTTGGAATGATCCACAATACGAATTAAATATTTTTCTGATGTGAGGAATTCACCGATATCGAAGAATCTATTCTTTGTTCAGATAATTTGTCACATCGTTTGTACTTGCTATGTTGCGCATACAAATGGTGCGGTTTTCAATAGTTGAATCTCTAAGAAATGTTCAGCTACAGTATTACAGTATTTTTTATAACACGATCACAGCTGGAAAGTGTAAAAGGTATTTTTATAGCAGCTAATGTTTTATAGGATTTTGAATTATATAAAGTTTTATCAACGACAATCACAACTGTTCAATAACTTGCAAATTCAAACTATAAACGAAAGTTTTGAAATATGTTTCGATAAATATTCTTCATCAATCGAAACCAAGTAATCGAATGACAAACTCTACCCTTTACCTGGAATATATTTTTATAGTGACACATGACAACAAAGAACAGATAAATACCTTTTTTTCTGTGACGGAAAAAACGTTTGACATTTTTTTATCTATATGGGCAGGTAACAAAATATCACTTTTTATGAAATTACTTTTTCTCCGGGAAAAAATTGAGTACTTTTTTCACGGATATATGTTCACATAATTGAAGGTAGATATTTAATTTTAGAATATTTTATTATACAAAGGTTACATTTTCTTCATATTAAAAGTACAATAATTGCAATAATGACAATGTTCCTGGAACTGTTCGGTACAACAGTTGAGATTTATTTTGTTGAAATTATATTCTGTTTTGCTATGGACACAACTGTCGTTGAGTTACCTGGTCGCAAATGTGGTGTTATTTCAGCACTGCCACACATTCTAAGCACTTTATTAGCTATTTCTGTCCTGTGTACTACCGATTCATCAAAATACCCTCCAGCAACGTTGATGACTTCCAACCGCTATTTTTCTTTAGTGTCATCTCCCAGATTCAACTAAAACTGTGGCAGACTATCTTCGAAATGAATGACCTGTAAATGAGTTAGCATTTGAAGTTGAAGAAAATTATCTACTGTTTCAGGTATCTTTTAAAACTGATTTTCACCCACAGCCTGATTGATACATTTTTCAATGCGATATGCATAAAAGAGGCGGCGATCCTTTGCTACTGCTAGACGAAGGGCTATGTACATCCGATAAAATTAAATATATTTTTCAGTAACTACAAATCTCCTGTTTACATCATTCTTTGTTTGCTTAAGTTTCACAATTAATAATGTTCCCGAATCATCTAATGTTACCTGGCTGACTTCACAAAATTGACAACCTTTTGCAATCCCAAATGCAACAACAACCTGGCCATTAAATAAACTTCATCAGGAGCATTACTTACACAATCACTAATGTGTGTAGTCGTAAGTTTTATACAGGTTGTTCAGATTCACTTCACATTAAATTGAACGGAACGTTTGGTGCTAAAAAACCTCTAGTTAGAGTGTCATACACTGCCACATAATAAAGTTGCCATTTATCAAGGCATCCCCTGATTGCCATGACTTCAAGCCGTTAGTATACATCAATTACGCATTTCGTCTAGTTTTTCTCAATTTTTATCAGCGTTTAGTTTCATGTTCATAGTAGAATTAATAAGTTAAATAATATTGTGTTTTTCTAATGAAATTGACTTTCATTTACTACAAACTACGCCAGCGACCTATGGTTTCGAATTTCTGGTAGCCCAGTAAATGAGCTACAACTTTCAGCACACTTTTAATTGTGGATTATCCATAAATTTGGTCCTTCGAGCCGGATTAGTAGCAGCAGTTCATGTAAGGCACATGAGTGATTTACCAAAGAATATCTGTTTTTACCTCAAGAAAAGTAACTGTAAACCTAATTCTCAAAAAATATCTGGAACACAGAGAGGAACTTAAAAATCCCTTGTGGTTTATAGTAAACACCATTCAAGGAAATATATTTGCTACATAACTAAAAGAATATACCTTACACCTTCGGGTAGAAAGGTCTCGATTATATATATATATAATCTACTCTATATATTAGGGATTCCGTCACAATTTGGGCTGGTAAACCCTTTTTTACTACTTCCAAGATTCGGATTTATTTGAATCCTTTCTCAAGGCTAAAATATGAACAAGTTCTAATACAAGTCAAAATTATTAAAATAAATTAAACATACGTGCAAAGTGAGTTTGTACAAATTAAGTAAAACATCTTTTTAAAAAAACATGAAAACATTTTCATGAGTTTAATTTCAAACCAGCCCAAATTGTGACGGAATCCCTAATATATAGAGTAGATTGTTTTCTAACTAGCCGTCAAGACTACCTTTTGCTTCTATATACACCGCCATGGACATAACGCAATTTTTTTATTCCTACGTTTTAATTCGTTTTAGCCCCCCGATTCATATTCTGAAAGAACGAGCGTCAATTTTGAGACACCCTGTATATATATATATATATATATATAACAAATGCATCTCTAAAAAAGAAATATGTAAATTTAATCCATTTATTGATAAATTTGGTACTCTTCGTGTTGGTGGCAAATTGTCTTTTGCAATGTTGCCCATATGATCAACGGCATCCAATATTATTACCTTCTAAACATACACTTGTCACTCTTATGTTACAAAATGAACATGTAACCCTTGGACATGCAGGTCCACAAACAGTTTTATCCCATTTTCGCCTTAGATTCTGGCCTCTCGGAGGTCTCCGCGAGGTTAAAAGAATTTCTCAACAATGTTTAAGTTGCCATACATTTAAAGTATAACCCTTCATGCAAATAAAATGTCCGATTTGCCAGTAGTAGAACAAAATCTGCTAGACCTTTTTCCAGTACAGGATTAGATTTTGGAGGTCCATTGTTTATACAATCCTCAAGGAAAGCACCAGTCATGAAATGTTATATTTCTCTATTAGGCCGGTCAAAATCGACAATAAATTTACAAAACATGATGTAACTCTGATTTTTTAGTATGCTGTTCGGACCCATTAGGGCAAGTATACCCAAGTTTGCAACTCTCAAAAACTTGTTGAAAAATTTGTACACACCAAAAACCGCGAAATTTTTGGCCGTGTTTCAGATTCTGCTCTATATCTCCTGATCTCCGCATTTTTCGCTGACAGTTACTTTATACGTTTTCAAGAACATTGGATTTTTGACAAATCAAGCCTAACCGTAGCTCTGTATGTCAATTGGTTATCGAACTACGGCCCTTTGAAAATATGCCATTTTTACCAAAAATTGAATATTTTAGTTTTTGACCTTCTTTGGACCAAAACTGCGTCGAAACCATTGATCTTACGAGTAAAGCTCGTGGAATATAGTTTGTAGGCAATTTAATCAGCTTTAATCTGTAAGCCTCGTAGTTCTCTCAAAATCTCAAAAAAAAACATATACAATAAAATCGCATTTTTCCAGAAATGTTCCATAACCTTTCCTATCTTTTGTTTTTGGTTTGGTAATGAATCATTTAAAAAAAACGGTGAAATGTATTGTATTGTAAACATAAGTAATCAAATTGAAGTGACTTAATCAATCAGTGAAGGCAGCGTAAAAAGCTGATTTTGGGACGCATCCTGGGCCTTCAACTGTAGGTCTGGTTTTATGGTACGCATGCGCTGGAAGATGGTGAGTGGCTCGACATCGACTCTCTTCTCGCATCGATAAAGGTGATAGGCGATGCCAAAGAGAGGACTTTTTATTTCCAAGAGAAACTAACATTCACAAAATTTTTTCCAACAATTGGGTCCAACCCTTTCAGTCCTGCTTCTCGGGCAGTGTGGAAATTTATAAGAGGGCCACCTACACTGCCACCGCTGATAGATACGACTTTATCTATCGATGGGAACGGTGGAAGATTATTGAACTATGCTTTCAGTTTTCTCACGTCAGAGGTATCTCGTGCAATTTGCGTAGTTCGCATATCGACAAGCAGTTCACTTGTTGTGGAGAAAATATTTATAGTGATTGAATTTATTGTTTGGACCCTTACTTTGTGGAATCTACTGAAATATTTTATAGTGATAACGCTAGTAACTTTTTAGGAGCCAGAAATCAGTTACGTGAACTTCACTAATGGTTCAGAAAACAAGATACTATGGACAAAATTCAGAATTTCCTATCTCCCAAAGAAATAACTTGGGAGTTTATCCCACCTCTAAGTCCACATTATGGCAGTGTTGAGCGCGTTGCTGGGGCTTGGAGTGGGGCAGGGGTTGGTTGACCTGGTGGAGGACTACCTGACGGGGAGTGTGATTGTAGACTATAGAAGGAGGAGATATGAGACGGAGGCTAGAGTGCCCCAGGGCTCGGTTCTTGGACCGACGCTCTGGAAGTGTGTTTCCCATCTCGACCTGAAAAAAAGTCCACATTATGGAGGTAATTGGGAGAGTGCTATTAAGTCTACAAAATATCATTTATATAGACTAATCAGTGACTCTAAATTTACCTTTGAGGAACTGTCTACTATTTTTAGTCAAAATGAGACTATTTAATATTCGCGACCACTTATTCTTCTATCAAATGAATTATCAAATTTAGAAGTATTTACAGCTGGTCATTTTTAATAGATAGTAGTTTAACCTCATTACCCGAAAAAGATGTTTCGGAAATCCAATTAAACCATCTTTATCGCTGGCAACGCTGTTCTCGTAGCCAGCAACTGTTTTGGAAACGCTGGTCTATCAGCTGTAAAATAGACCCAAATGGTAGACTGTTCAGGAAAGCATTGAACTAGATGATCTTGTACTTGTGAAAGATGAAAATACAAAACCATTACAGTGGCCATTAGCACGTGTAATTGAATTCATACCCAGCCAAGATGATAAAATTAGGCTAGTCAAACTTAAAATTCAAACTGGAATATTACTAGAAAAATCACAAAGTTGTCCTCTACCCACAAAAAGTAAATAATTATTTGCAATATCGGTATTTAACCACCTTTCAAAAATCATATGCTCATTAACAATGATTGTTCTGTAGGCATTGTTTCCTTTCTTTTCCAATGTTATTATATTATTTACATTTGTGTTTTGTTACAACCCCACTTATTAAAATTTACATAGGTACAATAAGAAAACATTTTATTTCTTACAAGCCATATTACACCGAGAAAGAGAATTTTTTTTATTTATTATGTGTCATGGAAAATGAAAATGCACATTTTTGCTTTGCTTAAAATGGCCGTAGCACCAGTATGTAAATACCTTTATTTATATATTAAATTATGTAGAAATTTATAATTCTTCAAAAATTGTTCATTTTATGCTCCTCAATTGAGTATTGTAACTCTTTAAATGTGTTAGATGCATAAGTCTTATTCGGTTGCCCTGGTTGCCATGACTTCAAGCCATCAATATACATCATTTACACATTTTGTCAAGTTTTTCTCAATTTTTATCAGCGTTTAGTTTAATGTTTAACTGTAGTAGAATCAATAAGTTAAATAATATAGTGTTTTTCTAATTAAATGAACTCAGAAACCAAGAGTTTCTTCAAAATGTAAAAAACACGTCAAATTTTATTGGGAGAGAGGCGAATTTTTATACAAAATGTATACCGTAGAGCAGTGTGACTTTGCCAAACCGCCTAATATTTTAAATTTAAATTTTATTTTTGTGAGTTGGCTAAACCTCCTTAACAGCACGAGGCGGAATTTTTACAAAATTTGTGTACAAAATATGACAAGCTGTACATTAAAATGCATTTATCAGCTTAATTTACACGTATTTGGGGTTATGTGAAAAACTTTTTTAAGCATTTGGTTAAAAAGGTTTCGAGATTTTGGGGAATTCTTCTATTGTTGCATTTTTGCGGGTAACTTGTTTATATTATATTATATTATTTTAAGACAACTATGGGTCGTCAGTACAAGAAGGAGTTCAATGCAGTTCAAAATAGAAATGTTTCAATTCTGGCGGCTTCCGAATTGTACAACATTCCCAGAAGAACTCTGTGGAATAAGATTAACAGAAGACATATGGGAAAATCCGGAGGTATTAAGGCACTCACAGAAGCCGAAGAAAGGGCTTTTGTTGATGTCCTACTAGTTACAGCTGAATACGTATGTCCGCAGACCAGTTTGGATCTAAGGATGTGTGTAAAACGTTCTTTGGACAAAGAAGGTCGAAGAGCGCCCCAATTTACATTAAACCTTCCAGGAGAGGATTGGTGCCAAAATTTCATTGAGAGATATAACCATCTATTAACCCAAAGGAGTTACCAAAATATTAAAATGGCTCGAGCTGAAAAAACCGACGATCAAATTAATGCCTATTTTGACAGTTTAGAAATAAGTTTGTTCCACCAGGAAATGTTTTGAATTACGACGAAACGAACCGGTTCACGCAAATGCGCAAATGCATATTTAGAAGAGGAACCAAATACCCGTAGGTGATGAATGTATCAAAGTCAGCCACATCAGTAACGGTTTCGATCACCGGCGATGAAGAAAGTTTACCAGGATACGTGGTTTACAAAGCAGAAAGGTTGTATGATCAGTGGACTTTAGGTGGTCCGAGCAAAGCGAGGTATAATCATAGGAGATCAGGATGGTTCGATGGAGTTTGTTTTGAGGACTGGTTCACCACAATTGCACTTCCCTGGGCCAAAAATAAGGAAGGACGAATGCTCCTGATAGTGATATAGAAGTGATAATCATTCATCACATTTTAATGTGAATATTATCACTGCTTGTCAAAGATTTAATATAAAATTTGTCCTTCTACCACCCAGCTCTACCCATCTAACGCAGCCGCTAGATGTTGGTTATTACGGCCTGTAACGGTATATCTGATCATTGTTAAAATATTTAAAATTCACGTTCACGTTGTGCAGTTCCGTCCCTGGCCTAGTTTAATTTCTTTCCCTCTATATCGATTATTTTGTGTGAAAGCATGAAATAAGTAATGAAATAAGTATATACGTTCGAACTGTAAATTCTCTTTCCTCAAGGCTACTGATTGGGTAAAAATACCGGACGTAGGTCTTGGTTTGGGTCGTATGATAGGATGAATTTTTTAAGTCAACGGAATAGAGAATTTCATTCTTTTTCTCGAGCAAACATGAACATATAAAGTCGAAATTAATTAAGTGGTGAAGATCCACCATCTTGCCGTAACGAAGTGCATTCAACATTGAATGAACTTTACCTGGGACAAGGACTTCATCTGAAACCAGGACATTATCCAAAACTTTATCTGTACCTATATCTGGAACTTTATCAAGGACTTTATCTGGAACCAGGACTCTATCTGGAACCATGACTGACTACACCACTCCAGGAAAGTAATATATATCTCACCGAGATTGCTTCTTCAAACATAGAACAACCAAATAAAAAAAAACTCGTTTTTTTTGCTATTTAATTTTTTTTTAAGACAATATACAACTTGTAAATTTAATAACGTTGTTCATAAATTATTTTCCCTTCCAATATCCCAGGATTTGTCGCTATAATGCTGATGTGAGTAACAAATAAACTAGTATTATTCAGGGTGGCGCCCACTTACCTTTCTTAACTTTCATAATTTTTCTTTTATTAATTTCAATAACTTGATTAATAATTAACTTCCTTCAGTACCTTAATTAAAATAAATTTCAAGTAGGATTACCCGAGAACCGGTAAGACTACTCTCTGAATTTTCACTAGTTTGGTCTCAGAATCTACACCTGAGGTGCTCTCTAAACTGAGTAGCCGTTGCAGGCCCCTCAAAGCGTTGCTGGAAAAAGCTCCTTACAAATTATAAACTTCAGAACCCACGAGAAAAAGCACTCAACAAAACCACATTTCCTAATTTATTAAAAAGGCTCGTCGATGATTTAAGATGAGTGATGAGAAAAATATACGAAGTGCCTTCAGGGCTACGGGGATCATTCCATTTATCAAAAAGCCAAACAGTAAGTGATACTCTTTTACAATACTTGAAAGAGACCAGGTCTCCATCTGCATCTACAGTTCCAGGAAGGAAAAAAATGTTAAGGGTAGAACCTGGCCAATCAGTGGGAACTGATGACTTTTTAAGGCATAGTAACATCTGTGAGCCAGGCAAATATGGAAGACGTAAGTGAAACCGAAAGTTTTTTTGAGGATGAAATGTTGGATAGAAACAACAGTTCGGAGGTTTTGGAAGATGCAATTGAACAAGATGACCTGCCTCTTATTTCACTGATCAACCTGAAAAAAACCTCCAATGGTGATTTTGTGATAGTAGCGTTCCCGACTAAGAAACTGTCAAACATTATGTGTTTAGTCCTTTATTTGATCTTAGAGCCATTTTTAAGTTTTTAAATTCACGAAAAGACTGATGTAATGTATTTTATAAAGAATAGACTGATGTTATGTATTTTATAAAGAATAATATATTTCATTTTCCTATAGTTTGTTGTTTTATTCGCCTCTAATCCCTACCTTGTCTTCAACAAACTTTTTTAAAACACTTTTGGTAGGCAAAGACACCCTTTACACTTCCTAAAATTGCTAAGAAGTCCATTTTAAAGGCATTGGCAATCTCACACCAATTTGCGGGTGACTTTGCCAAATATTCAAAAATTAAAAAAAAATGTTGTGGATTTTTTTAATATTTCTAATTACAGCAATCGATAGCTGAAATGTTGAAATTATACATAGTTTATGTTGGACTCATTTAACGAAAAAACGAAAAAATTAGAAGAAAACCATCAAAAGTGGTGGAAAGTCACACCGCTCTTCGGTACTCTAAAATGCAACCCCCCGCAGCCCCGCCTCAACCCCTATTTTTTTTTAAATAGCATGTGTGGTCGAGTGACATGATTTTGAAGGTAATTAATTTCTCTACACAACGCTGGGAGTTTTTATTTATTTATTG
Source organism: Lochmaea crataegi (assembly GCA_947563755.1). NCBI lineage: Eukaryota > Metazoa > Arthropoda > Insecta > Coleoptera > Chrysomelidae > Lochmaea > Lochmaea crataegi. The sequence continues at coordinate 45,442,989 of OX387426.1, read as the reverse complement.
AAGATATTTAGAATTTAACTAATTTACTTGTTGAATATCAGTGATAACACAAAAAAAAATTGAAATTTCACCAAATTAACTAATTTGAGAATTGTCAACTACTGATTAATCAGACAGAATAATTATTGTCAACGCTTACGAGGATGGTATATTATGCTGAGGAAAGAATGGAAATCGTCGAGCAATACTATGGTGCTAACGCTACGGCAAGAAGGTTTAATACCAACCACCCGGAAATAAACTAATAGATAAGTTTGAAGTTAAAAACAAAAAGCACGAAGTAGAACCATACCAATGTGATAATTAATTAAGGTGATTTATTATCTGCCGCCATGCAATTTTCCTGGTTGGTGTTACAGCTCGGTAGAAATTATACTCATTTAAGTATAAACGTTTTTTATCTCAGAAACATACTTCACCAAAAAGGAACAAATGAGCTAAATTTCAACCTACGCTTTCTTTATAAAGCGCGTAGAACAACTAATCAGTTTTTATAGATTTGCATTTAGTTAAGGTAAAGTAATTAATATATAAAACAATCCGTTACGATATCTAACGGACAGATTTTTCTCGACCCACCCAACAATACAACATATTGAGAAGAATTGACATTAATATCCTTTAAGCGAGTTCTGGTTTATATTTAAAATGCCGTCCATTATTAAACATTCCTTAAAAGTATTCTCAAATATGATAGGATTCTTCCTATTACAGTATTATGAAACTTGAGAGAGAAATGATCGTTGGTGGTAAAATAAAATATTCTATTTAGTGAGGTAGCAAAAAGACGTAAAATGTTTTAATCATGTTTAAATATACTATATTATTATTATACTACACTCGTTTTAAGATATTTTACTCAAACCACTGAAACAAATCTCAAGGAGAGATTGATCAAATTTCGGATAGGACAAAATATTAGTTAATCAGGGAAATTTTATTTTTTTGCTTATTAAAAATGACAAAAATGGATTCTAATTATAATTCACATTCTTTGGCATATTATCATGATATAAACGGGGTTGTAGGAAAAGTATAGCGTGTCACTCGTCGTAAACATTTTTTGTCACTCATAAAAGAATATACAACACAGACCGTAGAAATTATCTATTATTTTACTAGTACAATACCAAGGGCTTATTATGGGTTTTGTAATCGAGTAGGTAGGATCTGTCATTTTAATACTTATTTAATTTGACGTCTGTCAGTTTTGAAAATTTTATTGCAAAAATGTCTCAAGAATTACAATGTAACTAATTTTTTTTACTTTTGAGGAAAAAATAGTAAATATTACTCGGAGAAGAAGGTTCCATTATTCGTGTGTCGATCATATTACACAGCCTCGGCAGTAACTTATGACACATATTAAGCACCTTCTACTCCTAGTAATAATAGTAATTATGCGCCAAGGTAGAAAAGTGAGGTATTATTGTCGAGGACCATTAAATTAATGGATCCGAGACATTAATACACTTTTCTACCGTGGCTCATATACCATTTTTTTCACTACTTCACTACTGGCATTTTATTTTTTTAAATATTAGTTTGTCGACTCCCGTTTCACATGACATGACAGCTGTGCACAAGTTAACCTCACATTCTATTAAATGGATTGAGATTTAGTTCTAATCAAGTAGGCTCTGTATTTTTCTACCTTGGTTAATAATGAACAACTTTACTACCTCAACCAAAGTCAATAAAGTTAGGCTTAGAGGCTAGTAGTGAAAAAAATATATTATTAGATATTAATTGTAAAATGTTTGTCACTCCCAAAAAACAGATTTCATTATGAGTATTTAATTATTTGTTGAAGCGATTTTTTCAGACGATGAAACGTTTGATGCTGAAACGATAACATAAGTAAATATTTTGAAGTAAAACAGACCAGAGTTAGCCACCCTGAAAGACCTCTGGGTGTGAATATGTATACCCTCATCCTTCCCAACGAATATTGGAATATAATAAATAGAGTTTATACTATAGTTACTGGCTATATGGAGAAAGTCCATCGGCCAAACAAACAAAAATTCCAAGACTAGGATAAGTAAAACATTGCACTGAAGAATAAGTAATGGGGTTTGCTTAGTGAACATTTTTCGTAATGGCACATGACACAGGGCGATTGATTAGTGTGATAAAGCTCAGTAGGTCTGTTATCATAATAGTTATTTATGATACAAGTGCGTGAAGTGATACTTTTGCGCACGAGTGAATGAAATGAAAGGCACGAGCGTAGCTAGTGCCTTTTTCCTTGCTTCTTATGCACAATAAAATGACCATTTTTGACCATTTCTCGAAAATTTTGACCATTTTTCAAAAATTTTGACAATTATTGACCATTTTTGACTATTTTTTCAAAATTTAACAATTATTGACCAATTTTGACAGTTTTGTTTTGTTGATCATTTTTCAAAAAATTTGACCATTTTTCAAAATTTTGACAATTTTTGAACATTTTTGCAAATTTTAACAATTATTGACCATTTTTAACAGTTTCTGAAAATTATTGACCATTTTTGACAATTTTTCAAAAATTTTGACTATTTTCAACAATTATTTACCATTTTTGACAGTTTTTTCTAATTATTGACCATTTTTTCAAAATTTTAACAATTTTTGACCATTTTTCAAAATATTAACAATTATTTACCATTTTTGACAGTTTTTTATAATTATTGACCAATTTTTATAATTTTTGTCAATTTTTGACAATTTTTGGCAATTTTTGACAATTTTTGACAATTTTTGGCAATTTTTGACAATTTTTGACAATTTTTGACAATTTTTGACAATTTTTGACAATTTTTGACAATTTTTGACAATTTTTGACAATTTTTGACAATTTTTGACAGATTCTGACAATTATTGACCATTCACGTTTCACACTTCTTAATGACAGTACAAAATTATTACAATTACAGAACCTTCGACAGAAAACAAAACACAAAATTATCTAAGGTAACTTAATAAATATACAAATAAAAAAGAGTGTTATAATGATTATCCCATTTAAAAAGCAATGTACTTTTTCGCTTTCTTTTGGGTGTTATAATGAAACTTCCATTTAAAAAGCATTGTTCTTTTTCGCATGCTTTAGACGTATGTATAAAATGTAATTTCACGTATTTATATGAGTTTGTAAATGCTTAATTTTAAAGATGGTCGTAGATAAAAGATATTTATAAAAATTGTACAGCTTAAATATTCATATTTCAAAATTAGTTACAATGTTACAGGGTGGTTCACAGCTCGGTGCCAGATCAAAGTTATGTTTTTTAAACGAAACACCCTATATGTTACTTTAAAACTGAAATCTTCTTAACTTCTCCATTACACAAATAAGTTGTGATCTGTTATACAGGATATTTTGAAAGTTATATCCAATTTCCGTCGAAAATGTAACAAGCTCAGCGCTTTGTATAATTGGATAGGGGTAAACGAATAATAATCTATTGGAGCCCAATATTTTCAATCATTATAAAAATTTTATCTGACACCGAGTTATGGAATACGATGTGGAGGGGGAAGAATGACTTCGGTAGCTCAAGAATGATGTGGTAGATTGCGGATGATACGATATAAAACGAAGAACCAGCCATAAGGCAATTTAAACACATTTTTGTTTATGTGACTTACTTATTAGATAAATATGAGGTTACATAGTCAGATGAACATAAAATATTGTAGAAGTAAAGAATTTCTATAGCATGTGGCAACCTTGTAAGAATTATCGTACTGTACTAGAGAACAGGTTTTTAAGAATTTAATTTAATAAGTATCAACGTCTTGAGGCTTACTTTTATTTACCTGGACTCTTTCACTGACTCTACTTATAACACTTCTTCCATTCTTCCGGCCCTTTCACATTACACATCAATCTCCCCAGCCATGCTGCCCTTACTTTCTCCTTCTATGCCGCCTTTAACATGTGTGTACTGAAGGATAATTGACTATCCAACCACACCTATAGATATTTCACAGACTTCTCCATACGAATTCTCCATCACCCGCACTTCCAGTCCGCACCGCTCTATCTTGTGCACAGTCTTCCTACACATCCTCTTCGCCTTTCTTTCTATATCCGCCTCTTATTTTGCCGTACATACCAGACACACATTATCCGCATACACCGTAATCTCACGTTCCTCTTCACATACTATCCCACAAACCTCATCAAACACACACTTCCAGAGCGTCGGTCGCAGAACCGAGTCCTGGGGATCTTCAGCCTCCTTCTCATACCTCCTCCTTCTAGAGTCTACCATCACACGCTTCGTCAGGTAATCCTCTACTCCAAGCCTTAGCAACGAGCTCAACACCGCCCGTTTGCTGACTGTGTTGAACGCGTTCCCGACGTCGAAGACCAAGCCCATCACCCTACCCAGCGCCGAGATGCATGATTTTCCATACTGATGGACCTGTAGTCCCCCGCCCGCTACCCCTCTCCACCCGCCTTCTTCATCAGTATCACCCTGGCCACCTTTCATCCTTCCGGGAACTCTTCCTCCCTCAGCACCCTGTTGAATAGTTCCCTATTTCTATTTAAAATAGATCATACTGTTAAATTTATTCTTTTTAGATGTATTCGCAACCCTTGTCAAACAGCGAGTGCCTAGCGTAAACACGGGGAGGTCATTTCCCCCCTTGCGCCAGCCACCATGGGCGCGCATGTGCGAGCGGTTGAATGATTGTAAGAGCGCCAAATTTGAATATTTTAAACAAGATCTAACCATACAAAAACAATATGTTTCTTAAAATGTTATATACCAATTCCTAAATATAAGTTATTTTTGAAGTTAACTTTAGTGTTATTTAAAAAAAAATGATGTTTATTTGAATAGCAATATATTCTACAGTAGGTTTCTGATCCTGTGCAGCTATAAATATTCAATTTTAAAATACTTAAGATTGTCTTTTCAACATTTGCAATTATAAATGTGCGTAACTGCAAAGTTGCTTCTGTACTAAAAGTCTACGATAAGTACAAAGCGCCAGTTTATCGCATTGTAAAACTGGATCAAAATAAAAACGCGCATGGAGCAAAAAGCAAAAACAGACCGAGTGACAAGACAAAGAAATCCCAAGTTCGTTGTCCTTTTCTGAACTAATTATTACACACATTGACAATCGGAACAGAATAATATATTAATTCTTATTCTTATTTTCAATTAAAACAATAGGTAGAATAATAATTGCAAACGCAAAATAAGGGCTTGACAAAACGAAATATTCATCCATTGTATTCTGAATACATAAATTTGCGGGAGCCCATACGCAGGAATGATCACAATATAAACAGCTCATCGAAACAAATACATATTCAAGGAATTTTTGTAGCTCTATTTCCAACTTATAACAAATTCAAACTCACTGTTGAATATTATAAACACAAATTAAACAATACATTAAAACAAAATTCTGTTTTTTTAGTGGCACTTTGACCAAGGTAAAATTCAGTAAACACTCTATAAAAACAGATATTACTTTAATTAATTCCAGATGTAAAAAAACACATTCTAACCTATAGAGAAAATATTAATATTAAAATAAAGTAAGAGAAGTATGAATTAAGAGTACTATATCACTATAGTGTGGAGGGAGAGTGACCTTTTTGTATGACCTACTTGAAAAATGTATTATTTAGCACTGTAAACAAGCACGAAATGCAACCTTTTTTCGCACTGGTATAAAATAAAATGTTATGTTTAAATCACGAACACTTTTAATTTTTACTCAATGTGATGCCTTTTGGTCCAATATAATAATATAATAATAAATATTCAAAATAAGAATTAAATTCCCTTGATCTTATTTCAACAAAACGTTCGAACATTTCATTATTATATAAATATAAATTAAGAAGGTTATTTAATAGAAAGTCAAGTTCAAAGCGTGAAGTAAGTCAAAACAGTAATATGTTTATTTGTTTTATTTGAACTTGACTGGTTATATAAATATGCATTCAATATTTATTATAGGAGAAGTTGATTTAGAGTAAGTCATGAAGAACATTCTATATAGTCGAATGGTCAGAGATAAGTTTTCTTTAACCATTAAGTATAAGTATGCTATACGACTAGATACTTATGTATATCATTAGCAATAGTAAATAGTGTAATGTATTATAGTAAATAAATCAAACATATCCCAGAGCTAGAAGTAGTTGTTTCAATCCCTTGAGATGATCCTCCAAGCTACCCGCAACACCACCGATTCAGAGGCCTTTCCACACCTTTAGTCTACCAACGTATCCATTGGAGACACATCCATTACATCAATTAGGTAATTATACAGTATGGTGCAAATGGAATGAATAAATTCATTATTTCGTAAGCCGATTTTTATTTTTAAATAGGCACTTCGTCAGATCACTTTTTTATTTTCGACGCCATCTATGTAAGCGAGATAGCATCATCAATACAATTTTTAAATAGAAAAGTGGGTCTTGCCATACAACAATTGAAAGGTCTTTCAAATATCTATTCAACCCAGTGGCGGCTAGTACATTGTTGCAAGATGATGCTAGATTGTATAATAGCTCTGATTATACGCACCGGTTTCAGGCGTACGGACCGTCTCCGGTTTCAGACAGAAAGTTGTTTTGATTGTGGAATAATTTTTGGTCTTACTTATATATTGTTTAGAGGAATGCCGGGAGAAAAAGGACCGTAAAAATATGGAATTGGATCCCGTATGGAAGAAAAAATAGAGTCAAGAATAAACACCCCAAAACTTATCAGAACTTTAATGAATAAACTGTATCGCGCCCAACGATGTGTGTCCCGACAGGTTCCAACTTGCATCTAGCCGGACCGTTTAATTTTGGAAACCGCAGGCACGCATGCGCATTTCATTTCAGTTTGCCTTCCCCTACTTTATCGAGAATGACAAGGAAAATAATTGAAGAAGCTATACAGATGGGAAAGGGTGAATGGAATGGTTATTTTTCCTTACCCTTCTTCAAAAATTAACCAATGATCTGTTTGCCTGCGGGTTACAAAATTAAACGCTCCGGCTACACGCAAGTCAGGTTCCAAAACTCGCCTCCCCCTCGGCCCCGTACAGCACCGTCCTTCTACCCTTGCTCGGTACGTCTGTTAAGGGCTGCTTACAGAATCGAAGAAGAATTGTAGCGGAAACTGAAGAAAATTTATTTAGAACCCATTTATCGAAAATTTCGAAAATTAAAAATACAAAAAAAATAAAAACGGGTCAACCTTAATTTAAAAAACGCACTCATAGGCAGTGCTGCAGAGCTACCAAAAAATCTTCTAATTAACTAAAATATTCCCTTTTATCAAATAAAAAATTTATAATACATTTTGTAAGGCATTTGCATTGTCATAATGATAAAAAAACAAGCCACTGAAGCCAATAACAAACAAGCGTAAGTAAAGTCCACAAGTGGAATAAGTAACCCATTTCGCGCGATCGTTGATATTTTATATAGCTGAGCAATACTAACGTGCTCTGCGAGCACTTTAAACTTGAATGTCTAAAACTGAGCCGTGATCATGTGTGATTTTCCCTCTTAGAATCGCTGCATTCAGTCCAGCGCAGCGCGAGGCATACGGCACGGTTCGATTTAAGTCCCGAGTGCGGGTGTTTTTGTTTTTTGTGTATTGTTGACAATCATTATATAAACTGTGAACTATGGAGATGGTCTTCAATTTAATTAATGTAAAGAGATGTTTTAAATATTCATATGAAGAAAAGATAGAATTCAAAGCAAAAGATAGGCCATTATCAGATATCACTATTTAAAAAACTAGTATGAGTAGAGGAATAAGTTATACACGTGAATTTAGTAAAGATATTTATTCAAAAAACGAATGGATTTGTGGATGTAACAAAAAAATGCTTTATTGTTTTCCCTGCTTACTTTTTGGTGGCGATAAAACTTAGGCGGAAATAGGAGTCGCGGATCTAGAACATTTGAGTTTGGAAATGAAAAGACACGAAAATTCTAAAAGCCATCTTCATAATTGTATGGAATTTGCGTTACTAGGTTCAACTAATATTATGGCTCAATTAGATTCGGCTTATTGGTTAAATATACAGAAACATAATGAAAACGTATCGAAGAATCGATATATTTGATCAAAAATTAATAATTATGTTAAATTTTGTCGAGCTTTTGAATTGGCTCTTCGGGGACATAATGAGAGCGATACTTCCGAGAATCCGGGAATATTTCGTGGGCTTATCAATTTTTCGGTTGAATTAGATGCAACTAACGCTAAGTGAGCACCTGAAAAAATTCTTCGGTATTTAAAGGCGCTTCCAAAGAAATACAAAATGATCTGTCACAGTGCATGCTTAAAGTCTGTCATTAACAAATAATTGAGAAAATTGATAATTCTCCATTTATGGCGATCATGGCGGACGAAACGACGGATGTTGCTGTAAAATCTCAAATGGTAGTTATATTTAGGTATGTTCGTGATGATGAGCCAATTGAACGTTTTTGGAATTACATAATTCCTGAAAAATGTGATGCAGAAACAATTAGCAAAACAAATTTAAGTTTTATAGATCCTTCAATTCAAAATTAACCTAACCAACTGATTGCACAGAGTTACGATGGAGCAGCGGCGATGAGCGAACAACACGCAGGCGTTCAAGCATCAATTAAAAAAAAGTACCCTTTTGCCCACTACGTACATTGCTATGCCCATCAACTAAATTTGATTATGTCTAAAGCTGCTTCTGGAAACTCACTTCCCAGGATCTGTCATGCCTGGAACGACGAAATGGGCGGAAGTACCAACAACACCCTCACAATACGACTGGCAGTTTGCTAGTGCAGTTATTGATAAGGACAAGATAAGGTGGGCCATTTCAAGTCACCAGGACCTGACGGTATAAGACCAGCCCTACTTCAGTGGGGAATGGATATCCTCATGCCGCACCTGGTTGGAATATTCAGAGCCTCTTCAGGTCTGAGGTATATTCCCAGAAAGTGGAGAGAGGTACGAGTGGTATTTATACCCAAACTAGGAAGGATGGACTACACCTTACCAAAAGTATTCCGACCCATTAGCCTCACATCGTTCTTTTTAAAAACAATGGAGAGGCTATGTGAGAGGTATATAAGAGATGAAGTGCTAGTTCACAACCCACTTCATCCAAATCAGCATGCATATACTCTGGGAAGGTCCACTGATTCGGCCCTTCACCAAGTGGTTGGCAGAATCGAAAGATCATTGGACAATATAAAGAATCCACCCTGGGAATATTCATAGATATTGAGGGAGCGTTTGATAAAACAAGCTTCCCAACTCCAGGAATGTACCCCTGGTAGTGGGAGAATGGATACTCAAAATTCTCTCTAGTATAGCAATAAATATCAATGTAGAAGACATCATAGTGAGAGACTGGTCATGAGGGGATGTCTGCAGGGAGGGGTCTTATCACCCGTTCTTTAGAACATAGTCCTGGATACCCTGATTAATCACCTCAACAATAATGGATTCTACACAATCGCATACGCAGATGACATAGTTATCTTGCAGACCGGAAAATTTGTGAACACACTGTGCGATAGAGCGCAGGATAGACTCAAATTAATAGAAACATGGTGTAAGGAACACTCACTGGCGATCAATCCCAAGAAGACTGAGATAGTCCTTTTCACCAGAAAAAGAGCATTATCGGGCTTAAAATCCGCCGAAATCTTCAATAGCAAATTAAACTTCTCTGAAGAGGTGAAATACCTTGGTATTACCCTCGACAGGAAGCTAACATGGAACTCTCACCTACAGAGCAGAGCAAAAAAAGAATATGTGGCTTTTGAGCAATGTCGGAAGACAGTGGGACGCACATTGGGTCTTTCACCCCGTGTGGTCACCTGGATCCACACTACAATCATAAGACCTATGCTAACGTACGGAGCCATTGCATGGGGACCGAAGGTTCTACAAGCAAGGGGCTGTATGGCTTGTTTAAACATCACAGGAGCCATGAGAACAAGACCAATGGAATTAATTAATGGTATGGCCCCTCTGAACTTGTACGTCAAATAGGTTGCGTTAATGGCCATGTTACGATTGCGTACGGCTGGTGTAAACCCCGAAGTAGGTGTGGGTCAATTGAGGCTAAGCCTATGGCGAGAAGTGCTTACTGCGCTACCTCAGCTGCAGGCGGCCAATGATGCAATTGAGCCCAAGTTTACGTTCAATAAACCCTACAAAATACAAATAAAACAGAACACCGAGTCAGATGCTGCAAATGCATACGCATATATACAGACGGCTCAAACACCAAAGAAGGCTCAGGATGTTGAGTTTACTCCAGATCACTTAGCCTAACAATTAAGTGGGGAATTGGAAAAAATACCAGCGTGGTTTAAACAGAACTGGCTGGTATCTCAATTGCCACAAAAGAACTAACCAGAAAAGGAATTCCTGGAAAAAACATAACAATATGCACTGACAGCAGACAAGTCCTATTAGCCTTGAACAGACAATGTGTTACATCAGTGCTAGTATTAGAGTGCCTCCAAGATTTGTCTAACGCCTCGGTAGATAACAATATTATCCTGAGTTGAGTTAAATGGCACGACAGGAGTAAAGGTAATCGCATTGCCGGTTTTTTAGCCAGGGAAGTGGCTGGACTAAAAATTTTAGGACCCAGTGACACCTACGGCCTGACGACTTCGACAATTGCGGAACTACCCAAGCGTTACAGCCATGCTCAGTCCCTAAAGAGCTGGGATGGAATCAATGGATGCAGTCTTGCCAGGATCACTTAGGGCGACCCTGGGAAGCTGGCGCCGAAGAAATATTTGGCGATGACCAGGAAAAACCTACGCTTAACAGTAGGATTTCTGACTGGCCACTGTCAACTAAGGAAACACCTCCATACTATTGGGCTAGTGGACACACCTCTATGCAAAATGTGTAAACAAGAAGATGAAACTGTCAGGCATGTCTAATGTGAGTGCCCGGAGCTATCGTCAATGAGAGAGGCGTGTTCGGTGACTCTTGGCCTACACCTGCCGATACAAAGGAGATGTCTCCTAGTGACCTGTCCACCTTCCTGAACAGGACAGGATGGACAATGACCTAGGAGGACAACTCCTCGGAAGGATGTACAATGGGTCACATGTGGCCTTAGTGCTGTGGGCCTAAACTCACCCTCCCCACTCTACAGATACACAGAAAGCTGCTTCTGCAAATTCGCAGGTACGTGTATTTTTTGGAAATTCACAAGATATTCCTGGCTTTTTTTAATAATTCACCCCAACGAGTGGAAGTGTTGAACAAGATTGTGAACAGAAGGATCCCCCACGGCGCTACAACCGGTTGGAATTCTAATATCAGGACCATTAATGTGGTGTACGAAAATAGGGACTCTCTTATTGAGTGTATGTATGAAATAGAAGAACAATTCTCCAACAACACAGTCTGTAGAGCAGCCGCCTCTATTCGCCGTACATTATGATCCAATCTTCAATTTTTGGCTGACTTTTTTTCCATCATGTAATGCCCAACGTAGATATATTATTCAATCAATGGCAGCAAAGACAAAATGAACCCACTCTAGTTAAAGACGCTATCGAAAATTTTGAACGCAGTATAAGCATCAGATATAATAAGTAATGAGTCGCCACTATCAGAAAAACGCAAACGTCCAAATAACAGTAGATTTGATCATCGGATTTCTGCTTAAGAGGTGTGATGTTATAATAAATTGTTCAAAAGATCGATTTCATTTTAAACAGAATCTAGTAGTGGTATCACTTTTCTTTTCGGAATACTCGGAATAGATCATTGCGGTTAATTTCCCGAGTACAAACTCACTTCCGCATATTCATATTATCCCACACTTCATAAAGAAAGATTACGAACTGAACTGTCTGTTATTTATTCAAGAAATGATTGCAGAACCATAAAAGGCGCACCTCTCCTAAATTTTTTAATAAAATCAAGGAGATAAGTTGAAGGAGACTAGAAAATTATTAGAAATTGTGATAACAGCTCCCATGACAATATCAGAGGCCGAACGATGTTTTTCAACACTGAAACGAATTCAAACATTTCTTAGAAATTCAATGACCGAAGATCGTTTAACTTTAACAGCTTTTTCCATGTTATCTATTGAAATAAAATTTATCTCCGAAATAGACAATTTTAATGACAAAGTGATTACAACATTTTCGAACCGAAAAGAACGTAGAATAGACTTAATTTATAAGAAATAATTTGTTAGAAAAGTAGTGCCTAGAGATTCTTATTTTCTGCGAGCCGAAGATAACGTCGAATAGACTTAACTTATGAGAAAATAAAGTCGATGGGAGAAAACCCCCTTACAAGGTAAACTTTTTTAAAAAAAATTGCAGAACACCTTAAAATTTTTACCATGAGCCGCCACTGATTCAACCATATCAATATGTCCAAGTTTTTGGTTTGTTTATATTGTCAAAAGTAGCACTAATGAACAGATTTCCTAATTTATCAAGTATTGTTATGCTGCATTTATTAATACCCAACAATAAATCTGGTAAAGGCCGTCACTAACAATGGAAATATGTCTAAACTACTTTTTACATTAAAAAAAAGTTACCTTAGCAAAATTATTTTATTGACGTTCAACATAATTGTAATTGCAAGTGTTTAATGACTTTGTAATAGACGAAATCAAAAACTTTTTGACTCTTTTATTAACATGAAGCCGACTGAAACGGAGATAATTGGAATTCTAATATTAATTGGTTGTGGAGATAAAACCCGTACGCAGTTAGAAGTATGTACCTACGTTATTTATTAATAAATATCCCAACCGAGAACCAACTACACAGTCCACAGTAAGCAAACTTGAGAAAAAATTTAAAGAAACGGGTCATCTAAATTAAAGACCTTCCTAAACGTAGTAAAAAGGCAATACCTGAAAACAAGACACTATATGTTCTGCCAGCCTTTGGAGATAATATAAGATAATCCCATCCAGCTCATGGCAAGTAGCGCTAGACAATGAGATTGGCCATCAAACAGTTCTTAGAACGCTAAAAAAGGAGAGGTTCTATAAAGTAAACTTAGTGCAAGAGTTAATGGAAGCAGATTCTGATAGACGGGTTGAATTCTGTGAAATCCTAATGGATAAAAATAGCATAGACTCAATGTTTAAAAAAATGTTATGTCAATCGTCAGACTTTCCGTTATTGGGCTACAGAAAATTCACACTGGATATAGAAGAACCGTACTCAATACCCAGAGAAATGAGTGTTTGGGCTGGAATAATAGATAATAGGACCATACATGGATATTTAGAGTTTTTGCAAAAATTTTGCTCCCCGAATTAAACCGGCTGTTCCCAAACGGAAATGACTTGTGGCTGTAGCAACGCACTATGCTTTTTTGGTGAGAAACTCCTTGGACAACGTCTTCCCAAATCGGTTGAAAAATCACCGGTTTAAGAAATAATGAATTTATTCCTTTCATTTGGACCATACTGTATAGGCAATAACTGTATAGACAATAACAAATCTACAAATAAGTTCATGCCATATATCAGTGTTTTCACGGTGCCACGAATCTGAGTATATTTATTCACATATTAATTATTAAGAATGTAAATACCTATAAGTTGAGGAAAGATTTTTGGCCATCATAAAAATATGTGAATTTACATCTAACGATGAAATAAAGGTTTTCAAAGAAGCACAACGTCAAACCACAACGTATAATTAACTTCAAATCAGAAGCTTAGCAACTAGTTTCGGTTAATACCATCATCAGGCTATAGAGAAACAAGATTAATGTTACAATTACCTGATCAGAAGATCTCACAATGGTGATGAAAACATTAACATTAACACTTCACAAGTTCAAATTAATGTTTTGTTCCACTTCTTGTGCCATCAACGATGCTGCCAGAAAGTCTTGATCAGTAAAAATATTCGGGTTTAAAGAGTATATCCCTGTGGCTTGAAATCCAGCTTTTCCTTTGCTTATATTTGCAGCTTGTGCATATGCCTTATTGAAAAGACACGCTGCATCATATGGAGTTATTTTAGACATTAAATGTGTCTTCAAATGCCTGTTGCATTCCTGCCTATAAGCAACTTTCAGGGGTCCATAAGAAGACACATAAAGTGGCTGTGTTCTGTGTGAGCTATGAAGTGGAATCGAGAGCATTGCGATGTGGTTTTCTTTGCAAAAAGTAGAGCCTTGAATGAAGATGTGACTGGAGTGGTTGACCAGAATTAACAGAGCATGTGATTCTTGGGTAGGCTTAGCGTATTCTGCGAAATGTTTGAGCCAAATAACGAATATTTCTTCATTTATCCAGCCATTCTTAAAGTTGGTATTTAATGCTCCTCTAATAAAGGTGTCATTCTCTGTCTGGCAAAGATAAACATTGGTGGTATGAAGTTTCCTGCTGCATTAATTGCAGACATAACGGTTATGTTCGTTCGCCACTGATAAGAGCTCCGACTCTTCTTTGTCCTTTTTCGGCGAGCACTTTTCCTTGGTCAGTCACTGTGGTGATATCAATCTCATCAGCAATGTAAATATTGTTTGGAAGGAACTTATATTTTTCCATGAAGTCTCCAAGTTTGTCATAGAAGTTTGTTATTTCTGCCTTGTTGAAAGCAGAAACCCCATTCAAGCTCGTTGCTTCAGCTTTACTTACAGAAACTGAGGGGTTGCGTCGCATAAAGCCGTGTACCCAATCCACTCCAGCGGTTTTGCTGTTTTCATAGAAATTGTTTTTATTATTAGGTTAGTTAGCACAGCATACTTATAAACCACTTTACGCAAGTCTGTGACACTGAGTCCATAATATAGCGAACCCAGAAGCTTAACTTGTTCAGCAATTTCATATTGCTTGTTGCTTGGTGAAAATGGGCCTACGACCTAATCTTGGGTTGCTTATATTTTCGTTTTTTAGTCGATCCCTTAAAGTAGTGTATGGGATGTTATATTGTTTTGCGGCTTGTCACTTGGACATCCCATTATCAATGGCAGTTTTAGCGGATTTAAGGTTTTCTTCCTTCCAAGCCGCTTGGCGGTTGTTCTTTGGTGATTTCTGGACATGTCTATAACAATAAAAAAAGAAGTCACTGAGGGGTAATGGCGCTCATGTGAGCGGGATAACCCCAAACGGTCGTTTTGAATTTAACTTTAAATTAAACAAACATAGAAAAGAAATTGTTGAAAATTGAATAATTCATAACAAAATAGAATGATTAAGTACCCAGGAAAGCTATATTAACAATTTAATAAGTATCAAAATTCTAAACTTACCGAAAAAAAGATCGTGACGAGCGCAGCCGCATACAAACAAACGCACTTCACTATCGCTCCTGCGCGTCGCTACGTTTTAGAGGCCCACCTCTACCCCGTTTTACGTATGGTGGCATGTTGTTAGGCAATATTTTCATAGACTTCTAGAGGTGCGCGCCCTTACCCGGTGAGCGCCATCCACCCTGCTTACCCTAATGAAGCTAGTGAAGTTGCAGTTTTGGGACATGTTTATCTAGATCCTACGTTAAGTACAAGGCAATTAGCATATGTGTATGGGATCAATCGAATTAGCATTCAAACCATTTTGAAGAAGAACAAATTCCATCCGTATAAAATACATTTAGTGCAGTAACTGATTTTTGCCGTTTGCAATTTTACGAAATAATGAGTGAGCGAGCAGCGAACGATCCACAGTTTCTTTTTAATATCTGTTTCTCCGATGAATGCATCTTTTTTATTAACGGTAGTGTAAATCGTCATATTTGCCTCTACTGGTCTGATTCAAACCCAAGAATTTTCCAGGCGGTGCATACACAGCAACCGCAGATATTAAATGTTTGGGCTAGCATTTTCGGTGACCGGCTGGTGGGTCCATATTTTTTACCTGGTAATCTGAATGGCGAAATGTATTTGCAATTACTGGAAGATGCTGTTGACTCTACCTTGACCGATATTATTGAAAATGACCAACAGTATAGTGAAGATCATCCAATGTTTCAACAGGACGGTGCTCATCTGCATTATGCTTTGATTGTTCGTCAGTATTTAGACCAGCATTTTCCTCGTCACTGGATTGGGAGAAGAGGTAGCATTGAATGGCCACCACGGTCACCAGATTTGTCGCCCCTTGATTTTTTTGTGGGGATACCTCGAAAGTAAAATCTACAAAACACAACCAGCCTCTTTAGAAGATTTGTGAAAGTAGCGAAGTCAAAAATACCGGAAAAAAATGTACCCCTTTGATCAAAAATCGACGGATCTCTGCGTTTTTTTTAAACTTTGACGCAGTTCCTGATAATGGCTCTGTTTCGTTTTCATCTGGCCACCCTGTATATATTAGCCTATACATTTCTAGTGAAATGATTGGCGCTCCATTTTGGAGCTCTTATGCTTCCTATATTGCGGTGAATCACCCCGCTTTGTTCTCTGATGACTTTTTCTTTTATAGTTTGGTATGTCTTTTGCCTTGTCTTCACATTGATGATTAAGTCAAAATGCTTACCCCACATGATGGTATTAACCGAAACTAGTTGCCAACCTCATATATGTTGTGGTTTGATTTTGTGTTTGTTTGAAAACCTTTATTGGATTTTAACCACATTTGAGAAATGTATGAGCTAGATTTAACGATGAAATGCTTGATTCTACTCCCCACTCCCCCAGAAATTTATGTTTAAGCAGCTGAAACAATGAAAGGATTGATTGTTGATATACCAACCTCGTTTACTTTAGAAGTGTAATTCAATGTCTGTCGGGGCATATAGCCCGAGAAGTAGTTGTTGCTTCTTAGTGGACGGTCTGCTCTTTGGAAATTTATTTTTCTTATTTGGTAAAGCGTTTAATACCATTGAACTATTATTTTTTGACGTCTGCACACATCAACTTTATCACCCCTTTCCAGAAGGTTCGAAAAACGGTTCTAACGCCAGTTGGAATGAAGCTTATATTTAATAGTAAAATTCGTAGAATTTTGTATGGTGAAACTCGGAACGTCATTTCTTTTTAGTAAATTGTCTGCTATAGAGCTAGAAAAAAAAACAGTAGATACATTTTAAACACTATTGGTTTTCAAAGTATTCTCCACGAAGAGAAATACATTTTTGCATCTTTTGCAACCAATTCTGGAAGCAGTTATTCCACTTGCTTGTTAGTACATTAAAAATAGAGTCTTTGAAGGCGTTGACTGCATCTTCTGGGGAATGGAACCTTTGACCAAGCAGTTCATTCTTAATTTTTGGAAAAGTAAGACAGATGTTAGGACGTATGTGATGCCTTTTGGCCTAATATAATAATAAAATCAAATAAGAAATAAATTTCCTTGAAACTAATTTCATTGAACGTTGAAATATTACATAAATATAAGTAGCGAGGTCGACAGGTACGGAGTCAAGTTCATCACGTAAATAGACATTTATTAGTAAATATACAGATAATAGTAAATATTAAATAAACATCGTACTGAACTTGAACCGGAGTATAAATATACATGTGACAACACAATAAAAGAATCAGTAACCAGTAATCAATAATCGAAAGTAATCCATATTTAGTATAATTTAGTTGTAGTCATTATCTTAGATACTTATATAGAGTTAGTAATCTAAAGTAGTTGTAATGTGTAGATAATAATACAATGTGTTAATAAATAGAACTTATCCCAGTGCCAGAAGTAGTTGTTTTATTCAAGTAAGTAACCAGTAACCAGCAAAACCACCAATTAAAGAGGCCTATCCACACCTAATCCCCAACATTACACGTAGGACGGGACTGTATGGAGGATGGTCCACCAATTCGATTTTTCTTGCTTTAAAAACTCAATTGTTTTTCGAGCTGTGTCTTAATGATGGATCATTCGTCGTTGGGGGTTAGTTTTTCGAAACTCAGCGATTACTTTCGGCAAACAAATCGATATGTACCAACCACCAGTAACAGTTATTTGATCTTGCAGAGGAATTGTTGATACATGACCTGCTTTTGAGACAAATGTCGCCATCATCTTTTTAGAAACACTTCGAGAACGGATAACTTTCGTAGGTTTTGGTTCATCTTGGAACACCCAAACAGCCGACTGACGTTTATTTTCGGGTTTATAAGAGTAAATCCATAACTCATCACATTTGACAATACTATATTGTAACGGATTGAAAATACAACAGCATTCAAAATAAAGTTTAAATCTACTAAAAAACTTAGCAGCAACTGAATTTGATAAGAAGTATTGATGATTATATATGATCATTGATGATTATATATGATTATCATGAAATAATATGATAGTAAAATATCTATGTATGATTTATTATAAAGTAACTGATAATACTTACAGTTTATACTAGGTACAATTGTCAAAACTATCTTTTCATATTTTTTAAAAATATTAATTGTAAGAAAAAAGGGTGGAAATACATTATTTGGAGTCTTCTTATAAATTACTGAAACAATTCAAAGTCTAAGAAGTCCTACCTCCAACACTAGAATCGAAAATTCTTATCCGCCAAGACCTCAGTTGTGAACCTAAAAAAATAAACTATAGTAACACTTGTAAATAAAAAAGAAACACATAAACTGCACTTAAAGGGTGCAAGGACTGTTATAAAAGGTTTTTTGAATAACCAAAATGCTTTAATTTTCGAAAATTTAAAAGAAATCATTTTGACAAAGAGAAATTTTTAAAGTGTGATTTCTACGTCTAGAAGAGGTTTTAAGATGTAGGATTTGTACATTTAATATTATGTTTTATGTAGATTATAATTATATGTGTAAAAAAGGCGTGTGTGAGAAAATCAAAAATACCAAAATAACTTTTAACCATCCTCGTATATCAGTTTTGACACAAATTTCATTAAAAAATTTAACATAGTGACCTGTGACTTCCAATATCGATAAAGTAGGGAGTCAACTTACCTTGACTTTTGACAGAATGACATTTTGAAGTTTAAAAGTGTGGTAAATTTAAAATTTTTCACGTGCTGAGAAATCAACAAGATTTCTTTTAAAAATCTCACCAATTTGTTTATGGACGACAAATTTTTCTTCCTGAAGTGAGAAGGAAAGAAAATAGATTGGAATCCGATGCTATTTCCCTGAGCATCTAAAGAAGAAGGACTAAGAAGAAAAAATAAGGTACCTAATTATTTCTTCCTACTATATAAAAGAAAAAGAAAGTTAATTATTAAATAATAACAATACTATTTTAAACAGCTCTAGCTATGAAAAAACTCTAGATAGAGACTTAAAGGCCATAATAATAATGAAAAAGACAAACAAAAACAATAAATGCATTTAAACTGGAAAAAGCAATTAAAGAAGATTTGACATATTCATTATTTACTGTGGTATTTATATTTTCATGTATTATTATTAGATCTATCTATTTTTTTCTTTTGCTTATAGACTAAACAAGTTTCTAGTTTTCCTTAATGAATAAATAATCTACTAAAATTAATTTCCACTTTCCTTGTTGGTCGATAAGCAATTTTTCATCATTGATTTTGTACTTATATGATAACCATTGTTTTTGTAAACACTTCACACTTGCAAACTGATTTCTTGAATTTAGCAATTATTTTTACTATTCTTCAAGTGTGGAAGGGATGGTAATACATCATACATAATTTGCCACTGTCTTATATTTAGTTTATCAATAAAAAATATGATATTTCTTCGTTTAATTCAACAACTTGTCTATTATTGAACAGCCATTTTGGAGATAATTAATAAGAGAGCGTAGAGCGTTGACTCCAAACACAACTAACGAATCTGACTGAGATAGTTAGTTTTGTGTTTTATCAGAGTAAGTTACAGGGTTGTACTGAGAAAGGAAGGTCAGGTAAATTTAATAAAATTTTAATAGGTGGAATTATATAAAAAACTAAAAAGATCATTAACTGTATTCAATACTTCAAATTTATTTTATTTTAAAACAAATATTGGCGCCCAACTATACAACACAATTCAATAATCAATTTAATAAATAAAAAATAATAAACCCCATTACCCCATACACACATAATAATATATATATTTTTTGAGTTTCCTTCGTTAAACCGGTTTAGAGTATTTTGACACGAATTGACTGTAATTGATTTCTGTTGTTTCGTCAACAGATTATACGGTATCCAACGAGAAACTAATTTTTTACAAATAATTCTTCATGTAAAATTTTTTAAATTGTGGTCTTTGAAATGTCCAATGATATTCCAATTTCACGATATCTGACATGTCGATCTTCTTGGATCAGCTTACGTACTGCATCGATGTTTTCCTGAGTGACTGCCTTTGTTGGTGGACCTGTTCTTGGATCGTCGCTAAGATTAATCCGTCCAGGTTTAAATTCTCCATGCCAACGAGCAATTGTCGACTGATGTGGTGCTTCACTGCCGAAAACAGAAACCAACAGGTTTCACTCGATCCATAGACACTTTGGTATCAAGTATCAAGAGTGTCATCGTCTTGTCGTCTCGATCAATGATTTCGTATGGACCAGTGTATGGTGGAACCAATTCTGGAAGCAGTTATTCCACTCGCTTGTTGGTACATTAAAAATATAGTTTTTGAAGGCGTTGACTGTATCTTCTGGGGAATGGAACCTTTGATCACGCAGTTCATTATTAATTTTTGGAAAAGTAAGAAAGTCGGTAGTACTTAGGTCGGGACTGTATGATGCTTTTAGGAAGGGTCCTTCTTTAAAAAAACATGACTGCATTTCGAGAGTTCCTTGGAAACAAAAACGCCATGTTGACAATGTCTTGATGCTGGAGCTGGCCGTAAGCGTGACATGAATTCACTCAAGCTTGAAATGATGTGGGGCACGTGTTTAGATGCTGGAGGAATGATAAAGTGCTGAAGAAGTTGGAGAGGAAACTAGGGGAGGCAGTGTATTGGGAGAACATGGTGGATATGGAGGAGGAATGGATGGAGGTAAGTGGTGTAGTGGAGAGCATGATTAGGGAGGGAGAAGGACTCGATATGGCATGGGAGGTAGCAGTGATAGATAGGGAGAAGACGACGGTGTGAGCGGAGAATGTGCGAGGGACCGCCGCCCGTCTCGAAGTATGCTAGGGTAGTGATTCCGAGGCGGGGCTTGGCTGGTCCCTTGGGGATGAGTCCAATACTGTTTGGGTTCGAACATGAGTTTCCCACCACGAACCAAAAAAAAGCTTGAGAGTTCAAAAGGTAAACGAATAGTTTCTCCATAAACAATCTGAGAGGAAGTATCCTTGATATCTTCGTTAAAAGCAGAAAGAATTCCAAGTAATACGAGGGGCAAAGCATGATCCCAGTCGATGTCATAATGAGCCATTACTGCAGCTTTCAAGTGACGATGTAAACGTTCGACTCAGGATGCCAGCTTGTAGTGAGATTATGTCGAATTCCAAGAAATTTTACGAAGTTAAATTGTGCTCCACGATTTGAGGTTATAGTTTGAGGAAAACCAAAACGAGTTATCCAGCAATCCAGAAGAGCGAGAATCACGCCATCGAGTAAAACGATCGATGACAGTCAAGCAATGTGCAGGTGGAAGTGGTCCAATCAGATCGATATGGATATGAGAAAATCTTTGTGTCGGAGTTTTGAAATTTTCAAGACGGGCATGAATGTTACGAGAAATCTTCGATCTTTGACATTCATTGCAAGCACTAGCCCAATTTAGACAATCTTTGCTCATCGAAGGCCAAACGAATCGGTCGCTAGTTAATTTGAGTGAAGCATTGGCACCAGGATGACTCAAGTTATGAAGTTGATTGAATACGTGATGTCGGAATAACGGCGTGAGAAAGGGTCGTGGTTTTCCTGTTGATATATTACAAAACGCAGTAAGTGAGGATCCAGGAATTGGCACACATTCGATGTGCAGAGAAGAATTTTCTTGATTAATCTTCTTGAGTTCTTCGTCTTCTGCTTGAGATTTAAACAGTAAGTTGTAATCAAGAGGTGCAGAAACAGCTTGAATCCGGGAAAGGGTGTCAGCAACAATATTATCATTACCTTTAATCCATTGAATGTCCGTTGAAAATTCCGCGATGAAAGAGAGTTGATTGAGTTGAACTGGTGGAAATTTTTCACGTTTTTGTTGAAAAGCGTAAACCAACGGTTTGTGATCTATGTGGATCGTGAATGGATGTCTTTCCAAAAGATGACGAAAATGCTGAATTGCAGTGTATATAGCAAGAAGTTCACGATATTGAGCAGACCAAGAACTTTCTTTCGAAGACATTTTATTTGAAAAGAATGCAAGTGGTTGCCAAACGTCATTAACGAGCTGCTGTAAGCATGCTCCAACAGAATTATTTGAAGCATCTGTGAATAAGCCAAGTGGCGAGGGTGGACCAGAAGTGAAGCAGAAGAAATGCAGTTTTTGCATTTTGAGGAAGCTTCTTCTAATTCAGATTTAGAGTCTATCGGTTGAGAACTCTTCAGAAGTGGATTGCTTATTGCGTTATGCAAAGGAGCTTCGTATTTAGAAGCGTGAGGTATGAATTTGCGATAAAATTCCAAGAAATGGCTGTTTTTGGTAGAGGGAAATCTTTACTTGCCAGAACTCGTTCTTCTGGAGAACGGATGCCAGCAGAAGAAATAGTATAACCTAAAAAAATTAACCTCAGCAACTCCAAAAATGCATTTCTGTGGATTGATGACTAGACCGTACTTTGAGAGATGTTCAAAAATAATTCTGAGATGATGTTCGTGTTCTTCTTTAGAAAGAGAGAAAACAAGAATGTCGTCCACGTAAACGAAGCAAAAGTCCAAACCACGCAAAACTTCATCCATAAATCTTTGAAAAGTTGGACCAGCACTTCAAAGTCCAAACGTCATTAATGGAAATTTGAAAAGTCCAAATGGTGTAATGATGGCAATTCCAATATCTTCTTCAGCAACTGGAATTTGTTGATATGCATTAACTAAGTCAGTTTTCGAAAACATCATACATCCATCAATAAAGAAGGTGGCATTGTAAATGTGACAAAGAAGATAACGATCCGGAATTGTTCGAGCGTTCAGCGGGAACTCCAAGTTGAGTCTCTTTTAGGTGCTAAGTGTAGAGGAGAGGACCAGGAACTTTCGGATGGGCGAGTTATACCAGCTTGCATCATGTCATCGAATTCTTTCCGTGCAATTTTAAATTTTTCGGGACTTAATCGGCGAACTTTACTTGTAACCGGAGGTCCAGGAAATGTGCGAATATGATGAACAGTTCCATGTTCAATATTTCGAGGTAAACCTGGTGGACGAGTGATTTCAGGAAACTCAGAAACAAGAGCAGTGTAAGTTGAAGAATCTTGGACTACTTTGACACTGCCTTGCGAAAAAGTTTGAGAAAAACCGTGAGCTTGAAGTCTAGTAGATACATCGATAATGTGTTTGGTACGGCAAACAGGTGAAAGATGATAATGTGCGAGAAAACCTGATCCAATGATTGGTAAATCAACGACGAATCTCCACAAAAAAGTACGTCAAAGGCTTAAGTTGAGATTTAAGGTTATGAAACCGTTAGTTTTTATTTTGCTTCCGTTTGCGGCACATAAATCGTAGTTGACAGGAGAACGACGATAAACAGAACATACAACATAAATCAGAACCAGTATCAATTTTTTTGAATTTTTATCAATTACAACTAGACGGCTACTGGAAGAAGAGCAGTCAGATACCGTCCTTACGGACTGCTTTGGTCGTTTCCCGAAAAATTGCAGGGTTTAATGCAATTTTTAGCATTTTGCAGATATTTTTTGTGATAGCAACAAACTTGTCCTGATTTCTGGTTAGACTGGTCTCGAGTGCAAGATTTGTTCTTTTGTCTAAAATTGCGGTTAGAACTGCGAGGACGTGAGCGAAAAGCAGACAGCGCAGCAGCTTACTTTTGTAGATAAGCAATAACATTTAAAAGTTTATTTTCTGAGCCTTTATCGTTAAGTGCTGCACTTATAAAGAAAGTTGGATTGCTCGGAGAGTCTTCGACGATTTAATCAGCAAGTTTTACAAGTTTATTAAGCGCCAGTTCCGACTGCGTTGTGAGAATAGCACGAACATTGGGTGGAAGTCGTTGTAATCGAAGTTTACACAAAAGGTTATCTTGAACGATGGTGGTACCAGCGGGAGAACGAGGATGACGAAGAAACTGCGACGGTCTCCGATCGCCAAGTTTTGCCTCGCCAATCAATTGTCGAACTCTTTGTTCAACAGACTCTGACAAACGTTCAATTAATTTTGTGCGCAAAATGGTATATGGAAACTGAGCGGGAGGATTTGTTATGATATCCTCGACTTCCAATGCAAAATGTGCGTCTAATTGAGAAACGATGTAGTTAAATTTTGTTACCTCCTTTGTGATATTAGACAACGTAAACTGAGAATCAGCTTGTGCGAACCACAAGCTTGGTTTTTCGGCCCAAAAAGGTAGCAATTTCACAAGCTATCCATTCCACTACGGGATGATTTTCCGGGGAGTCGACGACTGGAGCTTGCTGATGTGGCTGCTGCTGCTGTTGTTGTTGTAGGTTCGGTAATCTTTGTAGTTCCTCATTCTGCTGTCGAAGAGCTTGGATTTGACGTAGCAATTCTTCGTTCCCCTCTCGCAAATTTGGAAGTTGACCTTCGTCACGAAGCATCGTTGGAATGAGGTTGTGTTCTTCTATCGGGGTGACCAATATAGGAAATAGACGTGGGTGTTGTAATGAATATTTCCTATTCATGTAAAGTTTTGTATTTATTAAAAAAAGTACTTTATAAAATAAAAAATGTTTAATCGTTGACAGCTACTTAAAATCTCTAATAACTAATTATCAAAAATATATCGATTCTCCACGTTCACTCACTTTCAATCTAAACCGCCACAGATCCTAGTTCTCTCTACCAATCCACCATCCAGTTCAATACATTCGTCTTAGCGCTTACCAATGTACAATGTACCAAAAAGTAAAACTCGTGTGTTAGAACGTGATCCCTATCACCCAAAATTCAACAGGTTATGGGTGCCAGTTTGTTTAACTGCGCTGTGTAGTTTTGTGATAAGGAATCGTGAGTTGTAGTCGTACGTTAACTTACGCTTTTTGCTTCAACTTTTGTTCCCGGATATTTTTCGCGTTCGAGTTCGTCCATCTCTAAAAATTGAGTACGTGAAAGGTATCAAACAACTGAAAGGAGCAGAAGACTGGCCAACGTGGAAAGATCGCGTTTTGGATGTCCTAGAGTTGTTTGATGCAGTCAAAATCGTTGAGGGAACCAGAAAGCAGCCTACTCTCTCAACACCACTGACTAACGACGAGGAGAAAGAACTAAACGCATAGAACAAATCTGCGACTCAAGCGAAAATCGTAATTTCTCAATGTGTGAGTGATGAACTACACCAACGTATATCAGGTAGATTATCAGCTATGCAAGCATGATATGTTTTAGTTCAGCAGTTTGATAACAATAAAATAAGGCCAGTTGTTTCGTCAATGTCTCGATTTTTTTAGCATGGAATGGGATGATACCGAAGATGCTCCATCTATGTTATCACGAGTTAAAAATCGACATCGTGAATTTGCCGCTGGTCTAAAAACGCGAAAAATTTAAACAGTTGAAGCCTTTCTCGAGTTGCTCTTTGTTTCAAAAGTCATGCACATTTTACCTAAGCGATTTGAGTCGTTCAAATCGAGCTATCTTCTACTGAAAGCGAACCAAGATAAAAATATTGAAGATATTTCTGGTTCTTCATGAACGTAATGTTGTACCGGCGTCAAAATCTGGTAATATTCTGAGCGTTATTAACACTGCTAGTGGTCAACAGAAAAAACCTAATCACTCGATATGCAAGTATTGTAACGCTAAGGGTCACTGGGTGCGCCGTTGTCCAAAATGGAAAGCCGATGGGAAACCTTCAGATCCAGCGCGAGCTGGTGGTATTGGTTCAGGTTTAGCTGGTAACAGTAGGGGTAAATTAAAGAAATCTCAAGCCAACATTACTGATACAAGTGTTGCGCTGGTTTCTAACAGTAATAACGTCAACCTGACTACCACAAATAACCAGTGGGGGATAGATAATGGTGCAACTCGACACATTACGCCAAATCTGCACTTGTTCACAGACTATATATATATATATATATATATATATATATATATATATATGGAAAACTGAAGGTGTTCACCCTTAATGATGTATGAAATATCACGAAACCTTGTATCTGTCCTTGCGGCTCATGATCGGAACCCTGACAGCAAGTTTGAGTCTACGGACACTGAATGTCGTTTCAGTGTTAAGGGTAAGCTTATCTTTAAGGATACTCGGAACTTGGGTGGAACTCTCTACCAAGCCTCATTTCACACAGTTCAACCGGCAGAAGTCTGTGCAAATGTAATTGAAGTCGACCGGGTTCTTCAGCTCTATCATCAGCGCTGGAGACACATGGACAAGCGTTACATCCGTTCTAAGCTCAATACTGAACTTGGTATCAAAGTGCTACTTGATTGTCATCAAGGACCATTACTCCAGGTACATATATTGTTTTGTCGCTAAAGAGAAATCAGCCGTCAAGGAAGCTCTGCGTGAGGTTCTCGCTAAAGCACGCACCCTGGCGGGGAAATTGATAATGGTGATGTGCGAAAAATTCTGAAGGAGTATGGAGTTACCCAAAGATTGACAGCCCCTCATACACCCGAGCAGAATTGAGCGAGCAGAGGAGCGTGAAAACAGGACAATCGTAGAAATGGCTCGTACCTTTAAGTATGCGAATCCTGATATAAAATTTCCCACATCTATATGGGCTGAGCTGGTCACTACAGCTGGCTACATTTTAAATAAAGTGGGAAAATCTCCAATCGTTGATAAGACTCCGTACGAACTCTGGTTTGGTCAGAAACCACGGATCAGACATCTACGAGTTGTGAGTTCTAAATGCTATGACTATCTGCCTGCACAAAAGAGACGGAAAATCGAGTTGTGAGTTCTAAATGCTATGACTATCTGCCTGCACAAAAGAGACGGAAAATGGATCCAAAGGCAATGGTTGGGTACCTCGTCGGATATGACGGAGATGAGCGCTATCGGATCTACATCTCTGAGAAAAAAGATGTTATAGTTTCGCGTGACGTCATATTTTATGAGAAAGTTGAAAACTGCGATAACGAACCCGTGTTCATTGAGTTTTCGAGGACTTGCTACGGCTTGTCCAAGATTTCAACTCTCTGTGCATTGCCCTGTTACATAGGAGGGTGATGGGTTGAGCTACCTATCGGGAGCGTCTCCAGGTTGCGGATAGGGGAGGCCAGGGACGTCATGCAAATGAAAGAACTGGTCTGTTGGTGAATAAGGGAGGATGAGGGCTATAAACGCCCAACATTGCCAACCGAATACCCAATCGCTGACAAGCTCGTGACGCATACCGCAAACTACATAGCAGAGCAACTACCCCCTTACTAGGGTAAGGCCTGTGAGAGGCATGCCGAACTATGTGGATCGGGGGGCTTGGCTTGATTGCCTGGTCTGCGTGGATGAGGACCACTATAATAACCTCCCAAATCTTAAAGTTGAGTGGTCGCTGAAGGGATGGATGGCCGTGGGTTATTCGGCCACGAGACCACTAACCTCGGGGCACCTGGCGCACCCCGTTGCATTTAGCCTTGTACTTGCATAAGGAGCTCTGCAGGTACTGACCTCCTTTCTCCTATACTCGTGGGAACAAATATGGACCAAGAGAAACCAATACCTATTACGGAGCCTATAGAGACTCCTAGTAAAAGGGATTTGGAAGATCCGGCAGCAATGGAGACAGAAGTGTCTCCAACGCAGCCAGATACTTCTGGAGCCCAAGAGCAAACCATGCCACCAGGAGACGTTATAGCGAATCCTGTGGCAAGAAAAGCTTCGTTCGGGAAACTTTCAGGTGCCCAGCGTAATAAGCTGAAAAAAATGAGGGAACGAGGAATTGACACCAAAAATGTGGTGTTGCCGACTCCCTCAACATCAAAACAGGGTGTAAACCAGCAGACAAAGGGCGTTAAGCGAACTGTGTCAGCCAGGAGCACTCCTGAGGTGAATAAAGATAAGAGGGCCAAACGTACCACTGGTACCGGTATTAAAACTGGTATTAAATACAGCGTGGCCCTCAAAGGGATCAAGGCAGCTGTGGTCCCAAAAAACTTCCCAGAGACAGTTGTCTCTGAAGATCAGGTGGGGTCTATCAAAGAGAACCTAACTGACATGATCGACGAGGTGCAGAAGGCGCCTAGGTTTGAAGCCAGTCGATACATGGACGGCTACTACGGGCTAATCTGTGACAATGAGGAGTCCTTCATTATAACGAGGGACTATTTGTTACAAAAAACCAACTGGAAGCTCATCAAGAGTGATGAACTTCCAAAGCAGCAACGAGTCCTCGCCCTACTTCCCGAGACTAAAAAAGAGGATCTGAAAGTGGGGTTGAGGAGGCTCGAGAAACAGAATCCAGGGCTGAAGGTTGATCGCTGGATGATCCTTGGCTCCAAGTCATCCGACAGGGGACTGCATGTGAGTCTCCGGATTGACGAGGAGTCCATGAAAGGACTGGTGCGGGCTCAATGGAGACCGTACTATCTATTCCAGCGGGCCAGTTTTAAAACCCTGGAAAACTCGACCGAGGAGGAAACAGGGACTGATCGAGAACCTGTACCATCAACCTCTAAGGACCTTCAAGGTGCTACAAGTTAACTTGCAGCACAAAAAGACAGCCA
Organism: Lochmaea crataegi; assembly: GCA_947563755.1. Classification (NCBI taxonomy): domain Eukaryota; kingdom Metazoa; phylum Arthropoda; class Insecta; order Coleoptera; family Chrysomelidae; genus Lochmaea; species Lochmaea crataegi. The sequence continues at coordinate 45,414,328 of OX387426.1, read as the reverse complement.
CCGCTGTTCTACAACAAAGAGTGGTGGCTGAAAACATAGACATCGTTCTAATTCAAGAACCTTGGATAAACAAAGGTAAGATACTGGGGCTTAATATTAGGGGAATGGGACTGATAATGGGAACTGATCGTACTAAAATAAGAACTTGTATTTGCTATAGATCCGAATACAACTTGATGCCGATTATGGAACTATGCACGGGTGACATGGTGGCAGCAAAGATTATACTCGAAAAAGATGGGGTAGTACTAGAGACAATAATAGTGTCTCTGTATCTTCCCATCGATTCAGAAGAACCACTACCGGGGACTAACATGGAGAATCTGATGGAATACTCAAAGAGACATAATCTGGATGTCATTGTAGGGGCTGATACCAACGCACACCATAGCAGTTGGGGCAGCAAAGACAACAACACCAGAGGTAAGAAACTATTTGACTATCTATGTACTACTGAACTTGATATTACGAATGTGGGTAATACGCCTACATTTAGAACATCGAGGGGGGAATCATTGATAGATGTAACTCTTTGCACTTTACGTGTCGGGGAGATGATTCGCAAGTGGCATGTATCGGATGAACCATCTTTATCTGATCATGCCCAAATATACTATGAAATTAACGTAGAAAAATCGGTTATTAGAACATACAGGGATCCTAAGAGCACTGACTGGGTATCTTATAAAGAGGACCTGCTTTCTAAAATCCGTTCACACTCAGGCAGACCAAAAACTGCTGGGGATTTAGAGGGAGCAGCCGTATGGCTGCAACAGTGTACACTGACCTCTTATCATAACAACTGTCCGATAAAGGAGAGTCGCTCTTCTAGACAAGCCGTCTGGTGGAATAAAGAGCTGACATCGCTAAGGAAAGAAACAAGACGCTTTTTCAACAAAGCGAAAAAAACGGGTAACTGGGAAGCGTATAAGGCTAAACTAGGTACATACAATAAAAAAATGAAAGAATCCAAGGAGAAGTCCTGGAGAGAATTCTGTGAGGACATGCAAGGTGTCCCTGACAGCGTCAGAATCAACAGGATTCTCAAAAGGGATACTTCTAACAAACTTGGCTCTATTCAGTTGCCGAGCGGAAAGTTTTCAAATGCTGAGGCAGAGGCTCTAGAGCATCTCCTCAGTGTGCACTTTCCAGGTTCGGTAAAGATAGAGTCAAGCTCTGACAACAGGCCTGTTACCAAAACAAAGGCAACCAAAGAGGACTGGGAACTCACGAATAAGATATTCAGACCCCATCTTATCAGATGGGCCGTGAACTCATTTGACCCCTACAAAACTCCAGGACCAGATGGCATATTCCCCAAGCTTCTGCAAGAGGGACTAGACATCATAATGGGTCCTTTAGTTCTGATACTTCGAAGCAGCCATGCTCTAGGGTATATACCAATTGCATGGAGAGAGTCAAAGGTGGTGTTTATTCCTAAACCAGGAAAAGAAACGTACACCCAGGCTAAATCCTACCGACCAATCAGTCTGACATCATTCATGGTAAAAACCATGGAAAAAGTCTTACAAATGTATTTACAAGAAGGAGCGCTTAAGAGCATCCCTTTACATAGACTACAATGGGCTTATCAAGCAGGGAAATCAGGTGAAGCTGCCCTGCATAATTTGGTCTCAGGTCTCGAAAGGAGCCTGAATCATAAGGAAGTAGCCCTTGCAGCATTTCTAGACATCGAAGGTGCTTTTGACAACACATCGATGTCATCAATTAACAGATCCCTTAAAAACAGAGGGATCAACAGTACCACATGCAAATGGATAGGATCCATGCTTGAGCATAGGAGAATAACAGCACATATGCATGATAAAACATACACTGTTAGGACAACTAAAGGATGTCCTCAAGGTGGAGTACTTTCACCACTTTTGTGGAACCTAGTTGTGGATGACTTGATCTGTAGGTTGAATGATCAAGGCATATGGACGCAGGGCTTTGCGGACGACATAGTGATTGTCACCAATGGGAAATTCCCGGAGGTGGTTATGAATGTCCTACAGGAAGCACTGCGAATTGTGGAGGAATGGTGCCTTACAGAGGACCTTTCAGTTAATCCAAAAAAAACCAAACTAGTTGCTTTTACGAATAGAAGAGTTCTCCCGCAGGGTAGAGTACTGTTGTTCGGAGAAGAACTAGAAATATCCAAAGAAGTCAAATATCTGGGAGTGACCCTTGATTCCAAACTGAATTGGAAGGCACACCTGGAAAAAATTACTACCAGGGCGACTAGGCTTTTCTGGCAATGCAGAAGAGTTATGGGCAAAACCTGGGGAATACGACCTGAGGTGGTTCACTGGCTCTACACAACTGTGATAAGGCCAACGATCACCTATGGAATAATAGTCTGGTGGAGGAGGACAGAAGTGTCCTCTGCAGTTAATATGTTAACTGCAATCCAAAGACAAGCGCTTCTTGGTATTACCGGGGCAATGAACAGCACGGGGACGGCATCAATGGAAGCCCTTATTGGACTTCCTCCTCTAGAACTTTTTATAAGGGCGGAGGCAATGATGGCAATTCTTAGGCTGAAATCGGGAAACTTATGGTCCCCGAACAATGTTCGAGAAGGACACACTGATACAACTGGGACATTACTAGACGAACCCATATTTCACATGAGTTTTGATAGCATGACACCAGAGAATATATTCACTGAGCGAGTGAATATCATCATCCCATCTAGGGAACAGGTGATGCACCCAGGTAATTCTGGAGAAATCATCTGGTTCACCGATGGCTCCAAAACAATCCATGGCACTGGGGCTGGTATAAAAGGACCTAGAAAGAGAATGTTCTTTAGCCTTGGTCGATATACGACTGTGTTTCAAGCAGAGACGATTGCCGCTATAGCCTGTATTGATGAAAACATCAGAAGAGGATATACCGGACAAAAAATTGAAATATTCACTGACAGCCAGGCTCTGCTTAAGGCTATCAGTAATCCTACAACTAGGTCTAGACTGGTGAAAAACTGCAAAGAATCCCTCAACAGGCTGGCAAGAGATAACAAAGTGTCTCTAATATGGGTGCCGGCACATGAGGGTATTGCAGGTAATGAAATGGCGGACCAGTTAGCTAAAGAAGGCTCTAAAGGAGACTTCATAGGTCCGGAACCGTTTTGTGGAATCACAAAAGATTGCATAAGAGGGGAAATCGGGAACTGGCTAGATAGGGAACACCAATTCAAATGGAGGGTGACACGAGGGCACCTTCATACAAAGAGTTTACTGAACAAGGTAGACAAGGAACTCTCAACCAGGCTACTGAAACTGGGTAAGAGACATTTGAAGACAGTTACCGACCTGGTGACTGGACACTGCACCTTGAGGAAACATCTGTACAATATGGGCAAAGTTAGTGAACCTATGTGCAGAAAATGTGAACTTGATGATGAAACACCTACTCACATACTCTGCTTCTGCGAGGACTTACAAGAACTTAGACGGAAGCACTTTGGAGAGGAAGTTATACAACCATCACAACTACTGAAAATCCCTCCAGTCAAACTAGTGACCTTTATAGAAGACACGAAGCTACTGGAATGGAAGTAGATAACATGGGAAATGGTACAAAGATTCAGATCAAGTGCCTGGGCTGGTGAGCACAACCCAATTTATGAATGAATGAAATGAATGAATGCGATAACGAAACAGTTTGGTCTGTCAAGAAAAATGAAAGAGAGAAGCCTGTTGAAGATACGTCGGAAAAAGAGCCTAATTCTGATACCGAAATTTTGGATGAAGAAGCTAGTTCAAGTTCAGATTCGTTCTCTTTACCTACTAAGCCACCATCTCGAGAACGAAAACCTCCCGATTGGCTGAAGTATTGAAGTATTTTCAACTGAAAACGAGCCGACAACATTTGATGAAGCTGTCCAATGTGTGGATAAAAATGAATGGAAATCAGCAATGGACAGAGAAATTAGGTCAATGTATAAAAATATCGGATGGGAATTGACCGAACTCCCTCCGGGAAAGGAGCCTATCAGTAATAAGTGGGTCTATCGACTTAAGCGGAATCCTGACGCAAGTATTGACAAGTATCGCGCAAGATTGGTCATCAAAGGATGCGCTCAACGACCTGGCATTGATTATGAAGACACCCTTAGTCCAGTTGCACGTTTGGAAGTTGTTCGATCGGTGTTGTCCATTGCAGCTGTAGAAAAGATGACGTTGTGTCAGTTTGACATTTCAAAGGCATTTCTATAGTTTGGCAAACATAACTGAAGCTGTGAAAGGAAAGCGGTCGAAAACATTCGATATTGCCACGTTTAACTATGAAAATCCTAAAGTGCTAAGTATGTAGTGATAATAATTAGAAAATGGACTTTTTATTATTAACAATATGTCAATAATGATTAAACGTTAGTTCTTTAATGTGCTTGTTTCATTGGATTTTGTCTATTAACATTATTTTTTCAATTTCTGAATATTAAAAGATGAACACTTTTCCAAATATGTTAAGGGTTTCCTTCAAGCTGGCAACATCGTGCAAAAATCATAATTACCACGCCCTCCTACTAACTCAATTGGTGAATATTTATCGAACCCCGTTGATAGGTAACCACCTGACTTTCTATTGGCAAGCGCGTGCGTGTGTTCTTCCCTCTCACTTCGACAATTGATTGACATTGATTATCCAGTGGCGTTTATAATGTCAATATTTTCCTTCGTATTTTCAGTTTTACTTGGTATATTTTCATTTCGTATCCGCATTGAATTCAAGTACGATTTTTAACAAATAGGTACCTTGTTTTGAAAAATACCTTACCTTTAAATCAAAGCATAAATCAGTTTCTATATATAATTATTATATAATAATAATTTGTAGTACTTTTATAAAATAGGAACCTACGCTATTGGTATGTTTATGACAGATATCGGCCATGTTTCCTCCCCCTTACCGATGCCCCGTAGCTTCAGATATACTTACCAAACTATATATGGTAACGTTTTGGAACAAATCTTCATGAAACAGCCTGAAGGGTATGAAGATGGAACAAATCGAGTCTGCTGCCCAAAACGAAGCTTGTACGGCCTCAAGCAAGCCCCACGCAGTTGGAACAAGCGGTTTGATGATTTTATGATTGGCTTAGGATTTCTTCAGAGTCATGAAGATCCTTGCGTTTATATTTGCCTCACTCCTGCTGGTAAAATCGATGTTGTACTATATGTCGACGACGGATTAGTTGCAGCCAATAGCCAATCTGAAATGGACCTATTTATTCAACAACTACGCACACAATTCGATATTGTTGTGAAATAAGTGTCCTACTTTCTTGGACTTGAAATAATTCGAAGTGGTGGGGACATTATGGTCAGCCAATCGGCATATTTCAAGAAAATCCTTTCACGATTCAACATGGAAGGATGCAATCCGGTTCTCACACCAATGGTTAAGCTCAGCATTCAAGGTTCAGAAAACGCTCCTGATTTCCCTTATCGTTCGGCTGTTGAAGCTCTACTTTATGTAGCCCGTGGAACCCGCTACGACATTGCATTCAGTGTGGGAGTTTTATCTCGTCATTAGGAAAATCCAACAGAAGAGGATGTTGTACGAGTAAAACGAGTAATTCGCTACCTAGCCGGTACCATTAACTTGAAGTTAGTATACCTGTGTGAACCTGAAACTCGTTTACTAGAGTGCGATAGTGATGCCGACTTTGCTGGTTGTCCAAAGACTATGCTCTCAACAAGTGGAGTGATTGTAAAATTCGCAGGAGCAGCGATCACTTGGTTTAGTCGACGTCAAGAATTGGTTGCTGATTCAACTTGTGAAGCTGAAATTGTTGCCGCAAATCTCGGTTCGAAGGAAACCATTTGGATTTCTCGGTTGTTTAAAGAACTAATAGGTTTGTCTGCAGTTCCTGTATAACGAGTCAGCTAGAAAACTCACTAAAATCCCCGAATTCCACTTTCGAACTAAGCATATTCAAAGGAAGAACTTGTTTATCCGAGACCGGATCAAGAATGGAATGGTGGCTGTGGTCCATATTGGAACTGAACATCAGTTGGCAGACATCTTGACGAAACCTGTACCCCGCCCAAGACTTCAAGTTCTTCGAGAAAATTTGGGATTATCCTAATCAGCCTTAGCTTCAAATAAGGGAAAGTGTTGAAGAACTAGTTATTTTTGTCCGGCTAACTACGTTATGACACCATGTTGTCAGCACAGACATTAGAAGTTGGCATTCAGTATTTTTGATTTGTACGTTACGTTAATTTTGATAAAAAAGTAAAAGTTAGAACGTGTGTTTTCATGATTCCTATCACCCAAAATTCAACAATTTCTGCACATGCCTATCGAAATCTTGCTCAAGTTCGTTGCTGTCCCTTGGGCGGATTTTGTAAACTTTTTGTGTGATTAGTTCCCAGAGAAATAAGTTTAAAATTGTTAGGTCTGGAGATCTGGATGGTCATTCTATCAACGAACTACCAAGGTTCTGCACGTTTATATTTTCCTCAAAAAAGAAAGGACCAATAATTCGTTCGTTTAGTATCCCACAACAGACGTTGATTTCTTGGGAATACTAGCTGTTACAGCTTATTACCCAGGGGGAGTTATCGGCTGCCCAATAGCGACAATTTTGTGACGATACTACTCCATTACGCTACTTTAAATATTTTTCCAAACTAGTATTTTATTCTTATAATTATTAAAAAATAAACATAATTTCCATGGCCATCTATTCATACAGGGTGTTTTCTTGTAACTGTTAGCTTAGGAAGTTTTCGAGCTTGGAGTGCTTATAACTTTGGTATTAATAAATATATTTTTGTGAATTTATGGTGACAGCTAATTGACAGCATTTTGTATCCAGTGGCGTAGTAATTTTTTATAAACAAATCGCTAATAAACATTCTCTATTTTCGACTACGAAAAAGTATCGACCTGAGAATTGGAATGAGCATTTAATATTTTGTCCCGAAGTAGATGTTTTATTATTCTACAAAAAAAAATACTAAGACTGCAAGTCAACTAAAAGCATATTAAAAAGTATATTACATACCTAGACCAGTAAAGAAAGAAAGGTCTCAGATCACATGTAATTGTCGGCCGAAGCGAAGCTGAGGTCGACAAACATGTGATCTGAGGCTTTCTTATTTACTGGCCGAGGACTGTATACTATTTTTCTGTTCGACGGAGCCGGAAAGCGGCAGCTTCGTTTAGCGCAGCGGCCCGAAAGTGGATTCTTCGCTTCGGCCGACAATTACATGTGATCTGAGATATTTCTTACTTTACTGGCCTAGGCATGTAACTATTACTACTCTACTACTACTGTACAATATTATACGGTCATGTATCATCAATTGATCCGATCATTCAGAATTTGATTTATTTAGATAAAATAGTGTTGATTGATTTAATCAGTTTATGGTAGTACTTTGGAAAATTCTGAGAGGTTTTTCCTTGTAGTATTTAAAAATATAATCGAATAGCAACTTTAAAAAGTTTTCAAATGAGGATCACTTGCGTAATGCTACAATTAAAAAACTTTACATTGTTGCTATAACGCCAAATTTGATAATTACTTGGACTAAATTAATTAATTTAAGAAATGACTGTCAGCTTTCCTTTACGTGCTTGCCAGTTTTTTTTATTCTGTCGTCTTATTTGAAAGTATATAATAAGCTTTATGCGCGTGTCGTATATTAGTATTCAGTACAATGTTACTCAATCCATTCAATTGCATCTGCCGTTTTATTTTTTTGTCATTAGTAGAATCCATATTTACCCTGTAAGTAATTGAATTAATGTTTAAAACATGTTTTAGTTAATGATTATTCCGAAATTTCTTTCAATAAACGATCCATCGATCGACTTGAGCTTCTGCGAATATATTTAAAGGTGTCACCACCAATTTAAGTGAACATCTTTAACAATTCATCTATTTACTTTCAATTTATTTAGTACAAAGAGGCAGAAGCGGCTCATTAAGAAATAAAATAAAGAATAAAGAAAGCAGCCAATTTATTCTCAAACCGTAGAAAAAAGTTCCTGATTGTAATTATTCGCTCGGGCAATAAATGTTTTTGCTCGTTATTGGTGAATATGTTAACAGTTGGTAGTGTCGTCGAAGCTGGAACATAATTGAAATTTCACTTCGTTTGTGTTTGTGCTATTCCAGTGTACGATAACGTTAAAAACAATATGATTTTCATAGCGAATCCATGTTGCAATTTGCATTAATTATAGAAAATATTTTATTGGAATAATAATTGAAAAAAATACAGCATGTTGAAAAATTATTAAAAACCGAATATTATATTGCAAATAGTTGCCCTGAGCCAAAATAGAGCTGATTTTAAGTTAATGAAATTTTGGATATTTTTATTATTATCGCAGATAGAGATAAATGTGGAAGTTATTACAGATTTAAAATGATGGTCATGCTACTTACTTAAAATTAATACATGATTAATACAATCAAAGTTAGTCAAGTTAAGACTAGGCAAACCTGAGGTGAACCCCAGAAGAAAACCAGGAAAAACAGATTGGGACAACTATAACAACTATCTGAAAGAATATCCAGAAAAAAGAAAGGGCTAAGCACCATCACGATCTGGAAAATGAGCTTGAGGACCTGAACAGGACAATTATCGATGCATTTGAATCGAGCTGCCCTCTTCTAGAACAACGAAGCAGCAGAGATGCACCCTGGAGGAATAAAGATCTGTCAGAATTAGGACCTTTTTAATAGAGAAAACCTCACCGGAGACTGGCAGAGATACACCGAGGTAAGAAGAGGATGCACTATATATTTAAAAGAAAATTCAAAATATCAAGTGATAGATAAAAAAGTAATGGCTTCAAATTACTGGTTATTGGTGCTTAAACTAAAACAAAATGGTAGAGACTTGGTAGTTGTCTCTATGTACAGGTCACCCCAGGGTCATCTAATATATTTTATTATATTTTTGTTGATTTGTTAAGAAGAACCGTTGTAAATACTAATAATAGAATATTAATGGGATATTTTAACCTTGAATATAGGTCAGACATTGATTAGATGAAAAAGTTTGAAGGTGCAATGAATGATAATGGATTTAAATGAATAATTGAGAAACCTACAAGAGTTACTAAAAATTATTTATATTCGCTAATAGATTGGGTACCTATATAGATACAAATATTTCTTCTTCAAATAAATCACTAAGAGATTTTCCTATTTTATCACACCACGATATTATTGGCATTGAACAATATGGGTTTAAAGATGAGAGGAGACATCAGCTATATATAAGAGAAAGCTTGATGTAGAAAGTATAAATGTAGTAGTAACAGACTTATACAGTAAATTTTGGGAGACAACATCAACTGATGCCAATTTGCTCTACAAAAACTCTCACAATAATGTAAATGAGTCTCTCGATGATTTTTGCCCAATGACAAAAATAAAAATTTTGAAAATATAATAAATCAGCAAGTAAGAAATTGTCAGACATTACTTAATCAAGCTTAAGAAATTTAAATATACGAAGTTGCCAGCATAAGAGGGTAAATCAGGAACTGGCTAGATAGAACACCAATTCAAAGAGTTTACTGAACATAAAGTAGATAAGGAACTCTCAACCAGGCTGTTGAAACTAGGTAAGAGATATTTGAAGACAGTTACCGATCTGGTGAATAGACACTGCACCCTGAGGAAACATCTGCACAAAATGGGCAAAGTTGGTGAACCTATGTTCAGAAAATGTGAACTTTATGATGAAACACCTACTCAAATACTTTGCTTCTGTAAGAACTTACAGCGTCTCAGACGGAAGCACTTGGGAGATGAAATAATACAACCATTATACTACTACTACTACTACTGAAAATCCATCCAGTCAAACTAGTGGCCTTTATGGAAGACACGAAGCTTCTGGAATTGAAGTAGATAACATAGGAAATGGTACAAAGATTCAGTTCAGTTACGAAAACAATTCGGGAACAAAAAATGATTCACTACCAGGAGAAAATTGATAATGCAAATAATTATACTAAAAAAATGTGTTTAACCATTAAAGACGTTTTAGGGCAAAAAACCCAAAAACTTTATTTGCTGTGCTGCTTCCAATACGACGTTTTTTATTTTTTCCCAACTATCTTCAATATCTGATGTAATAAGTGTCTGATTCTCAATATTTTCTGTAATTTTATCTTCATATTGTTTCTTTATTTTTTCAGTTCTTGAACTCTCCACGTTAAAAGTGGTTGTGTTCATTGGTGCGTTATATTTCTTTGCATCTTTTAGTCCTCTCATTTTTGTCATTACTAGATAGTGATCCGTGTGTGTGTTGGCGCCTCCGTACGTTCTGGGGTCCATTGTTTTTGTACAGATACCTCTCGTGGCTAATACGTGGTCTATCTGGTTCCCAACTTGTCCTCCTGGGTGCCTCCTATATTTTTTGGGGTGTATGAATTCAGTTGATAGTATTGACAAGTTCGTTCATCATTTCAACTAACTGGCAGAGTCTTTGACCGTTATCGTTAGTTTTGTCATGTATAATTCCTTTTTCGTTACATACTATTTTTCTTAAGTATGTTTCTTTGCCCAGCTTTGCGTTTGCGTCTCCTCATATTATTATTTCGTCTTTCTTTGGTATTTCTACGCAAACTTTAATGAACGTGTCATAGAAATCGTCCTTGGCGTGCGGTTCTGCAGTTTCTGTTGGTGCATAAATATTTACTATGCTTATGGTGTTCTTCCTCATTTTCAATGTTAGTGTTGCGATTCTTCCATTTTCTGGTTGGAAGTTGATTATATTACTTCTAACGTTCTTTCTAACATAAAACCCCACTCCGTTATGTCCTTGTTCATTCTCTCCACTGTAGAAAAAAGTATATTCACCTTTCGTTATTTCTCCATTTTTCTCCCATCTAACCTCTTGAACTGCTGTGATATCTATATTATATTTTGCCGTTTCTCTGCCCATTTCTTCCATTTTGCCTGGTTTTAACATTGTTTTGATGTTCCAAGTCGCTATGTTCATCTGTTTCTTTTTGTTTGGTTTAGCATTTTTGTTTTCTTTAATATTCCATGTACATAATTTTCTATTCCTTTTTCCCTTTTCCGTATTTCTAAAGATTTTTCTTGTTCTACAATCATCTTTTGTGTTCTCATCATTATCAATTTTTTCTGATTCCGTTTCCAATATCACATCAATGTTCATTGCCTGTTCATTTTTTTCCTTTTAGTACCTTGCTATTATGACTTATTAGTTTTTTGATAACGGCTCTATGATTTTTTTTATTTTTATCCCATTTCCACTCTTGGCCATTGACAATGATTTTATTAAATCCGATTTTAACAGTCTTCCCTTTTTCCTTTCCTCCATACCTTTCTCCTTAATACATTTTTGTTTTTCCCGTTCAGATTTTGTTAGGTCTTCCATTATATATATTTTTTTCTTTTTTCTCCTGCTTCAGCTTATGCTTGTCACTTAAGACTTCCTGCTTATTTTCCTCCTCTGCCAGGGTAACCAAACATGTTTTTTCTGCAAGCATTGTCGCTGCCTTTACATTGGTCCTCACGCCTAGGTAATTGTGAAGCATGTTCTCTATCTCTAGTTTCAACGTGTTTGTATCATTTGTGCCCATTGATACACCCTTTATTATTAAGTTATTTTTCTTTTCCTTTTTTTCATCCATTCTATTGTTCGCTTAAGTCGGTTTAGGTCTTCTTTAATTTGTTTGTTTTCCTCTCTAATTTCTTTGTTTTCTTGTTTCAAATTCATGTTTTCTTTTTATTAGTTCTTCAGTGACCTTTTTTTGTTCTATACTTATTCATTGCACCTGGTTTTTTATTTTTGCTTGTTCCGTTTTCATGTTTCCTATCAGACTAATGATTTTATCTAATTTGTCTTCTTTATAACTGTTTTTTAGGGGGGTTCTATTTGTTTTTTTGCTTCTTTCAAAGTCTCCGTTCGACTCTTCTGCTGCTCTCCTTTTTCTACTTGAATCATCTGTTGAATACTCTTCATCACTTTTCATTGTACAGACTAGGTAAGAGCTCGGGTAAGGTCCGTGTCCTTCATATAATTATTGTAGCAAAAACCTACTTATTTCAGTTTTTCCCTTATACAAAGGCTGACTTCACTTTCCTTAATTTTATTTCCCAAGTCCGGCTGTGTTAATTTGAATGAAAGCTGGTTCCAGTTCCAGTTTATAATTTTATCGGTTTTTTTTTGTTCTGTACTATTTTGATGGTTATGTCGTTATTTTATATTCAAATCACCCACTTTATCAAATTTAATTTTCCCAAGAAATTTTGGGTGAAATTTTTTTTAGCTGAAACCAGTTTAAAAAAAATTATTTTTTTCAGTATATAGATGCCTCGTTTTTTTTCAGTAGATTTTTTGCTAAAAATGTTTATTAGTTTCGATAATTTAAGGACCAAAGATAATTGATCTAAGCTATGGATGTGCTGTGAACTACTAATAAACAGTTATGATACAAAACAAAACTATATGTCATTTTGTACATATTTCTCCCACTTGAAGACTATTTAAGAAATCGTCATAATGTAACGAGAATTAATAACATTTGATCCAGTAAACTGGAAAGTTGTTACGGTGTACAGCAGTGATTGGTTCTTTTAAAGCACAAAATCATGAGATTGTGTTAATTAATGTTTGTTCAGATCGAAAGAGTGAATTCAATTAAATATTTGGGTGTCATTATTAACCCTCAATTGACTTTTGACATGTATGCAGACTATTTTTGTAAAAAGTTGAGCAAACAATTTGGATTTTTTGGAATAATTTAAAAAGAATTATCTAAATGGCCAAAAAGAGTAGTAGGGGAGAGTGGCCCAAAATGATCTCTGCGGGCATAATGATTCCCCCCATTTATTTTTAATGCCGCTCCTGCCCTCAGTGGTGAGGTAAGTGATTTTAAACTATTGTAGCAGTGTTGTTATAGTAATAGAAACATTAAGTTGCAATATATTATATGGAAACACATAGTTTTGCCAACTATTTGACGAGTTTACGAAAATATTAAACAGAGCCGTTATCGTGTTACTAGGACCTAATGCAATATGTACACTTTCGGGGTAAAATGATCCCTTTGATCATTTTGCCCGCTGATCCCTGGGATCATTTTTACCACTCGATTTTATTTTTATATTTTTAACAAATACTAAATCGTTTTATTGTTTTTCTTTTGTTGAGGATAAAAACATGGTTCAAAAATATAGAAGAAAAACCGAGAAGCAGTTATGGGACGAAGATAATATGCGACACGCAATTGAAGAGGTCCGTCGTGGCTTAGCTTATAAAACTGTTTAGGTTATAGTTTCCCATCTCGAGATTAATACTTTCGAAATTGGGTTTTATATAATTTTATTTGAGTTTGTTGACATATATCAAAATTGACATCTCTCGTTATTTTTAATAATAACAAAACGTGATTTCATGACAACAGAATGCGTATAAGATTCCGATACAAAATATTTTAATTAAAAGTCTTAACATATTCCCCCCCGCTTGAGAAGGTGAATAACTCTCAAGGTAAAACGTTAACAGCTTAAATTGATTGCAGTCTGTCAATCAGCAATTGGGATTCTAATGTACATGGAAAAGGTTTTTTTTAACACTTAAAACACAATAATAACATTTTTTATATATTGTCCTCATCATTAGGAATGGGTAATACACATATCTTCGACCAGGCTCTTTCGATTGTTCCGTTCGCAGTGGCAATACTTGCTACTCTTGCGACACTATCACTTCCAGGATGAAGCTCCGTTATTTTGCCCAGTTTCCATTTGAGAGGAGGCAAATTGTCTTCTTTTATTAGAACTAAAGCACACAACTTTAGCTCTTGGTGGTTAGATTTCCATTTGGTACGGGTCTGTAATTCGCTGATGTACTCTTGAGACCATCGTTGCCAAAAGTGATGTTGCATTTGCTGCAGAAACTGGTATCTAGATAATCGATTAATTGGAACTTCTCGAAAATCTGGTTCCGGTATAGTTGTTAGTGGTTGCCCGATGAGAAAGTGGGACGGTGATAACACCTAAAGATCACTAGGATCAGATGACAATGGAGTTAAAGGACGTGAATTTAATATCGCCTCGATTTCTGCGAGATAGGTTGTAAGCTCTTCAAAGGTTAACGTTACATTTTTTATTATACGTTTCAGATGACCCTTTGTCAATTTAATTCCCGCTTCCCAAATACCTCCAAAATGAGGTGAATAGACAGGTATATATGTACTTCCAAGAAACACCTAAATCATTGAAAGTTTCTTGAAGAGAGTTTTGGTTATTTAAGAGAAATTTGGCTAGTTCTTGCAATTCAGATCGAGCTCCTCCAAAGTTACTACCATTATCTATAAGCATCTGAGTGGGTTTACCGCGTCTTGCACAAAATCTACGGAAAGTAGCAATAAAAGCTTCTGAAGTTAAGTCACTCACCAATTCCAAGAGTACTGCTTTTGTAGAAAGGCAAATAAATAAACATATATATGCTTTCAATGATTTTGCTCCGCGTCCCTTGCGATCTTTTATCATGATGGGGCTGCATAGTCTACGCCGGTTACTGTAAAAGGTAATGTAGGACTCAGCCTTGATTTTGGTAAATTACCCATGATAGGATTATTTTGTGAAGGTTTTACTCTAAAACAGTCTATGCAAGAGTGTACCAGTCTTCCTGGCTAAATCACGACCAGAAACGGGCCAAAATCGATTTCTGATGGAAGCTAACAACAGCTGAGGACCAGCATGAAAAAGTTTAAGATGTTCATGTTTGAATATAAGTTTGGTTAAATAATGTTTGTCTGGGAGCAGCATTGGATGTTTCTTATCGACATGAAAAGATGACGCTTGTATTCGTCCACCTACACGGATAATATTTTCGCCATCCAGAAATGGATTTAAATTAAGCATACGCGATTTCTTTGGTATGGGTTTATTTTTTTTAAGGAAATATCGTTCCTCAAAGAAGCACTGAGACAATCTAACCAATGTTAAAACGGAAGAATTTAACTCTGATGCTGACAATACACCAAACTTTCGTAGAGAGGCTTTATTTCGACAGTTAAAAATGAATCTCTGGACATAAGCCATGGTT
This sequence comes from Lochmaea crataegi, assembly GCA_947563755.1. Lineage (NCBI taxonomy): Eukaryota > Metazoa > Arthropoda > Insecta > Coleoptera > Chrysomelidae > Lochmaea > Lochmaea crataegi. The sequence continues at coordinate 45,399,251 of OX387426.1, read as the reverse complement.
CTTCGTATGATATTGAACTTGGAAAATTTGTTAAAGGGAAAATATTCAGTGGGTTTTGATACCAAGAGACTTAATTTTTGTTTCCTAAGTTCTGGTATTTTTTCTGGAGTTTTAACTTCTGAGACAGGCCAATCTGCCTCGGGTTTTGATAGCCACAGAGGACCAGACCACCAGAGACAAGAAGTCAATAAAATTTTTGGTAGATTGTGGATGGATTTAACATGAAACCATTCTCTTGGGTGAGTATAAGACTGAATTTGTGAGACTCTGTTTTGCACAAAAGATTGTAGTAAATTTGGTTGCGACTTAATCCAACATAATACAACTGCAGAATCACTCTAGAAGAATTGCCCGTTAATTTGGAGCCTCAGCGACTTCCGAATTAAATCGATTAGTTGACCTACAAGATGTGCACCACACAATTCCAGTCGAGGAATGGTTAATGATTTCGAAGGCGCAACCCTTGCTTTTGCACATAAAAGTTTTACATAAATTTCCCCTGCACTGGTAATGTTTCAAAGATAAATGCAAGCCCCATAGGCTTCTAGAGACGCATCACAGAATCCATGAAGTTCAATTACGGTAGGGTTAGCACAAAGAGTTATTCTATGTAAATGACAGTCATTCAAATATATTAAATTTTGCCAAAAATCAACCCACCTTGTATATAATTCGGAAGGTAATGACTCATCCCAATTTAGTTTTATCATCCACAATTGTTGCATAATCATTTTTCCTACAATGATACATGGAGCTAGGAGACCTAAAGGGTCGAAAATCTGTGAAATGTCTGACAGAACAGACCTTTTGGTTACGGTTTGATCTTGTTTACTTGCCCCTATGTTATATTTTAAGGTATCATTTCCACCATCCCAGTACAATCCTAAAGTTTTCATATCTTTGGAATCTCCAAGTTTTTGTAATGCAATGAGATTTTTGGTTTGGACATACTGTAAAACTTTACTATTAGAAGCCCATTTCTGAAGTAAAAAACAACTACCTGATAAAATAGTTTGAACTTCGTCAATTAATTTTTGTACACATTGAACTGAATCAGAACCTGTCAAAATGTCATCCACGTAAAAGTCCGAAGCCACAACTTTCGATGCTTCAGGAAACTTTATGGAGTTTTCCAATGATAATTCTATTAAACATCGTATCGTTAACCACGGTGCAGCGGTAGTTCCATATGTGACACTATTTAGTTCAAACATCTTATTATGTCCGCATAGAAAGCTATTTGATGTTGCCTAAATCTCAAAAGTACAGAAATAAGATGATCTTGTATTTTCGGTCCTACACATTGAATATCGTTAAACGAGAGACCTGAACTAGTTCGACAGGAACCATCAACTACCACTCTCAATTTAGTGGTTTGATGATTTTCATTCAAGACCCCATGATGTGGTAAAACATATTCAATATTGGGTTTGCTTTCTGGGATAATCACTGCGGACATGTGAACTAATTGAAAATATTCATCTAGAAAATCAACATACAAAGATTTCAATTTTGAATTTTTTGAAAAACGACTCTCAAGAGAATGTAAGCACCTTAAAGCTATAGACTTGGATTCGCCTAAAGATGATGGAGAACCCCTAAGAGGAATTTTGACTATAAACCGACCTCCAGAATTACGTTTGGTAGTGCTTTGGAATATTTCTTCACAAAAATTCTCTTCTTCTGACAATAAACGTTTTTTCTTAAACGGTTCCTCTATTTCCCAAAACTTTCGCAAAAAATTATGCAATTCATTATCAGCAGATGTAGTAAGATTGCACTGAATCTTGTTGGATAAGGAATGTTCATTGCTAGGGCCTGAAACCACCCAACAAAAAACAGTTTTTTGCAGCACAGGTAACCATTGCTTGAGCGAATTTGACTGTCACACAAAATATCATAGAAATATTCAGCACCTTCCAAAATATCAATAGGTTGAGATATGTTGAAATCGGGATCGGCTAGTTGAACATTTTTTGGAATTATCCATGAAGAAATGTTTAAAGGTTGACTTGGTAGACATTCATTAATTTTTGGAACTACCAAACACATGAGATTTGTTCCAAATGAGGTTTTTAACGATTGGATTCTAACAGTACACTTTTCATTGATGGTAGAAGTAACTAAGTTGATTCCTACAACTGAAATATTACTTTCAGAAGTTTGAATGCCTAATCGTTCACAAGCATTTTTCGTTATAAAATTACTTCGTGAGGCTGAATCTAATAAAATCCTACATACTTGGTTATTTCCATTACAATCCATAATAGATACTAACGCTGTAGATAATAACACCCCATTGTACTCCGTAGTTGTGTAGCTAACAGTAGGCTGGTTTTGACTTTGACTAAAACTTTCGCGATTTGGTTGATCTAATTGATTAGATTGTATAGGTTCTAAACACAAAAGTGTATTATGTCTTTGCTTGCAGTTTTTGCACGGGCCTGCGAAGCAAAATTTCAATGTATGATAACTGCGCAAGCAATTTAAGCAAAGTTTAACCTTTTTAATACATTCGATTTTTTGGTCAATAGAAAGGTTTAAAAATTCAGGACATGACTGAATAAAATGATTAGATTTCTTACAATAGTCACACAGCACCTTTTTATAGCTAGTACTAGGTCGATTTTTAGAAATGCTCGCAGCATTATGTTGGCCAGGACAATTTTTTTATTTTGGATTTTGTGATTCAACAAAATATGGTTTTTATTCTCGGATTTTTACTGTCCTCAGTTGACATGAGTGTTTCTAAAGGATCAGCCTTATTTTTTATAAATATTTTCAGATCAATTAAAGCGTGGAGATGCATTGTTTTCATCTCCTAGTTGAACCTTGTGCTCTTCCCACTCTCGAGCTGTATTATTGTCTAATTTATTGCTAATAATGTAAATTAAAAGAGTATCCCAATACTCTGTAGGTTGATTTAAAGCTTGCAATGACCTTAACGATGCTCTCAAATAATGATATTTTTGAATTTCATTAATACCCTGATTAGAATGTATAAGCGAATCAAATGTGTCGCGGAACTCAAGCCAATTTTCATATTGGCCAGAGAATTTGGGTAATTGAATCTGGGGTAATTTAATATTAGTTAATTGCTATCCTGAATGAAATCTACTTACATGAGTATCATTTTTTACTGAATTATCAGATCCATTACTTTGGTTTATTCCTTTATAATATTTAGAAACTATATTTTTCGCCACAGCACATGCACGAAAATATGTTTTTTTGAAAGCTTCTCGCTCCGCTAACTGTTCAGGATCTGCTAATTCCGTAATACTTTCGATTTCACCTTGTACTTGTTCAAATTCGTGTATAATAGATACCTGCATTTCCATCCTCATTTCCAGCTCTGCAATTTTTTCTTCCTTTAAATCAGAGTCTAAATTGCTTGTCAAATCAGTTTTGAAATTCTCTACATATTTTGCAAAATTGTTTAAATCAAAATTCAGAGAGTCTCGTTTTATAATTAGTTTTCCTAAACCTTTCAGAGTCATTTTTAATCTGAATTTCAATTATTCACAATACTACGCTTATTGAATAAATCAACAACTTTCGTGATCGGTTTTTGTTGAACTTGTAAAAAAAGACAAAAAATCTCTAGACTTTCGAAATCCTAATCTTCAAAAATTGCGTAACTTTTAAAAATACCTTAAGTAAACGTTCGATTCTCGATTAACAAAATGAAATTACATTTCTATACTTTCGAATTGTTGATTTAACTTTCGGTTTATCAACAAAACCCTTTAGAGTAATACATTCCAGTTTGTTTTTCTCTTTCGAATCTAGAGGAATTGCTACGGTAAAAAATTCACTCTAAATTATGGAACAGACTTACGGGATAGGTAACCACCAACTTACAATCCAATTCTTCAGCCCACCAGCTCGGCAGTTTACGTTTGTACCAATTTTTCAGAGTAGGTTCGGTTAATTATTAATTGCTGAAAGCTCAGAAACTACACACTACAACAGATTGCGTATAAGATTCCGATACAAAATATTTTAATTAAAAGTCTCAACAAAAACTGCGGCCAGAAACTTTCGAGTTCCGTTGATGAGTTTAAAGAGACGCTGCGAAGGAACGAACAAGTTAGCTGTTAATGCTGTTAAGAAACTGGGAAGCAAAAGGATGGTTTTCACTGAGGAACAGGAGGAGGAATTGGTTGCGCATATACTCGACATGGAAAGAAGATGTAAGATCGATTGCTTATCAGCTTGCAGATCAAAATAATATTGATCTTCCCTTTCCCAAGAAAACATATCTAGCTTGCAAAGATTGGTTGAGAGGTTTCCACAAGAGGCATCCTGAATTTGCACTAAGATCACCTGAGTCAACATCAGCGGCTCGTGCTTTTAACCGGCCTGTCGTGACCAAATTTTTCACGTTACTGAAGGAAGTGTATGACAAGACAATTTCCAGCACACAGGATCTATAATGTTAATGAAACATCTTTGAGTACGATCCCAGGTAAAAATTGTATAATTCTAGCTCAGGGAGGTAGAAAACAAGTTGGTAGGGTGGTATCTGCAGAACGAGGTGCGTCCACTACTGGCGTAATTTGTATGTCTGCATCTGGTTCTTACGTTCAACCTATCATTATTTTTGCTCGTAAGCGAATGAAAGAAGAGTTGAAAGACGGTGCACCACCGGGAACAGCATTTTATTGCAACGACTCTGGTTGGATGAATCTAGAGGTTTTTTCAGTTTGGTTTGACCATTTTCTTTCCTTTGTTAAGCCTTCAAAAGACGACCCTGCACTTCTAATTCTCGATGGCCATCTTTCGCAATCAATAGACTTAAGTGTCATCTAAAAGGCTAGAAGTAATTTTGTGACCATTTTATGTCTACCGACACACACCACTCACAAGCTCTAGCTGCTAGACGTGAGTTTTAAGTACCCGGTTAATCACTATCACTATCACCCGGAAAGAGTTGTAACCGTTTACCAAATCTCACAAATCTTCAACGAGTCTTACATGCAGGCCTGCACACCACTTAACGCAATTAACGGATTCAGGAAGACTGGAATTTTTCCATACGACCCCGATGTTTTCACTGACATTGATTTCGCAGCTGCTGAAGTGACTGAGCAAAACGAACCTCAGAATGACAATGTCCACGATGAAAATGATGAGGTGTATGAACAACATGAAGAATTCCATGAACAGAATGAAAATAATGTGGTCCATGGGCAGAATGATGAGGCCAATGAAAAAAGTAGTTGTAGCAACAACCAAAAAGATGTCTTACCAACAACTGTTACTTAATCCTTAGCTTCGGTTAATGAACCCTCGACATCGAGGGCATCAAGTGGGTTCATTCTGCCAAATGATATTCATCCACTCCTTAAAATGGCACAAGAACAACGTAGTTCAAGACCAAGGAAGTCTGGAGGCACAGTAGTTTTGACAAGCACTCCGTATAAGATCAATTGTTAGAAGAACAAAAGAAGAAGGAAAAGCAGGTCGAAAAAATGATTCAAAGAACAAGAATAAATTGGCAGAAAAAAAGTTGAAAACAAACAAAATAAAAGGCGAAGTGTGACAAAATATGAGATGTTACGATACGATAAGGTAATGCCAATTTGCAACGCCTCCAACAATGTTGGGCGACAATTTGCAACGGCTACTCAGTTTAGAGAGCACCTCAGGTGTAGATTCTGAGACCAAACTAGTACAGTAGTCTTACCGGTTCTCGGGTAATTCTACTTGAAATTTATTTTAATTAAGATAAGTTAATTATCAATCAAGTTACTTAAATTAATAAAAGAAAAATTATTTAAGAAAGGTAAGTGGGCGCCACCCTGAATAATACTAGCTTATTTGTTACTCACATCAGCATTATAACTACAAATCCTGTAAGATTGGAAGTGAAAATAAACTTTATGAACAACGTTATTAAATTTACAAGTTGTATATTGACTTTGAAAACAAACAATTAAGCAAAGGGAAAAAAATGACTGGAGTGATAGAGATGGAGTCCTCGTTGAAGTACAGGTAACAGGTAAAGTTCTAGGTAAAGGGTTCCATGGTACTTTCCTGGAGTGATAGAGATGGAGTCCTCGTTGAAGTACAGGTAACAGGTAAAGTTCTAAAGTCCCATGTAAAATGTCCCAGGTAAAGTTTCGGGTCCAGGTAAAATGCATTTACATGAATGCACTTTTTAAAGATAAGATACGATAATAGAAATTTTTGCTTCAAAGGCACATGTTCACAGGAAAGAAGAATGAAACCCTTTTGCCACTGTTTAAATACACGAAATCATGTGAAAGATAGCAGACTTACGTCTCATGTTCATGTCACGCTCATACGCTTTGACCAGAAAAGGAATTTACATTTCAGTAGTGAATTCTTGATTCATATTTAATTAATAATTAGTAGAAGAAGAGATAAGAGCGAGTTCGAAGTGGGAATATCAAATAGCAGTGGATATTTTCACGACAGACGGAACTCGATCGGCCCGTATAGAAACATTGATTTCGACTCTTGTCGACAGTGAATATATTCAACCTTGAAACATTTCTCGGTGTTGGGTATGAGAAAGGACTGGCTATTCGCCGCCGATACGATAATTTATTAATAATTAACTGGAGGAAAGTAAAGTGAACGGAATTAACGTTACAAAGAATAACAAAAGAAGAAAACAGGACAAAAATGACGAGGAATCCGGAGTGGAAGATGACACAGTATGTTTTATTTGTACCGAAACATTTCTACAGTCTCGTTCAGGAGAAGGGTGGGTGCAGAGCTCAATGTGCTATCGTTGGGCACATGATGAGTGTGCGGGAATCGATTAAAATGACTGTGATCCATATTGCTGTGACTACTGAATTGACATTTCCAAGGTGAAGAAAGTGCGCAAACAGTTAGTAGATTGCTTGTAATGTCAAGTTGTTTGGCGTTTGCCTAAATTCAGATTTTCGTATTTTGTCGTTTTTTGATATTTTTTAGCTGTTTTATTTACAAAGACTTTTGTTTATTTTTACTAAATGTCTTTTGGTTTAGCTAAATAAAGTAGTTTTGGTAGTCGTTAATTAGTTGTTTTATTACAAAAAACCCCTAAAATGCATCTAGAACCGGAAACATTTTGCCCTACTATAGGGGTTTATTTTGCCCAACCTATTAGGGTAAAACTATCCTTTTGCAAACATCTACATTACTGCCCTCAAAAAATTGCTTACCTGTTATATAAAAAAACTGGTAATGCAATATTTAAGTACAGTCTACCGACATCCCAAAAAAATATACTTGAAGTTCTTCTCTTTTATACTTTACTTTTTACAGGCATTTCTAGCTTAGGGGGATCATTTTGGGCCTATACAATTCTATAATTTTTCCTCATTTTTATTACTGCTCATCATTGTTACTTTCATGCTCATTTGTTTTTCAGCTATTCATTAAAATCCTTGTATAAAACTGACATATTTACTAATATACTTAACATTTCAAGCTGCACCCTGTATCTGTTGGATATTCTATACTGCCTGCATTCTATGATTTCTTTGTACCTTACTGGAATTTCTATAAAGGCGGAAGTTTTGCGATTATAAATGGTATGCAGTATACCGTGAATTAGCAAAAATTTGATTGTTTTTATGCTTGTTTATGTTCAAAAGCGGTAGTACATTTTAATGTGAATTTTATGTCTTCTAGTAGCTGATGAGCTAGTTTTAAACTTCGGTACAAATATAAATAACAGCATCATTTATTTTCGAAAATATTCTATTCAAGTATTTTTTAAATAGACATCGAAGAAAAATATATTATTCAACGCTTCACAACTAAGTTTAGAAAAATATTTTTCAAAAACAGTGACCGTTCAACCAAGAAGCAACAACTACTTCCTGGGCTATATGCCCCGACAGACATTGAATTACACTTCTAAGTCAAACGGGGTCGGTATGATCTACAAGATTTAACCAACCATTCTGGTTTGTAATTAGAAGGGACAACATAACTACAATGTCACAGGAAACTGTCAAATTTCGAATTTCGGTTTGTGGTTGGAAGGTGAAGATGTCGCTATCATCACAACTTTTGTATTTCCGTTGCTGGAATGTAGGTATTGGTGGTGATTTTAGAGTCATGTCTTACAATGCAAATAGATTCATGTGATATTTTATAATAAATAATGACGAAATACCAATGAATCCATAAATCTGTTTGATTTTGGGCACGAACCTATAGGAGCTCATCTTCGATACAATCGTATAATAGTTATTTATGTATCAAGGGTACTAAGTAGATGATTATGCCCAGAGGGCGACAGTCTTACAAAGCTGAGGGACTCTGGCCCGAGGGTTCGTATGTCGCCCAGTTCGTTCTGAATAATAATTTTTTTTAATTTAATTTGATCTACCAATTTTTTATTTTTACCTGCGACATTTCCTTGACATTATTATTGTCTGCTTTTTTGTTGCTAGGGAGATAAGTATTAAAATGTTTAATGTGTCAAAAATAAAAAATGGGACAAGATTTTGAAATTCCCGACAAAATTGCAAAAAATGCTGAAAAGGCAACGCAAAACCTGTTACCGAGAAAATCCAGAGAAAGAATATGACCAATTTTTGAAGTGGATGTCAGAAAATGCTGTAGAAAACATTAACGAAACTGTGCTGTTGGGATACTTCAATGATCCATCCGAAAAAATTTCCTGGAGCTCTCTGTGGGCTAAATATTCGATGATAAAGAAGACTTTAATGGTAAATAAGAATATTTTTATTTGTAATTTGCACAAATTATACGAGTATTTGAAGCAAAGGTCAAAAAAAACCTGGGCAACTCTTTTAGCAGAAGCTGGAGCAAGTATGACTACGCTGAAGCGCCATGGTGGATGGAAGAGTACCACAGTTGCTGAAGGATATTTAGATGACAGCATATCCTCAAAAAATCAGGTTTCAAGGATGTTGACAGGCGTACCATCTGGATCTCGCATTACCTTACAGAAACTAGAGACCCAGACAATGAATCATGAGTCAACTTTTGCTGCGGGAAATTCAGCTATCAGTGGAACCTTCCAGAATTGCCGATTCTATCTAAATACAACCAAATAATGTATAAACGTAAATTTATATTTTGTTATATTGTTAATAAAGAATAAGTTAATCGAAATAGTTATTTAATAAACTAGTTTGTTAATGAAGGCGATTAATAAACGAAACTGTTATTAATAGTTGAGTTTATTAATCGCCCATTAACAAATGAGTTGACAAAAAGATTGCGTTAATGAAAAAAGAGTGCGTAAATGAAAAATAGTGCGTTAATGACGTCCATTAACGCATCCTTTTTTAAATAAAATAATTCATTAATATCGAAATTAATAAACGGTCAACGAAAAACTCTCTTTTGCGCATCAATTCCCGCGCGGTCCATAAAGTAGTCCATTATGTAGATGGTATCTAATGTATAAAAAAACTAAACGGTCGTCGGACCGCCGACAGAAGCTTGCTTCTTATACACAATAGAATGACCCTTTTTCGTGAATTTTTCACCATTTTTCAAAAATTTTGACAATTTTTGACGAATTTTGACAATTATTGACCGTCTCTGACAACTATTGACCATTTTAGACCATTTTTCCAAATTTTAACAATTATTGACCATTTTTGACCATTTTTGACAATTTTTGACAGGTTCCGACAATTATTGACCATTTTTGACAATTTTTCAAAAATTTTGACAATTTTTAATAATTATGGACCATTTTTGACAGTTTTTTTTATAATTATTGACTATTTTTTCAAAATTTTGACAATTATTTTCGACAATTTTCCGAAAAATTTGATAATTATTGACCATTTTTCCAAATTGACAGTTTTTGACGATTTTTCCAAATTCTTGCCAATTTTTGACCACATTTAAAAAATTTTGACAATTTGTCAAAAATTTTAACAATTATTGACCATTTTTGACAGTTTTTTTATAATTATTGACTATTTTTTCAAAATTTTGACAATTATTTTCGACAATTTTCCGAAAAATTTGATAATTATTGACCATTTTTCCAAATTGACAGTTTTGGACAATTTTTGACGATTTTTCCAAATTCTTGACAATTTTTGACCACATTTAAAAAATTTTGACAATTTTTCAAAAATTTTAACAATTATTGACCATTTTTGACAGTTTTTTTATAATTATTGACTATTTTTTCAAAATTTTGACAATTATTTTCGACAATTTTCCGAAAAATTTGATAATTATTGACCATTTTTCCAAATTGACAGTTTTTGACAATTTTTGACGATTTTTCCAAATTCTTGACAATTTTTGACCACATTCAAAAAATTTTGACAATTTTTCAAAAATTTTAACAATTATTGACCATTTTTGACAGTTTTTGCGGAATTTTGACAATTATTGATCGTCTTTAATAATTATTGACCATTTTTGACAATTATTCAAAAATTTTAACATATTTGGCAATTATTGACCATTTATTCAAAATTTTGACAATTTTTGACCCTTTTGTACCATTTTTTAAAATTTTTGACGAATTTTGATCGGTTTTGACAATTATTGACCGTCTTTGACAATTATTGAAAATTTTTCAAAAATTTTAAACATTTTTCAAAATTTTTGACAATTATTGACTAGTTTTTGACAATTTTTGGCAAATAGGTAACCATTTTTTCAAAATTTTTACAGTTTTTGACAATTTTTGATCATTTTTCCAAATTTTTGAGCATATTTAAAAATTTGTGACAATTTTTCAAAAATTTTAACATATTTGGCAATTATTAACCATTTTTTCAAAATTTTGACAATTTTTGACCATGTTTGACAATTTTTCACACCTATAGGAGTGCGAGCTCAGTGCGGCAAGAGAGATTGCGCACAGTCGCTTGAATGAGTTATCGCGTGACGAACGCTTTTCCGTAACATCACACGTTTCACGAGTTCACTAGCCTTTTCAGAAATATGGCTACACTGTTGCGTGACGGACTTTTCGTAACGGTTACACGTTTCACGAGTTCACTAGCCTTCTCAAAAGTCCTATGTCGTGCAATAAGAAGCAAGCTTCAAAAACACAATAATGTACTGGTATGACATAAAATAATTAATAATATTTTCTAAGTTTGTTACTGTCATAACATATGATTAATATTGACACATAATGTAATTTCGACTAAAAAAAGTTTTAAATTTTTTTACTGCATTTTTTCTGGATAAGATTTTGGTTATTACACCCATCATTATTTTTATTAATTATAAGAAGAATCGTAGAAAGAGGAGCCGGAACAGGATGAACAGTTTAATCCCCACTTTCATCCAATATTGCTCATGGAGGTTCTTCAGTAGATTTAGCTATTTTAAGATTGCATTTAGCAGGAATCTCTTCTATTTTAGGTGCAATTAATTTTATTACCACAGTATTCGATATGCGACCAAAAGGAATACCTTTATTTGTATGGGCTGTAGTAATTACAGCTATTCTACTACTACTTTCTTTACCTGTACTAGCAGGTGCAATTACAATATTACTAACTGATAGAAATCTGAATACTTCTTTCTTTGACCCTGCCGGAGGAGGTGACCCAATTTTATATCAGCATCTATTTTGATTTTTTGGTCATCCTGAAGTTTATATTTAAATTTTACCAGGATTTGGGTTAATTTCTCACATTGTTAGACAAGAAAGAAGAAAAAAGAAGCTTTTGGGACTTTAGGAATAATCTATGCTATAACAGAAATTGGATTATTAGGATTTATTGTATGAGCACATCATATATTTACTGTTGGAATAGATGTTGATACTCGAGCTTATCTTACTTCAGCAACAATAACCATTGTTGTTCCAACAGGAATTAAAGTATTTAGATGATTAGCAATATTTCATGGTTCAAAAATTAACTATAGATTCCATTATGTCCTTTCAATAGGGGCAGTATTTGCAATTATAGCAGGAATCGTTCAATGATTCCCATTATTTACAGGATTAACCCTAAATAATTTTTACCTAAAAATTCAATTTTTTATTATATTTATTGGAGTTAATTTAACGTTCAAAAAAAACAAAATGATTCCACTACCATTCAACTATAAGTTATGGGCCTAGATCACCCTAATTCACCCTAATAACAGCTGAGCTAGGAGGAGATTTGAAAAAATGTATAGAGAAGATTCATCAGTACTCATTGGTGGTTTAGCTAAGCTTAAACGGCGAGAAAACAAAACAACAACATTTAGATATTTCAAATGAAGATCTTGCTAATACATGATAATCTATGGTAATCCTCCCTCTGCACGGCACTGTTATTGGAATCTGTGACCTTTGCTGTTTGTATTGATATCCTTGTTTTGGAATGGAAGAATCGATTTAGATGTTGGTTGTAAACAAGGTGTGTTGTCAGTATAGCGGATTATTCATCTAGTCTGTTTAATGATCGAAGCGATGGCTTTAGAGCTTTCTGGTGTACCAATAACGAGTGATCTCTAGTCAAAACGAAATTGTTGCAAGATAGTAAACAATGGAATAGTCACAATGAAGCTACTGCACTTTTTTCAATGAAAACCCGGTTCAAAAATCAAAAGAAAACCTGGTGTTGGGAAATGTAGCAACGGAGATTCTTCAACTCTATTTCTAAACTCTTGGAATATAGAGCAGTATTTCATGTAATAGTTTTTTTCTATGGAATGCTATTTGCAAGTATTTCACTAATTTTAATTTATATGGAAATTATCTTATAACTTTTTATGTAATTTGGGTAAATCTATATTTTGGGTGGAATTTAAATTAAAAAGAAAATTACTAGATAAATGTTATTTAAAAGAATAATATGACGGACCCTCGTATGCGAAAAACTGAGAAACCAACTTTTATATTGTGTTAGATGTGTATAAAAGATGTATGACCGACAAATAGCACTTGCCGACCATGGTGAGCATACACATATTTTAGAAACAAACTGAAGAAATTCTTATACAAAGTGATAAGGATTCCGTAAAGGGTAATTGCCTCCACATGTATGGGATTCTTGACACGACCAATCTTTACCACTAACACCACGAATAAATGACTAAAAACAGATTTATAAAGGTCCCAGTTACGCGAGAAATGTTGCATCTACATGGCTAGAGATGAAATTGAAGCCAGTCCGAGAAAATTGCTGCGACATTTTTGTGACTTTAATTTATAACTACAATAAAATTTGTTGAAATTTAAGATTAGGGACATTTTATGAAATTGACATTCCTTAAACTTTCTGATATTCACAATTATTAATACTTTGCGGTTAGAAAAAGTGTATATTGAATGGCGTAAAAAAGATAATTTTGATAGATATTGATCTAAGTATAGGCGCATACGTCCGGATTTGGCAGCCATGTCCGAACTCGTAATTACGTCCTGATTTTTTAATATTCTCTACATTTCCGACTATATCGGTGATGTCAGCACAATACACCCTGGTGAACTGGGTGCTATGTCAGTACTCCATTCTTCTCCCTTTTTGAGCGTGATGGTTACACTGAACTGGATAGGAAATACGAACCATTCAATGTCATAGCCACCTCGACCTACCTTAATTCAATGCTGTGATGGTATAGAACAACAAAAAAGTTCAATACTAACGCTTATCGGTGCTTTTGTAAAACACAGGTGGCCAACAAGCGGTCATATTGAATTTTTGTTGTTGTTGCTTAAGAACTTTGCTGCTAGATAGACATCAGGGATGTGGTACTGGTTCAGAGGCCATTACACCAAAACCAGTACGACTACAGAGCAGGGTTACTATACAGAAACAGCGTTACACCAACTCATAGAGAAGGTGGAATATTCGCTGGAAATAGAGAAGTGAAGATAGGAACCTTCATATATATATTGAAGGAGCTTTCGATAACACCTCTAGAATCGATCATTTGGTCGCAAAGGCAAAGAGACATCAATATTAGGGACCTGGATTGACTGTACGTTAAGGAAAAGGATACACTGATGGTTCAGGTAGCTAGAGGATGCCCAAAGGGGGTAGCTCTTTCTCTTTTATTGTGGAATCTATAGTAGTGGATTGGGACTTCTGATAATAATGGAATGGGGTATGCTGATGATTTAGAGATAAAATGTAAGCTCTAGATTTAGTAACAACATGAATACGGTCGGAACGACTTAATATTAGTCCTAATCAAACGACAGTAATACCATTGACCTGTAGAAAAAAAAGTGGGACTAGAACTTTTAAGACTACGAGGAGAAATTGTAGAAATTAAGGGAGGGGTTAAGGCGAGCTATTAATTGAGTCAAAACTTACCTGGAACCAACTTTAAAAAAAAGTAATAGTGGCCAAACGCTTCTTTGGGAAAAAATGGGGGCTAAAACCTCATACGCTATCGTTCGTTCATTAGAGCAAACATGCAGGACGGCTTCGACCACAAGAGTAACAAAAATTTGACGGCTATAGCCGTTATGTCCGTTAATTGATATAATACAGACTATAGCCATACGGAAGCTTCCTCTTGTTTTTGAGGAGGATCAGTGTGGCGTCGTCTCTTGGCCTGGAAAATTATAGCAAGCCTATCTAACTCTCGTAAATACAGATTTTTTTTTTCGGGCCGAGATGGGAACTCATGTTCGAAAGGGTCCAGGACCCAAACAGTGTTGGACTCATCCCCAAGAGGATGCCTACCAACAAAACCCACCTCAAATTCGTCGTTACCCCGGCCTCGGAATCACTACTCTAGCATTCTTCGAGACGGGCGGCGGTCCCTCGTACACTCTCCGCTCTTCCTAACTTTCACTCCTACCTTTCATGCCATATCGAGTCTTCATCTCCCTCTAACCATGCTCTCTACTACGCCACTTACCATTTCATCCATTCCTCCTTCCCCCTCATCATTATCTTCACCATGTTCTCCCAATACACCGCCTCCCCTAGTTTCCTCTCCAATTTCTTCAGCACTTCCTCGTTCCTGCAGCATCTGAACACATACCCCTCATCATTCTCCACTTCACACCTCTCGCACACTCTAGTCTCTCTTTTTCCAATCTTGTGGAGGTACCCTACTCTTGACCCATGTCCAGTGAACACCTGTGTCAAGAAGTAGTATACCTCCTCCCCGAATTTCCGGTCCATCCAATCTCTCCTATTCCCAAATGCTCCTTTTAGCGCGCCCTCATACTCCCACCTTCTCTCCATTTCCTCCTCCATCCATTCCTATACTTCCTCTCTGTTCTCACCCCTCCAGCGTTTATTTTTTGCTCTAGCCATCACGTCCAATGGGTAGGTCCTTTCCAGCACCGCTGTACGGTAGATCAATATTTATCTATATCGGCAAAGTGACAACTAAAGGACATAGAATCCGCTATGCGATCTGTTTTGTTTGATATCCAGGCATAATCCCTATTTATGTCATGGCCTTTCAAAATAAACAGAAACTTAAGGAGAAACCCAAATTCCTTCCACAACTAGAGGTCAACAAAAAAATTAATTTAATCATATATACACTTATAAGCTAATGAAATAATTCTTGAATATTACAAAAAGTGACTTCCTTGTCTACTTGAACTAATCATATGTGGCAGCAGAATCATCAAAATCGGGTGGATGGCTTTTCAGATCCTGAATATGCCACACTCCTTCGCTTTTTCCCATCCCATTCACCAATCCATAAGTTGTCGATGAAAACTTCCTTTTTATTGTAAAAGGTCCTACATATTTTGGAGCAAATTTCGCAGTGAAGCCTTTAGATGCATCTGAATGTACATGATTCTTACGGTAGACCTTATCACCGACAGAATATTGTAACGGACGTCTTCGTAAGTTGTAGCGAGCCTGTGACCGTAGTTGAGTGGCCTTAATTTTTGCTTGGATCTCACCATATAATTCCTTAAATGCTTCTGCAGAAGGAGCTACTGACTTTGGTTCACCCAAGAACTTAGGTCTAGCATACCTATCAGCAGTAAGGACGTGTTCTCTACCAAAATTTATAAAGAAAGGGGTAACTCCTACCGTTTCATGTACCGAGGTACGAATAGCACAAGCGACTTTTGGGAGTAAGGAGTCCCATTTTTTATGGTTATCACCAATATAACACGATATCATCCTTTTTAAGTCTTGATTAACTCGTTCTACGGTATTACTGGAAGGATGATAAAGAGAAGAGAATATAATTTCTACTTGGTATTTTTCACAAAGAGCCCTAAATTCCTTTGATTGAAACTGAGTACCATTATCACATTTAATGAACTCTGGACACCTGAATAATAGAAAAACATGATCTTCCAGAAAATTGACTATGCCAGACGTCGTAGCTTCACGGAGAGGGTGAAACAACACGAACTTGCTAAGAAGATCCGAAATCACGAGAACATACTTGAATCCTTTTGTTGATCTTGGTACAGGTCCAAATAGATCAACACTAATGCCTTGCCATGGGTGAGTAACAACTGGAGCATTAGCAAGGAAGGTTTGTGTCGTAAGCATATCTCACAGTTTTTAACATAATTAGATACATGTGAACGCATCTTAGGCCAGTAAAAATGGTGCTTTAACCGCTCATACGTTTTGAATACTCCTGGATGACCAGAGTTTACCGAATCATGACAGTCTTTAATTATATTTCGACGATAATCCTTTGGTACATCGGTTTTCCAATGCTCATCAGGATGTCGTATGTTAGGATATAAAAGTCGAAGGTATTTGTACAATTTATTATCCTCTACACGCCACTGCGGAAATAACTGAGGAGATTTCTTTATTTTTTTCACACATCGAAGTATACCATTTGTAATTTCCATCGCTTGGAAAATCAACTAGGATGGCATTTATTTCGGGAACACTCCTTGAAAGCATATCTGGAACAACATGATCACGACCTTTACGATGTACAACTTCAAAGTCAAACATTTGTAACCGAAGAGCCCATCTACCGAGTCTACCAGTTGGTTCTTTTAAATTATTAAGCCAAACTAAAGAATATTGATCCGTAATAACCGTAAATTTATAGCCTTCTAAATAAGGTCGTAGCTTCTCTACTGCAAACAAAACTGCTAAAAGTTCTCTTTCGACAGTACTATTATTTCTTTCTTGGCGAGTTAAACTTCTAGAAATATAACATATAACATGTTCGTCGTCATCTTGTTTCTGAGTTAAAACGGCCCCTATCCCGTAAGCGGAAGCGTCAGTTTGAACGAAAAATGGTATACCAAAATTTGGACATGTGAGAATAGGTGCAGACACAAGAGCATTTTTAATCTTGCGGCATGCCTCCTCACAATCTGCCGACCACACAAACTTATTCTTTTTTGAAAGTAAAGCCGATATAGGAGCAACTAAAGTCGAGTATGAAGGAATAAAACGACGATACCAAGACGCAACACCCAGCAATCGACGAGCATCAGTAACGTTTTTGGGGGGTGGTATATTAAGGATAGCCAAAACTTTCTCGGGGTCAACATGAAGCCCAAGCCTGTTCACAACATACCCTAAATAACGTAGCTCTGGCCTACAAAACGAACATTTTTCTCTTGACAATGTCAACCCGGCCCTTGTAAAACGAGTCAGTATCTCATTCAAGACCTCCACATGCTTCTCAAAAGTATCAGTCACCACTATCACGTCGTCCAGATATACAAAAACGTTTGGTTCTAATTCTGGACCCAATATTGTGTCTACCAGTCTCTGAAAAGTAGGAGGCGCGTTACAAAGTCCAAATGGCATTTCCTTAAAATGGAATAGTCCACGCCCAGGTACTGAAAAAGCAGTAAACTCTCTACTTTCTCTCGCAACACTAACTTGCCAAAATATCCAAGGAACTTAGATATTTGGCATTTCTTAATTTATCTAGGATAAAGTTCATAAAAGGTAGAGGGTATGCATCTGTTTTTGTAATTTTGTTTAGCCTACGATAGTCAACACAACACCGGTACTTACCATTTTTCTTAGGTACCATTAATATAGGACTACTGTAGGGTGATTGAGAGGGTTCGATAATATCGTTGCTCAACATAAATTGAACCTCTTTGTCAATGAGTGTCTGCATGGTAGGACTAACCCGATAAGCTCTAAGCCTAAATGGTTCTGTATCCGTTACTACAATCTTATGTTCCACTAAGTTAGTGCTACCAATTTTGTCTCCATGTTCTGAGAAATATCTTTCCACGATATCATCTAAAAAAATTTTTTGTTCGACCGTCAATATCTCTTTAGAGACAATGGCATTCATTTCCCTAACATCACATATCGCGTCACCAAAATGCCAACATTTCTTTTTAAGGTCAGGTACTACACCTACCAGCACCCAAAAATCAACACCTAATACAATATTCGTTGGAAATTCTGCCACTACTAAGGCACTAACAGTACAAACTTTGCCTTCTAACTCTACCGGAAGATACAAATACCCGCATTCGCCACTTGACATGAAAGTAGTTCAGAAGAGTGTAATTTGATTCCCATATTTTTCAACACGTTCCATCCTGGACTTCCAATAACTGTGTGAGTGGCTCCGCTATCCAACAAAGCCTTAAACCTAACTCCAAGCACATTAATATCAAGATAAGGACGATTGTCCCCTTCACAGTGAGATAAAATGTAAGATAGAACTGGTTGTATATGAGTTGAGAAGACACCCAGATCTGATAATCTAGTCGCTTCAACTGATTCTGACGAGCCTGCTATGCGACCAATCAGTGGCTCGCCGTGGCGTTTCCCAACGTACACTGACTACAAGTACGAACGGTTACACCTTCTTTCCCTCATCGAAAACAACATTTACGTATCGGTTGAGTACAATTCCTACGAATATGCCCTGCTTGGCGACAATTAAAGCAAATCGATGTAGATCGAGAAGTACTAGCCATTGAAATGTCATTACTAAGAGTAGTTGAGGAAGAACCATTATCTGTGATTCCCGTCGCGGATCTAGCCTATTTATATTGTTCCCGATTAACGCAATTAACCCTGGCGTTGGACTGTCGTCTATATTCTAATTCAGGTTCAACGGAATGCTTGGGATTCATTGGAGGTGCTCTATACTGCTGAATGTTCAAATTAGCCTCTTCGATATCTCTACCAATCCGAATAAGCTCTTCCAATTTCTCAATGCATTTACCAGCCATTGACACCTGAATACTGGGTAGCATTTTACCTTTGATGAAGTTGATCCTATATTCTTCAGACGGTATATCTGCTAACTTGGAAAACAAATTTTCCATATGCGCAACATAAATTATAACTGACTCAGTTTATCCCTGCGTCCTATGTCGCAAAATCTCCCATACTCGTTCATTATAGTTACGAGGCAGAAAAGAAGACTTGAAAATGCGCCTAAATTCATCGTAACTGTGTATTTTACTTCTAACAAATCTATACCATACCGAAGCATCTCCTACCAGCAATTCAGAAACTGATTTAAACAACTGGTCCTTGGAAAGATTCCTTGAAACTCTCATCTCTTCCAGCCTCTCCAGAAACTCCGTTACACTCGAGTTCCCATCAAATTTAAGATGCCATTTACTATTATCAATAAATTTACTATAATGATCATTGGAGATAGGTCCAATGTCGAAACCAGAAGGATTGCAAAAATTACTCGCTACCGTTGGTAAGGGATTTTTATTTACCGTACTAGTAGGAAACGATAAAGAAGAATAATTTGAGGGTAATACATAGGGATAAGCTGATGAGTTATAGTCAGACATAATAACTGGTCCAGATATGGGAGAACTAAACACAGAAGAACCTACACTTGCTGCAGTAGAGATATAAGAAGGTTTAGCGTTAGAGGAAATTACTGGAATGTTTAGTGAAGAGTTAGTGATTGATGTGGGGGTACTTTGTTCCCCTAGATTACCTTCACCACCACCTATTATCTGTACCGGGCCAAAAGAAATTCTAGATCTACGTCGACTGCAATTTAATTGACTAAGGTTTTCAATTATATCTTTGAATGTATGATCTAACAAAAAATCATCCTCATCACCAACTATTTCTTCTACATCTTCAGGAATACCTATGTCTATCAAATTTGTTACAATATTTTTGTCAGCAGTTTTATAATTGGATTTTTCAAACACCACCTGTAGAGTTT
Source organism: Lochmaea crataegi (assembly GCA_947563755.1). NCBI lineage: Eukaryota > Metazoa > Arthropoda > Insecta > Coleoptera > Chrysomelidae > Lochmaea > Lochmaea crataegi. Next base: position 45,379,223 of record OX387426.1, on the reverse strand, counting down.
CTAATAGCTTTTTATTCAAAGATTTTAATTTTTCTACTCCCCTACTTATTTCCTCATCTGAACTTCCAATCCTATGTATACGACCCTCCAAATGTAATAATCTAGATCTCATGCGTACTAACTCATTATCTTTATTAGTAACATCAAATTCCTGTAAATCGCCGAATAGTTCCTCAAGCTTATTTCCACATGTCCTAATTTCTTGTATACAATCGAATGTAACATAATTGTAATTACCAATACCTAAATGCTCTTTTCTAAGTACATCCCTCAGTAGAGACCTTTTTGTGTCTATCTTTCCATCACCAAGGTCAACAGAACGATACCTCAATTCGTAAGTCAACTCATCACTACGAAGTCGATTAACATCCATTTTAAAGGATAATATGTACGAACTCTTTTAGACACTATTACTCCGAAGGAGTTATCCCCATACAAACCCCAAAAAAAAAATTCGAAAATCACCGTATTGCAGAAGGAGCAAATTCCTATTTAAATTATAATCATACTACTTAAAAATATTTTTCCAACACATTGAATACTATTTCTGGATGCCTGAAAATATGTATAGAAAAAACTATCTTACACCATTTAATTTATAACAAAATGTCAAACTTAGAGAAGTTATTTTAAAACCAAATCACACGAAAGTAATATGTGTATATGACAAGGAATTGCACGTTCGCATAAAATGTAGTTAAAAAAATATAACGCACGTTGGGCGCCAAATATTACCTCCGAAAATCGGAGTAACGTATAATACCTTTAAGCTTGCCACGAGCCGACAATGTGCCGATGTTGGGCAATTGGGTACTTTCCCGTAACTCAAGTAGGTGAATTGGGGGGGGTCCGTAACGAATGTCAACGAACAAAATTTAGTAAAACCCAGGCGCCAGATAAATCTAATACCAAATACCCAAAAGACAATTTATTCTAATTCGCGATTTACCAACGATAAGAAATCAACATCTAAAGTCAACGTTATCCAGATTCAGCCTAAATCGGTATAGCCAAAAAGGAATCTGCTTAAAAAAATAACAAGTTGAATCTAAATAATTTCATCTACTAACATAAAGTTTAGATACATTATAATATACGTATTCCAATAACAGAAACCTAATATCAATTGTAAGATGAAACTCTTATACGAACATGCAATTCTTATGGCGTCAAAGTTTCATTGTTTTCCAAATTTACAGATTAAAAACTAAAAACACCTTTAACAGGAAGCGCCCTAAACGAGATGGGTCAAATCTGCGATCGCGAGAGCTCAAGCGCATGCGCCTGCGCAATACTGTGTACTTGATGATAAAAGTATAGCGTAAATATATATGGCTAATATTTGTGTATACATAAAATAATGAGGCGCTAGCAACTGTTGCAAGTGGTAACACTCGGAAGTAATACGTTAATCTCAGCAACTATTATAATCAATTCATTATATAAACGAAACACAAAAAAAATGAAACATCTATGTATAACTTGCGTGTCCTTTGGTGTTGCAGGATAAAGTTGAATATCTTATTCTAGTAAAATAATCTACTACAATTTCCACAGCATTCCAGACAGCATCAAAATTTCCAAACTATGTGCCGTTTTCACAATATGGTACTGTAGGACAGGTCGTACCAAGGAAGGAAAAGAGAGCGAAGAGAAAGCCCTAAAATATAAACCTCAATGAATACCTTCAACATAACGGAAAAAAAATAGAGTCATACCCATAAATAGAGTATGGAACAATCTAAAATATTATTTTTTTAATTTGAATAAATATTATTGCCTACAAAGTTTTTAAGTACCTATATGTACCAGAATCATTCTATAAATGACTTAGCCTTCCAATAATTTAATTTGTAGTTATAATTTTTTTTGTACTTGTTGATCATAAAATATTCACAGTTGCAAAGTACATGCAGACAAAAAAAAACTGATTGAAAAATAACGTACCCTTCCTGGTCAAGGATGTCGGGGCTTTAAATAATTTGATGGAAAACTTGAAGTCAGCTCCAGAAGTGTTTTGAGACCGTATCCTACCAATTGAAAGGATAAATTAGAACCATATAATTACTAGCGATGAGGTTGTTCACGATACTAATTAAATAGTCTCGACTGATGTAATATAGATATATATAATAAGAGTTGATATATATATATATATATAATTTTTTTTTCACCCTTCTTTTTTTTGTTTCTTACATAAATATTTAAGTTAATGAAATAAACAACTAAATTCACCTTAGGTGATAATAATGCTAATTTCATCTTTAATCTAAATACTGTGATTACAAATGAACATTTAAATTAAACAGAAAAAGGGAGATGTTACATAGCGGTAGTAATGGCTGACAGGTCGATATCTCTGGTTGCCGTACAACGTAGTGTATTAAATCCTTTTGGAGAAATTTGAAGGAAAAATATCCACTAACAATATCTCTAATATTTCCTACCAATTTTAGAAACGTATGAAATTATCCCTATAAGGAAGACAGCGAAATTCTACCCAATTCACCGTTTCAAACCACGTTGACTTTGGTCACCAGCAACCCTCTTCCACCAAATCGTTTTGCTCAGTACCACTTATCGGTGAAAATCGTAATTTTGAAAATAATTTTAGGCCCGTTCGGTATGATCGTGAATGGATGATATCCATCACTGTATGAGCTTATCTATGAATCTAGGATTAAAGTATCCGTTTTAAAAATACTATCAGTAATATTAACGATGATTAGACAGATTTCTGAGAAAGAAACCATATAGAATATGCATTTTTACATGAAATCAATTGCATCTCGTCTTCACGTTAATCGTTCATAATCTTGGCAACCCAGCAATAAACCTGCGTATTCATCACCTAGATATTAAAATACAACTCACTCTGGTGCGTACCCATACCAAATTTTGTGATTACTAGGCCAATTACTCAGACCCCATCAATCTCGGTTCACAAATAGAAAAGTATTTATTCCGGTATATTTTTCAATGTAACAACATCCACTGCCCTGTACCCCTTCACCACCCTCAGCAATAACCCTCTCTGCATCCGCAGGAGTGGCCTAACTCGTAGAGGGTTCTGGCATTCTGTTCATCACTGCCTTTGAAGCGATAAAGTGATAAGGAAATGTGCAGTATTCTTATGTCGTAGAATTTTCCTTAAAAAATAAGTAGAAGAAGCTTATAAATTTTACTAGGATTACTGGTACCTATGTTATACAGTTTTGTTTTAATTTAGTAGCTTTGTAGATGTTTATTGATTGAAATAATAATGTAATGTATAAATTATTACACAAAATGGCTACTTATTATTTGGGATGCCACATGGCTGTATCTTTTTCATTTAAATTCTATTAAATCACATTTTCTATATATTCTTATCTCATTTGCTTATAATTTTCTTCACCTGAAATATATATGTTGGTCCAGAACGAATCATTAAGCTATAAGTTAAATAAATGAAGGGATAGGATTGTGTGTATTTATCTGGACAGATATCCCAATATGCTTCATTTTGTAGTTATCTTTTTTTTTTAAACAAATTGTTATTTTAGCACAGTTCCTGTGAGATACAGTTCGTATGAGATACAGTTCTGGGGATATACAATTCCTGGGATATACCATGTGTGAGATACTGCTCCTGTGAGATAGGTACCTTTTCTGGAATATACAATACCTGAGCAAGACAATTTTCTTGAATATACCGTTCCTGTGAAAGAAAAGTTTCTTGAGTATACAGTTCCTTTGAAATACAAGTTTCTTGAAAATACCGTTCCTGGGTGAGATCCGAGATAGTACATTTTCCTGCATTCAATCCCGGAGTACAAGCTAGAAGAACTTAGAGGAAAATAATTGTAAAAATCTGAAAGGCTTCACCTATGTTTTTTTATAATTGACTACAAACCCATTTATCTATACTTCTAAATTTCAATTCTTTTCATTTCTCATTATATATGGGGGAAGGCGGGGCAGAACTGGGTACTTAACGTTTGATGGTTTACTGACACTACAATATTAACCAAAAACATTTCTTTTCGCTATCGGTGTATTACTTAATATGTAAATTAAGCATTCTCCCCTTTTTCAACAGTTGATTAAATATTTTAAAGAAAATACTTACGAGAAACCAAAGAAGTGCATTTTGCCCCATTCCGCCCCAAGGGCGGGGCAGGATGGGGTTTTCATAGATTTTACAGAACTCATTAATATCTGGTAAGATTTCCTAAAATATAGTGTTAAAGGTGGATATGGTATTAGAAATAATAAGTACACACAATTTTATTTGTTTCATTTAAATAGCTAAAACCTTTAGACATATTCCACTTAGGATTGGCACTTCTCACAAACAAGCTGAAATTCGTCGTCATCGCTATCAACGCCGGCATAGCCCATTTGCCCATTTGTGACTCGCTGAACAGTCCTTCAACAGACTTGGACCAGTATTCACAACAGTAAAGACATTCTCCGTTACTATTTTCATCTGAAGATGAATTAGAATCTTCATTTTTAATCGACACTTTCCTGGGAGAGCTTCGCTTCTCTTTCGTATTGCTACTTGCTTTATTCTCATTGCTATTAATTTTTCTTTTAACGCCTTCTTTCTTCTTTTGCGAAACCTTTTTTGCAACTGCTGCTGCCTCTAGTTCTTCCTTATACGGAGTTGCGGTTAATATTGCTATTTTACCTCTCCTGCGATTAGCTCTCTTAACAGTTTTTTGAATTTTTGGAATAGGTAAAGCAACTTCTGGCGATAAGCAGGGAAAAGAAGACTTCTTGTTGACATCGGAGGAAACAAATTCGTTTTGCGCTTTCCATGAGAAGCATCCTGGTAGGGGATTTAAAATGTCACTTGCTGATGCAGTTGGAGGAGATTTAGTAGATTTTCTTACATCCTTTTTTTGTAGCAGGAAGTCCTATTGAAATTGAACGTTCCGTTGGCGTCTCAGTTCTTGGTGCATTAGAGGGATCATTGGCTGATGGAGGGGTATTGTTTGTAATGTCCGTGGTAGCAGGTAAAAGTTCAACTTCGGTTAAAACGTTTTCATTGGGTGGAAAAATACCAGTTTTGAGAAATCGGTTTATCGCTGTTTTCATAGTGGCTGCGTTTGAAAAGGCACTACCAAAAAGCGTGAAAATTTGAAATATGGTTATCACTTTTCCTAGACTGCAACGCAGCCATGTCCAAGCTTCATGTTCATAAAATGTACTTAACGGTTTCATGAAGGAAACGTCCAACGGTTGCACCGTCTATGACTTGTGTGCGGTGGAAAGCATAATAATATTACACCACTCTCACGTGCATGCAAAATTAGGTCAAGATTTTTGTTGAGTTGCTTGCCCATCTAACAAAAGAAGCACTGGGTTTTCTTTTGTTGCTTTAGAAAACGCAACAAATAGCTTAAACCAATTAAAAAAAAGTTCAGTGGTTATCCACCCAGAATCACTAACTTCTACTACTGAACCAACCAGGTGGCAAGCCTAACTCGAATGACTATTGCTTCCGTTTTCTTGGAAAAATTAGCATAGGTGGCATGTATGCTCCAGCAGCAGAAAAACAGATTTCAGCCGTTATGGTTTCTCATCGTTCGGCAGGAAGGTAAGGTGCCTACCTATGTGAATTTGTCACTACGTCTATTGTATATATTACGTAGTTGTATATAGTAATTACCTGACGGATTTTGTCTCTATGTTTCTAACATCATTTGGTCACTACGAAAGGACTTCAGTAGTTAAATAATTTTTGTCAGCCCAGAGTTTTAGTGACTACTCTGCCATCATCCTTCCGGCGAAGTGGTGCAGGCTGTAACCAAACCTGTCTTCATATCATGACAACAACTTTATATTTTGTCACCAGGTAGTGTAAATAATGTAAGTTTTGTGATCATTCGATACAAAACGAGCGCCTATCATGTAAATGTCCGTAGGTAGATTCCTGTTAGTTGTTTTTTTTGTTTGTTATAATTCTTAATTAAGGGTAGTGAGGGTTTTCTCTCTTGTGGATTTTACTATAGTTTTTAGTTACCGTGGGGCTACTGATTTTTTTTCTGGCTTTGATTATATTACCCACCTTGATAGTCGCCTAGGCAAGGTGACTAACACGTATTGGGCCTGTAGGAGAGCCATTGGTCCGAAATGGGGACTAACCCCAAAGACGATCTTGTGGTTCTATAAAGTGATCATGCTGCCGATGTTCACATACGCGGCTCTGGTCTGGTGGCCAAGGGTAACCCTGGCCACGGCTAGGTCTCAACTGGCACGCCTCCAAAGGGTGGTCGGTTTGGGGGCAACTGGCTGCATGAAAACTAACTGCTACGTTGGAGGTGATTCTTGGACTTCGGCCTCTTCACCATGTGGTGGTGGGTACAGGCACGTCAATAAGCTCAGGTTTCTGGGAGATGTCCCTGTTCTGGCTCGAGCGGCTGATGTCTGCCTGCGCAGGTACTCCTTCGTAACCCCCTATAGGGTGAAGATCCGGAATAGAGAATTCTGGGAAAGAGAAGGAAATTCACAGCGATGGGGCGGGGGCTGGAATTTACTCCACGAACCCAAGGACACAAGTTTGTGTTACATTGGGTGAGGGAGTGTCTGCATATCAGGCTGAGGTATAAGCTATCTTGGAATGTGCGCAGATAAACCTAGACAGAGGTTATGCGGACCAACGCATAACCATATAAACCGACAGTCAGGCGGCAATCAAGGCCCTGAGTGGATATACCATCAACTCAGGGCTTGCTGCGGAATGTCGTGAACGCCTTGCTGACTTAGCGAGGCGAAACACAGTGTGGCTAGAATGGATTCCGGCCCACTCTGGTTTTGAATGCAATGAAGGGGCGGACGCGCTGGCTGTGGAAGGGGCGGCTACCCCTCTTAACGGCCCGGGCCCGACCTTGGGCCTTACAAAACAAACAATCCGTAAGGAGACGAGGAACTGGTTGAGAAATCAGCACCTCGCTCACTGGAAGGCTCTACAGGGTCTCAGGCAGTCCAAGCTCCTATTGAGGGGATGGACTGATGGACATGCTAGAGCTGCTCTAGAACTACCAAGGAGTAGGTTAAAGAAGATAGCAGGACTCCTAACAGGGCACTGCTGTCTGAGGAAACACCTCTGTAACCTAGGTTTGGAGGAAAGTCCCCTATGTAGGGATTGCGGCATGGCTGACGAAACGTCGGACCATGTTCTCCTCGTATGTCCACACTGGGCTGTGCTACGCAGGCGAATCTTCGGAGTCCCTGTTATGGCCCCCGGGGACATAAGCAGGCATCCACTGAAGAGGATTGGGTCCTTCATCGAGGGACTCGGCTTCATGGATGCATAAATAGCAGGAATGGCACAATGGGCCCGCCAGTGGCCGGAATCTTGGCTTGAGTTTTCCTTGGCCAAGGTTCGCCTGACTAAATTAGTAGTAGTAGTATATTACTTTTGAGGTGTAGCCACAGTAGTCCATATACTTTGTCCGCTTCAGCTTGAAAAACGCTAAAGTTTATTAGGGTTCAGTTATAAATTACTGACTCCTTGACTTGAAATCTAAAACATTTAAAGTAGTAATTAGGTTGGATAAAACTTACTGATCTATGTAGACATACTTTACTTTTGAGTTAGAGGTATATTTTCTTCATTTGTCTACCATATTTTGGCTTAAGCAAAGACATACTAGTTAGAAATCTTCTGTGTAAGATGGCATTCGAATATTTTCTGAACATCTACTCATAATATATTAGCTGTAATATATTAGCATGTGTTTTGTCTGTTAAATCCGTGGTACTATTATTGCTCAAATTTATTTGAATAATTTTTAATACATTTTATTATTTCTGTTCAATGTTTACAAGTGGAATTATTTGTTGAATGACATTGACAATTGGCCGTGAAAGTCGTGTCTTGAATAAAAGCGTTTGTTCGTCATGCCGTGAAGTAGTAACGCTGAGTGTAGTCGTAATTTATGTTTAGCATCTGCTCTGTGACTTAAAGAGTCCACAGACATCTTAGTTTGTCGCGCCGATGTCGGTATAGATAGAGCAATGATAGACTTAAAGAGTCCACAGACAACTTAGTTTGTCGCGCCGATGTTGTCGGCAGAGATAGAGCGTTTGCTCTGTGACTTTACGAGTTCATAGACAAATGTCGCTACGTTTTTTGGAATTGTTAGAGCGTTTGATCGATGCTACTCAGAAATGTAGGTTGTTTTACTCGCGAATGCGTATTGACTTACATAGAGGGAAGTGTAGCACTTTATGACTTGATCTGTGCGGAACACGCTCGGTCTAGTGAGCAGTGTAGTTCGGATGTATGTTTCGGGTAGGTTTCTCTATGGTAGTATTCTGTACTGACGTTGAGGAAGTGTCAGTCACCTTTCTTTACAGTGTGTGCTCCTACTAGATGGCTTAGTTTCCAAAAGTGCATCGAACGAGAATCTGAATTTTGTCAATGACTGGGTAGTCATCCCCTGCTGGGTTTTATAGGTTCTCGTTCTGAATTAGTTGTGGACTATACGGTTTAGTATTTTGTTCAACTGGAGTTCGTATTGTTGGAGAATTCCGTCCTGTTCTGGAAGCCGTTTTCACAAACCCTTATAGGGGATATATTGCACTAAAACGATTGTAAGTATTTATCACTATTTAAAAGAAACCGCCAACGTTGAAATTTTGGAATTGGAGGTGTACCACATGTTGTTGTTGGTTTATTATTTGTTGGTTGTCATCCAGTAAGGAATATTTTGAGAATTGGACCCATTTTAGAAAAGGTGTGTCTCATAGATTTGTAGTATTTTGTAGGTAGAACAGTTGGTGGTAAAATACTACCTGTTGATTGCAAATTTTTGGTTAAGAAGGCTGTAAGACAGTCTATTCTGTTACCCTGTGTTTTTTTTGTTTTTCTTCGCCCGCTTTAGTCTAACGAATACTATAATTCGTGGGTGGATCTTCAAACCTACCCTGGCTAAGACCAAAAACAATTTATTTTAGATTCTTATCATATTCTTATTATTTGATTTAAATTCAGTGTAGTATACTGTTGATTGTGAGTAGGCCTTATGACTACTTTGGGGGGTAGGATTCAGTTAATTTGGGGTTGATTTTGATCTGAACATTATTTGTAAATTCTTATAAATTAGTTTCGGACACCTGTTTTAATTTTTAGGGGTTCACCTGTGGGGCCAGGGGATACTTAACACCCTCCAGATACACACTTCGGGATGTTTGGAGTCTGCCTGGTAGATAGATAGTGATGTCTTCTGGAGTTTGCTGCTACTTCTCCACAACTTCTTGAAGAAGACCATACTGATGGTAACCCGGTATCGGGGGTTTTCCTAATTTAGTTACTTATTTTTGTTCATTTTTTTTCCTAACCGCAGAATGGTTTGAGGTTGAATAGGCTTTACGCCATCATGTATATATATTAGATAGGTAGTTCCTTACTAATTTATCTTTTCATGTAATTTTAATGGTGGAAATTAATATTTTGCGTTAAATTTTCACATTCTAATTTTTAATAATTTAATCCTCTTGCGCATGCGTTTGCGCCTTGGTACCAAGGCCTTGACTACGGTGTCGCCTTGTATGGATTTTTTTTTATAAACTTTACATTACTTTTCAGGTTCGTTTATAGAACATTATAATGAATACGTTCATATTTAATCGCTACTGGTTCACTTGAACAGCCATAATAATTTCACATTACGTAGGTCGATTAACTGGTATAGTTTGGAAGAATTTTATTGTTAATTATTTGACTTTTGATGTGTAACAGATGTTCACGGTATTTTTTTTAAGTGGGGGGCATTTACAAGGGTTTTCAGGTAGTTATTAATTGTAAAACACCCCCTCAAGGGTATTAACTGTTTTCATTGAAAATTATAAGGAACATAAGCTGAGGTTTGCCTTTTATTTTCATCCCTTGTTTTACTGAGTTATTGGGGGAAATTAGTCGTGCTAGGCCAAAGTGGAAAACTCAGTTGGCGCCCTTACAAGTTGTCTACTTTTTTGTCCGGAAGATCAAGAAGGGGGATCCACCCCTAACTCCGTTCTGAGCGACGTCGAAGGCCTAAGGTTGTTACCGGAGCAACCGAAACTTATGTGACCGAGTAGACAAAGTAATTGTTATCTTGCACTTGTTTTTTTATTATCATATAAATTTTATAAATAAATTCATATTTGGGCTAGAGCTCCATTCTTAAGGTTACACCTGACGTTTTCCTTTTAAGGCTAAAATTTTGGTATGGCCCTTTGTATTCACAGCCAACCCCGTTTCGTCAGAGTTATAGATGCGTTCACCAACTAGCTTATGTGTCTACCGTTTCCAAAAGAAGGCGGAAAAATTGTGACACCGCAACCCTATTAAACCCCATAGCTCGCGCTCCCGAAGTTGATTCTGGTTTTCGTAGCGTTAAAGTAGGGTGGCGTTTTAGAAAACATTGCATCCAATCCTTCCCAGCCATTTCAGATGCAGCATTGTATTTATGTTGGCACTGATCTCGTATAGCTAATTGATAAGCCAAACGTCTAAAGTCAATCATGGTCAAGCCAAAAAGTGTTGATTCCATTACTTTTAAATAGTCGACAAGTTCTATCTCCTGTTCTTGTGAAAAAACGCAGTGAAATTTTCCGGCAGATTTATCAACAACAAAATTTTGCTGATCCCTTCTTTTTTTCGGGTCATATCTTTCTAAAGTTGTTTGGGACACACCATGTTGTTCTGCGGTCCTCCTGTACCCCATTGTACCCCACCCCATTCCGCCCCATATGTGCAACGTTTACTTTTAAAGTCAAATTTTTGAAAAAAAAACATGACCTTGGGTGATAAAAAAGTTGCTTATCAAACATTCCTTGCATTACATAATTGAAATAGATTAAAATTGGATAACCAAATTACTCACGGTGGTTAATATGGGCGGCAAAGTTACAAATCTACACGAAAATTCCAGACGTTAACGAGACTAACCTTTTACTCGACGTTTTTCGGACAACTGGCGTACCGCAAGCGCCAAACGTGATGGCGAGCCCGCCCCCATGCGCACAAACTCATTTTCAATGTTACCTCCCACTACAGCTCTTGCAAGACATATAAATGCTCTGAACAGAGGCGTATCATTAGTTGTCCTCCAATTCTGTTGGCGTTTGGCATTGTCTGAATAATTTTTGTGTTGTTTCTGAAAAAATGTCATCGCCTAAGAAAAAACCAGTTATCAAGAGTCAGGCACGTGAAATAATTTTTAAAGTGTACAATTATTTTCAAAGTGTCAAATGTGAGTCGGATACGTTATCAAATGTGAAAAATAAAACATCTCTCGCTACAGGTAACATTAAATAAATTTCAAAAATAACTATTTCAACACAAATCTTTATTTTGTATCAGGTATTTCGATAAGAACCAATGAAAGAGTGGTTATAGAAGGGGAGCAATTAATTTCTGCAAATAACGTGCAAGTAAAATTTTCCACCCCAAGAAAGAAGCGGCCTAGAAGAGCACCACTAATTGATATTCCCGAGTATGAGTATTCCAATATTAGACGGATTATTTACGACTTTCATAAAACGGAAGGGTGTCGTATTACGGTAAAAAAGTTACAACACAAAATTAATGACGTTTTGGGAATTGTGGATTGCGGAACATCTCTTCGAAGAATTTTAAAGAAAATAGGTTTCAAATGGAGAAGGATCGAAAATAATTAAAAAATTTTAATACAGACAATGGACATCAGAGCATTGAGGATCAAGTGTTTACAAAAAATCAATTATTTTCGTAGCCAACAGCGACCAATTGTGTTTCTTGATGAAACATACCTTCATAGTGGACATACATCTTCTAAGACCTGGACGGACCAAGACTCATTATTGTTCATGCAGGAGGTGACATGGGTTTTATACCTTACTGTCGGCTTATATTTAAATCAGGAGATTATCATTCAGAAATGAATTCTGAAGATTATGGTAAATGGTTTCAAGAAAAGTTGATCCCAAATTTATCTGTGAATTCGATAGTCGTGACCGATAATTATCCATACCATAATATTCAAATTAATCCAGCCCACAACACAAATTCTAGGAAGGCTGAGATGGTGAACATTTTGTTCACCCCTGACATGCTCAAACCCGACTTATACGAGTTGATTAAGAGAAATAAAAAGCATCATATTAGATACAAATTTGATCCTACCATTCGGATTTGAATCCCACTGAACTCATTTGGGCTACTGTCAAAAACAATGTGTCCCAAAAGAATGTAACTTTCAACTTGGAAGATGTGAGGAAACTGGCGGGGCACGAGTTTGATCAAATCACTTCCGAGGAATGGCAAAAGCGTTGCCGACATCTAGCAGATAAAGAGAGGAAATTTTGGGGAAATGAAACATTCACAGATGTTCAAACAGAGGTAAATCCAGTGATTATAAATTTAAATGACGATAGCAGCACAAGCAGCAATGAAGATGAAGAAAATTTGTATTCAGATAGTGACTGATATGAGTTTATTTTTTAATAAGTGTGTCATTATGTAACATTTGAATAAACTGTACTACTACCAATAATACTGAATAAAATATGAAAAGAAATTACAAATAAATCATGTTCCATTTGCTACCCTGATTAAAACTAATTATAGGTACGACACTGACCGGCAAGGGGCTTATCGTAATCCAATAGTAATTTAGTTGGGAGAGTCTATACCTGCGCGATCGCTCGCCATCACGTTTGGCGCTTGCTGTACCTACATGTAACCGATGCTTTTAGGTGACCTTCAGTACAATTTCGGATATTTCCGTTCACACGTTCGGTTTTTTACTGGCGTACCCCGTTCTACCCCACTTTCCCGTTCTGCCCCACCATCCCTGTATATATTTTTTTACATGGTAAGTTTTACTTATCACTCAGAAACCAAAATAACCTGTATTTTTTTAAAATCCCTAGACAGATGACAATAATTAAATGTTAGCTGATTTACAATTTGAATTTTTTCAATTTTTTTTTCAGAAATAAAATTAGTGACGCCCTTCTTATAAATATGTGTAATATTTCCTTATCTCACTTCCATTGGTAGCCCTTAGAACTGGCTTGGCCCAAATTTTAATATCAGTTAGACAAGAACCTTCGCTATTCTTTTTTCAATTTTATTACTAACGCCCTACTCTGAGAGTTGAAGTATGTAAATTCCTGATTCAATTGAATCTTTGTCATGGATTCTGATTAAGAGTTTCAGTGCCCGTCGGGGTATACAACGTTTTGGAAGAATGTCATGTTGTATATGACCTTGAATATTTTTGAATTTATAAAACAGTATTAAAATTCTTCTTCTCATGCATAAGGGCAGCATTGCTCATTCTGCAAATTAGCTCACAAGTGTGACCCATACAGTTGAAGCACATAATATGATTTCTTAATAATTTGGCATATTATATTCACGTACTTTTCTTAGTTGCTTTTATTAGGAACTTATATCTACAAATTGAGCTTCGTTTTTTTGTCAATTGTCAATTTTATGGTGATTTTTCATTTTCGCTACATCGTCATCCATATAGCTGTCCCATTTGAATTTTGTTAAAATATGTTATAAGATAGGTATTACAACATTTATAACCAACAGCAATGAATACTATTTTTTATATAATCTAAGCTTTAACCTCAAACGATTTTTCAAAATTCACTTTGCTGTTCGTTTTATCATTAAATTCTAAAACTATTTACTTATCTTTATCAGTATGCAGAAAATTAATGGTCAACTAATTATGTGCACACCATCAGCGTTGGTGCATTGTAAGCGAGCTGATGAGAGTGCGAAATCTAGTAGGCTGTGATATATTATATCAACTGCATATTTTCGTTTTTTTATTCATTTTGAATGATGTCAAGATAGGACAAACTGTTCAGCTTGGTAGGTAAAAAGCAAATTTCTAGATTTTATAAAAGAGTTTATTCTGAAATATTCATATCTTAACACTTATACAGTATGGTCCAAATAAAAGGAATGAATTCATTATTTCGTAAACCGGTGATTCAAGGGGAAAATCTTGAAACTCGTCGATTTTTGAATGGGCGCTTCGTCAGATCCGATATCATCAATAACATTTTTAAATAAAAAACTGGGTTTTTCCTTTGAGAAAGAAAATAGTTACTTCATCAAAATTTTTTTATTGAACTTCAACATAATTGTTATTGTCAAGTGTTTAATGACAATTGATAATATAAAACTTTTTGACTTTTTCATCAACATGAAGCTGACTGAAACGGAAATAATTGATATTCTAATATTAATTGGTTGTGGAGATAAATAACGTAAGAAGAAAGAAGTATTTATTTAATAATAAATATCCCAACCGAAAACCAATTACACAGTCCACAGTAAGCAAACTTGAGGCAAAATTTAAAGAAACGTGACATGTAAAAGGTATTAGAATAGCAATATCTTAAAACAGGAAACCAAATGTTCTACTAGCGTTTGAAGATGATCCCCATACCAGTTCACGGCAAGTAGGGAAGGGAGGGACACAATGGAACACGGGTACAGTGAAACAGTTCATGTACCGGACGTACAGAAGGTTCTAGTGCAACGAAATTCCAGAAGGAAGCGCTGCGCGCCACTCCCAACAAAGCCAGCTAATTGTCTCCTCCTCACCAGTTGCGTGCCAGACTTGACGAGGTGAGATGCTGTTTTTCGTAGTGAAAGTAAAAAATTTCCGCCAACGGATTTTCGCCTCCAGGTAAGAGTGATTTTTTAATTCAATCGGCATTTCATTGTACATGTATCCCTTAAGTTTTTGCCCGACTTTTGCATTTCTACTGCTTCATGTTCGTGGTAGACAGTGAGGGAAACCGAAATGGCGTGTTTGGGGTTCCTTGAAACAGAAGAGGTTGAGGCGCAATGAAACATTTCACGGAGCCCCATGAGTGTTTCATTGTGCCCCATGTGTTTTTCATTGTGCAGTTAGTACTGTTTTTCTTTTTGTTTCAGAAATGGTGCGAAATCGACCGCGAAAAAACTAGCAAGGAGCTCTTCTTGGAAGAAGACATGAAGGCAGCAATGGAAATGGCCATGAATGGAAACAGTTTAAGACGTGCTGCTGCATTGAAGAACGTGAGTTATCTCACATTATCAAGATATGTGGAGAAAAGAAAAGAATATGGTGAGGATGGAGAAGAGAATATGAAATATGCACCTAACTACTCAGTAGGATGGTCTTCACACTAGAGCAGGAGGAGAAATTGAAAAACTACCTTATTATGTGCTCTAAGATGTTTTATGGCCTACCAGTTGAAGATTGCAGACGAGTTGCATACGACATGGCAGTGATGAACGAAATACCATGCCCTAGATCATGGGGGAAGAAGAAAATTGCAGGCATTGATTAGTTTTACGGTTTTCTGAAAAGGCACTCCAAATTCAGCCAAAGAACCCCTGCGCCTTGCAGCTTGTCTCGTGCTACTTCGTTCACCAAAGCAAATGTAGATGTGTTCTTCAATAACCTGGAAATACTGTATCAACAGCACCCAGAGTTTGGAGATGGGACAAGAGTGTTGGATTTTGATGAAACAGCCACATCAACTTTACAAAAACCCCAACGAATTGTGGCTAAAAAAGGCGTGAAGCAAGTGTGCAAAGCTACAAGTGGAGAAAAAGGCACTAACGTCACCACAGTGTCCATAATTTCTGCGTCTTGCAACACTATTCCGCCAGTCATGATTTTCCTACGTGTTCATGTCAAAGACCACATGACTCAAGGAGCACCTCCAGGCACACTGGGCTTAGCCACCCCTAGCGGTTGGATGACATCAGAACATTTTATGGAAGTTATTAAGCATTTCATTCGCCTCACTTGCAGTTCTAGAGAGAACCACACTCTACTAATCTATGACAATGTAGGAAGTCATTTGTCCCTGGAAGCTCTTATGATGTGCAAGGATAATGGTGTCTCAGTTTTGACTTTACCTCCCCATTCTTCCAACAAAATGCAGCACCTAGATGTTGCTGTTTTCGGGCCGTTTAAAACTTATTATAATGCAGCCATTTTTTTTCGGGCCGAGATGGGAAACACATGTTCGAATGGGTCCAGGACCCAAACAGTGTTGGACTCATCCAAACCAACCTCAAACTCGCCGTTACCACCGCCTCGGAATCACTACCCTAGCATACTTCGAGACGAGCGGCGGTCCCTCGCACACTCTCCGCTCACACCATCGTCTTCTCCCTAACTTTCACTCCCACCTCTCATGCCATATCGAGTCGTTCTCTCCCCCTAACCATGCTCTCTACTACCCCAGTTACCTCCATCCAGTCCTCCTCCCCCCTCAACATCATCTCCACCATGTTCTTACAATACACCGCCACCTCTCCAACTTCTTCAGCACTTCCTCGTTCCTCCAGCATCTAAACACATGCACCACATCATCCTCCACTTCACACCTCTCGCACACTCCAGTCTCTCTTTTTCCAATCTTGTGGAGGTACCCTACTCTCAGTGAACACCTGTGTCAAGAAGTAGTCTACCTCTCCGAATTTCCGGTCCATCCAATCTCTCCTATTCCCAATCTCTACTTTTAGTGCGCCCTCATACTCCTCCCACCTTCTCTCCATTTCCTCCTCCATCCATTCCTGTACTTCCTCTCTGGTCGCACCCTTCCAGCGTTTATTTCTGGCTCTAGCCATCACGTCCAATGGGTAGGTCCTTGCCAGCACCGCTGCTGCCAATCCACCCACTGTCCTGTACCCCCGCACCACCCTCAGCAATATCCCTCTCTGCACCCGCCTAACCCTCACATTCACTCCCGCTCTTTCACCCCACACCTCCGCACCATACAGCATACTCTATGCTCTACCGTCCTTCCAATGATCCTCCTCTTCCACTCTCCCGGCCCCTTCACATTACACATCAATCTCCCTAGCCATGCTGCCCTCAGTTTCCCCTTCTCTGCCGCCTTCAACATGTGTGTTCGAAAGGATAATTGACTATCCAACCACACCCCTAGATATTTCACAGACTCCTCCATACGAATTCTCCTTCCCTTCACCATCACCCTCACTTCCCTCGCCTTGCTCCGTCCATTCACTAGCAACCCCATCGTCTTATCTTCCGCCACTTCTAGTCCGCACCGCTCTATCTTCTCCACAATCTTCCTACACAGTCTCTCCGCCTTTCTTCCTATCTCCGCCTCTCCCTTTGCCGTACATACTAGACACACATCGTCCGCATACACCTTGATCTCACATCCCTCTTCACATACTATACCACAAACCTCATCAAACACACACTTCCATAGCGTCGGTCCAACCTGGGGCACTCCTGCCTCCGTTCCATACCTCCTCCCTCTAGTGTCCACTAACACACGTCCCGTCAGGTAGTCCTCCACTAGGTGAACCAAACCCTCTCCCACTACAAGCTTCAGCAACGCGCTCAAAACTGCCCGTTTGCTGACACTGTTGAACGCGTTTCCGACGTCGAAGAACATGAGTAGGGCCAATTTCTTGTTCCTCCAGCTGCCCTCCCTAGGCCTTTCCACCAAGCCCATTACCCTGCACAGCGCCGAGATGCATGATTTTCCCTTCGCAAACCCGTGCTGGTTTACCCTAAAGCCCCCAACTTCCTCCTCAATCCTATCCTTTATTATCCCCTCCATCAATTTTACCCATACCACACAGCAGGCTGATGCAGCTCTTGACTCTAAGATTATGCAAAACCCTGGCAAAACTGCGTCAATTCATAATACATTTTCCTTCGTGAACATAGCTTTTCAGAAAAGTATGACACCTTCCAACATAATTGCAGGTTTCAAAAAAAGTGGGATACATCCATTTGATAGAGATCTTTTTACCGAAGCAGACTTCTTATGCAATTATGTGACTGATCGACCGCCTCCTACCGTTGTGGATGATCAACCAATAGTTATGCTGTGCCAAGTGATTCGCTCAACGGTTCCCTCCTTCAAGTAGAAGAAGGAGCAGTTTCCCTAGAAGAGGGAGCAGCTTCCCTAAAAGAAGGAGCAGCTTCACTAGAAGGAGGAGCAGTTTCTTTAGAAGAAGGAGCATCTCGATCCAGGAGCTGGTCCAAGTCATGCTTTCATATCTCCTGAAGATTTTCGTGGTAATCCAAAAGCAGGAGAACAAAAAACTGATCGAAAGCAGAGGAAAAAAGGGAAGAGTATGATAGACACGAGCACTCCAGAAATGAAAGCCATTGCATAGAAGAAGAAGCTAATTCAAACTTCCAGAATAGATATTGTCAGTGAAAAGGACCTACAACCTAAACCGAAGAAGAAAAAATCTAGTGAACAAGCTCCAATTCATTCATCATCAGAGGACGACGAAGGAGACGATGGAGACGTTGAATATGCAGACACGGACGACGACATGGGTAAAGATGAGGAGATTTTTGCTGTTGAGCCCGACCATTTCGCAGAATTGAACCGTCTTCCTGTTTTAGGAGACTATGTTTTGATCAAGTTCAAGCTTAGAAGCCAATCCAAATTCTATGAAAGACGATGAGATTATGAGTTTAAATTCCTACGATACCGAAAATGCCACACCTTTGTCGAACCTCTTGTGGAAGACATAGCCACGGTTGATGACAAAGACATAAAGATGTTACTGGAAAATCCTTCTGTGGTTCAGGGTACCAAAGGACAAAAGGGATTCATCTCATTCAAGGTTGATTTTGACAGTTAGAACAATGGCTAAACGTAAAGGGATTTCGTGTTTGTGCCTTCTTAAAATCAATATTGAACTTATTTCACATTCCAGATACCTCTTTTTTAAATGCCATTCCTTACCATTTTTAATTCAACAAATAATTTTCTTTTGCAAATTTTGGCGTTTTTTCAGCAGTTTCAAGGTACCTCAGTTCCGTTATTATTGTACCCCAAGCATGGGGCACAATGACACAAAATTAGTTTTTTGGAAAATGGCCGCTTACGGTCACATATGTTTTATATGTATAATAACGTTCGATGCATTTCTCTCATAGTTTAGATCCTTAGGTCACAGGAATGAATTAAAATATTGAAAAAAAATTAGGTGGGGTGCTATGGTCAAAACCAAATTTTGCGTTCCATTGTGCCCCACCCTCCCTTACCGTTCTGCAATGAGGTTGTCCATAAAACAGTTCTTAGAACGCTAAAAAATGAGAAATGGCATCCCAATGAAGAAAATTTAGTGCAAGAAGATTTTGATACACGCGTTGAATTTTTGTGATATTCTATTTGACAAAAATAACAGACACCCGATGTTTTTAAAAAAAGTTAATTTTTCTGATGAAGCTACATTTCTCCACAACGGTCAGACTTTCCGGTATTGGGCTACAGAAAATCCCCACGGGATGCAGGTGTAATGCTCTAAATACCCAGAGAAAGTGAATGTTTGGGCGGAAATAATATATAATAGGATAATAGGACCAAACTTTTTCGAAGGAACCTCAACAGGTCCGAGATATTTATAATTTCTGTAGAACTTCTTGCTCCCCGAATACAACCGGTTGTTCCCGAACAGAAATGATTTGTGGCTGCAGCAAGATAATGCGAGAAACTACTTGGACAACGTCTTCTTAACTCTTCTTCAACCCATAAACTATTAATGAACGGATACGCATTGATATTGCAAAAATAACTCCGGAAGTTATAGCGAATATTCGAGAAGAGTTCGCTGCTCGTCTTTCGCATTGTATTTTAGCTGACGGTAAACAGTTTAAACGGTAAACAATTTATTCCTTTCTCTTGGACCATACTGTATATTTTTTTTTTCGCAAAAATGTTTTCACAATCCAACTTCACCACCATTATCAATATTTTAGTAGTAGTTAAATCATGATATTTTGTGGCCGATCATCTTCTATTTCATTTTGGAATGTTACGGACCCCCTTAAGAAATAAATTACATTCTGGTCTTAGTACTTGTTCAACACCGTAATAAGCATACCAAATTTCTTAAATAATTTTAAGTACATTTATTCAAAGGCGACAAAAGTGAAATCGTCGGTCTGTGTATTTTTCATATAGATCACTTTTCTCTTACCACTTCACATAATTCTCCTCTTTTTATTATTTGTTTAATTTCTGCAGATTTTTATAAATTTATTTTGTGTCATATTTACTTGAAACCTTCTCTACATTTTTCATACATTTTTGACACCTTACGAGTTTTATTAGTTGAACTTTCTGAGAATTATGTTGAAACTATGTTTATATATTCGGTGGGAATTTAATTGCAGGATTTCAAATCAAGGCATTGTCCCTGATAAAATGATAGAAAACGCAAATTTATTTAATAATAGACTAAGCTTAGACAGTACATTATTTGATTCTAGAGGTAGACAGTTAATTGATTTTATGTATGAGAATTCATTTTCAATTATTAATCGTAGAACCACACTTGATAGACCTAGTAAATTTACGTTTGTAAGCAAACTGGGCAATAGTGTGGTTGACATGGTCTGGATCAATAATATTTTCCTTTCTGATGTAAATAATCTCTTTGTTGGAGGAGATGATTTTTTATCTCACTACTTTCCTGTAAATTTAGTACTCAGTTTTGGTGTTACATAATCACATTTAGATAGCAATAAAATGAGAAATAATATCCAAAAACACAAAAAATTAAGCTGGAAAAATTGTTTATCATTAAGATATAAATTATAAATTAATCAAACAGAGCCTATTTCATCTCTAAACAGCTACTGACTTAAACCTCTTTACATAAGATAGTTCCACATCTCTAAGTATAAAAAAGAATACTAATAAACCGTGGTTTGATGTCCCATGTATTAATTTGAAAAATAATATGAAGAAGGTTTTGGAAACTTGTAGAGGCCAAAAGTACTATTCAATTGCGGCGAAAAGAATATGAAGCCGAAATTATTATGAAACTAACTTAAATAATCCTAAGGATACAATCGCATACAATCGCAAAGCAAAAAACTTGGGAAAAAAAATTACATGTTATTTTGATAAATTAAAACTCTTCTATAAATCGAGAACATGTATAATTTTTTGTTTAAGTTAATAAGTAATGAAAATTTTATATTGTTGTAAAAATACGTAACGAACACCGAGTTTAAACACAAACCATGTACAAGCTACCGGATGAAATTGTTCGTATAATTTCGGCGTACTCCGGTGTGATACAAATGCACGCGCATACTCTTTCTAAAGTAGTGGGGGTACAAATTGGCATCGCAGACCAGCAGTTAAAGTGTGAATAGTTTTGTCTTATCTAACGTGTGTGCCGTTGTCCTGTTTTATTAAAAAGTAGTTGTATTTTTCAATCTAGCTGCACATCTTACAGGTATTTTTATACGATTTGATTACACCTGCTGTGTATGTTCGTGGTTTTTCTAATTTAAATATTCATCAATTTAATAATGACAATAATTTTGTACTGGAGAAAAAAATATATTTGGAATATTTTTAAAGGCACCCCAATTAACATGGCTACCAAAAAAAAAGCAAAGAAAAACGGAAAACCGCTAATTTAAAGTTGAGTGGACCGAGAATTTTGCGTTTATTCAAAACTTGGATGGACTTCCGATATGTCTTATTTGTAAGGAGAAATTCGCGCATAACAAGAAGTCAAATTTAGAGAGACACTTTACAAGAAAACACGCGTCATTTAGCACTAAATATCCTACCGGTGATGCAAGGAAGAAAGCAGTTGAGGAACTTCAGAAGAGTCAAGAGTCGTCAACTTCTGTGTTTAATAACTGGATGCAATCTTCCAGCAATATTAATATGGCAAGTTTTGTTTTTAGCCAAGAGATTGCTAAGAGAGGGAAACCGTACACAGACGGCGAATACATAAAGAATTGTTTTATAAATGCACCCGAAGAGCTATTTCGGGATTTTAAGAACAAAGCAGATATTCTGAAAAGAATTAAAGAGTTATCATTGTCTGCCAAAACCATTAAAGAAAGAACAATTAAAATGTGTTCGAATATAACCACCCAGCATATCGAAGATCTGAAATTGGTTTCGGCTTTATCAATAGCAGTTGACGAGTCATGTGACAAAAACGATATAGCGCAAGTTTCACTTTTTGTGAGATTTATGTCTCATTCAGAGAGAAGAAGAACTTTTAGGATTATTGCCACTCAAAGGTCAGACGCGTGAACAAGATATCGCTGTAATTGAGTGTATGGATGAACATCATATTCCCCTCGATATAATTGTGTCGATTTCAACAGATGGGGCCAAAAGTATGACCGGCGTAAGAAAAGGGTTTGTTGCTAACTTGAAAGAAAAAATTAATCACGAGATAATTGTTTACCATTGTATCATTCACCAAGAAGCGCTTTGTGCGCAAACATTTCCGGATGAAATTTGTGAAGTTATGGAATTAGTGATTACCATTATCAACTCCATTTTAGCTAAAGCTCTTAATCATCGCCAATTCAAAGCATTTTTATTTGAAATGGAGAGTGAGTACGCTGATCTTCTACTTCTGCTCCATAACAAGAGGTTTTAAAACGTTTCGCGTCCCTTTTTCCGGAAATTAAAGCATTTCTCCTTGAGAAGGGCATTCACTATCCAGAACTATCAGACAATCAGTGGATCCAAAACTTTTATTTCATGGTAGACGTTACGTCTCATCTAAATCAGCTTAATCGTTAACTAGAACGGAGAGGAAACTTAATTTTTCCGATGCTAGAAGAAGTAATAACATTCGAAAACAAACAATCCATTTTTGGTCAGGATTTTGAAAGGGAAACATTGTTTCACTTTCCGAGTCTGCTGAAGCATCGCCAAGAAAATAATTCCTCTATTGATAAACACCATTTTAAAACAATAATTTTAAATATGAGGGAAGCATTTCTCAGCAGGTTTCAGTAATTTAAAAACAGCAGAGCAACTTTAGCATTTGTCAAAAATCCTCTCAATGCTACGATAACCGAGTTGAAATTTTCTCCTTTTGAAATTGAAATTGGTAGCTCTGAAATACAATTGCTGGATTTAAAAAACAAGGAGATATGGCGCTTTAAATTCGAACGTCTTTGTGTTGAATTAGAAATATTGGAGAAGAAAAAATGTGATCTTAGTTCACAACACAAGTGGTCTGCTTTGAATGACCTGGAGAAGGAAGACATGATCATTTTCAACGCTTGAAATAGTATTCCTGACTCTTACGATCAGCTGAAAAAGCTTGCGTGTGCTGTTCTTTCCCTTTTCGGTTCTACATATACACTGTGTTCATTTGAAAAGGACCCACCCTTAATATTTCAGAAATGCGTCATATTAGAAAGAAATGCCGAAAAACGTCAACTTTTAACTTGAGGGGGACACTTTTTGGCGCTAATGTCATAAACGTCCGATTCACCCCCTCCCTTCTGGAGATACCCCTTGAATTTTTTCAAATGGCATTAGGTATCAAGTCATACCTCATTTAAGAGGTCTGGTGAAGCTCTATCCAATCATTTTGTTTTTCCTTTTATACCAGCCTTCCATTGTTATTCAATCGTTGTTTAAAACTGGCTCTCTTTCAACTTTGATTGCCTGAATGTTAACGGTGGTCACTTTGCACACATGATTAAATAGCAGTTTTTTCTTGTTAACAGTTGTCTTTTCACTGTTTGTACATTTTTTATTCTTTAAAGAGTCTTTCGGTCATAATCTAATACGGGGGCATACGAAAAGTTGGAACAATGGAAGGCTGGAATCAAAGGCAAAACAAAATGATTGAATAGAGATTTACCAGACCTTTTAAATGAGGTATGACTTGAAACCTAATGACATTTGAAAACATTCAAGGGGTATCTCCAGTAGGGAGGGGATGAATCTGACGTTTATGACATTAGCGCCAAAAAGTGTCCCCTCAAGTTAAAAGTTGACGTGTTTCGGCATTTCTTTCTAATATGTGCCATTTCTGAAATATTAAGGGTTGGTCCTTTTGAAATGAACACAGGTATATGCGAACAATCTTTTTCAAGCATGAACATTATCAAGAGTAAACTGAGAAGTCGTCTTATTGATTTGAACTTGGAATCATGCCTAAAATTAAAAGCAACAACATACAAACCTGACTTACTCAAACTTTCCAAGGAGATGCAAGTACATTGTTCGCATTAATAATATTTATGTATGAAATTTAGTTTTATTTAGTGTACTACTTATTTAGTGCAATAAAAGTTTACTAAACAAGTAGATTTGGCTCCCATTATTTTTAAATTGCTATAATGTTCAAATTTGGCTAATAAGTTTGCCGACCACTGCCCTAGAACAACGCTGATTCTCAGTTTTCAGGATGTCACTCACCCCTTTTTGGATACTTTTTTCGACACAAATGAGATTTATAAATTAATCAATAACTGTAAAAATAACAAGTCTCCTGGATGCTATGGAATAGTTTTTTAAAAATCTTCCAAATAACTGGACTTAATCAATTCAATATTCGATTCCGCTATTATTTCGAAATCTTTGTCTAACATTTGGTTAGCTCGACAGATGATCCTGGAAACTATAGAGGATTAGCTCTGGTTAACTGTTGCGCTAAAATATCCAGTTCCCTTATCCTAAACAGACTGTCACAATGGGCAGATGAATGTAATATCCTGCCAGAGTTTCAAGCTGGCTTTCGTTTAGACCGAGGTTGTCAAAATAATGTTTTTATCTTGAGCAGTGTCATTAATTTACATATAAGGCACAAAAAACGGAAATTGTTCGCATATTTCGTTGATTTTAAAAGAGCCTTTGACTCAGAGGATCATGCGGATTTTTGGAACAAATTAATTCAACTAGGATTTTCATCAAAAATTCTCCGTGCAATGAAAATACTTTACCTGCATGTATCAGTATAAATAAAGGGTTCTGATGCCCTAACTAAATCGTTTGAAATGACAACGGGCGTTCTACAGGGAGAAACTCTAAGCCCCTTATTGTTTGCACTGTTTATAGCAGATTTCTAAACCTTTTTAAAGGTGCTCAAGGTGTAAATATTGATAGCAAAAATGATGTATTGGCCCTAATGTATGCTGACGACCTTGTCATTTAGGCACACTCTGAGATTGATGTTGTTAAAAAGATGAAAATTTTGGAAAAATATACCATAAACTAATAAAGTAACTGTCAATTTACGAAAACAAAAATCATGCAATTTTCTATAGGTTTCCGGAAATCTAACTTTAATTTTTGTTTTAATAACCTACTGATTCCTGCAACCAATGAATATTCATGTTTAGGTGAAGTCTTCACTTCATCAGGTCTTTTTAATGAAATGGCCCAATTAAGTGTCAACAAAGGTAAAGAGGCAATAGGTTCTCTCTTACCAATAATAGCTAAAACAAAAATTGATACTTGGCAATCTAGAATCAAATTTTGGAGTCACTTGCTCTCATGGGCTTAAGGTATTTAGATATATTAGAAAGAGTTCAGCTATATTTCCTGAAAAGAGTTCTTTTAGTTCTTGTCGATACTCGGGATACTATAATCCGTTTAGAGACAGGAAGAGTCAAGTTTGCATTTAATATTTTTAAAATGTCTCTTAACTGGATACAAAAAATAATTACAATGGATAATCATCGCTATCCTAAGCTCTGTTTTAAACAACAATTGCTTTTAGTCAACTCTACAGATGTGAAGTATAACTGATTGGTTCAGTTCAAAAAGTTCTTTGTTGATATTGATTGTGACCATATATGGAACAATTTGAATCATCCTTCTTCTAGATCACAGGGGAAAGATTTGTTGTCCAAATATTATACATATTTACATGACTCAGATGTCAGTTATTGCGTTTCGTTATTCTTTTATGTATTTAAATACTTCTTTTCCTACCTCTTGTGAACCAAGCACGTACCTGTATAGTACTATTTGTAATACTCATAAAAAGGACTTACTGTTTTTTTGTCCGATTTACACAACAATGAAACGAAATATCCCTTGCCTTGAAAAAGTGAACTCACTCCTGCTTGCCTCAAATAATATAACAATTTTTTGAAGCTAGGAAAAGTGTGGAATATATTTGGAATGTATTGAAATTACTTCAATTTTATTCTATATCTTAAACAACTTAATTAAAAAACCTCAAATTTTTTTTCATAATAAATTCACATAAAATAACTAAACATTGCTGATGTATCATCCTCCCACGCACTTCCTACTATATTTAGTGCAAATATAACTTGGAATTGCGTTCATATTATGTGCTCTATTTTTGCTTTAAGGTCGAATTCTACAGAACCGTAATTTGAAATCTTTCATGTAGTAATATCAAGCCAACACAATAAAATTATCCTGAAAATGTGTGTTTGTTATTTAATTCAGTTTCTCCTGTTTAGTATGAATTATTGATAATTTTAATGAAGCGTTATGTCGGTATTTATTTAGTTCTATTTATATTAGATTACAAGGGGGTCGATTGGCCCGTTTGGCCTTACCACACCGCAACCTATAAAATATTTTGTGCCTACCTTAGATCCATATTTTAGTCCGGGAGTTAAGGGCTATTGAGAAAGCCTATTATCTGTTTTGAAACTAGGTCTGTAACCCGATCTGGCTCCAACTATACCCATTTCAGGTATCTAAGGCGTTGGAGATTAAGTGTTCCGCTGCATCATCGCAGAATCTGCATGTTTCACTGTCCCCTTTGCCTATCTTGTAGATATTGTATGAACAGTGATCAGTGAGAATGCCTGTGATTACTCTGAGATCAGATTTCTGAAGCTCGAAGAGCAGCTTGGCGTAGTGTGCAGAAAGTCGTATTAACGTTTTTGCCTCTCTTTGGCCTGGAGTATTTTTCCAGTAGGCTGCACTAAGTTCCTTCTTTCATTATGTGATACCAATAAATGGTTCGGGTCCGATAAAAGGACCTTGCTTTGCGAGAGCATCTGCAATTTTATTTCCGAAAACTCCTTTATGCACTGGCACCCTCAACAAAGTTTTATACTTATAAGTTGTAGACTCCAGTGCCTTCAAAGCAGCCTGGCTATCAGATGCAATAAATATTCTGGCTGAGCTGAGACGTTTTTTGAGGCACTCTTGAGCACAAATATCTATTGCTAACAGTTCCGCTTGGAATATTGTTGGAGTGTTCTTGGATAGGATTGCTCCAGCCTTTAGAATCTCAAGATGACCCGTTAGATTGCCGGACCTACACGATTTAGCCTGAGTCAGCCTGTAGGCACTTTCCATAGCGATTCTCCGTACATGTAGATGTAGTGGAGGAAGGTCTTCTATTACTTCTAAGGCTTCGCAATGTAGGCGAGCCGTTGCACTGTTTTCAACTCTGTTTCTGCTGCGTTTTTTTGTTCCACCAAGCCAACGCAGCATAGGTAATAATTGGTCTGACAACTAATAGATGATTTTCGGTTTGAGACCCTACGATTTCCTAAAAAGCCTGCGGCACGTCCAGTATTTCTATTTAGTTTTATGCTTATAAAAAATTGGTTTATCACCACAATTTTTTCCATAAAATGTATAGCAAATATTTCACATTTTCCATTATTATTTGTCACAAATGTGGAATACATCAGGAGCTGGAAGCTGGTGAGGTTTTTTAAAGGAATATGTAACGTTGGATAATTTAATATTTTGTGCAGTAAAAACACTACATTTGTATTAATGTGAAAAATATGCAGATTAAAATTAAATACTTGCAATTGACGGAAATCAACAAAAATTAACAAAAAAATTGTTTTTAGCATAGTTTAATTTTTTCCCAAATTCTCTTTTTACAATAATGATAATTATTTGTAAATAGAACTTTTTCCGCTAGAAATTTTGTGTTCATGTGGGTGTTCGTCATTTCATTAGGAAAGTTCCGCATTTCTAGCAACAATCTTAGGATCCATGGATGTTTGGAAGATAGGATAGTGAAAGTTCATTATTAAATTCCTGCTTAAGCCGTTTTTAGAGCTGTAATTATAATTACACCCTTCTATCGTTGGTATAAGAAATAATAATGAATAATTTTTCCGCAATGAACTAATATGTTTCAAATTCACCCTGATACCAATAGTTTATCCTAGGCCAAATTGAGGAGATGAGGGAAAAATTGTTTACATCTTTCTGGAAAAACTTAATATGGGATACTTTTTTTTCCTGAAATAGACTATGACCTTAACATAGACGATATATTAGAAAATAATTGGCATAGTATAATTAGTTTGTTTGTGTTAAATTTTAAGAGGTAAAAATATATTCCCGGAACTATAAGTTTTCAAATTTCTGTAGTTAATACAAGCATGCCATTATCTGGAATAAACCTGAGGAACGCTAGAAATTGAAAATCAATTTTTATCTCCAAAACTACGATTCAGAAATTGCTGAAAATTCGGTGAATGTGTGGCGGTTTAGATTGAAAAGGAGTGACACTCTGTTCCCGAACTGTTTTTCTGAAAAAAGGTGCTTCTTGTTTAAATCGATAAAACCAGTGGTTTTTGGGAAATATGGAATTTTGTGATACATCGCAAAGAACATTATTTGTATGTATATTTGTATGTTGGGGTGACATTTACTGAGACCTTAAAGATCTATTGTGCCCCCTTACTTCTACTTAGTTCCTGAGGAAAGTCTCAGAGACTAGCAGCTCCTTTAGTCCTATTTCCCGGAGGAGTTTGATGATATCTGCTGGCTTTAACTTAGGTAAAAGTCACTCTTCTATCGCAAGTATGTGGATGTAGGTTTGTTCTTCCATGCCACAGAATCTACATTCTTCTTCCTCCACTATTTTGAGCTTTTTCAGGTTCCCATTCAGGCGCCAATGTCCCGTTAGGATCCCTGTTAAAACTCTTAGTCAACTTTTACTTTGTCTCATGCATTCCTTTGATCTCAACAGGTTGTAGTCATCCAAAAGAATCTTTGATTGACTAAGTCCTACTAGAACTTCCCGATGGTCATGTCTTCGCTTTTTTACCTATTTCTTCCAATATTACATTGGAGATGATACAGCAAAAGGGTTCTGGCCCCCAAAGGGGTGTTTCAGTGCCCCTCTTTGCTAGTTGATCTGCTATTTCAATTCCTTCTATTCCAGTGTGTCCTGGAATCCACAGTAAGGTGACTATATCATTCTCGCCTAGTTCATTGAGTTTGCCTAGGCATTTCCACACAATTTTGGAACTGATTACACACGAGCTCAGTGCTTTAATGGCTGCTTGGCTCCATCATTATTTAGTAAATGTGCTATTACCAAGTCAATTTGTAACGGTAAATGGCTGTAACCTTAAAGGGCACCAGCTCGAAGGGCTCCGGCTAGAGACTCCTCTCAAGGGTGATTCGACCCCAAGTTTATGCTGCACAAGTGTTACAGGAAGGTTGTAAAAGTTGAGGGCGCCACTACCGTTTTGACGATAAAAAAGTACCAAAAAAACTAAGGCGGAAAAGGTAGAAAAGCCTTGTAAAATTTAAATGGAAGTTAATAATAAAAGTGACCCCGGGCGATATCTCCCTCAACTTTTATAGTTGAGGATTTAGAAAAAATAAAAATAGAATTATTACAAATTTATTCTGTCACAGGAAATGAACACTGGAATTTTTACTTTTATAGGTAGTCAGCTTATATGGAGTGGTTTCCTGAAGTAGGTAGGCAGGTATTGATCTGAACTGATGTGTTCTGTTCTAGGGCGGTATTTTGATCTAGGGCTGTATCCTGGGGTTCTATCCTTGGCTAGGGCTTATATCATAGCCTGGGTCTTGGGGTTATATCCTTGGGTTATATTCTTGGGTTATATCCTTGGGTTATATCCTTGGGGTTATATCCTCGGGTTATATCCTTGGGCTGTGCTTACCTAGAAGTACAGGTGGATCAGGGATTCATAGGAACTTGAATGTAATGGCACATTATGTTGGTCAGCTTTTCAGGTTAAAGAAAAGGAAGGCAGTTATTTGAAAGTCAAAAAAATTGATTTAATTTACTGAAAGCTTTCCAACATTATATGTCCCATGTTAAAACAGTAAAAATAGCAATTATCGGCTAAATTGAAAAAATATACTAATGATCCGAAAGAAACTAATCATAGCAAAAAGTTAATTATTTAGTTATATGAAAAAATATCGTGCTTAGGAAATAAATGAAACCGGCACTGGCGTTACGAAGGAATATTTTATAGGTTAACAGATTATAAAAATGTTATTTTATAATTAAAAGAGCTATTTCGCAACTGAAAAAGCTTGAAAATGTTTGTATAAAAGTAAAACAGTGAATTATAAAAGAATAATTGGTTTAAAACTACCATATTAGTATAAAAAAACAGTTTATGACCACGTGTTGAATTTAATTTCGTCTATCTCTGTAAAAAAAAATAAAGAATGCATACAAAAATTATATCAGACAGTACTTTAGAAGAAGCTTATTAATTATAAATTATGATTTTGAACTTACCACAGCAAAATTCATAAGATACTTGAAGATATGAAAGATAACGAAAGATGGTCTTTCCCCTTAGGCGGTCGATAACGGAAAGGGGTGTTTCTCGTGGCGTTGGAAAAAATGGAAGCGTCCGTCGGCAGACGTCGATTGTCTTATGGTCAGGATTGAAGAATTTGGGATCACAGAACTATAATTGAAAGTGGCTAGTGACGACGAGCGCTAATAGAGGAGTCAGTTTAAGGTTAGTGTGTCCAACAAAAAGTGGTTTTTATGACAAGAATGACAGTTAATGTCTACCATTCAAAACATGAGATTTTTGCAGGTTTTTTATCATTACGAACATCTATATTGCTTTATTAAAACAATGAATACACCCCCGAAGCGTAAATTTTAAATTTAAAAAGACGTTTTAGCTGAATTCTCAACGCCTCGGTGGCCAGTAATTCTAGAAACTTTCGGCAAATCACCAATTCACTTCTGTCATTATGTCACTAGTTATGTCAGATGTCAGTGGAAAAAGCAATCAGAAGAATAAAGAGATACAACTATCTAGAACTGCTACAAAAGTACGGAAAATAAACATAAACGCATCGGTGGCCAATAATTCTAGGAACTTTTGACAAGTCACCATTTCATTTCTATCATTTGGCACTAGTTAAGTCAGATGTCAGTGTTATTTGTTTTTGTTGATATTCGTTTAATCGTTAATGTTTATTTTCCATACTTTTGTAGTAGTTCTAGATAGTTATATCTCTTTATTCTTCTGATTGCTTTTTCCACTGACATCTGACATAACTAGTGACATAATGACAGAAGTGAATTGGTGATTTGCCGAAAGTTTCTAGAATTACTGGCCACCGAGGCGTTGAGAATTCAGCTAAGATGTCTTTTTAAATTTAAAATTTACGCTTCGGGGGTATATTCATTGTTTTAATAAAGCAATATAGATGTTCGTAATGATAAAAAACCTGCAAAAATCTCATGTTTTGAATGGTAGACATTAACTGTCATTCTTGTCATAAAAACCACTTTTTGTTGGTCACACTGACCTTAGACTGAACTCCTCTATTAAAAGGATTTATTCTGTAAAATCGAAACAGGTCGATAGACATGTTACAAATTATTGGTCGTATGCACTAACCATCCTTTAGAAAATGTAATTTTATGAAGTAGGAAATGGTCAGTATATTTGTCATACTCGGAGTAAAATAGATTTTGTCCACGACTATTTGATAATGTTCACATTTTACGTGTGCTTCTTCAAGTATAATGACGTACATTATTCACCAGTTAATAATAGGTGAGGATAGGAAGCAGGTCACATGACACGGATAAATAGGACCTATATTGAAGGTTATTTATATACAAATGTTACAATATAATATTTAAAAAATTTCACCGCGACCAGGAATCGTTTTTGTCAAGCTGTTGTATATAGAGCGTATGATGTCATGTCAATGTCAAAACTAAGAAACTGACGTTTTAAATAATTTATAGCTGATTGCAAGAATTTTAATTATTATACAGGATTCAAATTGAGATTACTAGAAAATGTAATATGGAAAGCGAATCAGACACTGAAATTAATGTTACCCCGCCAAAAATAAGAGAAGCAGGATAAATAGTATCCTTAAATTTATTTCCAGAAAAGTCGAAAAAATTATATATGAAAGCCTATAATCCCTTCCTAAATTGGAGAGTAGAGAAAAAAAATAAATTCATTCATAAACAGGTAATAGTGGTGGACAAAATATAGTATTCTACTCGCATATAATGGCTAATATTCACTTGGGTGCCGTAAGGACATGTATTTTCTACACGTCTTCACAGTATTGATAGAGAACCCTTCTTCCATAATTGTGAATTACGTGAAATGCCGGTCTTGGTATCTGGCAGTGGCGGTTAGTACATAAGAGCTCAGTGCTGCAAAGCTCCCAAAAAATCTTCTAACTAAAATATTTCCTTTTATCAAATATAAAATTTATAATATATTTTGTAAGGCATTCGCATTGTCATAATGATAAAAAAACAAGCCACTGAACACTGAAGCCACATCTGAAATGACAAACAATCATAAATAAAGTCCACCAGTGGAATAACGAACCTATTTCGCGGTATCGTTTATATTTTATATAGCTGGGCCATACCAACGTGCTCTGCGAGCACTTTGAAACACCCGCGCTGCACACTTCTCCCCCTTGACTGTCGAAAAGTAGTCCGTGATAATGCGTAATTTCCCCTCTTAAATTCGCTTCATTTAGTCCAGCGCAACGAGGCATACGGTACGGTACGAATTAAAACATTTCTTAGAAATTCAATGACCAAAGATCGTTTAACAGCTCTTTCCATGCTATCTATTGAAAAAAAAAATGTATCTCCGAAATAGACAATTTTAAGGTCAAAGTGAATACAACATTTGCGAACCGAAAAGAACGTAGAATAGACTTAACTTATGAGAAATCAATTTTTCTTACCGAAGTAGAGCTTAGTGCGTGACTCTTATTTTTATTGTGTGGCAATTGACAACCGTTCCAGAAATTCAATATTTGAACACGGAAGGCGGAGAAAGCCGATAAAATCGATGGGATACAACCCCCTTACAAGGTAAACTTTTTTTCAAAAATTGCAGAACACCTTAAAATTTTTACCACGAGCATTTATTGTCATTACGCCCCGCTCTTCTTTCTATTAATTTAATTCGAAAAATACCTTTTCATAATGTTCCCTGAACTTCACAGGCAGTAATTTGAGAGTTGCTCCTTCAGCTTCCTGAAGGATTATCTCAGGAACAAAATCGCTTTATTGAATTTTTACAAATGGAGTCGATGAACAATCGAAACTAAATAGCACCCATTCAACACTTCCCAAAATGGTTTTAATTAATTTCAATATTTTTAGACGTTTACAGCTGCTGTCAGAGCAGAATTTCAAATCACCTTTTGATGAAATCTAATTCTAAATGATTGTGCTTGTGGGAAAACGTTATATTGCATTCGTGTTTTAGTTGCGGTTTATCGACTCAAGAAAATTAAACCTTCGAGCTTCGCTCTCGGGTTAAACTTTCTTGCGTGGATAAAACACTACCTAATGCACTTATACAATAATAGTTATTTATTTCCTCTTTGTCTTCTCCAATGACAATAACTTTTGTTTTCATTTTCCTTATTTTCATTCCCCTCTCTACCATTACTGCACTCCACACATTTATGTTTTCTCCTAGCCCTTTTTCATTTTTTGCTATTAATATAGCATCGTCTGCGAATTCCCCTTCAGTGATGTTATCCCTGTACAGTTGCAAATGTCCCACACATACTTTTTTACTTAGTGTTGTGCATTTTTTAATGATCTTATCCATGTAAATAATAAATAACAAAGGGCTTAGACTCCCTCCTTGTCTTAGTCCCATATTTGTAGGGAAAGTTTCTGTTATATTGTTGCGGGGTCACCAACTCAAAGCCGGCCCTGTCTCTCGACTATAAATTTTGCCGAATGCGCTCTTCGAGAATGTTCTCGAAAAGACGCTTTGTTTACGCATAGTAGGAGTGCGGAAAATACAAGTACTTCCCAGAATTGATCAAGACTATGTAATCGCGGGTTTTTGAGTGAGTTGAGAATTAGTGAAACGAAGACAAAAACAGTTCACAGAAGTTCTTAGTAATCGGACAGTGAATGAAATAGTAAAGATAAATAGTGTAATATTCAAGTGGTAAAAATGAATTATAACTATTATACCGAGTGTAAATAAATTAGTAGACATTAAGTATAATGTGTATATAAATTAAGTTTAATAAATAAATCAATAGATAGTAAATAGCCACAGTGTGTACAATTTTATCCCACAAGTAAAAACTATTGAAATATTTAGGAAAAACATTACAATATTGTTATTTCTGCGCTCTCATTTTTTTTTATAGATGTTCTGTATTATTCGTATCATTTTTGCATTTAATCCCCTATCTGCTAATACTCTCCAGTTCTTCTCTAGGTACTCTATCGAAGGATTTTTCTTGGTCCAGGAAAGCCACGAGCAGTTTCTTTTTTTCTTGTACTGCTTTTTCTGTCAACTGTTTAACAGTAAATATGTGATCTTGATGGGAACTTTTTACACTTCTGAATCCTCTCTATGATTTCTCCAGTGTATCTTCTTATAACAATTTTTATTTCATGTTAACAGACCAACTAACTAGAACGATTTGAAGGATCGCAGACATCTCGAAATGCGGGGAATTACTCCACAAATGATCATCGATTCTATTCGTAGCTTCGAAAAGAGATTGTTTCATTGTCAACAAATAAATGGCCAGCATTTTGAGAACTTATTGTGATGAAGTATTTGCAGCTTAAATGAATGTTCAGTTTATAAATCTCTGCAACATCCAGTTTTGTTTAAAATTACAATTTTAATATTTTTATCAAATTTCTATTATAATTTCCGAGTGAAGTGGTACATTGTTATTATTTTTGGAAAGAGAAAAAATATATGAGCTTCTTTGTGATACGTCACTCGACCTAGATGGCCATTTCAAAAAATTCAAGATGGCGGCTGTACGCTAAACGCTGACGTCAAAAACATTTGACATTTGCTCTAAAATATGCAGAATAACGTCTCATTCATCCTCCTATAATTTCATTTATCCGTTTCAAAGATAATCCGTTGGTGTGAGACTTTTCAGCAACGCTGTATAAATACACACTAAAACATACAAAATTGTATTATAATATATCATCAAATTACTATTGTCTAAATTAAAATCACAATATTTTACTTCTAACTAAAACAATTTGCATTCTTCTGTCGTAGATAGTACTAGTTGATGTTTTGAAGTGATGAGGAAACATTTGAAAAATTAAAATAACAGAAGTGAATAATAGAAAGGAATCTGCTTTCCATAAATATTTTTAACTTTGTATATGTTTTTATGAAGGTGAGTAATTAGTTTCCATCTTATTCATTACACCTGAATCAGTTTTATTATAAATTTTAGTATGCATTGGAAAATAATTAAATTTTAAAAAGATCAAAGAATCATCTAAACGTCATGAGGATGAAATAGCGTTTTTGAGAATTTTTTATTATGGACTAATGCCCAAAAAAAAATACATGTTCAAGTTCAACTATAGGGTAGAGTTGGGTATATCATACCACTTTTCTTTACATCATCTAAAAATGTTAAAATATCGAGAAAATAGAGTGGATTAAAATCAGGATAGCTTCTTTGGTACATTGTCCAAATAAACAGCATATGGTTGGCAATATGTTTAGCTTTTATTTTATTTTACTTGAGCATTTATAAATACATGAAACAGCCTTTCTTTATTTGAAATAAAAACTAATCATTAAAATCACAAGTTACTTATAAACAGTCAATGATTTAGGCATTGAAAATAAACAATCATTCTAAAAATAAAATAAAAGTATGATAATTCAATACTATCCTAGTAGGAAAATGGTTTAATAAAAAAGCCTATGTTTTGCAAAAATTACAAAAGTATTTTTTTTTTTTGGCCAGGCGTGGCCGTGATACAATTTTTTGCACTTAAGACACTGTATCATATTTTCCAGATAGTGCAGTACCACTCGTTCAAATTGATTGCTAGGGGAAGGTCACCTATCTTGCGCCACCCTGTACGTAGCGCCACTCGAATTGCTGCTAACTGGAAGGGTGAATCAAGTTGCCTATATACCATAAACCATTCTAAAGCTATGCTGTTTGCATACATCTATAGTTGATGTCAGTATGAGGGAAGGCTTTGTTCCAAGATCATCGTGTTAGATTTTGAAGTGAAAAGTGAGTATTATTATTATTTGTTAGAGCTATTATTTGAATATATATTGAAAATATTCCAAATATATAATTTTGCATGGATTCCCAAGTGTATTCGTCGCATACTAGTATAATATCACGGGACCCATTTGTTGCTAGTTATGTTATATTTCTTAATATTTTACACGATGTCAATACTCGAACCATGCCCCGAATTTAGATTTGTACCTTGAGCCGGAGCAAGGTACATGGAAGTTTGTGCGTTAGATCGGTGCAAGGTACAATGATGTATTGTTTCAATAATATGGACACCCAATTATTTAACCATATCTATTTTCAGATGCCGCGCAGTAAAGAGGGAAAGAAAAGGTGTCAACCGTCGAAAGAAAATTTACAACTAGCTAAAGATACAATTGAGTCTCAGAAAATATCATATCGTAGTGCTGCTAAAACATTCAATGTTTCGCGGAGAACTTTACAACTTTACATTAATCAAGAAAATGTACAGCCTGGTAGCTACAGATCCTTCTCAAAATGTG
This sequence comes from Lochmaea crataegi, assembly GCA_947563755.1. Classification (NCBI taxonomy): domain Eukaryota; kingdom Metazoa; phylum Arthropoda; class Insecta; order Coleoptera; family Chrysomelidae; genus Lochmaea; species Lochmaea crataegi. Next base: position 45,342,666 of record OX387426.1, on the reverse strand, counting down.
CTGCCAAGAAAGTACTTACAAATACTGAAGAGGCTGATCTGTGTAGATATCTTACATTGGCTTCAAAAATGCACTATGGTCTGCATATAAACAAATCGAGAGCACTGGCTTATGAGTTTGCCATTTCCAATAATAAGCCAGTGCCAGCACGAAAAACGAAGAAGTGGAAAAAATTGGTTTCGGTGTTTTATGCGAAGACATCCGGATCTGAGTTTGCGGAAACCCGAAGCAACAAGTCTATCCAGATCAACGAGCTTCTACAAACATAATGTAACAATGTTCTTCACAAAACTAAAGAAAGTTATGGAACATAACCAATTTGATGCAAGCAGTATCTACAACATGGACGAAACTGGTAATAGTACTGTTCATGTCACTGGAAAAATGATCGCTGTCAAAGGAGAAAAACAAGTTGCAAGTGCTACATCAGGCGAAAGGGGTGTGAACGTGACAATGATTGCATGTGTTAACGCAATTGGCAATAGTATACCACCAATGTTCATATTCCCGCGTGTTCATTTCAAAGAAACCATTATGATACATGGTGCTCCTGCAGGAGCTATTGGAACAGCTGTGCAAAGTGGTTGGATAAATGCTGAGATATTTCTAGATTGGATGAAACACTTCATTAATCATGTTAAGCCATCCGTTGATAATAAGAAGCTATTGATCTTAGACAACCACGAGACCTATCTAAGTTATGAAGCAGTGAGCTTAGCTAAAGAAGTTGGTATAGTGATGCTAACGATGCTACCTCATACAAGCCATAAGCTGCAGCCATTAGACAGAACCGTTTTTGGGCTTTATAAAAGGTATTATAATGTACTGCAGCCGAAGAGTGGATGTTGTCTCATCCAGGAATACCAATTACGATCTATAACGTTGCTGACTTGGCTGGAAAAGCCTACCTATTAGCATTCAACCCCAGTAATATCCAGTCAGGCTTTAGAGTGACTGATATTTGGCCAGTGAATGGAAATATCTTTATTACTTTTTTAAATGAAACTAAGTGTTTCTAATTAATTCCACTATTTATTGAAAAAATTATGAAAATTTAAAATACTTATTGATAATTATTTCGATATTGATATATCATCGTCAGAATGACAGAAGTTACATTTTATGTGATACCTACTTGATGTTTTATATGTTGGCTAGACCAAATATGAAGTGACCTATCTTGTGATTGACTTAATATATATGAATAGAAAAAAGAAGAAGATATGATATTACAAATATTAAAGCTTAGGTGATGACCAATTTTTATGTTCAGCAGTAACAGATAGAATAAATCCGAACCCAGAGCTACAAGCTCATTCACATCAAGAACAACTCCTGCGCTTCCAGATCAACATGATCATACACATCAGGAGGAAGATCCAGAATCATCAACAGACACTCATGCGTCTTCAATGGAAATTTGTCCACTTCCAAAAGCTGCGCCACGAAAGGGCGGTGGCACAAGAAAAAAAGGATCATGCCGGATTCTCACCGATACACCAGAAAAAGATGAAATTGAGAAGCTGTACCTTGAAAAACAAAACAAACAAGCTAAGAGCACACTCAAGGCAAAACAAAAATTAGCTAAAAGGAAAATCGTTGCAAAATCAAGCTCGGGATCAGTCGAATCAGAGCATTCATTTTCTTCAGATACTGATGTAGATATGGAGTTTTATCCTGAACCTGAGAGTTTTTCCCTGATCCAAGATATTGCCACAAAAAAGTTTTGCCTCACCAAAATTGAGGGCAAAAAAACAATACACTATTATGTTGCCAAAATAATAGAAATAGTTGGCAACGAATTAAAAGTGAAGTATCTCAAAAAATATAAAGACACTTCCAAATGTATTGAAGAGAAGGATGACATTTATGACATTGAAACAAATAGATATTGTTATGCTGTTACCGGATCCTGAATCAAGCGGATGCTCAAAGAGGCAAAAAACTCTTATAAATTTTGGAGTCGATTTTTCGTCATTCATGTTTAATGTTGAGTAGGTTATTCAATAATATGTTGCCTATATGTGTACTTATGTCATTTTACTCATTATGGGTATTATATATAGGTAGGTACCTATCTATAACAGAATTTTTATTAGTTTACTCAATACATAATTGTTATTTTATTTGAACATATATTGTTATTAGGCCGAACTTGTTTCATTTTTTAACAAAGATTGACAGATAAGTTTGGCAGTAGCACTTTTTCATTCTATGGTGCAAGGTACATCCCGGCCGGTGCAACTTACGACACGGTAGCGCACGTTGCGCCATTTCTAAAAAAAATAAAAGACACAAGACACATCCTGACATATAAAAATAAAAATAAACATCGATCTGAAAAAAAAGCGGTGCAAGGTAGATGACCTTCCCCTATATGAATATTATTCCCATCATTAATAACTTTTAGAGAAACTTTCGAAGAACCTGGACTACTTGGATTGCAAGTTTTGTCACTTATCTTTCTCTTAACGGATTTAACTCACTTTTTCTTATAATAATAATAATAATGTTTATTTACGAAATATAAAAAAGTACAGTATATAGATATAAAAAAAAGGTAAACAAACAAACAAAATCACTGAAGTTGTAAGGAGCTGGACGCTTCTTACAGCTTGTACGTGATATCTGCACATTTTACTGGACATCATCGGGTTGTTTTAGGACATCATCGGGGTTTTTAGGACATTATCGGGTTTTTTAGGACATCATCGGGTTTTTTAGGACATCATCGGGTTTTTTAGTACATCATCGTTTTTTTCTTGAAATTATCAGGTAAGTGAATACATTTTTTTTATGTATAAATACTAAATATATAGAGAATACTATTTTGTTTGCTGTTAGTATTGAATTTCTACTGGTTATTTATAATTTTCCTTAACATGTCTGTATCTGGAGTAGTCCAATTTTTAATTTTTGATTTCAAATGTTTGAGTTTTGCAGCTTTCAATTCGTCTTTATTGGGAGTACTGGTTAAAATAGCAGCACCTTGAGTGTTCCTCTTGATTCTTTTTGTTCCGTATTGTAGAGCACACTTCGGAAGAGGAATAATATCTTCAACTGAAACATTAAGCTGGGGTTGAACCTTATAGTTTTGTCCATTTTATTCCATTATTTCTGTTTCCTCAATTGTACCTGTACTTCCTTTTTCTTCTATTATAATTTCTGCTTATTGGATGGTAATATTTAACTTCTCCTGGGTATCTTCCGGGTTTATTGCTTCTACGGTGTCTAGTGTGTTAGGATCTGTCAAAGCTTCAGCAGCAACGAAGTCTTGCTCTTGAAAGACATGTATATTATCAGGCCAAGCTCCTGTAGCTTTGAAATCTCTGTAAGCATTTTGGAGGGTGTGTTTCTGTGTGTGTGCGTTTCTGTGTAACAAAAAGCCCTGGATTAGTGCGTAGCCACATCTGGATTTCTTGGACGTAAAATGTCTCTAATTGCTTTAAAAAGGCTACATTCAGAGGTTGCAGCTTGTGCGTTGTATGACTAGGAAGTTGAAGCATTATAATCCCATCATTACGGGATAATTCGAGAGCTTATAGGTTTTTGGAATGTGTGGAGTGTTCATTTAGAAGGAGTAGCACTTTTCTGTTAGATGTAGGTTTCACAACAGAAATGAAATGCTGAAGCCATGCTACAAAAAGTTCACTATTAATGTATCCAGTATCTGAAATTGTTACTATGCTACCTGGAACAGCACTTACTTTCAGATCTTTTTTTTAAATTATCCAAAAAATCGAAATATTTGTAAACGCGTTCTTTATTAAAGCCCTTGACTCTGGTCATTGAATTCGATTCAGGTTTTCTAAGTGTCAGCTTCATAAAAGCATAGTTCTAACATTTACTGGCCATCTGTGTTTCACGATTAAAATTGTGTCGAAGATTGTTTCTGGTCGCTAATTGGAAAACCAGTTTTCTGACATCTATAAAGGTTATCTCAAACATGTTTTCTTCTAACCTTAAAATATGTGAAACAAATTCTTCCTCAACTTCGGATTGAAAAACTGTGGATCTGCCGAATCCTTTTTTCTTGCTTCTAATATTTTGGCCTTTCAAATGTCGATTAAGAGTGGTTTTGGGTATTTTGAAAACTTTGCAGGCTTCATTGTAGCCATACTTTTTACTCCGGAAAGCTTCGATTGCCTTTTTTAAATCATCTTCTTTCCAGGCTCCATATATTCTTTTAGTTGCCATCTATAACGATAAGGTAAAATAATTTTATTAGTACCTAAATTAAGATAGTGGAAATTATGTTGTTTTCATAGCTCTGTAATTTTAGCACATTTTGATAAATCGTACCGGTACGATGAGTCAGTCTCTACAGAAGTACGATTTAACGAACTCTCCATTACCCGAAAATAGGCAATCAGTAAAATATTTAACAACTTTATTTCTCTTGTTTACTACCTCTACACTGTATCTTGGGTTTATGGAAACAATTCACATTTCTCTTAATATCAAAAATATTCTTTCCCTCAGGTTGTTGGTTGAATTTATTGACTATTCATATGTTATTACCTGAAAATAATAACGGAAAATCAATATTAAATACTCATGTTGCTGGACATGTAAATATAACCTATTGATTGAAATACTTATGTCAATGTCAATTCTCTTCTGACGTTGATGAAGCTGGTCGCTACTTTCATTAAGTATTTAGCCACTTCATTTTAAACTACTTGTTCTAAGAATCTTTTTAGAACATGCAACTACAAAAAAAAAGTAATACGTCTACTTTTGGACATCTCGGGGTGTGACTCCATTTTGTTTTGGAAAATAGCACTTTTGGTTCAGGAAGAACTTGCTACGCATCTTTGCGGATTTTAAATAGAAATCTTAGAAATTCCAATAAAGTTTTATTTTTGGTTGATGAAACTAAAATAAATATCACTACTGTGGATCTGAACATTGGAATATTCATAAAGATTTCGATTAGTCTTACATCTTCGAGTTTCCATCGAAGCCACTTATAGGCCACACTCCATCCAAGGTAAGTCCTTCATCACAACACTTATTTGCTAGATACTAATACTACGTCATTTATTTTTGGCCTGTTTGTCAGAGAATTTATATTATTAGGAATTCTTTGTTTTCTTGGTAACCTATCTCCTTTCCTCCGCTGTATATATATCTTGATGTACCTTGGGACGCATGGCACATTAACTGGAAGACATTTCAACCAACGACGACTCCACATCTCATAGGAGTACCAGATAAGTCGAAATCTTAAGTACTTGGTTTAGTTTTATCAGCTCCATAAATTTATCTGATATAATATTACCACATATAGTAAATTTCTCTACCTACTTTACGCAAAAAATTAACGTATTCATCTTTTTAAATATATGGGAAAAAAACTTACCTTTTTGTATAGAAAATCCTTTGTAAGCCCATAGTGCACATAAACGTATATCAGCAAAGGGGTAAGACTAGTACGTAACTAAGTAATCCTTGTTAACCACCACCAAACATTGAATTACTTAAGTTTGTAGTTTACTTCCTCCTTAGTGACACCTCCTTATTTGTAAAACTTGTGTAACAAACGGAAATTTGAAAAATAAACTGCCCAGAATTTAATTTAGCATCTATTTGAAGAACCTGCCCTGAGATAATACAACAGCTAACAATATTAACTTTTCTTGATAGAACGTTCAGTTTTGTTTACATTTGAACTTGTTTTGCTTGATCACTGGTTAATTGTGCGAAAGCCAGGCAGGTGAAACAGGTGGAAGGTAACAATAGATAATACATCAAATAATATTCCTTGTCTAAAGATATGCCTCTGTGCTGATTATGATAACAACTGATGAATAAACAGAGAAATTATTAGCAAAAAATGAGAAACAATTTCAAATTTAACGCCCGGTCACTTTTTTCACGTCAATATTTGATCCCATCCCCATATTTCAGTCCAAACAGTTAGCCATTAGCATGTGTACCAATAGTTATGAATTACCCTCTATAGGTATAATGTGAGCTTTGGTTAGACGTACCATGTTTTGTGGATGTAAAATTAATATACCTACCAACATTGAAAGACAACTACCAGACGCACAAGTGCATAGAAAATTAGTTCGGTGAGAGCATGGAACCCAAAAGGTAGAGGCAGGTGGCGATAGTAGAGCTGCAATTCCATAGGCCGTTCTCATTCCGTGCACTTAATGTATCGTGTTTTCGCTGACGTTAGCTGTGTCACTATATTTATTTATGTTTATGTTGCTGTCTCTTGATTCTCACGAGTTAGGAAGTGGTAAAAGAAGATTGGAATCTAAATTTTGATTGTTTTCTTTTATAATTCATTATTTTATGTGATATATTTTGTTAGTTTATTGTTTTATTGGTGCTGTTTGATTTTACTGGAAAAGTAAGAATTTTTTTGACATATTTTATTGGAAAATGTATTAACACTTTTGTAGGAATTAATACCAATGGAAAAATTCCAATGAAAATTGCCCAATTCCTTAACTTAGAAAATGCATCAAAATATACAGGATATAGCTTCCTTAGGAGCTCGGCTACCTTATTGGCAAATCACGGCGAAAATCTAATTGGTATTAAACGATTGGGTGGATGGAAATCATCTTCAGTTGCTGAATCATATATTCAAGATTCAACAAAAAAGTAACATTGAATAATCAAAAAAACTTCAATCCGAAGGAGTCTCAAAGGTAGTATGTTTGCAAACTAAAACAACTGTAAACATCCAAGATTCTTACACAATATCTTCTGCTTCTGCTTCTGCTTCTGCACTTTCTGATGTTTCAGGTGTAGAAATTAAATCCTGTTATAATTGCCCCATAAATGTTCGTGTTTTTAATAACTGTTTGTTTTCTGCCATTCCTTAAACTATTTGTTAGAAATTGTTGAAAATAAAATTTGTCAAAACTTTGTGTGTAACATAACCTATGTTTGACACTTTTGTTGCCAACTGTTTAAAGCAAATTATGGAGAAGTTAAAAACATTCGAATGCCTAAAATACTCTTTCCCGCACTCCGGCGATAACTGTAAAATATGCATTTGAAAGCAATGAGTAAAAAAGGATTTTAACGTATTACATCGTTCTATTAAGTATTTTTAACATGGAGTTTGGGAGGTGACTGAATAAAAATATTTTGATTCCATTACCACTAAATTTTTCAATATTCATTTTTAAATCGAAACTTTTTTTACAACGCCTCAAAATGTTTCGTCCATCTATCGCATATCGCAGTTTGACATATATCATACGGTCTATATACAACACAAAAATATATCTTCTTAGCCGAGCGGTATAAAGGTTAGGATGCCAAAAATTATGAATTGTAGGCATAGGATTCGAATCCTGGACACGGTGATAATTTTTGTATTTGTTGTATTTGTGACATTTGTATATGAGTAACTTTCAATATAGTTCCTGTTAATTCTTAAACACACCTTAAAGTAAATTGAACTAAAAAGTAAAAAATAAATTAAATACATTTTTTTTTATTTCATTTATTTTTTATAGTGAATTTATTAGAATTATTTCTACTTTATGCTGGTGCATATTGTTGTTTATGTATTAATTTTAATTTTGAGTGCTTGAATTTATTTTAACTCATTTCATATGTATATTTGATGAAGTACTTATTTTAATTTATATCCGGTCCATTCAATATATTTAATCTTCACAAGCCGAACTAAACAGTATCACTTGCATCGTGGTTTCATAAAATCACACAATGATTTTTATTTTTTAAACATTTCAAGAATAATTTCAATTATGAGGATATAAACTAGTTATTTCAGTCCGCTCCTGAAAAACTTCCTAAAATAACCGGCGACTGGCGTTATCTAAAACCGAAAGAAAATATTCTTAACGCAAGTCAAAATGGTTCTAATTCCAAGCACTACCCAGAATTGGCTACAGAACGATATAACTATATTTGTAGCGCTCCAGAAATAGACACCGATCTCGTTCTTCCTCTGTCTCACTAGTTAAAAGTAGATAAATTGGAAAAGGATGTCGGAAAATATATTTTAAGATGTAAACGTGCTTGGCGCAGGATAAAAAAAAGAAAAAATATTTCCTTATAGAGGTTATTTCTAGATAAAGCTCTGTGTGACTCACGGACCACTATTTAATATTATTATCTAAATCCCCTGACCTATAAACAATTTGTCTTTTGTAATAACGACTTCATTTGAATCAAAATCTACCAGTTTTTGTGGATATATTACCGAATAAAAAACATTGTCTTCTACAACAAGTTTATTTTACTAATTTTCATTGGTACGTTGTAACAATTTTTATAACAATTAAATTTTGATATTGTATAGCAACAAAAAAAAAGCAAATGTAATAGAGCTTATTTATCAAAAATTAAGAATGGTTCAATATTAAGTATTAAAATGTATTAATAAAAAATGTATCTACGCATAACTCTGTTAGCAGCAGATACAGAAAGCTGTTTTACATAAATTTAACTGATAGAAACATATAACTTAACTCGGAACTAAAAGCACAAATATGAACAAATTGTACTAAAATTCAAACCAATATTCTGGAAGTGGAAACTATCCTTGTAAGTTAACCCGTATTGCTAATGGCAGTGGTGTAGGTCCTGGTAGTGAAGACGAGTAGAACTAAAATTAAGGAATTATCTTTTGGCTCCTCTGGAACGCAAAGGAATTTGCAGCAGCAACTACTGGATTGAAAGAATGCAGCAAATGGAGGAATCCAAGTGGTTTCATCCAGGAAGGAACAGGAACCTTCCTGGAACAAGAAAAATGTCCAGTACCCTTCCTTATGTACAGGACCCGCAAAAGGATTGGTCGTCAAAGTAATAAAAAATACCAATGCATTGTCGGCCTATTCGAAGAGATGATCGACGGCGTCGATAAGCTCGACCTCTTTTTGGCCATAGAGGTGATCCCTTAGAAAATTATTATTAGAAATGGAAACTCATTATCTTAGACAAAACCTACCCTCATGAAACGAAGAAAAACAAAAAGGCAATTAATCCCAAATTGGAAATGGACCTCCAACTTTCATATAAGGACACGAATTTCTAAAAAACTAAATAAACTAGCTAGATGGATGACATTTCAAAATAACTGCCAACCGTAAAGATAAATATGCAAAAGACAATTAACCCATTTCAACAACTCTACCTGTGATTGATGGACCTTCATCAACTGCATCATAGAACTCAACTAGAGGACAAAACACTACACGACATTTGACATCAGTACTTACCTAAAATTTATTTGTGCATGTGCCTTCCAACCAAAAAACAGATAAACCTATAGAAATGAAAGTTGATAGAATGACCTTGAATAAAAAAATTAGGTTTCAAACCCATCCACCAGAAGCGCTAGCTGCAATAGAGTTGTCGAAATAGGCCTGGCAGCTAAAGCCTTCAACCCGAAAACAAAAATCGATTTTGTCAATTTACATATTTGAGGTTAGGTATTCATAATCAAAATAGGTCATGTCCACCAACTGACCAGTTGACACTAATGACAGTCGCCCTAAGGATAAATAATTATTTGGATAGATTTCAGATTTGTAGTTTGGTTGTTTTGTATTGATTTAACGATCCTTTTTATTATAAACAGTCAGATGGAGCTTTTAAAATATCTAAGCAATTAAAACAACGTCGAAGAAAGCACCAAATCAAAATTAAATTAACTCCAATGACGATCAAAATAACTATTAGAACCACGTGTTGTGCAAATAACGCTTGGTTATTATCAGATTCATCAGTGCGTGACGTCACGTGGACTTGCCCTATATAGGGCATGTCCACCAACTGACAAGTTGACACTAATGACAGTCGCCCTGAGGATAAACAATTATTTGGATAGATTTTAGATTTCTAATTCGGTTGATTTTATTGATTCAATGATCCTTTTTATTATAAACAAGCTTTTAAAATACCTAAGCAATTAAAACAATGACGGAAAAGACACTAAATCAAGATTACATTAACTCAAACACGATCGAAAGAGCTATAAGAAGCACGTGTTGTGCAAAGAACATTTGTTTATCATCAGATTCATCAGGACGTGATGTCACGTGAACTTGCCCTATTGTTTGTTTTCCCAAAGATTTTCATAACACTAATATCCATACAAAACATATGGGGGTCTACCCAAGGAACCTACATTTGCGAAAATCGAAAAAATATGGTTCTATGAGTTTCTATTTGTGACTGTTCGAGCATTATTTATATTTGCATTTGCTTTTATTTTGTGCTTTTGAAAACAACTGTAATTTATTCGATTATTTGCCCAAAACTGTTTGTTTGCTGTTTGCTAAGATAAAATCCTGTGCTTTTTTTACTTAGATATTCAACCAGAAAAATTTAGTTGATTTATTTCAATATTTATTCTTTTTTCATTGGTTTTTAGTAGGTATGTTTTTGTATTAAATTTTTTTTAGATAATATATGCTTTATAGAAGATTCAAAATTATTGAATTAAATTATAATTTCACTTGCGAAAGGTTTTTTATTTCATTTTCCTATTATCATTCCTTATAACTACTAGTATACAATATTTAAGATTTAACACAATACTGTTATTATTAAAGTGCAAAATCGTTTAATTGTATATATTGTACAATATTACGAGTAGGTATCCTTAAAGTTAGAAATTCAAAAAACCGCCATAAATTAGTTCTGCTATCGCTGAAATTCTTCTTTCATGCCTTTCACTTTTATAGGTTTTCTGTTTTGTGATTCCAACCACTGAAGCATTTATTTTGGGTCCGGTAAGGTTTGCGACCCTCGGAATTTTGCAACGATTTTGTTTTTATTAGAAAGCCCTATTGCTATAGAACATTTTAAAAGAAAAAAATTCTTGGATCATGTACTTTTGAAAGAGAAAATCGCAATTGAAAGTACTAAAAATCCGCCATTTTTTTTGAATTTTTGACAATTTTTGACAATTATGTCTAGGTATCAGATGGTCACAAATTTTAGAAAGAGCGGTGGATGGACGACGTTGCCAGTTCTCATTTCTGTAACTCGTTACGGCTTGGAAATATTTTACTAATTTGTGGAAGATTCAGAATTTATAGAGAAAAATCCAAAAAACAATATTTTTTCACCACGGCCACTATTTGGACAAATATTTTATTTGAAAAATAGTTAAATACTTTATATTCAACATGAATTTTTTCAAAATTCATGTGAAATACAAATTATATGAAATTTTTTCGAGAAGAAGAATATAATAAATATGTATGTACTTACCTATAGAGATAGACATAAATATCAAATAATTTATATTCCACATGAAGTTTTCCAAAAAGGAGAAGGGAATCCCTTCCCCTTTTTGGAAAACTTCATGTGGAATACAAATTATTTGATATTTTTTCGACAAGGGGAAGGGAATAAATATGTATGTATATATAGATAGACATAAACATCAAATAATTTGTATTCCACATGAAGTTTTCCAAAAAGTTTTTGTGCCGAATTAGCATAATTAGGAATAACATATCTTTAAGAAATAATAATCATAACAATAGTTTTTATAATTCAATTCACCATCGCTTCCCGACCAACTGACACAGATCAAAGTGTAACTAGAATATAATTAAATATGAATCAAGGAAATTGAAAAAAATTACTAACCTAACTTATATGAACCAAATAAAACTCAACAATGTAGTAAACTGGTTAGGATAACGCACCGAAGTTTGATTGACACCTAACTTAACCCTTTTTTGTGATAGGGGAAATCTTCTAAATAAGTTGGGAAGGAATTCCAAGTTGCCGGATTCCACCAACCATGTTTTCATCCTCAACCTTCAATGAGCCAAGGACATGTTACTCTAAGGAGCCATGGTCGATCGTCTACCTGCTAGAACCCACCACCAATCGGTTCACACTCTGAAACGCCTTATAAAAATGTGAATTCGGTCAACCTTTTTTTTCCCGAGGAATGGGGAAGCTCTACCAGACTGCAATGCTGCCGGGCTCGCACCCACTAAACTCCCACTTCTCATGCTATCGGCCCACTCCCGGGAAAAAGGAATTGTCCATACCTTCGGTCAACCTAACCTAAACCAATCTAATCTACCTTAATAATAATATAGTGTTTGATAAACTGTGAACGAATATTTGAACTAATCTAATCTAGCCTAACTAAATGTCATCTATGAACTACACAGGATAACGCGCTAAATCTAGCACTAGGAGTGGGACCAAACAGTTCCCACCACATAAACTGGTCCACATATTCAGTTAAAAATCTTGAGGACATCACCCCAAGTCGCCTCATATACTGTTTAAGACACGACCAGTGGCCTTCGATATGGTTCGTGCACACTCCCGTTACCGGATCCACAAAGTTTCTGGAGCGGTTAACCTCCTTATGTATGTAAGGGGATGCACCTCCCAGATTTTTAAGACCACTATATCCTCTCCAGCAATCAGTCCATATTTCAGTGCCCGGCAATACGTGATTGGAAATTATTGATTCCAAAGTAGTGGCTGTTCGGTTTGATACAAATACCACATAGCCACGTTTAACAGTGACATCATAGATGCCATTCTCCGGCATCAAGCGCTCCCTGTTGTACTTCCGTTTGGTCAACAACGGATTCATCTACTTGAACAATATGACCGTCACCACCTAAATAATTTGAACAATTAAAGTAACCTTACAAGGAATCGAAACTAATCCAATTTAACTAATAGACATCTGAAAAGTGGTGTTGTTCAGAACAAATCCAAATTTACTGAAATGAATGAAAACTAATCTAAAATAACTACTAAATATCTTTCGTTAGTGGCGACTAATAGTTACAGTAATACATACCAAATAAAAATAAATCATTTCTCTCAATCAACTTCCAGGAACAGATTTCTCTAAAATAACGGTAGTACTGCACTACGACCGTCTTGCTACAACCAACTGACATAGCACTGGACCTCTACCGAATTTGACATACCCACTGCCATAACAAATACAAAATTGTACGAATTGGTACTTTATAGTTTTCAAAAAAAGTTCCCTTCACTAAACTATTTCTAAGCTTACACCTAGAACCTAGAACAACAAAAACAATGTTCTAAAATACCCGTCCTCTGTTTTTGGAGAACACATTGTCTTCGACGTCCTACAATCTTATATTCCGCGGTAGCAAATTTACATTTTGGAGCCTATTTCACAATTCCTCGTCATCTAATTTGATTATTGAATTTAGTTGAAATACGTTTTCCGCTTCCATTTTGAGTACTGTCAAAATACTATAATTTGTTTTTTATTTGCGTCTGCTAACTCAGCTCCCCGAACCAATAATAAACTCAACAATATAATAACACTTTTATCATGAACCATAAAAGAAGAAAAGTGCATTTAGAAGAGTGATTAGTCAAAACGCTTTCTACAAAGAAATAGCAAGGTAAGGTTTTTGGCAACTAAACATTATATTAGCAAACATTTCAAGTATTTTATTTCAGTTTTTCAATTCAAAAATAATTTCGTTTATTTCAAAGTAATAACCTCTAAAGTATGAAGGGAGAAAATATGTATAATAAATTGCATTTGATAGTATTTAAAAAATAACCTATATTATTTTGAACTAAAATTCGTGATAAAAGAAAATACTATGTGGTCCAGCAGTAACTTTGTTTAAATCTCTTTTATTTAATGTAAGGTATAAAGCAAATCTAAGATAAACATTATATTCTAAGGATGTTTATTATTATAAATGCAAATCATTTTATATTTCTATATATTCATGTAATCTATTACAATGCAAAATTAATTCAACTAAAAGAAAATAAACACCATTTGACAACGCCGCTAAAACTATCACCTGATCACACAGCAATCTTAATTTGTGAACGTAAGGTATCTAGACATAAGATTTTAGTGTGTAATTTTGTAACCTATAAGTGTCAAGTGCAAATAATTATGCCTAAAAATATCTCTGAAAATTGGCAAAATTTAAGTATTTTCTTCCGGTTTTTTTTGTGAAACAGACTTACATTTAGTTAAAGATAATAACCTTTACAGTTTAAAGTGAAAATATTCATCGTAAAATAGCATTAAATAGTGTTGAAAAAGTATCATTTTTTGAACTAAATTCGTGATTTTTAAAGTAATTTCTAAATGATCCAACGAAATTTTTGCTCTAATCTACTTTATTTAAGGTGAGCTATCAGACAAATTTAAAATTAACATAAAATTCCGAGGGTCGCGAAGTCTACCAGAACCTTTATTTTATTGTTATTATTGATGACTAATACTCGTTCTTTTATTTTAGGCTCCGAAACTACTTCTAGAAAGATTCAAGAATTATTAGAATCCTGTTCAAGTCCATGTAAATATTGATGATTGAAGTTTCCAATTTTATTACCAGCACTGCTGTTGTAAATACGTTAGTATAAACGGAATAAAGCATGGAATAGTATATTCCGTAACAAGGTTAGAGTGAAAATTCGATGCGAGCATCACGAATTCTCATTCTAACCGAGTAGCAGACCATCCTTTCTACACGATCAAAGATTTTAAATGGAAATGAACAAAAGATAATTTATATTACAGAACTCAATCACAATTATTATATTATGTAAACACTCAATATGACAGCAATAATTTTGACACTTACTCAAGTTTTGCCACTACGATGACATTCAACTGCGTCAAGGCTAATGAATATTATATTATTCTATCACTAGAGAGAGAATGTAAATACATTTAAATTGCATGGGGGCAGAGGTGTTGCAGAATATTTCTTCAATCTCAAGAGAGAGAACTCCAGCATTCTGTAATCAAATTTGATTTCAGAATTGTCAAATTCTGTGATGATGGTGGAGAAATGAATCTATTGTAACGTTTATTCTAATTTATATTTACAATTAATTTATATTTACAGATTTATATGTAATTCAGTCCTTATTTAATAATTTATGTAATACACTAAACACACTAATTATAATTTATATGAGAGTCACTTAATAAACACTTTATCGAGGCGCGATTACTTTCCTTCGGTATCAACACTGACTGATTGACTAATTTGCCTGCAGCGATGCTCGTGGCCTATTTATACTCGCGCGTCGTATTTCTAGAATTCGCTCGACGTTCTGGCGGATGCACTGGATGCGGTGGGTATTCTCGATGTTTCTCGAAAATTGGGCGGAGGAGCCATAGTCGTCTCATATGGGGATTTCACTGAGGGCACTAAGTGAGCATATTAATGCAGTAGCTCGCGTAACATTGCCCCCTCCTTAAGAGACAGTTCCTCCTGGAACTAGCTAGGAAACTGGAACGAGATGACTGTATCGGCAACTGGTCCCCTTGTTGCATTTTCCAGTTGTATGGAAGTAACATGCGACCGTCTTCTCTGTTGGCTGTGTCTCCCGAGCATGGCCGCAAACCAGTACCTGCACTTCGGTATCTCGGAAGATTACTTCTACCATGTTACGGATTATTCGCCAATCTAAATGCCTACATTCAATCTTGGGCATGGCTAGCCTATACACGTTCAATTCAAGCACATGCTCCCTCAGGCTTCGTAATGCTTCCCAGACATCCTCGTGCGCTGGTCTTTCGTCGAAGGTGTTCCTCGTCACTAGGTGGAAATTGTAGCGGGAGCCATTTTGCAGCTTCAAAGCTTTACCTGGTACTGGTAACTGGTTTACCAAAGGTCGTGCGCCACTCTTCTTTATAAACAGAGATGCCAGTCCGCGCGCATCGGTTACGCTGGCAGGGATGTTTATTGCCAGTGAGTATTCCTCCGGAACGGTAAGCAGGTCTTGTCGTCTCTCAGTGGTGACGCCGAATCTTGCTTTTCCGGTACCACCATAAGCACCCATGAACTCTACAAAAGCAGGATCGGCTACTTCCTGAAGCTGGTTTACTTCCTCATCGTGGTCACCCTCGAATGGCGCTAATCGGTTACGGTGTACCACCTTTGGCTTTCCATTTGGGATCTTGCTGATACGATAGATGACATCGTTGATTCTTTTCTTTACGAGGTACGGACCGTCCCAAGCTTTCTGCAACTTTGGAGAAAACCCCTTTTGTCTTCTTGGGTTATGCAGCCAGACTTTGTCTCCTTCGTGGAAACCTCCTTCCGTAGCTTGCGTATCGTACCTTTTCTTCATCCTATCGCTAGCGATCTGGAGATTCGATCGAACCAGCTCGTGTACGTCGTCCATTCTTTTTCTCAGTTGGGTCACGTAATCTTCACCAGCTATGTCTTCTCCGGGTCGGCATCCAAATTCAAGGTCGCAGAGTAATCTCATTTCGCGTCCGAACAGAACTCTTGCTGGTGTTTGGCCGGTGGACTCATTGATGGCGGATCTGTAGGCCATCGCGAATAGCGAGAGATATTGGTCCCAATCTCGCTGATGGTTAGATACTACTTTAGACAGGTATTTGCCAAGAGTTCTGTTCATTCGCTCCACCATCCCGTCCGACTGTGGGTGCAAAGCCGTAGTTCTCGTTTTCTTCATGCCGAGCTTTCACAAACTTCCTGGAACAGCTGGCTTTCGAAGTTTCTGCCCTGGTCGCTGTGCATTTCCAGGGGCACTCCATATCGGCAAATGAACTCATTCACAAGCACGCCCTGCAACCGTTGCGGCTTCTTGGTTTGGAATGGCTTACGCTTCTACCCATTTTGTGAAGTAGTCCATCACCACCAAAATGTACCTGCTGCCATTTTCTGTCGGTGGAAACGGTCCGGCAATGTCCAGGGCAATGCGTTCAAAAGGGCTTCCGACATTGTACTGTTTCATAGGTGCCTTTCTTCTCCCGTGCGGTCCATTGGTCGTAGCACAGGTAGTGCACTTCTTACACCAGTCCTTCACATCTTCGGAACTGTGCATCCAATAAAACCGTTCTCGCACTTTCTGGAGGGTCTTCTTCACACCTAGATGTCCTCCTGACGGACTGTCGTGTAATTTCCGCAGTACTGCTGCTATTCTTGTTCTTGGAATCACCAACTGTCTTCTAGTTTCGGAACCCTCATCGTTCTCGATTACTCGCTGTAGCAAACCGTTTTCCAAAACCAGCGAGTCACACTGGGCCCAATACGATTTCATCGTTGGCGAGTAACTTGAAATCTCCTGCCAAGTAGGTCGACAGTTCTCCTTTTTCCAATGTCGGATTTTCTTCAAGTCGGGATTCTCTTGTTCCTCTTCCAACTTTTCTGGTGTCCATTCGTCGGTGGTCACCGTGGTTCTTCGAATCGCAGCTTCCTTAGCTTCTGTTTTGCTGCAGTGAGAGCACTCTGCAGGGCATGGTCTTCTAGAGAGGGAGTCTTTGGAAGGTCTTCGGGTCGAAGCTGCCCTCTGAAGGTCGACCCTTCCTAGTTTTTCCTGCTGGGCATCTTTGTTTGTAGCAGTTCTCGGTCGCTTGCACGAACTGCGTACATGTCCCATTTCTCCACAATTCCAGCATCTCACAGCTTTCAGTTTTCCTTTTGAGATGCTTTTCATCATGTTGACAATCTGGTCGAGCTTGTTCTCAACTTCTTCGTCTGCTACAACCCTCACCTTGCCGTATACTCCGGAAGCCTGTGTAGCTGCTTCGTACTCCAAGGCTGCAGAGAGTACGTCGACCAGTGTCTTATGCCGAGCCAAGCGTAGAGTTCTCTGCATTTCATGGTCACGAACTCCGTCGATGAATGTCTGTACCCCTAAACATTCCATGACATTCTCCGGTGCCGATGGATAGGCGAACCGCACCAACCTCGCAATGTCTGCTTCGAATTCTTGCAGAGTTTCGTCGCGTTTTTGTTTGCGGTTTTTCAGCTGCGATTGGTACAGATGCTCCAGGTGTTCCAGGCCATATCTCATGTTCAATCGCTTTTTGAGTTGTTCAAAATCTTCGGCCTCTTCCACTGGAATGGTCTGGAGGATATCCATAGCGTCTTCTCTAAGGACTAGAGTTAAATTTAACGCTTTTTCCTTCTCACTCCAGTTGTTTGCCTTTGATGCCGCCTCGAATTGCTTAAGATAGTTCGGCCATGACGTTTTACCATCGAATGTTGGCAGTTTCACTCGGCTGTTAATATCGTTTTCCATTTTCGGTTTCAACTCTACTTTCTCTGCCAGTTCGTCGTTATTCGGGGCTTGCCTAGTTGTAATATCCGGTTTATTACTAGTCTTCCTTTCGATTTCTTTGATTTTTTGTTTCATTTCTTGCTCCATACTTTTAATCTTTTCTTCCACGGCAGAAATATCAGTCTTCATGGATGTCATTTCATTTTTCATGTCCGTCGAAATTTTATTTTCCATGTCCGACATTTTGTTTTCCATGTCCGCCGAAAGTTTACTTTCTATGGATGAAATTTCGTTTTGTATATCCGTCGAAATTTTATTTTCCATGTCCGCCGAAAGTTTACTTTCCATGGATGAAATTTCGTTTTTTATATCCGTCGAAATTTTATTTTCCATGTCCGACATTTTGTTTTCCATGTCCGACATTCTGTTTTCCATGGATGAAATTTCGTTTTTTATATCTGTCGAAATTTTATTTTCCATGTCCGACATTTTGTTTTCCATGTCCGCCGAAAGTTTTTTTATGGAAGAGGTTATAGAGGCGGACGCTTCGTCGGTGAATTCAAATGTTTCCGGGTCCAATCCATTGATAATCATAGCATTTTTCAGTCGTTCCACTAACACTGACTTGGCCCCACTTGTGTCCAATTCGTAATCCTCCAACTCTCTTCGAAGCTCTGAAACTTTTAATTCACAAAGTTTCTTCGCCATCTTCCTGTATATTTATTTATTTATTTATTTTTTTTTAATCCTACACCTGACACCAATGTAACGTTTATTCTAATTTATATTTACAATTAATTTATATTTACAGATTTATATGCAATTCAGTCCTTATTTAATAATTTATGTAATACACTAAACACTCTAATTATAATTTATATGAGAGTCACTTAATAAACACTTTATCGAGGCGCGATTACTTTCCTTCGGTATCAACACTGACTGATTGACTAATTTGCCTGCAGCGATGCTCGTGGCCTATTTATACTCGCGCGTCGTATTTCTAGAATTCGCTCGACGTTCTGGCGGATGCACTGGATGCGGTGGGTATTCTCGATGTTTCTCGAAAATTGGGCGGAGGAGCCATAGTCGTCTCATATGGGGATTTCACTGGGGGCACTAAGTGAGCATATTAATGCAGTAGCTCGCGTAACACTATTATTAAAATATTTCTTTACCTAATGAGTAAGTGAATTTTTAAATGGTACAGCGTTCCAAAGCATTATTTCATGTGTTTGATTGTTCATTTTTTAGGTCAGTTTGTTATTACTAAGTAACTCGTTGCTTAAATATCCTGAACCATGGAAATAAAACAATTAATTTTGATTTCAATGTATTTATTGTCCTCGCAGTTTTATTTTAAATAATCCTACAACAAAAACAAAAAACACGGTAAACAATTGAATAATATTACTAACAGATATGGCCCGACAATAATGAAGGAGTGCCGTTAATATTTCGCTAGTAAATACATGATAAAAATAGTGTAAACTATAGGTCTGTTCCAACCGCAATCAGAAACGAACAGAGAATAGTCGATCATTGCAATCAGTGATAGGAATTACGTCATTGTTTCCTATCACCAGTTATTCTCTGATTGTTTCTGACAGTTTCTGATTGTGGTTGGAACAGACCTTATAGGTTTGTTTTCACAGCGATCAGCGATCTTACAGTGTGTAAATTAGCCATACACTGTTCCAATAAATGTTTCTGGTGGTTTACTGCGTATCAGAGGTTTGAGAATTGTCAGAAAATAAAATTATCGGAGCCGGCGTATTTACATTTCAAGCTGTCATTTCCATTCTATTCCCATTTTTGAATATATTCTGTTATCCACATCGTCAATGCTTTTTTGTTTGGTTTACTTTTTGCGTAACCTACAATTATATTATTTTTTATTTGATGTTTGTGTTTCGTTTGTTCCTAATCCTGATAAAAAATAGGAGGTTAAAATGTATGCAACCATCAATAATAGTTGTCAAATATTCCAACAAGAATTTTGACCAATCATAAACAAGCTGGAAACTTATCATTATCGCGACTTCTGGTTTGCCAACTATCAGAAGCAGATCATTGACATTCTGTGGGAACAAAGCTTATAACGTATAAATTCTTAACTAGTATAGTTTTTTTCCCAAATTAATCGCACAAAAAAATATCATAAATAATAAAGTAAATTTTTTTATAAACAAATGTTTTTCTATCTATGTTCTGGTGAAAATTCTAAAAGAAGGTTTTATATTTGAAGTATGCCAATGAAACTTGTCAGTTTCTTACCATTTCGTTAAAAAATCATACGTCATTGACAAAGGAGAAAAAATAATAGGATATCCAGTATCTCTTTGAGAAAAAAGCAACAGAGACAAGGCCCTTAGAACGACGTAACTATTTGTAGTTATATACAAAATAATTATTTTACAAAGACATCTGAACCAAAGAATACACCACTTAACAAGAAGCAAAGCTTCCGATCATTTTTTGAATGCGCATGTCTGAAAATCGCCATTTTTATGATAAGGTACTTTTGTCATACTCCACTTTGTCGACCAATTATATCGCCGATATTCGAAAGTTTTATCATTTTCTCAGTGTATTTACTAAGTTATCTGTCAACGACGGTCTCTCAAGGTCATAAATTTTGGTTACCAAAGCATCAAAGAATATGCGTCGGGCTACGCTTTTTGTTAGCTGGTGTATTCTTTGGCTGCACGTACAACTCAACAAACATATCTTGGCGCCCGAAAATTCAGGGTTAGGTACCTACCAACATGGCGAAAAACGTAAGGAGCTTCATTCTCTTTTGAGATTCTGCAGCGTGCACTTCGGTAGTACTTACCGGGTGAGACCGATTAGTTGTTAAATGGCTTTTAAAGCAAGTTGAGTGTTCCAAAAAAAATTGAGTGAGCAAATTTGTGAAATATTGAACAAAGTTTTGATTTATATGATACCGGAAATACCTAAAAAAAATTTTTGGTAATCGGCCGATTTTGATTTTTACGAAAATAAGAGATTCGCTCTATCAACACAACCATGCTTGTTACATGTTTCCTTCGCTATCGATGTGCTTTATACTTTCGTCCTGCCATTTTTTTTGGTGCTACACCCTAAGTTACTTTTCTAGAAAACAATAAACAAAATCATTTGGAGTTTCTCTCCGAAACAGGCGTAGGTATATTCGTGAAGTAGCGTATAGTTATTTCCAATAAATACCCATCACGTTAATCTGCAATATCCGGTTTATCTGAAAATTTTTCTGTCCTCCGACTGGAAAGCATCAACTTTCGGGCCGCTGCACTAAACGAAGTTGAAGCATAGTATACACACCTTGGCCAGTAAATAAAAAAGCTGATACATTTCTTACTTTACTGGCCTAGGTATGTAATATACTAACTGTTCCTATTCGAAGTTGATTGTCATTTTCTATTTTATCTGTGTACATTTTGGTTTTCGGAATAAACTTCTCTTTTTCATTAAATACCTACCTATAGTTTGGCAAACATAACTGAAGCTGTGAAAGGAATGCGGTCGAAAACATTCGATATTGCCACGTTTAACTATGAAAAAGCTAAAGTGTTAAGTATGGTAGTGATAATAATTAGAAAATGGACTTTTTATTATTAACAATATGTCAATAATCATTAAACGTTAGTTCTTTAATGTGCTTGTTTCATTGGATTTTGTCTATTAACATTATTTTTTCAATTTCTGAATATTAAAAGATGAACACTTTTCTAAATATGTTATGGGTTTCCTTAAAGCCGGCAACGTCGTGCGAAAATCATAATAACGTCGCCCTCCGGACTAACTCAATTGGTGAATATTTATCGAACCGCCGTTGCTAAGTAAGCACCTGACTTCCTATTGGCAAGCAGTCCATCAAACCAATTTAATAACCATAAACTGAACAGTTTTGTTTTATTTGACAGTTAAAGACAAAGAACAATATATTTAGCATTTTTTCACTACAATTGATTGTTTTACAATGATACCTTATCACGCAACCCCTGTACTCGTAGTATGTTGGAAAGATCGCTCTTCGCACTGGCAGTTTCGGCGTGTCGATCCTTCGTGAAATTTCGGTCTTACATCGGCATTCGCCAAGATATATTTGGTGAGTTGTACCTTGTTAATCGATTGATATCAATAATAATTTACCTATTGAAAAAAATTGACTGAACATTAGTTCACAAGAAAAAATGCACAGTTTTTTTTTAGCCTCCGATCGCATAGTATGAAGCCAGGTGGCTGGCGTGCGTATCAGTCGAGCGCATTTCCCCTTCCACTCCCTCAGTCGCTTCCTGGTCCAACACGCCATTCCTTCTTAGGCAGCAGTAACTTTAACACGACTGTCTTCCGCCAAGGGTGAAATGCCGGGGACAACAATTATTGCAGATTCTTATTGTGAGATTTTGCTACAATTACGAGGAACAATTCTAAACAAGATAAGATGCATGCTGACTTTAGGAATAGTTCTGATCCATGCCAATGTCCGTCGTGTAACCTAACGGCTCCTTGAGCAATTTGAACAGGACATTTTCGAACATCCACCATAAAATGGTCAATAATTGTTAAAAATAGTCAAATCTTTTGAAGAATTGTCAAAAATGGTCAATAACTGTCAGAACCTGTCAAAAATGCTCAAAAATGGTCAATAATTGTCAAAACTGTCAAAATTCGTCAATAATTGTCAAAAATGGTCAATAATTGTTAAAATTTGAAAAATGGTCAAAAATTGTCAAAATTTTGAAAAAATGGTCAATAATCATAAAAAACTGTCAAAAATGGTCAATGATTTTTAAAAATTGTCAAATTTTTTGAAAAATTGACAAAAATGGTCAATAATTGTTAGAACCTGTCAAAAATGCTCGAAATTGTCAAAAATGGTCAATAATTGATAAAATTTGGAAAAATGGTCTAAAATGGTGAACATTTTTGAAAAATTGTCAAAAATGATCAATAATTGTCAAAACTGTCAGAATTGGTCAATAATTGTCAAAAATGGTCAATAATTGTTAAAATTTTTGAAAAATGGTCAAAATTTTTGGAAAATTGTCAAAAATGGTCAATAATTGTCGGAACCTGCCAAAAATGCTCAAAAATGGTCAATAATTGTCAAAACTGTCCAAATTCGTCAATAATTGTTGAAATTTGAAAAATGGCCAAAAATTGTCAAATTTTTTGAAAAAATGGTCAATAATTATAAAAAACTGTCAAAAATGGTCAATAATTGTTAAAAATTGTCAAAATTTTTGAAAAATGGTCAAATTTACAGAAAAATTGTCAAAAATGGTTAATTATTGTTAGAACCTGTCAAAATGGTCAAAAATGGTCAATAATTGTTAAAATTTGGAAAAATGGTCTAAAATGGTAAACATTTTTGAAAAATTGTCAAAAATGATCAATCATTGTCAAAACTGTCAGAATTGGTCAATAATTGTCATAAATGGTCAATAATTGTTAAAATTTGGAAAAATAGTCAAAAATTGTCAAAATTTTCGAAAAAATGGTCAATAATTGTGAAAAATTGTTAAAATTTTCGAAAAATGGTCATTCTATTGTGCATATGAAGCAAGCTTCTGTGGGCGGTCCTCTCACCTTTTTTTTATTAACTTTTTATTCGCTCAAACGGTTTCGCCGGTTGAGACATCTTCATAGAGCTGGACAATCTCCACAAATTAACCTAGAAACAACACTCTTTTATAGGTAGTTACTTATTTTATATTTTGAATTGACCAACATTTAACCCAAAGTATGTAAAGACCACATAGTTTATTTTTTTCAAATCTTCACATACTTTAGGTTCAATGTTGGTCAATTCAAATTATAAAATAAGTAACCAACTACAAAAGAGTGGTATTCATAGGTTAAGCAGAGTATGTTTTCCATTAATAGTATTGCTCCAACCAATAATATTTATAGTTTGGCAAACTTATCTGAAGCTATGAAAGGAATGATATCGAAAACATTCGATATTGCCACGTTTTTCTATAAAAAAGCTAGAGTGCTGAGTATGTAGTAGTAATTATTTGAAAATAGACTTTTGATTATCAACAATATATTAATAATTATTGTTTCATTGGATTATGTCCAGTAAAATTTTTTTTCAAATAAGGAATGGTAAAAGGTGAACAATTTTCCAAAGATTCTACGGGTTTTTTTCATTTGACTATCATATTACCGCGTATTCCGAACGAACTCAATTGGTGAAGATCGGCCCGTTGATATGCAACCACCTGACTTGCTATTGGCAAGCGCGTGCGACTATTGACTGGTATTCATTATCGGCCTTGTTTCACCACCCCTTACCGACTCCGCGTAGCTTCAGATAGGTTTGCCAAGCTGTAGGTTGCTTATCTTGGTAACAGGGTATTTTGATTAAGTTCATAAACGTCCTTCACATTGCAAAATGTGACACCCTTTTATTCGTTTTAATCTCCGAACAATCTACATACTAGAAGACTAAATAGAAGTATTTTCTGATTCCAACATGAATAATGTCACAGGTGATGCCATGTCGAATTATTTAAAAGTAATAATCATCCAATTACTTTATTTTTTTGGGTTTCCTTAATATATGTGCTGTATTACTTATTATAGGTTTGTTCCAACTGGCATTTAGGAACCATTTTTGGAATCGTATCGAGTGCTGTATAGTGCGCAAACAAGGTGAAAAAAAATGTCTTAGATCAGGGGCGGAGCCATTATCCAATCTGGTTGACGGCAACTAAAATGTATTCCTCGAGTAATGATTAAATTCAAGATAAGTATTTCTATTATTTCTCGAATATTTTATTATGATTATTAAATCAATTTAAACCCTTTTAATTTTAAATAAACCAATTTAAACCATTTGGTTTATTTGACATATTTTTGGTGTATATTACGTTCTTTTTTTTACAGGGCAGAACCTAACTAACATTATACTGACAGATATTTAAATTTTTACGGAAGGATTTTTTTAGTTTTTTTTTTAATGACATTAAGCAGTCAATCAGAAAGTGATACAAATATGGGCTACAACAGAAAATACCTAAAAATATCAACTTAAGCATTTTATTCAGGGCAAAAATGAAAAAAATCAGGAAAAATTACCAAAAATAACACGTTATTATTCAGTGCGACAAAAGTCACAAACATAATTATCTCTATCAGCACCTGTACAGTCGACATGACACCACAAATTGCACATTAAACATTGAACCCAGAGTTCACCTTTGCGATCTTCAGAAAATCTACTTTCACTAAATATGCATTCTTTATCTAAATCATCTGGTTTATTTTGTCCAGGCATATCATCCATATCTAACTCATCATGCGTTTCATCTCCTTCACTTTTAGAATTTTTTATTGGTTCTTTCTTTTTATTCTTCTTTGATGTTTTGGACGAGATAGTTACGGTTAATTAAGAAAAAACCTTTTTTTTAACAGCTTTAACATTTTCTTTGTTTTTATTGGCAGTGCTCAACAATAATCCATCTTTGTAAGGGGACGAAGTAATTACCGCTGCTTGCGATGCTTTCCTACCCCTATTATTTGTTTTATTTTTAGATATCGGAACTGGTGGAATGTCAAAGGGTGAGAAAAATGTTCTTTGCATTCCAAATGGTCCAGGTTGAACGTTGTCTTGACTGGTTGGCCCTACATCTGATTGAATGTGCTTGGACATGCTTGGTGTTACTGTCAATATTTCTGGAACCAATCCGGAGAAATCATTCGTGGTGTAAGTCAAGTAACTTTCAGCGGTGCAGTGTTCTTTTTCGGTTTCCATTTCAGCAGCAAGAAAGTCCGCTTCTGAAAAAATATTTTTATTAAACGACTAAATTCCAGTAGCGCGGAATCCATTTACTGCAACTTCGCCGGTCTGAGTTTTGAGATGGGCCTTTCCAAAAAGTTCGCCAATAACATATTGCGATAAGGGACGATGATTGTGACGAATCCATTGTCTAATCTCCTCACTGTAGTAAGCTTTTAACTCAACCATGAAAGTTTTGTCAATAGGTTGTAGTTTGTGGGTGGAATGAGGGGGTAATGAGACTATCACAACATGATTTTCTCTAGCCATATTAACAACGTCTAAATTACGAGTGTGACTATAATATCCATCTAAAACTAGAAGAACAGGAGAAGAGGAAGTCAGTTTTACCGTGTCCATGAAATGTCTGAACCATTGGGCGAATGAGATTGCCTGAAACTATCCACTAGGGTGAACTGCCGATCCTGGAGAAGTGCCTTTCATAAGTTGAATATTCATATTTTTTCTCGGAAATATGAGCATCGGTGGTACGAAGTCTCCCTCTGCACACATGCAAGCTATCAAAGTGACTAAAGAGCCTCTCTCCATTGAAGTTAAAAAGGCAATTTGTCTTCTACCCTCACGACCGTCTACTTCAGTGACCTTATTTTGTAAACAGTTAGGCCAGTCTCATCCACATTAAACACGCGATTAGCTAAGAAATTGTGTTTTTCATACTCTATCTGCAAAAGCGTGAAAAAGTTGTCAACACTCTCTTTGTTAAACCCTTTGGCGCGAGCAGAAGATGTCCCAGTAGGTTTTCTAACTGACAAGGTATTTTTATGCCTTTGTAAAAATAGATCTAACCAGCCCCTTCCTGCTGTTTTGTATCCCCAAATGGATGCTTTATCCCGTTTTTTTCTGCCAAGTTCAATGCCATACGTTAAATGCCTTTGCGGCCCAAGCCATAAAACTTGGCTTCCATTTCCAGGATATAGCCAACCAATGTTTCTTCCAATTCTGAATTCAAAACTGTACCTCGTCCTAGTTTAATCTGAGCAGCCTACTCCACGCTAAGATCCATTTCAGCTAATAGCTGTCCTTGGAACGCCAAAAGTTTTGGCTGCCTTTAGAGTGCTCATAATTTTTTCTCTTACTGCTTGCACAGCCCTTTTCATGTCCTCTATATCCCACGTCTTTCGTCGCTTGGTGCTCAAATTGAAAGTCACCATAAATGTTTCAGTAATGGTCAATAATTGTTGAAAATTGTCAAAATTTTTGGAAAATGGTCAAAATTTTTGGAAAATGGTCAAAATTTTTGGAAAATGGTCAAATTTTTTAAAAACCTGTCAAAAATGGTCAATTATTTTCAGAACCTGTCAAAAATGGTCAATAATTGTTAGAAACTGTCAAAAATGGTCAATGATTGTTAAAATTTTTAAAAATGGTCAAAAATTGTCAAAATTTTGAGAAAATGGTCAATAATTATAAAAAACTGTTAAAAATGGTCAATAATTGTTGAAAAATGCGAAAATTTTTGAAAGATGGTCGAAATTTTTGAAAAATGGTCAAAATTTTTGAAAAATTGTCAAAAATGGTCAATTATTGTCAGAACCTGTCAAAAATGGTCAATAATTGTTAGAAACTGTCAAAAATGGTCAATGATTGTTAAAATTTTTAAAAATGGTCAAAAATTGTCAAAATTTTGAGAAAATGGTCAATAATTATAAAAAACTGTTAAAAATGGTCAATAATTGTTGAAAAATGCGAAAATTTTTGAAAGATGGTCGAAATTTTTGAAAAATGGTCAAAATTTTTGAAAAATTGTCAAAAATGGTCAATTATTGTCAGAACCTGTCAAAAATGGTCAATAATTGGAAAAATGGTCTAAAATGGTCAACATTTTTGAAAAATTGTCAAAAATGATCAATAATTATCAAATCTGACAAAATTATCAATAATTGTCAAAAATGGTCAATAATTGTTAAAATTTTTGATGAATATATGGTTTAGTGTTAACAATTTTAATAAACACAATATTAAAGATGACATTTTTGACCTCCACTTTTTGGAACGAGTGATTATTATAAAAAAGATTTTGAAGCTTGCTTCTTATTGCACGACATAGAACTTTTGGGAAGGCTAGTGAACTCGTGAAACGTGTGATGTTACGAAAAAGCGTTTGTCACGCGATGACTCATTAGAAAGAGAGAGAGAGAGATTCGCAGTCCATAGTGTACGTTCAGTGCAGAGATAGAGGGAGAGAGGCGTGCCGCTATCAAAATTTTGAAAAAATGGACAATAATTATAAAAAACTGTCAAAAATGGTCAATAATTATTGAAAATTGTCAAAATTTTTGAAAAATGGCCTAAATTTTTGAAAAATGGTCAAATTTTTTGAAAAACTGTCAAAAATGGTCAATTATTGTTAGAACCTGTCAAAAATGGTCAATAATTGTCAGAAACTGTCAAAAATAATTGTTAAAATTTTTAAAAATGGTCAAAAATTGTCAAAATTTTGAAAAAATGGTCAATAATTATAAAAAACTGTTAAAAATGGTCAATAATTGTTGAAAATTGTCAACATTTTTGAAAAATGGTCGAAATTTTTTAAAAATGGTAAAAATTTTCGAAAAATTGTCAACAATGGTCAATTATTGTCAGAACCTGTCAAAAATGGTCAATAATTGGAAAAATGGTCTAAAATGGTCAACATTTTTGAAAAATTGTCAAAAATGATCAATAATTATCAAATCTGACAAAATTATCAATAATTGTCAAAAATGGTCAATAATTGTTAAAATTTTTGATGAATATATGGTTTAGTGTTAACAATTTTAATAAACACAATATTAAAGATGACATTTTTGACCTCCACTTTTTGGAACGAGTGATTATTATAAAAAAGATTTTGAAGCTTGCTTCTTATTGCACGACATAGAACTTTTGGGAAGGCTAGTGAACTCGTGAAACGTGTGATGTTACGAAAAAGCGTTTGTCACGCGATGACTCATTAGAAAGAGAGAGAGAGAGATTCGCAGTCCATAGTGTACGTTCAGTGCAGAGATAGAGGGAGAGAGGCGTGCCGCTATCAAAATTTTGAAAAAATGGACAATAATTATAAAAAACTGTCAAAAATGGTCAATAATTATTGAAAATTGTCAAAATTTTTGAAAAATGGCCTAAATTTTTGAAAAATGGTCAAATTTTTTGAAAAACTGTCAAAAATGGTCAATTATTGTTAGAACCTGTCAAAAATGGTCAATAATTGTCAGAAACTGTCAAAAATAATTGTTAAAATTTTTAAAAATGGTCAAAAATTGTCAAAATTTTGAAAAAATGGTCAATAATTATAAAAAACTGTTAAAAATGGTCAATAATTGTTGAAAATTGTCAACATTTTTGAAAAATGGTCGAAATTTTTTAAAAATGGTAAAAATTTTCGAAAAATTGTCAACAATGGTCAATTATTGTCAGAACCTGTCAAAAATGGTCAATAATGGGAAAAATGGTCTAAAATGGTCAACATTTTTGAAAAATTGTCAAAAATGATCAATAATTGTCAAAACTGACAAAATTACTTATCAATAATTGTCAAAAATGGTCAATAATTGTTAAAATTCGAAAAAAGGTCATAAGATATCGCAATTACAATATGGCCAATAATTTCAATGACTATCGACGAGAAATGGTTTTGTTGCACATCCCTTTTAGAAGTGAAGATAATGATGTTCTTGCATTCTATTGCGCGTATTTTTATTAATGGTTTTCCCAATCTCGCATTCTATTGTGCATAAGAAGCAAGCTTCTGTAAGTAAATTTTTCACAATTGTTTCTTTTAAAGAAACTTAAAGTCAAAAGTGCTTAGGCGAATATTAAATTAATAAAAAATGCCTTCATTCAAGTTTACACTCACTTGAAGTCACTGGCGGCAACATTTCATGCAGAGATTATTTCATAGCGCGTTAACAGATGTGACAAATGCTTCAATCATCAAGGTAATTATGTAGAGGAGTGACCTTTAGTGTACATTACTTTTGGTAATAAAATAATTTTTTTATATTTACCTGCGTTCCTTTATCTGTCGAAGGCTGGAAAAAATATCCTGCGTATATAATGACTGGCAATAAAAGATCTTTAAAAAATTCAGCAATATTTAAATTGAGTAAATTTATTAAATAAGTACATTCTCAAATTATAACAGATCTACTGGTCAGCTTGAAGATATAAGTCACACTTCAATCGAAAAATGAACAATATTAAAGATTGTTGAGCGGTACTAAAGTTAATTAAATACATATTCAGCAAAACCTTGTACACTATAAGATGATATAATAAGCCTGTATTTGACAAAACAATTTGGGCAAGCGGCCAAATTTGACTTATTATTCATAGTTTGATTTAACAGGGAAAGTGTTTTTACGTTCAGTTACGGATGTTTTCGTATTTTTATACTACGAGATTGTCGTCCAAAAATAAACTAGGTATGTCGACTGCCAGTATTTTTTTATCGATGAGAGTACAATTGAAAAAATATATTGTGGATCAAAATTTTAAAATCATTTAGGTGAACATTTGAAGTTTTAATTAATGTATTACTTTTCAATGAAACTAAGTGTTTCTAATTAATTCCACTATTTAATGAAAAAATTATGAAAACTCTAATTTTAATTAATCGATTCATTGAAATTGAGTGTTTGAATAAAAATGTTTCAAGAAAATTATAGATTTCAGTTGTTTTAATTTCTAGTAACCTACTGATAAAATTTATCCTTCGTAAAAATGAGAAAATATAAATTTATTCAAAGGATTTTCCATTTTGCTTACGTTAATTGTCATTGTCATTGGACCTATTACATCACAAAATAAAGTTTACCATTACAATAAATAAATAATAATTTAAAATACGTGCAATCACAATAAAATATTAGCATTAATATAAATACAAACCACAAATAATGTTAACAACAACAATAACAACACATATTTATTTATAAAAACAATGGATTTTTTAAATTAGTTATTTTCTTGGTCCTCGTTTGGTTTTTGGTTTAGTGATAATTTTTTGTTATTTTCTTCATTTATTACATAAATTGAACCAATCGCCTGGCGTGCGCAGAACTTAAAATAGTGACCATAAAAAGCAACTCTCATCCACTCAAATTAAAATTTTTTGAAAAACCTATGAAATCAAATTATGTACTCAGGTACTTAATTGTACATAGTTTAAGAAAATTGATATAATATAAACTAAGAAATATCATTTTTATTTCCAGTTTGCCCTGGTAAAGATAAAGTAATTGTATTTTTTCATAAAAAATGTAACTGTAAAAATAAATTGAAACTCACTAACTTTCTTTACGGAGCGTTTATCCGGGAAAATGCTAGATTGATTTACATATACAGGGTGCGACACCGGAAATCAAACAGATCAAATATCTAAGAAATTTTTTCGGTGAAAAATGCAAAATTGAAATTTTTTCCAAGGTGAACGAATTCCTACCATATCATCAACTATCATACGCCTCTTTTCAACCCTCTATCGCTGTCACCAATAAAATAGAGAAAGTTCTAAGTTTGATAATTCATTGAAATTTTACAATAAATTCAGCCATGTGACGACTGTTATGTGAGGTTGCATTTTTCCGCCCTCTTGCGGAAATATAAACTGTTCCTTATAATACTTCATTTGAAAACTAATTTAAACTATTGACTGCAGATTTCATTAAAAAAATTGAAGAGATGAAATTTTTTCGTTGCAGGATGTTAATAATTCAAATCTGATGTGTTTCAGGATTGTCTATAAATATCTACAATAATTAAAGTAATTAATTGATTCCATTTGGTGTTTCCACACTGTATATATACATTGTGTATTCCAGGCAGAAATCTACGCAATCGACACGTGTTTGAAAACATCGAAAGGGGGTATAGAGGCCAAAGGACCTGCAAACTGAATTCACTGGTTCTGAACCAGTATTTGGAATATAAAAATCTGCTGCACGTGGTTGTACATCTCGGTGGATTCAAACTAAACATCAGACGTTCTGGAGACACGTGCCAAAACAGGAACACAGCAAACTCCTGGTCAAAGAACCCTCGGAGTCGCTGTCTAACGAAATATTGAACCTCAGCAGGTACCAGTTAAGGAAAGTGACGGGATTACTCACCGGTCCGAGTACCATGAGAAAGCACATGCCTACAATTGGTATATATAGGGAGGAACCTATCTGTCGGTTGTGCATGGAAGAGAAGGAAACAGCCTCTCACATTATCTTCGAATGTGAAGCACTGTCTCAGTGGAGATATAGACTCCTAGGACTAGAGTATTCAAGGGAGAATTTCTCCAAGAAGGTCCTAGTGAAAATACTGTTGAGCCTGATAAGGGATACTGATCTCTTCAGATAAACAGTATAACCAAGAGCACAAAAAGCCTAAAGGCTGAGGTGCCGAGGTTTCTAAGCCTCTGACTGATGGTGCCGAACTAATCAATCAATATACATTGTGTCTACGTAAGTTGGAATCATAAGAAAAACTATTATTAAATTTAGAAAAAAAGTTCTGTATGACTTAAACAACTAACAAGAACGTCTACAAATTTGGTTCCAGCAAATGTTCCAGTATTAAAATGTCATTTACGCCCCGTCAAAACAGTATGCTCTCCTGACAACAGCTCTAGATGCAGATGTTTTGCGTTCCTATTGGTGAATTGGCGATTTATCGTTGCACTGGATAGAAAATGTATGCCCGATTTTCAATTTAATTGGAAGAGCTTATTGTTTCGTTTTTAATCTGGATATTGATATATGGAGTCCAAAAATTTGATTATTAATTGAGGGGTCTTAGCTATAAAAAGCAGCTCGAGTTCTTTTAGTGCGTGACCATGGAGTGTGAATGTTGAAACTGTTGCTATAGCAGTAAGAGAGATCAAGAAATACCAGAGATATGTTTATTTTTGTTTCATTTATATTATAGAGTTCTCCAAATAGGATGATAACACCTCTTCCATCTGTTGATAGCTAATAATTTCACTTTGGAGATTGCATTGATAATACTTGGATAGCAAATCTTTGATAATATATTTCTCTCCTGTTGCACCTTGTATTATCCAAATCAATTTAAATTGTAAACATTTTTAACACATCTTGCAGTGGCAACTGCAGACCCGCATCAACCACCAATTTTTTTTAAATAGCATTGTATTTTTTTTTAATTTATGAAATAACTTTGAATATATTTTGGATTAAACTGATTTATTTGTTAAATATCAGTAATAACTAAAAAGCTTGAAATTCCACCAAATTAATTCGAGGATTAGGTATTGAACTTCTTGAAATTGACACCGACATGAAAATTTCAGCTCCAGTATATACCATGCAGCACGTCAACTCAATGTTAATTACTTTTATAATTATTTATTTGGAGAGCATTTCTTACTTATTACCGATAATGAGAGAATTTCAAGAATTTTTCATCATCATAAAGCACTTCCACAAATGACGTCTTCGCGTTTACTTCGTTATGCATAATTTCTCTCAGGTGTCAATTATTCCGTCCAGTTCAAGAGAGGCACAGAAAATCAAAATGTTGATTGTTTGTTTAGAGCTCCAATTCAAAATTCCAATATTTCAACTGATACTCGTATTGGTGATGAAGTGAATCAAATATATGATCAAGTAATTTTTCAAATCTCAAGCGAAAAAGTTACATTTACGATCATTAAAAATGAAACCAAAAACTCCAGATCTCAGCAAAATTGTTCAGACTTTGAAAAATCAATCGATGGACTCTAAATACACATTGGTTGATGATATACTTTTTAGGATGGATAGAATTGTAATACCAGGAAGTTTAAGATCCATTATTGAAGAACTAGATGAAACACATCTGGGAATTACAAAAATGAAGCAATTGGCACGCCACTATGTGTATTGGCCTAGCATTGACTGGGACATGGAACAACTGGTCAAAAGTTGTGAAAACTGTGCACTAACTAGATCAAATCCACTTGAGGTACCTGTTCATCCATGGGATTTACCTACAAGTAATTGGGAGAGAATCCACGTTGATTATGCAGATCCTTTTGAGTCATGCTATTTCTTAGTACGCATCGATGCGAAATCAAAATGGACAGAAGTTAAAATATTAAAGGATGCACCAAATCGTTTAACCACGATTAGAATATTAGAAAATATTTTTGCTGTACATGGGTATCCATTGGAAATAGTTTCGGACAATTCATCCATATTCAAAAGTGAAGATTTTCAAAAATATTGCGAATTCAATGATATATTCCAAAAATGTATAGCTCCAGGACATCCGGCTACAAATGGACTCGCAGAAAGAAGCGTGCATACTTTAAAGCATAGATTAAAAGCTTGTATGCATGACAGTATGCCTATTCAAGACAAAGTCCAAAACATTCTGTTTAGGTATCGCGCGACACCACTAGCTTGTGGTGAATCTCCTGCAGAGTTGTATTTACACCGGAATATCGAATCCGTTTGGATGCAATTTTTCTCAACGACCCCAAGCCTCACAGACTCCATACAAACCAGTAAGTTCATTTCAAGTGGGGGAGAGGATCCAGGCTAGAGTCTTCATAAATAACAAACACATATGGCAGCTCGGAAATGTCGAGAAGAAACCTGGGAAACTTGATTATCTGGTCGTTTTAGACTCAGGAAAAACATTAAAAAGACATGTTAACCAATTGAAATCAACGCTAGTCCGTAAAAAGTCAGTAAAGTTTGAACCCAGTCAGTCATTCAATGTTCCAATGCTTCCAGCAGTACCTCAAATTAATCCAGATTTATTTAATCATCATCATTTTGTTGAATCAACACCTGATTCGTCATCATTGCGACCTCAAAGAGAAAGACGTCCACTTGCATGGTCCAAAGACTACGTAATGGCATAAAATAAGAATTCAAGTGTGTGTTAACAGTATACAGATACATTCAAACACAAACGGAACATAGGGATTTAATGTATTGTCCGATCTAAATAGTCCACCAACAAAACATTTCTATAAGTTCACTTCAATGAATATCAAGTATTGGTCTGGACAGCTGGATTCAGAACCAATGTATAAAACCCCGCCCATTCTCCTTCCAAAATTTGTTATGTGCGAACTGCGATTTAGTATTGAATAATTATTTGATGGGGGTAGTAAACGTCGCTACATATTGAAACAATATGTTTACGTTTTATGTTGTTAAAATCGAAAATTAATTGTTAAATTCTCTTTAACAATTAATGTTTCGAGTTAAGATAATATTTTTTGATTTCTTTAGGCAATTACGGCTTACAAAATAAAAATAAATTCGTAAGTAAAACAAAATAAGATTCTTTAAATTATACTCTACCTACCGACTGCGGTTTACTGACTGTCTGACGCTAATTAAGTACCGCCCACAGTTGAGAATACGGCTAGTTCAAAAGCAGTTCTGATACAATGCTTAAAATCCCTATGTTCCGTTTGTGTTTGAATGTATCTGTATAGTAATGTTTATATGTTTTAAAATTTGTCTATTTATATTGTGAAATAGTTTTGTAATAGGGAGGGAAGAATTGTTGTGACCTTTAGTAGACTTCTTGATATTGATCATAAAATAATTAATGTCATTGAGAACTGTCAAAAAGTTTATATATAATTAAAAATGTCTATTTCTAAAAGATAGAAATAATTCAGTTCCAATCATTAGTTAAGATCCTTCTCAGAATTATAATAATTAAACTAATTTATTTGTTGAATATCAGTAACAACTAAAAAACTTAAAATTTCACCAAATTAACGAATTGAACGTTGGAAATGACCTCCGCCGACCTCCATGCAATGATATAATCTACTTGTGAATCGTTATCACTTCGCCAATGAATTGAAAATACAGTTTTTTGTAAAAATATCACTTTCTGCCATGGTGTGTGAAAAAGAATTGTTGAAGCTAGTGTCAATATTCATTATATAGTTATGCCAAAAGTTGTATTTTGTGACATGTATGTCAGATAAAAAAAATATTAATCAGAAAAGGCTGTCAACAATTTTATTATCATAAAGTATTACTATTGATAGAATCGCCGTTTTATATTATTAGGTTATGGACCTTACACTTGAATAAATATTCAAGATTGTTTCCCGCTAATTTGGAGTTTGGAAGCTGTTAAAAATTTCCGAAGACTTCGAGTGAAGACACCAAGACAAGATCCCTGAAATATGGCAAGTTTTGATGCATTCCGAGTACAAATCGGACTTTTAGAAGGCAAATCAAACTGGATTACTTGGAAATACCGCATAATGATTTTGCTAAGGAGCGTTTCAGGAGCGATAGAGCTGTTGGAAGGAAAATTAGTTCTACCCAAAGTCTTACCTAAAAATGCTAGTGCAGAAGAAAAGAAACGGTATGAGGATAGCGTGGTTGAATACAATAAAGTAGATAGAAACGTATTAATCATACTTACCACAAATATTACCGAAGAATCCTTGACCAAAGTGCTTACTGCTTACGAAGTTTGGCTAGAACTGCACAGATTGTTTGACGAAAGTATTGAAGATAAGACGTATGATTTATGTACTCAGTTTTTCTCATTTAAAGAGAAGATGGAGATGATTTAGCTACAATATGTCAAAACTCAAGAACATTTGGAATCAGCTGCAGATGGAAATATCCAAGGACAAGCTAGCTGGAGGAAATTCCTGCAAGTGTGATCTTCCGAACCTACTACTGGTATGTAAGATTTTAAATACCTTACCATATGTATATTTTTCGTTTAAATCGAGCTGGATGCTTATGCCAAAAGCTGAAAGAACTGTTGAAAACTTGACGAATCAGCTTTGTGCATAAGAAAAAGCTCTACAAAACAAAAACGTCAAAAAAAGAGAGTCATGAAGTTCTTGCAGCAGAAAAATCACATCATGGATTCAAGAAAGCCTACCAAAACCAGAAACAGGCACCGTTTTGTAATTATTGCAAATCATATGGACATCTAGTTAAGCAGAGTGATAAATGGAAGTCAGATAATAGACCACCAAAACCACAACCAAAATTTTCAAAAGATGTGCAAAAGCAGACGCTATCAGTCGAAAACAGCTCAGTTCTTTTAGCTGAATGCGATAGAGAAAGCTGATTTGTTGATAATGGCGCAACAAACCACATTACCAACAGAAACGACCTGTTGGAGACATTTGAAAATTTTTCGGTGAAACACACTGTAACCACTGCCAATGGTGATTCGATCAAAGCTGTAGGAAAGGGCACAATATCTCTGACTGCTATTGTTGGAAGAAAAACGGAAGAAGTAACTCTCACAGTTGTTTGGTACGTCCCAGATATCAAGACTGTCAGCAAGTACTGTCAGCGCAAGATAAGAATCCAGAGAGTGAATTCACATCTACGTCTGGACAATCACTCATCACAGGATATAGACATCGCTTTGGGGGTTTGTTCAAGCTTTGTGTGAAGAATGTAAACCCAACCAACGGCAAAGAAGTCAATATTAACACGGCGAATGAAAATACCCTACAGCTTTACCACGAAAGATTCGGACATCAAAATAAAAGGCATGTAAAAGACCTTTTATCCAGAGATATCAACGATCCTTTGAACAGTGAGATATGTGAAGGATCCATCTTTGGTAAAGCACACAGGTTAAAATTCGGTACAAGAGAGAGAGCTAGTCAACCAGGAGAACTATGGCATGCTGACGTTTGTGGACCATTAGAGTGATCAGAATCAGGTTTCAAGTATTTTGTCCTGTTTGAAGACGATTACAGCAAATATCAATATCAATTAAATAGTGGAATTAATTAGAAACAGTTAGTTTCATTTATAACATTAATATGAGTAGATTCCACAAAGTAAGGGTCCAAACAGTAAATTCACAGCAAATATCGTTTTGTTTATTTCTTGAAAGAAAAATTGGAGGTACCTGAAAAGTTAAAGATTGCATTAAGAGAAGCAAGAACTATTGGTCATGTTGCGAAGGCATTCCTAAGCGACAACTGTGGTGAGTTTCACAATCAGCAGATTAAAGATATACTGACAGAATTTGGAGTACGCGAAAGGCTTACCATGCCAAATACTCCGGAACAAAATGGCTGTGCAGAACGTGACAATCGGACAATCGTTGAAACAGCAAGGACCATGTTCCATTCATCAGTTGAAACTCTTCCACAAAGTTTATGATTAATACCGTAGTATACATATTAAATAGATCGGGAAAGTCAAGTGTTGCAGACAAGAGTCCATACGAGGTTTGGATGAACAAGAAGCCCTTGAGGATCGTAGGATCTATATATTACGCCCATATACCCAAACCAAACAGTAAGAAAATGGACAGAAAAGCGACAAGAGGTATTTTAGTCGATTATAAAAATGACGAAGGATATCGTATTTGATCACGAGAAAGCAGAAGACTCATACGTTCCCGTGATGTTATTTTTAAAGAAAGACCACGAGTTTGAAACGAACTAGTATTATTGCCTCAAAATCAACCAGATCAATCTCAACCAGCACTAACACATAATTGTGTTACCAAATTTGAAGAAGGAGAAGAACAGTTGTTATTGAGAATGTTAGAGAAGGTATCGATACAGAAGAAAATTATGATGTTAGCGATAAATAAGTAGGATCAAGACATTTGAGAAATAGAACTAATATCAACAAACCAAAACGACTAGACGATTACGTAATGAGTGCAGCAACAAGTATAGAAGATTTTCAAGAACCACAGAGTTTTCAAGAAGCAATGAACAGTGAATATAAGCAAGACTGGTTAGAAGCTATGTAGAGTGAAATAAATTCACTGAAAGAAAACAAAACTTGGTCACTAGATGATCTGCTAAAAGGAAAGAAAGCAATTTCGTGCAAACGGGTCTACAAAGTAAAAAGAAATAGAGATGGTTCAATGGAAGCGAAAATCTAAAACTAACGCAATTTGATGTATCAACGGCTTTTCTTTACGAAGAACTGAAAGAGGAAGTTTGAAGACAAGACAAGCGTTAAGACAAGAATTCCAAATTTCTGTGGAACCTGCAAGTTATTTTTTGGGATTGGAAATCGATCAAGAGAAAGATGGTTCAGTATGTGTTGGTCAAGTTAGATTATGCAACCAAGCTGCTTGAAATATTTAACATGGAAAACTGCAAACCTGTCTCTACTCCAATCATAAAGGAAACTATCCAGTTAGGGAAGGAAGACGAAAAAGTATCGACTGAAAATTTTCCATACAGGGAAGCAGTTGGTGCTCTTCTATACCTAATGACAGGAACAAGACCCGACTTGGCTTATGCAGTAGGCATAGCTTCAAGAAATCTTGAAAACGCCACGAAAGAAGATATTATCAGAGTAAAAAGGATTTTCCGATACATTAAAGGAACCCTACATTTTGGACTGAAGTATGTGGCAGGGACTGGAAGATTTTTGGAAGCCTTTAGCGATGCAGATCATGCTGGTGATTTAACAACCGGTCGTTCTACTACTGAAGTTATCTGCATGTTTGCTTCTCCTGCTGTATCTTGGATGAGTCAATGTCAACCTTCTGTAGCCATATCAACGACTGAGGCTGAGATAGTCGCTGCGAGCGAAGCCGCAAAAGAAGTTATGTGGTTAAGAAGACTCTAAGAAGAAGTCCTCGAGCTAAATGAGATTCCTTCAGTAATGGTAGATAATGAAGCCGCAATCAAGCTAGCTCAGAATCCAGAATTCCATCGAAGAACGAAGCACTTTAGAACGAGACACTTCTTCGTGCGAGAAATGGTGTGCAATGAGATGCTAGATGTCAAGAAGATATTTACTACATGGCAAGTAGCTGATGCTTTGACGAAACTTATATTTAGACCCCGTTTAGAAAAGCTTCGAGATAGTATGGGATTGATCAAGCTATATAATGAGGGAGGAAGTTGAAGCTAGTGTCAATATTCATTATATAGTTATGCCAAAAGTTGTATTTTGTGACATGTATGTCAGATAAAAAAAATATTAATCAGAAAAGGCTGTCAACAATTTTATTATCATAAAGTAGTAATATTGATAGAATCACCGTTTTATATTAATAAGAATGAATACTAATTAGCTTCTCAAGTGCCAATATCGTTACCTTTGATTTAAGAATTGTCAACGACTGATTAATTAGACAGACTAATTATTTTCAACGCTTACGAAAATGGTATATTTTATTCTACTGAGAAAAGAGTAGAAATGGTTAAGCTAAACTATGGAAATAATCAGTATGCTAAGGCTACGGCAATAAGCTTTAATACCAACCACCCCGAAATAAACGTTAGTCATCAATACACTAAGAAATTAATAGATAAGTTTAAAGCCATTGAAAACATTGAAAAACACCAAGTGCGAAATTGTAGTGGCGGTATTGGGTCATTTACAAATGAACAATCGACAGTCTCTCAGACAACTATCTCGAGCATCTGGTGTATCAGCATCCAGGTTTCATCGAATTGTAAAATCCCATCAATTTCACCCTCATAAAATCACATTACTGCATGAATTAAACGGAGATGATCTTGATCGTCGGCTTTAGTTTTGTGAAGAATTTAGTAACTTATTAAATAGCAACCCACATAAATTTTCCGACGAGTGTACCTTCATGTTAAATAGTTAATAGACATAACTGTCGTTATAGGAATGAGAGTAATGCCAACTTATTCATGAAGACACATTCACGAACACTCCAGCAATATATATGAGTTGGCATTTTAAGAAATCACATTATTGGACCATTATTCATTAACGGAAATCCCAATAAAAGAACTTATTTGAATTTGTTCGAAGACGTTAGCGACCTAATAACTACTGACACATTGCAGCTCGATAATAATCTTTCAGAGGATCAACTAACTATACAACAGGACGGGGCACCCCCATATTATGAAAGACGCGTAAGACAGTTTTTGAAGCAACGTTTTCCAGTGCATTGCATTAGCAGAAGGGGTCCAATAGAGGGCCGGCTAGATCACCTGATCTGTCACCTTTGGATTTCTTTTTGTGTGGACACATGAAATGAAAGATAAACGCCACTCTGCCTGCAGATCTCGCAGAGTTGCGACAGAGAATTGTGACAGAATGCCGATTACTGACACCTTATAGATAGCAGATATTTGCAAATGTAAGAAAAGCCTTTGAAAATATATTGTGACATTGTATGGAGGCCAGCGAAGATCATTTCCAACATTTAATTCGTTAATTTGTTGAAATTTTAAGTTTTTTGTGTTATTACTTTTATTCAACAAATAAATTAGTTAAATCCTCAATATCTTCAAAATAAGTTCATAAAGAAAAAAAATTACAATTTTGTGTGGAGAAATTAATTACTTTTCATATGATGCGTCACTAGACCACACTTGCTACTTAAAAAAATTAGGGGTTGCTTTTGTAAGAAAATTCTTCCCTCTCCCAATAAAATCTCATGTGTTTTTTACATTTTTAAAAAATCTTGGATTCTGAGTTTCTGGAGGGTCGAGTTTTCGATGGATCACCCTTGGGAATAACGACATAATATTCTGTAGAGTTCCTTTTTCAGTAATTAAATAAGCTACTTTATTTATTAATTGATTGAGTGATTCATATTTCTCCTGAAACCATTCACATTTAACAGACTCCACCAAAATTTGGCGTGAGTACCAAATTTTTATACGTTATTAGTGAAAAAAATGTATATTTCCGCATAATACATATAGAACTGTAGAACGTGATATGTGTAAAAATCGCAGCTAAATGACATTTGAAACAAAACTAACAGTAATTTCTTTTGGATATGCATAGTCACATACTTGAAAAAACAATGAAGGCCCGATAATTAAATGACCGGAAAAGGAAGTAAAGCAGCAGAGTATCACCAGGCAAATAAACTATCACGTCGTTAAATCGTCATTTCCTTTTCGATAAATCTAATTCTCCTTGACCATTTGACGAAACCATTGATAACGGGATAGTTATGAATTGCGGATGAGTATTACTGCCATCTGTCGGAGCTAAGCTTAGAATCACCCCTCTCGTAGTAGGCGCTGCTGCGTACATCATTCCTTGTGGAGTTTGATATACCAGTGGCGATAAAATTGAAGAATTTTGTTGGTTTGACTGGGATTTTGTTGTAGAAGTTGATGATTGTGTTGATGTGATTGGGATTTGTTTTGATGGAAATGGAGATGACGGGGGTGATATTGAAGCAAAACTAGAAGTATCTGGTGGTGCGTAGCTTGATAGAGGGTTTTCTGTATCCATCTCACCATCGCTGCAACTCTCACTTGAATCAGCACCAGATAAGTTGTCATTCTGAAAAAAAAAAGTCTGATCAAAATTTGAAATGATTTAAATAATATCAATCGTACGAATAAATATTTATAGTTTTTATTTTTCCCCCCAGAGCTGTATAATATATAGGTTGACGCATAAACTCGATTATAGAATAAACTAGTGTTTCCTAGATCAAACCAGTCTATCCGAAGAGCGATAGGATTCAAGGGCGTACCCAGGATCAAAGCTAGGGGGGGGGCACACCATGGTCGTTCAGGTTGTAACATTTTATCACGGAAAAGGTGAATGAAACCAAAGTTTTGAGAAAATTATGTATAATTATAGCAGTGCTTTATCAACTAAGTTATTACAATTATTTACTTGAAATAAAAATGTATTCTAGTTACATGCGACATTATCATTTATTTTGTAGGGGCATCTTGAAATTTCAGCTCAACATAGCCTACAAATTCCTCTCTGATTTTTTCTTGATTCTCATCATACAACCTCAATCCGATAGAAAGCTGTTCTTTTCCAGCGATATCTGCTGTTTCATCGGCCATTACAGCGTAAGCTTTTGCTTGTTTACAATCTTCAATAATTCTTTCATTGACAACTTCACCACATAATCTTATAATCTCATTTTGAATTTTTGGTGAAGTGTAGACTTCATTTTTTCGACTTCTATCCAAGTGGTACTTTAGCTTCACATCATCACAGTGAATTCTCAAATTTGAAAGGTCAAAGAAAATTTAATAACCCTCGCTGGGTACGCCCATGATAGGATTAACTGGTTTGTCCTAAATTCATGTGATGATATCAAGCAAAACGTTTCCTAGAACTGGCCTTAGAACTGCGATTTAAGTATTTTGAACTCGTTGAATCCAGTGCTCCGTTTCGGCTGGCCAATCACAATGATTTGGTTTGGACTTATTGCAATATCGTTTGGACTTATTGCAATATCGTTTTCTGATGCGTGTTGTCCCCAAGCTAGATATTTCGAGACATTTGGTGTTGTCTA
This sequence comes from Lochmaea crataegi, assembly GCA_947563755.1. Lineage (NCBI taxonomy): Eukaryota > Metazoa > Arthropoda > Insecta > Coleoptera > Chrysomelidae > Lochmaea > Lochmaea crataegi. The sequence continues at coordinate 45,299,666 of OX387426.1, read as the reverse complement.
TTGTTTTAATATTTGGGGAATATTTCTGTTTCTTGTTGTCATAGATGAGGCTTCGGCAAGTGGGCACGTAGGTCAAAAAAATTTAATAGGGTAACTATTTTGTTTTAAGTAAAAAGTATTTTAGACATATTTTCATTGTCAGTGACGGTATTTACCAGATTTATTGTTGGGTATCAATAAATACATCATAACAATATTTAAGAAATTAAGAAATCTGTTCGAATGTCATTAATACCACTTTTGACAATATAAACAAATCAAAAACCTAGATGTATTGTATTTAAAATTCTATTTAAAATTTTTATTGATGCTCACATAGAAAACGTCAAAAATGAAAAAGTGATCTGACGAAGCGCCCATTTGAAATAAAAAGTTTCAGGATTTTCGCCTAAAATCACCGGTTGACGAAATAAAGCAATTTATTCCTTTCATTTGGACCATACTGTATATAATGAAGTGCAGCTAAAAATGGAGCAAAAATAACAATGTATAGTTTAGGAGAGACAATATTATCGGCCAAACCATAACCAACTACCGGTAGTATCATTAGGAGAATGGTGACAGGGGACTTCAATGCTAAGAATACTATATGGGGGGAGGAGGAGAAAACGGACAGGAGAGGGGAGATCCTGGAGGAAGTGTTGACATCCAACGGGTTGGCGGTGCTAAATGATGGACTACTGCCCACCTTCGAGAGGAAGTACAGGAATGGATGAAGGAGAAAATGGAGAGGTGGGAGGAATATGAGGGCGCGCTAAAAGGAGCGATTGGGAATAGGAGATATTGGATGGACCGGAAATTCGGGGAGGTGAACTACTTCTTGACACAGATGTTCACTGGACATGGGTCGAGAGTAGGGTACCTCCACAAGATTGGAAAAAGAGAGACTGGAGTGTGCGAGAGGTGTGAAGTGGAGGATGATGTGGGGCATGTGTGTAGATGCTGGAGGAACGAGGAAGTGCTGAAGAAGTTGGAGAGGAAACTAGGGGAGGCGGTGTATTGGAAGAACATGGTATAGACAATGTTGAGGGGGGAGGAGAAATGGATGGAGGTAAGTGGCGTAGTAGAGAGCATGGTTAGGGGGGAAAAGGACTCGATTTGGCATGAGAGGTAGGAGTGAAAGTTCTGGAGAATACGACGGTGTGAGCGGAGAGTGTACCAGGGACCGCCGCCCGTCTCGAAGTATGTTAGGGTAGTGATTCCGAGGCGGGAGTAACGGCGAGTTTGAGGTGGGTTTGGTTGGTAGGCATCCCCTTGGGAATGAGTCCAACACTGTTTGGGTCCTGGACCCATTCGAACATGAGTTTCCCATCTCGGCCCGAAAAAAAAAATGTAGTTCAGCACAACTTTCGGAAGTATTCAGATATCTTGGATATTAAGATGCGTATTCATTTGTGTATTTCGAGACATTATTTCAATATCTTATACCTCAATCTTAACGTTTATAGTAAGTCTGTTGTGCCTGACGAATGTCTTTGATTTCCAAAATTTATGCTGCTTCACGGGCACAATCGCTTTCAAGTTTTTCTCCATCCTGACCTGGATTTTTATTGTTATCAGTAAGTGGTTGAATTGGGCTGTGATTGAGAAACATTCATACCAAATATCAAAAAGATTCCTAGTTATAACCTTACAAAGAAAACAGCAAATCTCAAAGATCGTAATATGGGGTATTATAAAAACCCCCTCGGTTGCCTTTGTAACATGTCTATCGACCTGTTTCGATTTTACAGAATAAATCCTTTTAATTAGCGCTCGTCGTCACTAGCCACATCCAATTATAGTTCTGTGACCCCAAACTCTTCTACCCCAAACGTAAGACAATTGACGCCTGCCAACGGACAACGCCTCGTTAAACAGCCTTTTCGTTATCGTCTGCCTAAAGAGGCACATCGTCTTTCGCTATCTTTCATTTTTCAGTTGCGAAATAACTCTTTTAATTATAAAATAACACTTTTATAATCTGTTAACCTATAAAATATTCTTTCGTAACGCCAGTGCCGGTCTCATATATTTCCTAAGCACGATATTTTTTCATATAACTAAATAAATAACTTTTTGCTATCATAAGTTTCTTTCGGATCATTAGTATATTTTTTTATTTAGCCGATAATTGCTATTTTTACTGTTTTAACATGGGACATATAATGTTGGAAAGCTTTCAGTAAATTAAATCAATTTTTTGACTTTCAAATAACTGCCTTCCTTTTCTTTAACCTGAAAAGCTGACCAACATAATGTGCCATTACATTCAAGTTCCTACATATCCCTGATCCACTTGTACTTCTAGGTAAGCACAGCCCCTAGGCGAGAATATAAGCCAAGAATATAACCCTAGGCGAGAATATAAGCCAAGAATACAACCCTAGGCGAGAATATAAGCCAAGAATATAACCCTAGGAGGATATAGCCGAATATAAACCGGAGAATATAACCCCAAGAATATAGCCAAGGATACCGCCCTAGCTCAAACTACCGCCCTAGAACAGAACTCATCAGTTCGGATCAAGACCTGACTTCTTCTCCAGGAAACCACTTCATCTAAGCTAAGTACCTATAAAAGTACAAATTCCTTTAGTAAATTCCGTTGTTCATTTCCTGTGGCAGAATAAATTGTAAATTTGTTTTTAATTCTTTTTTTTTTATTAAAATCCTCAACTATAAAAGTTGAGGGAGATATCGCCCGGGGTAATTTTTAGTAGTTTTCATTATTAACTTTTATTTAAATTCTACAAGGCGTTTCTACCTTTTCCGCCTTAGTTTTTGTAGTTTTCATCGTTAAAAAGGTAGTGGCGCCCTCAATTTTTACAACCCTTCTGTTATCCCTGTGTGACATAAACTTGGGGTCGAATCACCCTTGAGAGGAGTCTCTAGCCGGAGCCCTTCGAGCTGGTGCCCTGTGAGGTACAACTTTTACCGTTACAAATTGGCGCCCATTGTTTTTGTTGCACAGTGTAACAGTTGGGTTGGAAGGATTTAAGTTTTTTATTTTTGCATATTCGTTTTTTAAAAATTTTTTAATCGTTCAATTTAGAATTTTTGCTTCCAACTAACTTTTTAAAAAAAAAAATTTCACTTTTTCAAGTTACTATCTTGTACCGACCCTGGACGTTTTTTTTTTAATTTTATCTTAACTACCTGCCTTATTTACAATATATATTTTGGTCTACGATAACGAATATTCTCTGGGTTTATTTTTTCAAGAGATAACGTAATATAGCACAATCTTTTGTTGTCCCGAAACGGAATTTTGTTATTGATTTTTTCAGGAAAGGTGAATTACATCTGATTTGTTTGCAATGTTGCCACGTTTTAAGTAAATTCTTAAGGTGTCTGTTTTCTGATAAGTTGTTATATTTTATGTAGCTGCATAGTAAAATTATCTTTTTCAGTTGAATTGTGTCTGGTTACACAAACTGAAATATCTTACCGTTTGTATCTTGTTCAGTTGAATTGTGTCGAGTTACACAAACTGAAATATCTTATCTTACCTATTGTTAATCAAGTGCAGTGTTGCCAAAGTAACAATTTATCTTTAAACTCTCTTACTTTTTCTTGTCTAATCTTGTTAATATAAAGTGCAGTGTTGCCAAATTAACAATTTACCGTTAACTATAAATATTTTGCAGTTCAGTTTTTTTGACGACAGAGAGATTGTGATGTGCTACAAAAATTTTAATGACAATTTATGATACATTTTTGATCTTGATCAGTTATATATTTTGATACTTATACTTTTTATGGAGTTATTATGCAACATTTTTATTACTACGTATGACTTGTTGAAAATATAGTACGGTTTTGTTTATTTTAATTGACGTCTATCGGCAATAAGTATTTGTTGTTTTTATACCTACAGTCGTTCACGTACATAGAGTTCCCATATCTATATCTCGTTGCCAGGCATTTATGTTCATTCGGATTTCAGATCCTTTGCTTTCGCTAGTGCTATTTGATTAGTACTGTTGATTTAGATACCGGCTCTTATTCTTTTTCTCTCATTTTAAATATTTTCAAGATGCAGGCCAATCATTTAAAGTCACTTGAACTAGCATATGAAAGTTTTGCTTTTTACAACTAACGTAGAGTCACTTACCTCAGAGGCCGTTTCATTCTCTTGGAGTTTCGCTATCGTTCTCCTAAAAAACGGTACAATTGTGTTTTTAGTTCATTTTCGTTTTCGTTTTCTTCCTTACTTTAGGCAACCGTGCCATTCTTTTGGAGTTTCGCTATCGTTCTCCTAAAAAAAAACGGTACAATTGTGTTTTTAGTTCATTATCGTTTTCGTTTTCTCCCTTACTTTAGGCAACCGTGCCATTCTCTTGGAGTTTCGCTATCGTTCTCCTAAAAAACGGTACAATTGTGTTTTAGTTCATTATCGTTTTCGTTTTCTTCCTCACTTTAGGCAACCGTGCCATTCTTTTTGGAGTTTCGCTATCGTTCTCCTAAAAAACGGTACAATTGAGTTTTAGTTGACCATTATTTTTATTATTTCCGTTTTCGTTTTCTTCCTTACTTTAGGCAACCGCGCCATTCTCTTGGAGTTCCGCTATCGTTCTCCTACAAAAACGATACACTGGAGTTTTTTCTTTTACTTTCCGTTTTCTAAATGACTGCTTAGTCGCTCTTTTTCTTCACCTTGTCTCCTATAGTAATCTCTTCTCTTTCTCTTGCCTTCAATGGCAGTTCTTCCTTAGTTTTTAGTCGTTTTTTATCTTTAACCAGATTGGCCACACTCTTGTAGAGTTCTGGACCGATATACCGTATTCCCTGACAGAGTCATGGGTGTAATTTTAGTAACAATACCTTTGTTCGATTTAACAAAGAGAGCATATCAACGGACTGAATGCATGTAGCTGGAATGACTTTCGGATCGATGACCAATGGCTACTGTGGACGCTAACTGGCAACCTCACCGAATGTCGATCGCGCTGCTGTTTTTGCCCTCTTCCTGTGCTCTCGGCGTATAAACCAGAATACCTTTTTGTCCGATCACGTGATAAGAATCTATCGTCTTTCTTTTTATAATGTCGCCACAAACTATTCCTAACCACACATACCATTATTTCGACCACGATTTACCTTTCAGAATCACCCTATTTATCTTCAATTCTCTTTTACCCCAAACCATTCAAAGTAAGTATCTATGTATTTCTTTCTCTCCCTTAACATACCTTTTGCGTTGCCGTATTGTGATACTTGTGAACTACCTACCGTTATCGTATATTTTAGAACCGTTCCTTGTGGAACACTATAAGTGTTGTCGCCCTGCCAATAATCTTTGCTAAGTCAAGTAGTATTTCACCCCTGGTGACGTCATTATGACAAATCTTTACTCTTTGCTCGGTGAAAATTAGGCTGATTTACGAATTAATTAGAATTCCGACGGAATTGCATTCTAAATCAATTTTAGGCTGACATCACTCACCGTGTTTATTTTTGTCCCTCCCGGAGACATTGGTTTGGTATTTCCTGCAATTTTTCGCTCTGCGTATCTGAGATCCCAGCGTTTTATCAAAACAGACCCTACCGTACCTTATCTTATCGTTTCGCCTGCACTGAGAAATTATCGCACCCTATCGTTACCTTTCGTTCTCAGTGTGTGCTTTGTGTTATACGATGACATAACTACATGATAATCACAAGATGACAAAACTGCCTTACCTTTACCTTTGACAATTGCCTTACCTTACCTTTGACAATTGCCTTACCTTTACCTTTGACAATTGCCTTACCTTACCTAAGATACATAGATTTTGCAATGATACTTCACCCCTCCTTTTATCTTATTAAGCCCATTTTTCACAAAAAAAATAATAATTCTTCGAATCATTTTTTTCCCGGATGAGAGGGGGTGTAACATGTCTATCGACCTGTTTCGATTTTACAGAATAAATCCTTTTAATTAGCGCTCGTCGTCACTAGCCACATCCAATTATAGTTCTGTGACCCCAAACTCTTCTACCCCAAACGTAAGACAATTGACGCCTGCCAACGGACAACGCCTCGTTAAACAGCCTTTTCGTTATCGTCTGCCTAAAGAGGCACATCGTCTTTCGCTATCTTTCATATCTTAAGTACCTATCTTATGAATTTTGCTGTGGTAAGTCCAAAATCATAATCTATAATTAATAAGCTTCTTCTAAAGTACTGTCTGATATAATTTTCGTATGCATTCTTTATTTTTTTACAGAGATAGACGAAATTAAATTCAACACGTGGTCATAAACTATTCTTTTATACTAATATGGTAGTTTTAAGCCAAATATTCTTTTATAATTCACTTTTTACTTTCATACAAACATTTTCAATCTTTTTCAGTTGCGAAATAACTCTTTTAATTATAAAATAACATTTTTTATAAATTACCGTTAACCTATAAAATATTCTTTCGTAACGCCAGTGCCGGTCTCGTATATTTCCTAAGCACGATATTTTTTCATATAACTAAATAAATAACTTTTTGCTATCATAAGTTTCTTTCGGATCATTAGTATATTTTTTTATTTAGCCGATAATTGCTATTTTTACTGTCTTAACATGGGACATATAATGTTGGAAAGCTTTCAGTAAATTTAATCAATTTTTTGACTTTCAAATAACTGCCTTCCTTTTCTTTAACCTGAAAAGCTGACCAACATAATGTGCCATTACATTCAAGTTCCTACATATCCCTGATCCACTTGTACTTCTAGGTAAGCACAGCCCCTAGGCGAGAATATAAGCCAAGAATATAACCCTAGGCGAGAATATAAGCCAAGAATACAACCCTAGGCGAGAATATAAGCCAAGAATATAACCCTAGGAGGATATAGCCGAATATAAACCGGAGAATATAACCCCAAGAATATAGCCAAGGATACCGCCCTAGCTCAAACTACCGCCCTAGAACAGAACTCATCAGTTCGGATCAAGACCTGACTTCTTCTCCAGGAAACCACTTCATCTAAGCTAAGTACCTATAAAAGTACAAATTCCTTTAGTAAATTCCGTTGTTCATTTCCTGTGGCAGAATAAATTGTAAATTTGTTTTTAATTCTTTTTTTTTTATTAAAATCCTCAACTATAAAAGTTGAGGGAGATATCGCCCGGGGTAATTTTTAGTAGTTTTCATTATTAACTTTTATTTAAATTCTACAAGGCGTTTCTACCTTTTCCGCCTTAGTTTTTGTAGTTTTCATCGTTAAAAAGGTAGTGGCGCCCTCAATTTTTACAACCCTTCTGTTATCCCTGTGTGACATAAACTTGGGGTCGAATCACCCTTGAGAGGAGTCTCTAGCCGGAGCCCTTCGAGCTGGTGCCCTGTGAGGTACAACTTTTACCGTTACACCTTTCAAAATGAAACACCTTGTATAAGGGTAAGGTTGGGTTTGTAGTTGTTCTATGGAGCCATCTACTGAGTCTCGCAAGAGTCTATTATTGCTCACACCTGTTCATATTTCACTAAACAAATACGTTTAGTTGCCCTACCAAACATTAGATATCTGACTCGAGCCGTGGCGAGGCAGGCACAAAGTGTTGTGCAAAATCTTCCAGATAAAGACGACTCGAACCAATCCTATTTAATTCTTTTCAGGTCATGTGACCCCAATATTTATTTTTCAGATGGGATGGCTTCCAGATACGTGTTCTTTATTCTACTTTTTTAAATTGGACAACCATTATACCAATTCATTTATGAATAATACTTGTCATACTTAATAACATGTTTAAATTCGTCGTCGAAAAAACCGCTCAGGCAGAAGACAATGTGATACATATTCTTGCTTATCTCCATGTAAATCCACAAACTTCAATACGATTCCTTGAACAGAATTATACAGCGTTGCTGAAAGGTCTGGCACCATGGGATTATCTTTGAAACGGATAAAGGGAAAGTTATGAAATTCTAGGACAATGAATGGGACGTTAATCTGCATATTTCAGAGCAAATGTCAAATGTTTTTGACGTTAGCGTAAAGAGAAAATCATAAGCTTCTTTGTGATACGTCACTCGACCTAGGTTGCTATTTCAAAAAATTCAAGATGACTGCCGCACCTACGGTAAGCGCTGACGTCAAAAACATTTGCTTTAAAATATGCAGAATAAAGTCTCATTTATCTTCCTAGAATTTCATAACTCTCCCTTTCCCTTTCCCTTTCCCTTTCCCTTTCCCTTTCCCTTTCCCTTTCCCTTTCCCTTTCCCTTTCCCTTTCCCTTTCCCTTTCCCTTTCCCTTTCCCTTTCCCTTTCCCTTTCCCTTTCCCTTTCCCTTTCCCTTTCCCTTTCCCTTTCCCTTTCCCTTTCCCTTTCCCTTTCCCTTTCCCTTTCCCTTTCCCTTTCCCTTTCCCTTTCCCTTTCCCTTTCCCTTTCCCTTTCCCTTTCCCTTTCCCTTTCCGGAACTACAATATGTTCAATGCTCCATTCGTTTGATAATCGTTCTTCTTCCCATATATTCATTACCAGGTCATATATGCGTTGGAGTAAGGCTTCTCCGTCATGTATAATTAGCTCGTTATTTATATCACCTGGTCCACCAGCCTTGTTTGATTTGAGTTGTTTCGTAACATCTATAAATTGCTCGAATGTACTTCTGTTCATCGATTTCTTCTTCAGTTGCTACATTCTTATAATTTTCATTCTTATTATGATTATTTTGGTTTAGATATTGAAAGTATATTTCCCAGTCTTTTTTACTTATTTTTACTGATGCATAAGCGTTTTTATCGCTGCATTGTTTTCTCACATACTCGAAGAGTTTTCTATTATCCTTATTATTCTTTTTTTCCATTTGTTCTGCAACCCAATTTGATTTTTTCCTTCTGTATAGTTTTTTTCTTTTCGCTTCATCTTCCCCTGTTTCCAGCCATTCACTTCCCCTACATACTCATAAAATTTCATTTCATTCTTCCGTTGGGGCATAGGTATTAATTATACTTATATTTGCTTGTTTATTCTCAAGTTTTAAATATGAAATCCTACCGTCGATTTGCTTAAATTCAATTACTTTGTTTCGTATTTTTTACTGACTATTATTGCTGTCCTATTTTTTCCTTGTTTTTCCTCCCCTGAGTAATACATCGTGAAGTTTTTTTCTATTTTTGCTTGTTTTTTTCCATCTGATTTCTTGTAGTGCTATAGAATATCTAAACCATAATTCTTCATTTCTTTAGCTATATCATGCATTTTCTCAACTTCAAGCATCGTTTTGATATTCCATGTTCCAATTTTCAATGCGTTCTCTTTTTGTTTTTCCCGTATTACCCAATTTGATATTTCCCTAGTGTTGTCTTTGTTTATAGTTTCAGTTACTGTTTTTTCCTTATTATCTGCCATGCTCATTTTTTCAATGCTTCGTACCTCTTGCGCTCCTTTCGTTGCTAGTTTTTTCTTTTTTTATATCCGTAAGATGTTTAAGCATTTTTGCAATTCTTTCTTTATCAATATTCTCTTCTTTTTCGGCCATTGATCTATTGCTGAATGTCCTTCCTTTGGGTTTGGAACCTGATGACCTAACTGTACTCTTTACATTTATACACAGTCTGAAATAATTTTTATTGGCTTGAAGATTTTTCAATTTGTTTGAAGACATGAAAAAGTGTCAACTGTTTTTTGATATATTTTTAAATGGAGCGACAAAAAATTAAAACAAAAATCCGAGAAATCACTTGTTTTCAATTAGGGTAGTTGGGGGCAAAAACATGTACGGGGCAATAGAACGCATCTCATTTAAATTTGCCGCTAATGTCCAGTTTGAAACGATTTTAGTTACAAACGTTTGGCAACAGTGTGCCATATGAGCTGTTCCAAGATTAAAGCTGATTTACAAACTATGAGGTGAATATTATTTTTTACTATTATCTACACTGTAATATTGGCATAACAAAATTAATTTGTGATAAAATCAAATTGGCATTATTCGTTGAATTAGTTTACTCGGGTGTTTTCTTGGCTTGATTGTGGGTCATTATGTTGAAGAGTTTTCGGTTGAGGTTAGGTCCTTAAAATTTCAACAGATGGTTTTGACAGTGTTGCGGAATGGGGCAAAAATACGCGAGAGTTATGGGGCAAAACGACGAATGCGTATTTTTGCTTCACTTTCCTAAATTAATTTTGTGTCTACTAATTTCGGAATTAAATATTCAATTGATCTAAATCTTGGTTTCTGTTTTCCAGAAACTACAAAAGAAAATCAGAGCTTAAGCCTTTGACAGAAATTATTTTGTGCGAAGCTCGTGAAATTATCAATAACGGCGTTTCTATACGTCAGGCAGCAAAAGCTGTGGGATTTCATGAAGCGACTCTACGGCAACGGTTGAGAAAAGGAAATGGTGTCCAGATTTAAAGCAGTTCTAACCAAGATCCAAGGAAACGAAATAGTTCAGCATTGCAAAGAACTCGACGAATGATTTTATGGAATGACGCTCAACTCATTGCGTTTTTTAATTTACTCTTATTGTGTAAGAAACCGTATTGAGCATCCATTTTCACCTGTGAATCAGTTGGCTGGTTGGTACTTCACTAGATCTTTCATGAAATCATTGAATTTTGAACTATTTTTTTTATTTATCATCATGCGCAGTCACAACAACTTTACAAACAATGAAATGCGAGATATGATTTGCGTTTACGCACAACAAAATGTTTGTGGTAGACGTACCTGCCGAACATATTTACGATTGTACCGCAATAGGCTCCGACCAAACCATATTACCGAGTTAGTGGACTTTACTAAACATATATATTCTGATAAATTCTAAAACTGTCCCAAGTATGGGGGATTGACTGTATTCAATTTTTTTCTACTTATAAATTGCATTATTTTTACGCTTGAAGAAAAAATAGTATATGCAGAAGACCCATTATATGTTTCGCCCAGTTTGCACTGCCTCGGCAGTGCAAGAATCTGGGCTCAACAATAATGATAGCCTTCTTCTCCTAGTAACATAATGTACTATTCTGGTACGAGTAATTCTTACCACGGTGAAGATTAGAATATACTTGTACTATCTTTAGTTTCATTTTTGGTAATCTTTTTTTCTGTTCAGCTTGTGGTTGCATCCCAAATTGGTAGAGTTTTAACTGTGTTCCAAAATATTCGTAGTGGGTATAATTGGAGACTGTATAATCACACCGAAGATACAAATCAGAGTAGAATAACTCTTCTCGATGGTATTTGCAATAATAAAACCAGATCAGAGTCTCACAAAGAGATAAAGGTGGAAGAATAAAAATCAGTAATATATAAATACCAGAAACACAAACAAAGAATGCCGAATAATCCCTAATACCTTAATGATACGTATATATGTGTTGACAACTGACATTAGTTTTTCGTCAACTGTAAGATGTAAAATACCCCAAACTAGAGAGCCGGGTACAACATAGGTGGTAAAGGACTGAAAATATATAAGAAAACCCCAAAATTGATAGAACTAGTCTATTTAACTGTTTCTCTATCTCTTACAGTTTTAGGGATCCCAATAAAACGTCTCGAATTTGGGACACACTGTACATGGGCATCAATTTGAACATTTAAATATTTTTTTCTCAATTACGTCTCAAATTCCTACGTCCCGTTTTTCAATTAAATAATTTGTTTTTGGTACTATTATTTGAATACCATTTAATAGCCCATATTATCGTTACTTCACAATAGAACCATGACAAGGGTGGTATCGTTGAAGTGGTATTTGAAAAATTTTTCCAGAGATATACTATTTGAAAAAGTACTGTGACGTCATTTCGAAAGAAGTATAAGCATCAGTTTAAACTTTTTAAAGCTGCACGACTTCATAATTGAAGCGTTGAAATATCAAAGGGGCTATGTGCCAAAAATAAAAAACGGAGTAATTTAAGGAAAAAATATTTATTGGTATTTATTAAAGATGATATAATAAACAAATCAAAAGTATACATGTGTACAGCCGCTTTATATGTTTTTAACACTGATTCAAAATAATAACGATATACAAAGTTAAAGAAAAAAAACGAAAAAAAAAATGAGAAAGGGATTAAGTGCCTTATTCTAATATATGAGAAAGAGGCAAAATGCCTTACTCTATATTGAGAAGATTTTTATAAAAAAGTTTATGTTCCTGCTTTTCCAAGTATGGTATCATTGATGTTAGATGTTTTTTTTTAATTTTCTGTTATTTTGTTTTCGTTTCTGTGAGACAAATCGTAAACAACAACAATATACGAACGAGATGATCATCGGACAAGTAGAAGGGTTCATTTTGACAGCTTGGACAGAGTACAAATCATACAGTGGTGGCACTTAGTTAGCCCCCTAAAAACTACCGCTGTACTTGGAGAGAGCCATCTATCAACGTACTCTTAAAGCGCAAAATAATTTTTTGGCTCATGGCTCTTTTCTTATATTATACCCGACGGCACTTAGCCTCTTTCTATGATACAAACTCAAATTAACAAAAATTGGCACTTACCCCCTTTGATATTTCAACGCTTCAATTGGCATATGAACAATTTTCGAGATTGGACTGTCAAAAGGTTGTGGGAGAAAATTAGGATAAATAAATAACAATTCTGGGTTTTCAAAGTATTTTTATTAAAATAGAGATACAAATTTGGTATAAACTTGATAAAAATAGATATAAGGCACAATAACAGTAAAAATCAAATTGGCAAGAACAGGTATATTTGTCAAAGTAAGTACAAACCGAAATTTGTATACAATTTAAACGTGAAAAAATTCTCGTAATAGAAACATCTCTTGTGGTTATACTTCATACCCTTATAACTTTTAAAACTATAAACTTCATTTTTTTCAATTTTAAATGAACTTAATGAAATACTAGTGAGTATTTACGATGCAGCCTTCAGACGTATCGCCTAGATTGATAAGGTTCGCTTTCACTACCCAGATATGTACCGGGTGTCTGATTAAGAGAGGTAACCCGCTGTATCTCAGAAACTATTTATCGTACAGCTTGGAGAAAAAAATCTGTATTACAAACTTGCATACGAGAAACTGCTGGAAATTATTTTCAAGTTTCCTACTCCGCCGGTAGAGGGCGTAGTTCACGATAATATCATATCATTTTTCTATAATAAATGTACCGTTACAGATACTCCATTCCAAGATATTTCGTTTTAACTACACTGAAAAGTATCGTTGATTACACATCCATAAATGCTTTTCACGTGCTTGCACGCCTATTTTCTGGACTCGCAATGAAATATACTTTTGCCGATTTTTTGATATAAAACCATTTTCGTTTCCTGCGTGAATGATCGTAATGCATTTTTCTTTATTAGACGGCGCATTACTTTGACACAACTTTGGCACAAGTCTACTCAACTTTTGTTTAGAATATCGTGTGTATCGAACCAAGTTTCATCCAAATACACTACTGCTCTATCATATTCTCTAAATTCGTTTATTGCCAATAAATATTCAAATCTCCACTTCTTAAGGAGCACAGAATCCGTTATGATATTTCTGCTACTTGTGAGTTTTTTAAATTTAAATCCGTTTTGTTAAAGAGACTTCCTTAAAGTCTCTTTGCAACACTGGATACCAGTTTTATTCTTTCTAAGCCGTTGCATTAAAATATATATACCAAATTTGGTATATATAATTGATCAGCAACGATCACATGCGTTTATCGCTTTTCAGCTTATATATATATATATATATATATATATATATATATATATATATATACTTTATTTTGTAACCTATTATAATTTTTAGTTTTTTATAGAATTGGTCCGGGAGACCAAAAGGTTTGATACAAATAATATCCAGCTACATTTCGTAAGTGGCGACTAGACGTCCAACCTCTTTATTAATAGGCTTATTTTCAGGCTGCCGTGAAACATGGCGGATTACCCAAAGTTCATGAGCATCAAGTTGTTTTTAAGTTTAAGTGATAATCAACAAAAAAAAAAGGAAAATGTCTTACAAATCCTATGGACTGATTGCCAAGTCATCCACCACAACATATTAAAATTATCATTATCAAGCTTATGTTCACACAATGCTTGATATACAGGGTGTTTTAAAATTAATCTGAAATATCGTTGTGGGCGATTCGTTATCCAATTTCAAGTCGAAAAGTTTCCATAGGCATGTGTGATAAGTTTTATCGTTAATGAGATACTGGGTGCTAGTTTTAGAAGCAATAACATTATGGTAAACATAAACATAAAAGTAGTACATTACAGAGAAAATGTTCAAAATGTGCACCTCCAGCTAAAACACAAGCATCCGCTCAACGTCTAATGGATTGCCGAAGACGTTCGAAAAAGCCTGGAATCTAAAACTCCCTTAACTGGTCCTGAACCAGCGTTTGGAATATCAAAAAATGCAGCACGAAGTTGTACATCTCGATGGATTCAAACAAAACATCAGACGTACTGGAGCCACGTGCCAAAACAGGAACATAGCAAACTCCTGGTCAAAAAACCATCGGGGACGCTGACTAATGAAATATTAAACCTCAGCAGGGGACATATAAGGAGAGTGACGGGATAACTCACCGGTCACTATACCCAAAGGAAGCACATGCATACAATTGGCATATATAGGGATGAACCTATCTGTCGATTGTCCATGGAAGACGAGGAAACAGCATCAAACATTATCTTCGAATGTGATGATGCTCTGTCTCATTAGAGATATAGACTCCTAGGACTAGAGCGCCCAAAGTAGGAATTCTCCAAGTAAAGGAAAAGTCTGTTAAGCATGTTAAGGACTACTGGTTTCTTCACATAAACGCTACAACCAAGAGCACAAAAAGTATGAGGTACCGAGGTCTCGAAGCCTCTAATCAATCAATCAAGATTTTTTTACATTCCCCTATCGGCTTTTCGCACTATAGGAATAGATACAGCTGAATTATTCAGTATACTTAACATTTTCAAACCATCAACAATAATAGGTACCTACTGATTTGGTATACATTGATTAACTAAAGGAAGGGCAGTCTTCCAATGGTATTTCGGTAAATCTTATCTAGATGTGGCCATCGCAGGAAATAAAAATACAGATCAAACTGTAAAAATAGCATGCTTTATCGATTTGCTGATATCCATATCGAAATTAACTACGTAAAACTGGAAAAATCATTATCATCTACAGCGTCTTTATTGTATAAAAAAAATATGATACACGGCTGGAATACGTGACAATCCAAGGGTTAAGTCAATTGATATTATCGTGTGCCGTATATCCCTAAACACTGCTGCTTATTTAACTTGAAATTTATACAATATTAATATATTAATAATATTTTAACACTGTTTCAAATTTCATTTTCGCGGTGTCCTCATGTCCAATATGTATCCATTATTATCATTTCATTAGTATCCAGTTTTCAGGCACGTGAACTTTGGTATAGAGAAAATTATTCAAAGTATGTCCGTACAACCACATTATATAAATAAATAATATTCATAGTACTGATAATAACAATAATTTTTAAGAAATTGACTAGAGCATTTGATACATTTTATTTCAAATAATTTTGAGAAATCATAAAAAAAATAGGAAGGAAATGTATTCGAAATACGTGTTAAGTACATTTTTTGAATATAAAAACAAAAACGGATGTGGAAATGTGGATACTAAATTTAATTTAGTATTAAATGGCATAATTATATCACAAATAGGTACACCTAATATTTGTTAACATTTTATCACTCTTATGAGGCGTTTGCCAATTTTGTATTGTAATGAGAAACAAAGAGATACCTTCAAGTATAACCAGATGTATGATATTTGGACTAAAGGGCTTCTGAATTGGCAATATTTTTCATGCAATATGTAGCTGCAATATTGGCAACATAGCATACAACATAGCAACACAGCATATGGCTCGGTA
Organism: Lochmaea crataegi; assembly: GCA_947563755.1. Taxonomy (NCBI): domain Eukaryota; kingdom Metazoa; phylum Arthropoda; class Insecta; order Coleoptera; family Chrysomelidae; genus Lochmaea; species Lochmaea crataegi. Next base: position 45,283,836 of record OX387426.1, on the reverse strand, counting down.
ATATGTATTTTGTCAATAGTGACTGCAACAGAATGGCTCGTGGAAAAAAATTATTTGTTTAGTAGACGAGCTACATATGTCGAGCAAGACCATCCACCTTTTTAGCATTTTAACCTCTCAAATTTTCACAACAATAACAGAAAAACACAAAAAAAATTCCAAACTTTCATTGTTGAAGATCCAAACAAATTTAGTACAAAATATTCCAGGTCACATAATATTTGCTTGACTGGAAGAAAAATAATAGTTCAATACTATTAAACGCTTTACAAAATTAGAAAAATTAATTTCCAAAGAGCAGACCGTCCACTAAGAAGCAACAACTACTTCTCGGGCTATATGCCCCGACAGACATTGAATTACACTTCTAAAGTAAACGGGGTTGGTATATCTGTTAAGATAGAACCAACCATTCTGGTTTGCGATTAGAAGGAATAACATCACTTGTGGACCGGTTTCGGCGTATTGCGCCTCATCAGCACAAGGTAGATGATATTCGTCCAGAAGCTCTGAGAGCATAATCCTGGACTAGAGACTACGCTGATACCACACCAATACATTAGCCTCAGTTAAGGAAATGCTAAGAGTGCGATATCAGCGACATCTCTACATCTAATCACAAACCAGTGAAGCGTGATATATAGACGTCAGATATACCAACCCCGTTTACTTTAGAAGTCTGTTGGGGCATATAGACCGAGAAGTAGTTGTTGCTTCTTAGTGGACGGTCTGCTCTTTGGAAATTAATTTTTCTAATTTTGTAAAGCGTTTAATAGTATTGAACTATTATTTTTTTTGACGTTTATATATCACGCTTCACTAATATGACAATTATTTACACTTAACTGTAATTAAGTAAATGACTGGAAGAAGTATGTTATACAATTCGCAAAATGCCTAAATCAGAATTCTAAATGAAAACGTAAGTATTTCATTATCCAATTCAGCATCCTTTTTGTCTTTTATATACCTACCTATCTGTAGATGTGAAATCTCCTTTCATTCCGTATTAAATTCAAACTGACGTTAATAGGCTTGAAGTGTGTATGCATTACGGCATATGAAATGACTTAAAGCATCTACATTAATCAGAGAAGATTTTTTTTCCTTTTAATTAAACATTATTTGATAGTGAGACTCAAGAACTCTACCAGAAAAAAATTCTTTTCCATGCGAATAAGATGCGATTTAGGATTAAGGAAAAATTGAAATACCAATTTCGGTGGGTTTAATGAAAAATCATGAGAAATGTGTCTAACAACGGAAAAAAAGTTTTTGGTAGAGCATTATTTTCGTTCATACGGAAAATAGAATAATTTCTCGGGGAACAGACTTCGAATATCCTTCTCATTCACCTGATCTGACGCCACCTGACGCATACATTTGGGGCATAATGAAGGACAAAGAAAATCCGCCGGCGAATATTGCCGAACTACGGGAAAGAATACAAAATATTTTTCGGCAGTTACAACAACCACTTTTTATAAATATGTTTATTGACTTACAAAATCGATATGAAGCTTGTTTGCGTTGAAATGGTGAACATTTTGAACACTTACATTACAGAAATTAAAAATTAATTTTTATTTTCGGTACTGTTTATTTTGGCGGATACTGTACTATATAAAAAAACTTTCGAATTAATCTGAGCGTTTAAAGTGGGTAAAAATCGAGTTTAAAGGTTGCATTATAAATGAAACACGCAAAAAAAAATTATTTTTTTTTTGTCGTGAACGGGATTAGAACCCACAACCAGTGAATCCGCCGCCACCGAAAACGCACGCCTTAGCCCAACGCACTTATTTAAATTGTTTGGATATACTTACAGTTATAATACAAGCCACTTGCTAGGAGAGTTACAAACAAGCTCACAAGCACACAAACTCACAAAAATAAAGTTGAGAGCTTTACCGGAAAATTTTTAAAAAGCTGGTAAAATTTGCAAACATTATTTTTGAATTCGACACTATTGATAACCACCGCATACCAAATTTAATAACATTATATCAAGCCGTTACTGAGATATTTGACCGTTCCGGTTCTGTAAAGTCAATTTGATTTTGAAATATTTCAATATATTCATAATTATACTATAATACATAGATATTACGTGTTAAATGAAGCCTAATTACGCTGAAAGTACGTAAATATCGTTTTATCAGAAGCCGCATCTATTAAAAGTACCATTAGTTATAGATTTTATTATTTACTGTCAAACTAACTGTTTCTAATTAATTCCAAAAGATGATGAAAATTCTAAAAAGTTATTGATAATAACTCCGATATATTCATCAACTTTTTCATTGAATAGTGGAATTCATTGAAAACAGTTAGTTTCATTTAAAATAGTAATATGAGTAGATTTCACAAAGAAAGCCCTCTTTCACACTTACGGCTTTCTTAACGTGACCGTGTACGGCAGCGGTGCCGTGAGTATTTTGGTTTGTGTTTACACGGCACACGGCAGTAGACTGCGCTCAGTTTTTGTATTAAGTGCACCAGGATGGATGAAAGAAAAAGACGCTTGTTTATAATGATATATCATCATCGCAAGAAGACACGAAAAACAAGAAAATTTTGGATTCATCCTCTAATTGAAAACAGACAGTTGATTGGCCAATTTGTAACATTGTTTCATGAGATACAAAAAGATAGTTCAAAAATTTTCACGTTAAGAAAGCCATAGGTGTGAAAGAGGGCTAATGGTCCAAACAGTAAATTCAAGATCCTATAAGGTTCATTTTTAGATATATTTTGTAGCTTTACTTTTGGCTTGCACTGTAAGTTTGGTATACTTGGGTATTTAGTTACATCAAAATAATCCTCACATACATATTGTTGCGAGGTCACCAACTCAAAGCTGGCCCTGTCTCTCGACTATAAATTTTGGCGAATGCGCTCCTTTCGAGAACATTCTGGAAAATCGTTTTGTTTACGTATAGGACGGGCGTGGAAGTTAAAGAATTTTCCAGAATTTTTGTTCTTTTGCCTTATATATTTTTATTGCACTTATTTTCCAATGTAAAGTCACACATTTATTCGGACTTGTCTGATAACAAACTAATACAGCATGCGATTCCATGTTCAAAATCTTATGCGTGTCCTCGTGATCAAAAATATCGAAAATTGTGATCATTTGGTGGTAAAATATGATATGTCTTGCCAAAAACATTTCTTCCCTACTTTATTTATCTTTGAATATTTTTAATAACCTTTGGTAACCCCGTCTTCGTTTTAAATCAGCTGCTCTACCAACTACTATTGCAATAATTTTTAACAATAATAGCCAATCATAAGCCTTGCATACACTTTCAGGTCATGGTGTTTTATTGGTTGCTAGCTCATTTGACAGTATGTGAGGTAAGTTAGGTTGGGAAACAGAAACGATATGATAGAAAACCAGTAAAAGTGAAAGAGCTACAAAAACTTGTATCAGAATAGTGAAATGGTTTAACAGGTGAAGGATGAAGCCCAAACCCTTAAAACTCAATGCATAATCTTCAATCTGTTTAATAACAATAAAAAACACAATATATTTTCAATCAGTAGGCTCAATTTACTAATGACCAAGTTTTTAATATCAAATATAATTAAATAATTCCTAGTTCTGGTTTTCTTAATTTAATTCAAATTCATGTCTTCGTTTCAAATCCGGCACTGTCACTAAACTATAAATTTTGGTGAATGCGAATTCTAGAGCGTGGTGAATTCAAGAACCTTCGAGAATTGAGAAAGAAGTTAGCAAACAGTTAGTTCACAGAAAGTTTTTAGTTATCAGACAGTGACTGAAATAGTGAATTGTTTAAGGTGAATATAGTAATATTCAAGTGGTAAAAGTGAATTAGAACTATTATACCGAAAATAAATCAATATTAATTAGCCATAGTGTGTGTATTTAATTTTTAACAATTTTAATATTTGTAGTTCTTACTTTGAGTTTTTGTCAAAAGTAATGTTTACTATTTGACTACTGTCATTTATAAAAACTAAGGTAACAGTTTTTAGATAGTGTTGGATTTATAGTGGCGACGCCGTGGTGAAAAAACAAACTGCTTAGTTAGACGATTTTGACGACAGGTTTTGTCAATTTTTCCGTATGAGTTCGATCTCCTTATCTAGCCTCCATGTCTGCGACTATGCTGTTCTATGACGTCACCGCACTAAGTAATCTAGAACTGGCGTTTTCGCGCGCCCTTGAATAATATGAATTTCTTCCTTCTTACTTCTATAAATTCAGGAATTTAAAAAAATCCTTTGGTGGATGATCCTTTGGTTATGTCTAGATTATAATTTCAGTAAAATAAAAAACGTAGAGTCCAGTCATGGGACTGCCGACAGAAGTGAAAACATCAATAAATGAATCCCTTTTAAAAATTTTATCGTAAGCCTATCGTAAATGGAATTTATTACAAAAAAAGTACACATATATACAAAGTATACATATAGCTCATGGAAAGCGTGACGAAGATTTACGCAACACTATATACCCTTCATGTTACATAACCAAAAGTATTGTGTGTTGCATAAAAGCGTGATAAATGACCAAAGTATTGTGTGTTGCATGAAAGCGTGACGATGACGGAAAATCCATGTTTTCTCTTCACCCAAAAAAGTGCTTAACGCGCCTAAAGAAGTTCTCACTTCAAAAAAATTTGCAGCTATTTTGTGGAAATACAATTTTGTTTTTTTTTTAGTAAAGTGACAGTTTACGTTTAGAATTATTGTATAAATGTGTAACTATCTAGAGATGTAAATCGTCACTTTAAAGGTAAAACTCACTAAGTGACATTTTAAGTCAAAATGTACACTTTTTATTGCGAATGTGCAATCTATTTAACCAAAACGTAGGAGAATTGATAAAGATAGTGCATCTGCTCGAAAAGTGTCAAACGAATATTATGTAATATATGTGTCGTCGATGAATACTTGGTTAGATTATAGGTGTGGAAGGGCCTCTGAATAGGTGGTGTTGCAGGTCACATGGAGGATGATCTCAAGAGAATGAAACAACTACTTCTTGCACTGGGATATGTTTCTTTATTTACTAAATATATTAAACTACTTACTAAACTAATGCTATGCATAAGTACCTAGCCGTATAGCATACTTATGCGTAATGGTTACTGATTACTACTAGCTGACTATTCACCTATATAGAATAGTCTTTCTTCCAGTATTATACATCGACTTCTTCTATGATAAAATACTAAATGTATATTTATATAATCCAGTCAAGTTCGAGTAAACCAAATAAACATATAATTATTTAGCGTTGCTTCACACTTGAACTTGACAATAACCTTCTTAATTTATATTTATATGATAATGAAATGTTCGAACGTTTTGTTGAAATAGGATCAAGGGAATTTAATTCTTATTTTAAATATCAATTATTATATTATTATATTGGGCCAAAAGGCACCACAATTATTTGGAAAATGCAAGAGGTCGTTTTAGAACTTGTGCTAATTTTTTTGCATTTCAAATGGCCCTATTGAAACTGCTCTCAAGGGTAAAGACTTCGCTGGGACATTTCAAGTGATGGATAGACGAGGCAGAAAAACACCCGGCAATAAGACGTCGGCAGCACAAATATCTTCGATCAAGAAACATATCGAGAGCTTTCCAGCTATGGAGTCGCACTACATCCGAATGAATTCAAAAAAAGCATCTTGACAGTAAAGTATCCATTCTCAAAATGTACGAACTGTATAACGAGATGTGTAATAACAAAAAAGAGCGACCTGTAAGTGAATTCGTATACCGGAATATTTTTTGCACAAATTACAATCTATCTTTTTTCAAACCCAAAAAGGAGCAGTGTGCGACATGCTTACAATAAAGGAAAACATGATTTGGAAGTTGAATATTCTATGCACATAACTAGGAAAAATGAGTGTAACGAAGCCAAATCAAACGATAAAATTAGATCTCAGGATGATTTATCTTTCGTAACAGCAACTTTTGACCTGCAAAGCGTGTTGCACCTTCCCCATTCAGAAATATCGGAGTTCTACTATGCACGAAAAATTTGAGTGTACAACCTAACAATTTATGAAGGTCTTGGAAAGAATGCCTATTGCTTTTGCTGGAATGAGCTTAATGGGAAAAGTTGAAGTTGCCATCCACAGTGACAGATATATCGTTATTTTCTGACACTCGTGGAGGACAAAACCGTAACCAGCAGGTAGCTGCCTCTCTTCTGTATGCAGTATCCCATAGTCATATCAACAGAATTGAACTTAAGTTCTTGGAGTCCGGCCACTCACACATGGAGTGCGACTCCATGCACTCGGCCATAGAGAATGCTAAAAAAAATGAATCGGCGTTTATTATGAATGACTGGATCAATATTTTTAAGCGAAGTCGTTCAAGCAGAAATACCTACAGACAGAAGAAACAAACAAAGTCTGAACCAAATGTGCCGTACCAGATACATGAAATAAAATATGGAGATTTTAAGGATCTGCTAGCCTTCGCTAAGCAACTTATGAAAAATCGAAATCTCGATGAAAATGATGACATCGTATCGTGGCTAAATATAAAATGGCTGAAGTTTGAAAAAAATTCACCCGACATCTTATACTACCGGTATGATCACTCCTCAGAATATCGAAAAATTGATATCCGCGGTAAAACCCGACTACGGAAAGATATCTCTGCTGTCCCTGAACTTAAGCCAGCTTATAGTCAACTGCTCCCAATAAGCAAACAAAAGAAGGAGGACATTTTGAAGCTGTGGCGCAAAGGTTTGATACTGGAAGAGATGCTGGTATGAATCTCTACCAGTAACTGTAAGGGTGGACCGTTTGCCAGAACCTGATATAGAAGAAGATGGAAATGTAGAATAATAAATTATAGTTTCAAGTTTTATACCAAAAAAGCAATAAAAGTCCTTTTGAAATGATTGATATTTTATTCACTAACTACTATTGTTTCAGTATCTTAGAAGTAGAAATGAACAAGTACATTTTTTTTCAAAATTCTGCCCAGAAGACATTACAACTTAGAAGGTGGTTTAACTAGTTGGAAAGGGTAGCACATTGAAGTAATTTAAAAAAAAAACATTAGGAATATTAGACGCCCGTTAAAATAGATAAGTAAAATTATTATTCGTATTTTATTAATTATCAAATATTTCAAAAGTCAGTTATCGTACTTGGTGAGTTTTACTTTCAAAGTGACGAAATATTTTCCCTAACCTTGAAACAATTAGCGTTCGTTCTCTACGGAGGTGGTTTATCTATATATAAATCTTCAGGTATGATTTTCTAATAAATATATTCAACCAGTACACTGCTGTCCCACGAAAATCAATCTTAAAGAAATCACCATTTATCTATTCCCGAAGAATTCACTACTAAATTTGACTAATTCAACAATGCTAATACTAATGAAATGAAATGTTAACATTTGTAACGTGACTATTTTTGATGATCGCATCTAAATTAGTCTTCTTGATAGTGCACTTCAATCAAGTAGTTTATGTGTAGCTAACCTAACCTTCAATCGGGGGGTGTGGTCCAATTTATAGAAAATTAACCTTATTGAACCTTATCGAATACACGAAAAGGTGATTTTGTAAATAAATCGAGTCGAATGATTATTTTATATTAATCGATTGTTATTATTAAAATTAATGTAACGTATGTTGTAAGGATAAAAGATAGTTCTTGTTAATTATTCACTATAACTTTTTTTTAACATTGAAAATGTCTTGATTTGAGTGTTCACCCAGCAAAAGGGGGATTATTGAGGTAGGTACATGTCGTACATAGATTTAATCAGCATCTCTTGTAGTAAATTCTTATGGTACATTTTAATAATGAACAGCAAAACACTATTATTTAAGGCTTATTTCAATTTAAAATTATTATAGGGACCGAAGGAATATTTATCTATGATCACATCATGATACTAGTATTGCAACACATCATAAGCTATATAACTGGGAACTATTCAACAGGGTGCTGAGAGAGGAAGAGCTTCCGGATGGATAGAAGGTGGCCAGGGTGATACTGCTGAAGAAGTCGGGTAGAGAGGGAAAGCGGGCGGGGGATTACAGGCCCATCAGCCTGCTATGTGGTATGAGTGAATTGATGAAGGGGATAATAAAGGATAGGATTGAGGAGGAAGTTGGCAGAAATGGGGGTTTTAGGGTAAACCAGCACGGGTTTCCGAAGGGAAAATCATGCATCTCGGCGTGATTGGGTTGAGATGCCAGCTGTAGACTGGCCCACAACATGTTCGTTATTTTCCTCGCACGCTGGGCGTTTATTACTAAGTGCCGGGAAGACGTCGTCTTCTGTGTATGTGGCTATCGTGCCCCTTCGCCTTACCATCGCTTTATGGGTACTACCTTGTCTCTTCTTTATCCTCGCTTTTTTAAGTGCTTCCTTAAACTTTGGACAACCCATACTGCTCATCCTATGCGTCTCATTGCAGAGAACGCATACTTCGTTATCACTGCACCCCTTCGAGTCATGACCTGGCTTGCCACAGCGATAGCACCTCTTTCCTGTCCGGGCTATTACATTCGGATATCACGTGGTCGTACCCCCAGCATCTAAAACATCTCGCCACATTCACCCCCTTTTCTACCTGGCACCTTACCATCCCCACCTTGATGTGTCCATAGGAGAGGAGTGTCACTGCGATCTTTGTCGGTAACACCACTGTGGTGGCTTGCGTGCTACCACGCATTGGTCGAATCGCCGTGACCTTGTACGACTCTTCCCAACGTCCAATGACCCTCGATAATTTCCCCTTCTGTAACGTCCGCTGCCATCCCTCGTAGGTGTACTGCCGTACTACTTTCGGTCCCCTATTAGACTGTCCTAATCCTTCCTTCTGTTGTGTCTATGGCCGTTCTAATGCTCCTTAGTGCCTCTTTGTTTTTTCCAACGTTATCAACAGCTTACCGTCTTTGGTGCTACGGAGCGACCGTATTGCCTCTGATGACCCGGAATTTTTCATAACATTTTTGACTGTGCTCAATATGTCCTTATACTCTGTGTCTTTTTTAGACACAATCATTCCGTAGGTCGCCCGCTCCTTTCTACCATTTGTGAAAATCTCCACCGCAACTGCAGAGTTCCTCAAGACTTCGGTTGTCATGCAGTTTACCTGATAGATGGCAACTTTCCCCCTCCTGCCGATCTCTTCTCTAATTAGTTGGAGTTTTTCCCACACATCTTCTCTCGTGCCCACATGTTTGATTTTAATCACCTTCTTTGTTTCCCCCATACCTGCTCTAGATTTTAACATGGTCATTTGCTCTAGCAGCTCATAGGGTTCTTCTAACCCCTTCACTTCGGGGTTCTTGTCCTTGTACATCTTCTGGATGTTACCAGTCATTTCCGGGTCAGAGTGTTCTACCAGTACCTGTACCTCGATACTAGTGTTAATTGGGTTGCCTACTACGATATATGTCCGCTCGAATACATTCTTACTCCATTAAAAATCTGCAACTCTATCCCATTTTACAAATGTATCGATATCCCTAATCTGAGAAATTATCCCCACCACTGACCCTCCATGCCACGGGTCCGTTTGTGTTTCCGAATCTATCGTGATTTTTTCTGTTTCTTCATACCTATGCTTGTCCAACCACTTTTGGACCAGGTCCTTTTTAACATTCCGGCTCGTCTTCTTCAGTTTTAATGCTGACTCCTCAATTTGTCTGTGGGTGTATATCCAGGCTCAGCTTATACAAATCATTAATCAACTCCTCATATACCTCGATGGGTGATGGGCTTGGTGGAAAGGGCTAGGAAGGGCAACTGAAGGAACAAGAAATTGGCCCTCATCGTGTTCTTCGACGTCGGGAACGCGTTCAACAGTGTCAGCAAACGGGCGGTTTTGAGCACGTTGCTGAGGCTTGGAATGGAGAGAAGGTTGGTTAACCTGGAGGAGGACTACCTGACGGGGCGTGTGATAGTAGACCCTAGCAGGAGGAGGTATGAGATGGAGGCTGAAGTGCCCCAGGGCTTGATTCTTGGACCGACGCTATGGAAGTGTGTGTTTGATGAGGTTTGTGGAGTAGTATGTGAAGAGGGATGTGAGATTACGGTGTATGCGGACAATGTGTGTCTGGTATGTTCGGCAAAGGGAGAGGCGGAGATCGAAAGAAAGGCGGAGATAATGAGTAGGAAGATTGTGGAGAAGACGCGGTGCGGTGCGCGGTGCGGACTGGAAGTGGCGGGAGATAAGACGGTGGGGTTGCTAGTGAAGGGTCGGAGCAAGACGAGGGAAGTGGGGGTGATGGTGAAGGGAAGGATAATTCGTATGGAGGAGTCTGTGAAATACCTAGGGGTGTGGTTAGATAGCCAATTATGCTTCAAAACACACATGTTAAAGGCGGCAGAGAAGGGGAAAGTGGGGGCAGCTTGGCTGGAGAGATTGATGAGTAATGTGAAAGGGCAGGGAGAGTGGAAGAGGGGGTAATTGGTAAGACGGTAGAGCGGAGCATGCTGTACGGTGCGGAGGTGTGGAGTGAAAGAGCGGGGGTGAATGCGAGGGCTAGGCCACTCCTGAAGGTGCGGAGAGGGATACTGCTGAGGGTGGTGCAGGGGTACAGGACAGTGGGAGGACTGGCAGCAGCGGTGCTGGCAAGGTCCTACCCATTGGACGTGATGGCTAGAGCCAGGAATGAACGCTGGAGGGGTGCGACCAGAGAAGAAGTACATGAATCGATGTTGGAGGAAATGGAGGGAAGGTGGGAATATGAGGGCGCGCTAAAAGGAGCGATTGGGAATAGGAGAGATTGGATGGATCGGAAATTCGGGGAGGTGAACTACTTCTTGACACAAGTGCTCACTGGACATGGGTCGAGAGTAGGGTACCTCCACAAGATTGTGAAAAGAGAGACTGGATTGTGCGAGAGGTGTGAAGAGGAGGATGATGTGGGGCATGTGTTTAGATGCTGGAGGAACGAGGAAGTGCTGAAGAAGTTGGAGAGGAAACTAGGGGAGGCGATGTACTGGGAGAACATGGTGGAGATAATGTAGAGGGGGGAGGAGGAATGATGGAGGTGAGTAGTAGAGTGATTGGTTAGGGGGAGAGAAGGACTCGATATGGCATGAGAGGTAGGAGTGATAGTAGGGGGAAGACGACAATGTGAGCGGAGAGTGTGCGATGGACCGTCGCCCGTCTCGAAGTATGCTAGGGTAGTGATTCCGAGGCGGGAGTAGCGGCGAGTTTGAGGTGGGTTTTGTTGGTAGGCATCCCCTTGGGGATGAGTCCAACACTGTTTGGGTCCTGGACCCATTCGATCAAGAGTTTACCATCTCGACTCGAAAAAAAGCTGTATAATAATTTATGGTCCAAATTGCATGCAAATTTTTAACTTTTTTGCATTAACATATCATAGTAGAAGGTACTAACAGAGTTCTAATCCACCCGAGTAGTGGAAGTATCTGCGTAGGTAGACTTGATTCTTTTAAATGTTGCTGTTCAGCAACTAAGCCACTAGACAACTTGATTGTTGATGCGGCCGTTGATGCCACATCAACGTCAAAAATACATACAGATGGAACGATGAATATAGACAAGCCTTTCAGTATGAAATAGTTATTATTAGAACGATCTTACTCTTTCTTTAGTGATTTTCAAAGTACTATTCACATGAAATATAACTTTGCTACGGTTTGAATCACTATGCAAACTTTAACTTTATAGAAAAATGCACTTATTATGCAGGATATAAAGGAATTCAATTAATTACTATGAAACATGACCTATTTGGTCTGAAAATATCGGTTTTATACCGGTAAAGGAGTGGTAGGTCTTAGCTGGGAGACCGATCGGGTTGGAAACTCAACATCGACTCTACTGTCTGAGAGTCAGGGAGATAATGCATTTAGGCGCGGAGTGTGCGTTTGGTCACGCCTACTTCAACTGCCGAAGAATAATAGTAGATATTGCAAGGCGTCAGTCAGACGCCAGGAAAAGAAAACAAAACGCGATTTTGTACTAAGGTAGAAATATTTTGGAGGCAGTGGCAGAGACAGGTAGATGACATATTGTTAAAGAAGTATTAATTGTTTTTTTATATCTTTAAATGGTTCTCCAAAAAAATAGAAACAGAAATCCGGGAAATCACATGTTTTCAATTATCTCAAAAACATAGGAAAATATTTGAAATCTGATCGCGTCTAATGATCGTTCCCTTAAATGTGCAGCTTTGCCACAATTTACCCGTTTCTCTATCTCTTACCGTTTTCGAGATCCCAATGATACTTCTCGAATTTGGGACGCACTTTACCTAGAGATGTTGTTTTTTGGTTGCCATATGTTATTAGGATGTTAGCATTGTCTAACCCTTAGCGATTCTTAAGTATTGTGAATGTGGGAATTTGTTAGACTGCAAATAATAGTTATTTGTTTTACTAGACAGCAAAGTAGTAGATTGACTGTCGTGGCTGATAGCTAAGGCAGTCAATCTACTTTGCTGTCGAGTTGAACATATAATTTTTTCTCCGATTGTTTATAATGATATATGTATACTGTATTTGCAAATTATTACAATTCCCACAATCTTTTTATTTTTCTTGTAGTGATAAATTAAAACAAAATTTGATAGAAATCGCAATTGTTAGAATGGTTGGTTGCTATAGAAATGTTTATGTCCACAATAATGATAGTTTGACAACTTATGAAACATCTGTCAGTTTTGTGGAAAAATATCTGTATATTTATATTATGGACAGTGATAGCGACTTAGAAGTAGGAACTTAGATACTTCTCCAGAAATAAGGGAGGTGGCAAAAAATATTGAGTTTCATTTTGCAGGAAAGTCCTTACTTTGCTGCCTAGACAGGGAAAGTAATACTTTGCGGATTGATATGAGTCTGCAAAATTAATATTTGCTGTCAATCGGAGAAAAAAAATTTTTAATACCCAATGGGACAAGTAAAATTTTGTATAAATTGGTTATAGTCTTCGGTTCACCAGACGGTTTTATTTGTTTGTCACTTTATAACCGAAGAATATGTACTAGACTTAGGGTGGGTCTTATAAAAATATTTTGACATATAACTAAAAGTTAAGTTGTAGAATGACGTCACATGTTTTAGTTAACTTCAAAATGGAGTTAACTTTGTCGGGAGGAAGGGATATCGAATAAAGTTAACTTTGTGGGAAAACCTGGTTTTCGAGTTTTGATAGTTGTTCTGTTCTGTCGGTTCTGTCAATGATTTGGCATTTATAACCTCAATTAATTATATTGTGATTGTTTTTTCACCCTGTTTCCTTTGAATTTTGCCCGTTTCTTCTTTTTATTTTTCTTATTTTTATTTTAAAAATTAAACTTTTATCAAACTGACATTTCAAAACCTAAAGTTAACTTGACTATTAAATTCACAGATAATTTCAAGACATATTTATAATACCCGCCCTTAAGTAGATCTTTTTGAATTTAAGACAAGTTAAATTTATTGTCGTTATTCATCTTAATTTATATTAAGGCACTGTATTGAGCCAGGAACTTCGTAATAGACAAAGGAAAAAAAAACAAAACAATAGTGTCCTAACCAAAATTATTATACGATTTTCAAAAAGTGAACGACAACTTCGTTATTTCAACTGTAACTCCCTGTATATTATCAACTTTTCGGATTCTACATTAAATTTTAATGACACTTTGTGTAGAATATCCTATATCTAAAATTTGTACTAATCGAGATATTAATTTTTTTAATTAAAAATTGACAGGTGCAGACCTTCATATTGGAAATTCTGTGTGAACATCCCCAACACCAAATGGAAAACATTTTGTCGGGTTGATTCGTAGGACGATCAAGGTGATTGGTGACATCTCGAGAACTCCTTTTTTGTATATAGGGTTGTTAAAAAAATGATGAAAAGTTCAAGTTCAAAAACGTTAAATATCTTCATTTTTTTTTAAATGAAACAACCAAAATATATCAAAGAATTTGTATTCCACATGAAGTTTTCCAAAAAAGGGAAGGGAATAGGCAATTTTGACAGCCGCTGCTTTTGTTCTGCGTTATTTTGACTGACGCTATTTTAACGTAGCGCTATTTTGTCCAGCGCTATTAAAGCTGCAAGTAGAGATTATAACATTCCCAAAACTACCCTTCACTCCAAATTTTATGGAAATTATCCTGTCGAGTGTAAAGCTGGAGCCCCTACAACGAAAGAAGAAAAGGACACCATAGCAAAGTGGAAATACATGACGAAGAGGAGGCTTACGTAAGTGCTATGTCCCCAAGTGGAAGCAGCTGGTAGTGGCCTTCTAAACAAAATGTTATTTGGTACAAATTTAACGATATTGAAGAAAAAATTAGTAAGCCTCTACTAATAAACATTAATAAAAGAGGTCTATTTAGGATACCTGCAATTGAAAAGTTTATATTTTATATAATAATTTCAACTATTCATTACAATTTTCACCCCTATGTCACAATTGACCTTTTCATCGTGACGAATTTCTGTCTCCGGACAACCTTCAAACTAAATTCTAACATAACCTCAAACCGAATAATAAAACAAGATAAAATTCATAACAATTGCTTTTTTACACTTTTAAATTTTTATAGTATCAAACTAATACACACTAGTACACAAATTTACCAAAACCAATCAACTTTTGTTCTCGATTTATATTTAAATCAGTAATAAATGCTATTTCCATCCATCTTTCTGAAGGTTGTCCGTGATCAGCTGACAACATGGCGCGGGGTGACGTCACTTGGAAATGCTCTATTAGGATAAGTTTGTGTCTGAAATAACGACACTGTCCGTTTTTGAAGCTTGCTTCTTATTGCACGTCATAGGACTTTTGAGAAGGCTAGTGAACTCGTAAAACGTGTAACCGTTACGAAAAAGGTCCATCACGCAACAGTGTTGCCATATTTCTGAAAAGGCTAGTGAACTCGTGAAACGTGTAATGTTACGAAAAAGCGAATAGGGTTCGTCACGCGTTGCCAGATTTCTGAATAATCCACTAATCCAATGAACTTTAAATTGAAGCTTGCTTCTTATTGCACGACATAAGACTTTTGGGAAGGCTAGTGAACTCGTGAAACGTGTAATGTTACGAAAAAGCGAATAGGGTTCGTCACGCGTTGCCAGATTTCTGAATAATCCACTAATCCAATGAACTTTAAATTGAAGCTTGCTTCTTATTGCACGACATAAGACTTTTGGGAAGGCTAGTGAACTCGTGAAACGTGTGATGTTACGAAAAAGCGTTCGTCACGCGATAACTCATTCAAGCGACTGTGTGCAATCTCTCTTGCCGCACTGAGCTCGCACACCTATAGGTGTGAAAAATTGTTAAAAATGGTCAAAAATTGTCAAAATTTTGAAAAAATGGTTAGTAATTGCCAAATATGTTAAAATTTTTAAAAAACTGTCAAAAATTTGGAAAAATGATCAAAAATTGTCAAAAACTGTCAAAATTTTGAAAAAATGGTTAGTAATTGCCAAATATTTTCTAAATTTTTCAAAAATTGTCAAAAATTGTCAAAAATGGTCAATAATTGTCAAAAATTTTGAAAAATGGTCAAAATTTTTGAAAAATTGTCAAAAATGGTCAATAATTGTCAAAGACGGTCAATAATTGTCAAAACCAATTAAAAATGGTCAAAAATGGTCAAAAATGGTCAAAAATGGTCAAAAATGGTCAAAAATGGTCAAAAATGGTCAAAAATGGTCAAAAATGATCAATAATTGTTGAAATTTTGAAAAATGGTCAAAAATTTTGTAAAAATGGTCAATAATTGCCAAATATGTTGAAATTTTTGAAAAATGGTCAATAATTGTCAAAGACGGTCAATAATTGTCAAAATTCGTCAAAAATGGTCAATAATTGTTGAAATTTTTGAAAAATTGTCAAAAATTTTTAAATATGGTCAAAAATTTTCAAGAATTTGGAAAAGTCGTCAAAAACTGTCAAAATTTTGAAAAAATGGTTACTAATTGCCAAATACTTTCAAAAATTGTCAAAAACTGCCAAAAATGGTCAATAATTGTCAAAGACGGTAAATAATTGTCAAAATTCGTCAAAAATGGTCAAAACTGGTCAATAATTGTTGAAATTTTTGAAAAATTGTCAAATATTTTTAAATATGGTCAAAAATTGTCAAGAATTTGGAAAATTCGTCAAAAACTGTCAAAATTTTGAAAAAATGGTCAGTAATTGCCAAATATTTTCAAAAATTGTCAAAAATTGTCAAAAATGGTCAATAATTGTCAAAGACGGTCAATAATTGTCAAAACCAATCAAAATTCGCCAAAAATTGTCAAAAATGGTCAAAAATGATCAATAATTGTTAAAATTTTGAAAAATGGTCAAAAATTTTGGAAAAATGGTCAATAATTGCCAAATATGTTAAAATTTTTGAAAAATTGCCAAAAATGGTCAATAATTGTCAAAGACGGTCACTAATTGTCAAAATTCGTCAAAAATGGTGAATAATTGTTAAATTTTTTGAAAAATTTTCAAAAAATTTTAAATATGGTCAAAAATTGTCAAGAATTTGGAAAAGTCGTCAAAAATTGTCAAAAATTTGGAAAAATGGTCAATAATTGCCAAAAATTTTGAAAAATGGTCAAATTTTTCGAAAAATTGTCAAAAATGGTAAAAAAATGTCAAAAATTTGAAAAAAAAGGTCAATAATTATAAAAAACTGTCAAAAATGGTCAATAATTATAAAAAACTGTCAAAAATGGTCAATAATTATTAAAAATCGTAAAAATTTTTGAAAAATTGTCAAAAATGGTCAATAATTGTCAGAACCTGTCAAACATGCTCAAAAATTTTCAAAAATGGTCAATAATTGTTAAAATTTGGAAAAATGGTAAAAATGTTTGAAACACTGTCAAAAATGATCAATAATTGTCAAAACTTTCAAAATTGGTCAATAATTGTCAAAAATGGTCAATAATTGTTAAAGATGGTCAATAATTGTCAAGGACGGTCAATAATTGTCAAAATTCGTCAAAAACTGTCAAAAACTGTCAAAAACTGTCAAAAATTATCAAAAATGGTCAAAATTTTTGAAAAATGATGAAAAATTCACGAAAAATGGTCATTCTATTGTGCATAAGAAGCAAGCTTCTGTCGGCGGTCCGACGACCGCTCACCTTTTTTTTGTACCTGAGGGTGTCATTTTAGAGGACTTTAGTTGGATATCTGTCTCCGAATTAGGTGTATACTTTTATATTTCATTTTTTTAAACAAAACTTATTTTCCTGTTGCGTTTTCAGTTCCTACTATAAATAAATTAAACTTTCAAAAAATCAGATTTAATTTTTTCATTCTGGTGCCACAAAACCGAACAATGTTACCAAGAAAGTGAGTAAAGCTATTCCTTAATATGTCCGGATTTGGTACATTTACCTTAACATACGATGAGAAACAATAAAAATATCTAAATATATCCTCCATAACAAAGTTTTCATTTTAATTTGATTTTTCGAAACACACTGTACAAACAATCGGAGAAAAAATTATGTAACACACTACCTTGGATAGTTTCATTGCCTCGGCTTCGCCTCGAAACGCTAACCACGGCAGTAAATCTGTTACTTCTCTGCCTAGTTAAACAAATAACTATTTTAGGTTAAATATATCCTGATATATTGAGAGAATTAAAAACAAATTAGTTAGATCGTTTCAGAGTGGTGAGCCAATTTTTAGATGGAATTTTTGAAGATAGATGGATAGCTAACAATGGTCCTTTTCGGTGGCCTCCTCGTTCACCAGATATAACACCTTCAGATTTTTTTATATGGGGCTACATAAAAAATGTGGCGTATTCCCATCCCCTAACAACAAAAGAAGATTATAAACGTAGAGTTCGTAATGCATTCAATTCTCTCCCTACAGCAATGATTAGGCGTGCAACAAACTAATCAACCCGACAAGATATTTTTTATCTGGTATTGGGGATGTTAACACAGGTCACCTGTCAATTTTTTATTAAAAAATTAATATCACGATAAGTATAAATTTCAGATATAGGGTATTCTACACAAAATGACATACAAATTTAATGTAGAATCCGAAAAGTTCATAATATACAGGGTGTTATATTTAAAATAGCAAAGTTGTCGTTCACTTTAGTTATAACCGAAAGTAACATGTATGTCAAAATATTTTCTATAAATTCGGCAAAACTTGTTCTCCATCTATGCCACTTTTTATAGAAATCGTGTGAGTAGTCTCCAATATACAGATACATTCAAACACAAACGGAACATAGAGATTTTAAGCATTGTATCAGAACTGCTTTTGAACTAGTCGACCAACATCCAGCTTCAACAGATTAAAAACACGATTATTACAATCTTTTATTTGGACACCTATAACATATCGTACAATTCCCACCACTCCGTATTCTCAACTGTGGGCGGTCCTTAATTAGCATTCAGTAAACAGCAGTCGGTAGGTAGAGTACAATTTGAATTTATTTTGTTTTATTTACGAATTTATTTTTATTTTGAAAGCCGTTATTGCCAAAAAAAATCAAAACATATTATCTTAACTCGAAACATTAATTGTTAAAGAGAATTTAACAATTAATTTTCGATTTTAACAACATAAAACGTAAGCATATTGTTTCAATATGTAGCGACGTTTACTACCCCCATCATATAATTATTCAATACTAAATCGCAGTTCGCACATAACTAACAAATTTTGGAAGGAGAATGGGCGGGGTTTCTTAAATTGGTCTGAATCCAACTGTCCAGATCAATACTTGATATTCATTGAAGTGAACTTATAGAAATGTTTTGTTGGTGGACTATTTAGATCAGACAATACATTAAATCCCTATGTTCCGTTTGTGTTTGAAGGTATCTGTATAGTGTAAGCTCGTCGTGAAATAATATGTAACTTACTATTTAAATATAATATAACGCTAAGGATAAGACATAAAGTCATAAGAAGGAAGAACAACCCAAAAACACAAAATAAAAACAATGTTGGAGTGTTCTGGGTAAAGAGACTGGTAAAGAAAAACCATTCAGAAGACGAACTGGATAAGTAAGGGTTTTTTTATTACGTAGATTTTTATGAATAGATATTCATCATGAAACATGAAACAAAACTATAAAACTATAAATATTTATACTTCCATAGTGGCGTGGTAGTATAAGTACTTGCCTGGGAAAAATTAAGAAATGTTTGAGTTTTCTGTGATATTTCTTAGTTTTAATTTTAAGAAATTCAAGTTGGTACGCTAAACACCGTCGTTTTCCAACAATAAAAAAAACTTCGATTTTAATTTTAAAACATAGTCTAACCTGATTTTATAACTTCCCTGTGTAAGTATGTACATTGTTTTAAAATAAAATAAATAACTTTTCTATTTTCAACTTAAAATATTAACAAAACTTTTCACATCTTAACTAAACAAAGGGAAATGCCACAATCATAATTCAAACCAAATAATTGAAATAAAATAATGGAAATTTTTTAAACGCCTATGAAGATTCGCAGTCACTCAACCCTGTTTTTCCTTTAACAGTTCCTAAATTGTCCATGTTAACACTACTCATTGGAATAGCGACAAATTGCGGTTGAGTGATATTTGGACCTTGCAGTAACCCTAAAATCATCCCATCAGGCGTTGAAGCATATCCTATACCCGCTGGTGTTTGTAAAACTAATGGAAGTGCTTGAAGTCTAGTTGATGTAGGTCCAACTGAAGAAAGTACCGTTGGATTTGCCCCAATCGACGACAACAACGAATTACCAGTTGTGAATGCAGTTGTAGAGAAAGTACTTGTAGGAACTGTAACTGGTATAACTGTACTGGTTGTGGTAGGAACTACATACATGCCTTCAAATTTTGAGTTCGAACTATTTAAAGTACTAGCTTTAACTAAACTTTCCTTCGATTGGTCTTTGGAACTTGATTGCGGCGGTTTTGTGGTCTTGCTTACTAATTTTTCCGTCATTGTTAGATCATTAGTGATATTTTTATCCTGATTGTTTGAAGAATAACCACCTTCAATTTCTTCATGCAGTTTTTGTGCAGCACTTTCCATATTGTCTACACAGTCTTCGGATATTTCCATTTCATCACTATCACTGTCAGATGCAGTATCACCATCCTGAAACAAAAAAAACATAAATATTGAATTCATTTTTGGTTTGTAATCAGAAGGAAATAATAGTGTTAAATGGTCAATAATTTCAAAAAATAAAACTTTCGAGGGTAAAATTAACCCTACTCCAAAAAATAGTAAATTGAATAATTATTAATGGTTGGAGGATATGAAAAATTTCATCTATACAAAATTATTATTTTACACTTTATAATATATCTTATTTATTACTATCTATTTTTTTGTTTAAATATAGAACTTGCAACAAATCCTAAATAAATATTGGCGCAATTCAGAACAGATATTAGATCAAGTTCAGGTAACAAAAACACCTGGAGCAGTTCGGGTAACGGGTTTTTTTTGTAATTTGGCGCAGTTCAGTTGCGCATAGAGAAATTGATTTGGAAAAAGACAAAGATGATTAAAGTGGTAAGGGAGAGGAACGGGATGAAAATGGCGGTGGTGAAGGCGGAATGGGAAAAAGCGGAAGCCTTACTGGGAAAAAAGTAGATTAGATTGGGGTTGAACAAGGTAACTATTGTAGAGCGTAGAGAGGAGAGCAGATGCTTTGAATGTGGGAAGGGAGTCAAGGAGAGGAGTAAGTGCTGGCTATGTAAGAGCGAGGATCACATGGCCATAGTTTGTCGGCCGGCCTTCCTTTCTAGGGTATGTGGATAAAGGGGACATGAGCCAGGGGAGATAGAATGTAGTAGGGGAAAGAAGGAAGTAGATGAAGACGATGGAAAAGGGAAAGGAAAAAATTCGAGGGACCTTCTGGACCCCTCAGAGGGGACGAGTCTGGTTGAATAGAAGGAAGGAGAAAGCAGTGTGCGGGAAGAAGGAATGTAGGGGATGGATGGAGGATGTTGCAGATAAATTTAGGGAAATGCAGGATAGCGCATGATATATTGGATAAAGTGATTTTTAGGAGGGAGTGGATGTGGTGTGTGGATCTGAGGTAAATGCTAGATATGTGGGAAAGCTGGGATGAATTATGGATGATACAGGAGAGGCTGGAATAAGAGTGTTGAGAGATGGACTGAGGACGGATGAAGTGAGGAAAGGAGGATGGATGGTAGTGCGAATGGGAGACATATTGGTGTACAGTTTGTATATAAGCCCAAATGTCAGCCTGGAGAAATATGAGAGGAGCATGACAGGATTGGAGGACGATCTGAGGGTGTCAAAAGGAAAAAGAACGATCATAAGGAGAATGGTGACAGGAGACTTGAATGCTGAGATTACTGTATTGGGGGGGGGGGAGGAAAGTAAGAGAGGAGATAGAAAGGGGATTTGGACATGATGCAAATGAATTGTACGATGTGATACAGGGCTGTAAAAGAGAGGGAGAGAGGGGCAATAGGCGTGAGCGGAGGGCCAATTACTGGTGGAATGAGGAAATAGAGGAGCTGTGGAGAGAGTGTAAGAGAGAACGAAGACGGATGCTGAGGGGAAGGGGGAAAAGGAGGAAACAAAGAGAAGAAGAAGGAACTGGGGCGTAGGGTTGAGAGGGAAAAAAGAGGGAAGTGGGAAGAGTTACTGAGGGAAGGGAATTGGAAAACAATCCATGGGGAGAGGCGCATGAGATAGCGGTGAAGAGGATGGTTGGAAATAGGAACGAGGTGCTAGAGGAAGATTGGTAGAAGGAGATTATAGTCAAATTGTTCACAGGGGAAGAAGGAAGAGTGGGGGCAGAATTCGAGAAATCCAGGATACTAGGGGGGTAGGGAAAATGGGGGGATAAGGCTGTTAGAGAAGTGGGAGTAAATGTGCTATGTGAGTTCTGGGACATGGCGGAGGCACTAAGATGGGAATCTCCATAAGGAAATCGCAAAAAAGCTAAGGTCCATTCGGGCAAAATTGTCTCAAAAAGTGGTGGGGGTAGATATGGACTATTTTGGATTGTTTTGAAGACTTTTGAAAGGGTCTGAAGGTGTTTCTGAACGCGTTACGTCCTTCTTCTAAACACGTCACAACCTACTTTAAACCCCTTCAAAAGTCTTCAAAACACTTCAAAACACCCCAAAATACTTTTTGAGACAATTTTGCCAGAATGAACCTTAGCTTTTTTCGCGATTTCCTTATGGAGATTCCCATGTTAGCGCCTCCGCGATGTCCCAGATCTCGCATAGCACCTTTACTAGTGGGAAGTAGAGGTGGTGGGGGGAGAAACATTAAAGTGAGGAAAGCCCCAGGGATAGATGGCCTGAGGGGTGAAATGATGAAGAGGCTCTTGAATGACGATGAGAAGTACTTCTGGGAACTATTCAACAGGGTGCTGAGGGAGGAAGAGTTCCTGGAAGGATGGAAGGTGGCCAGGGTGATACTGATTAAGAAGGCGGGTAGAGCGGGCGGGGAACTACAGGCCTATCATCCTGCTGTGTGCTATGAGTAAATTGATGGAAGGGATAATAAAGGATAGGATTGAGGAGGAAGTTGTAGGAATGGGGGTTTTGGGGTAAACCAGCACGGGTTTACGAAGGGAAAATCTTTCATCGCGGCACCGGGCAGGGTGATGGGCTTGGTGGAAAGAGCTATGGAGGGCAGCTGGAGGAACAAGAAATTGGCCCTACTCGTGTTCTTCTACGTCGGTAACGCGTTCAACAGTATCAGCAAACGGGCAGTCTTGAGCGCGTTGCTGAGGCTTGGAATGGGGCAGGGGCTGGTTAACCTGGTGGAGGACTACCTGACGGGGCGTGGATTGTAGACTCCAGAGGGAGTAGGTATGATACGGTGGCTGGAGTGCGCCGGGGCTCGGTTCTTGGACCGACGCTCTGGAAGTGTTTAATGAGGTTTGTGAAGAGGGATGTGAGATTACGCTGTATGCGGACGATGTGTGTCTGGTATGTTCGGCAAAGGAAGGGGCGGAGATAGAAAAAAATGCGGAGATAATGTGTAGAAAGATTGTGGAGAAGATAGAGCGGTGCGGACTGGAAGTGGCTGAAGATAAGACGGTGGGGTTGCTAGTGAAGGGACAGAGCAAGAGGAGGGAAGTGGGGGTGGTGGTGAAGGAGAGGAGTATTCGTATGGAGGAGTCTGTGAAATACCTAGGGGTGTGGTTGGATAGTCAATTATCCTTCAAAACTCACATATTAAAGGCGGCAGAGAAGGGGAAAGTGAGGGCAGCATGGCTGGGGAGATTGATGTGTAATGTGAAAGGGCCGGGAGAATGGAAAAGGAGGGTAATTTGTAGGACGGTAGATCAGAGTATGCTGAACGTTGCGGAGGTGTGGGGTGAAAGAGCGGTACAGGGAAGCAGCGGTACTGGCAAGGTCCTACCCATTGGACGTGATGGCTAGAGCTGGGAACAAACGCTGGGGCGGTGCGACCAGACTTCCTCTCTGGAATGAATGGAGGAGAAAATTGTGAGAAGGTGGGAGGAGTATGAGGGCGCGCTAAGAGGAGCGATGGGAATAGGAGAGATTGGATGGACCGGAAATTCGTGGAGGTGAACTACTTCTTGACACATGTGTTCACTGGACATGGGTCGATAGTAGGGTACCTCCACAATATTGGAAAAATGGAGACTGGAGTGTGCGAAAGGTGTGAAGTGGAGGATGATGTGGGGCATGTGTTTAGATGCTGGAGGAACGAGGAAGTGCTGAAGAAGTTGGAGAGGAAACTAGGGGAGGCGGTGTACTGGGAAAATATGGTGGAGATAATGTTGAGGGGGAGGTGGAATGGATGGAGGTGAGTGGAGTAGTGGAGAGTATGGTTAGGGGGAGAGAATGACATGAGAGGTGGGAGTGATAATAGGGAGAAGACGACGGTGTGAGCGGAGAGTGTGCGAGGGGCCGCCGTCCGTCTCGAAGTATGCTAGGGTAGTGATTCCGAGGCGGGGGTAACCCCGAGTTTGAGGTGGGTTTGGTTGGTAGACATCCTCTTGGGGATGAGTCCCACACTGTTTGGGTCCTGGACCCACTCGAACATGAGTTTCCCATCTCGACCCGAAAAAAAAAGTTGCACCCGTTTGCATATTATTTGAAAAATCGACATTTAAAACTAAAAATCTACCTATTTCAGGATTTTTGTAAAAAGTAAGTTGTTCGCAAAATAAGGAATTTGTTCCATAATTCAGCCGCGCTCTGTATACTAAATAACTCCACAGAAACAATTTTTTAATAATCAGTACCTATGGGAAACTTTTAATAAATATTTAACTTTAACTTTTTTTTCACACCACCATCACCATTTCGAACTAATGATTTTATATAAGAAACAAAATATTTTCCTCTACTAAGAACTAAGCAAAATGCCACTAGAGGTCGCTGGTGGTACTATTTGTGGAACCATTCGTTGAAAAATTCTATTCGAATAAAATAATTATTTATAAATTGTATATTTTCGCATTAAATGAATCGTCAGAAACTAAGGGCAAACATGTTGTGCTACCCCGTGAGATGGCTTTAGTTTTCTATGGACTGAACTTTCGTTTCTATGGGAAGATCAAACTATTATTATTATAGGTGATAACACCAATGCACACTCAGCCTTTGCTGGTAATATTTACCTAATTCGAGCGATGGCTCAAATAAGATTCTGCTGATCAGTAACATACTTAGGGCCGCTTGACATGGTGCAATACAACGTGCAAGAAATTGCGGCAATTTGTTGCAAGGTCAGTATATTGCAAATGATGAATCTTGCATGCTGTTTGACATCATGCTATTCTCTTACCATTGCAACATTGCTACCAACCCAACCAATAGTAGAAAGAAAAACCCCAAAAAATAATTAATTCAAACATAATGACAAATGACACAACGTCAGTCACCACAATCAGCAATCAGCTGATAGGTATCATTTGATTCGAAACAGTTAGTTGGTTGGTAACACAACAGAAACTAGATTTCTCCCTAGAATTGCGCCTTGCATGCAATAGAAATGACACCAAACCGATAAAATTACAATTGCATCGAATTGCAGAAACTGATCAGCTGGGTCTCAACTGCGCATGCTTTGATCAAAAAAACTTGCCTCTTGCATTGCATTGCACGTTGTATTGCACCATGTCAAGCGGCCTTTAGAAATTTACGAACAGTGTGACATGTGATTAAAACTGCCTCTTTTCTTCAAACTAATAAATGTGTTCTTATGATAACCCATTTTGTTGAGGTTCAGATAATCTACATAACAGATCTGCAGAATTTCAAAAACAATATTGATGTACTTTGCTATTTTCTCGTTGTATTTATTTGAGAAATGTTGGTACTCAAACAGCAGTAGTAATTGTCAAATTGGCATTTTAATACGCCACGATAATATTGGGTCTATCAGAAATTATGTACCTATCGTATAGAATCTGTAATCGGCATTTTTAAGAGCTGCTTGCGGATGGAGCTTGTTATAGGTAAGTATTAACCAATACAAATTTGTTCGATGTTTCACAGTTGATTTTGACTGCATGGGTATATTTTTTCTGTGTAAATTTTTAATTTCTGCTAATTGTGAAAATTAAATATTTGTTGCTCAATAATTGTAAGAAATATATTTGGGTCTAGGAATAATGTACCATTACAAATATATTTGGCCCAGCGTGACGTTGATGACACATTTGTTAACTGGCCATATGGAAAAAGAGTATTGGTATCCTGACTAATCCATCTGAACTTCCCCAAGGAGCTTTGAGAACTTGACGTTGGTGGGGGAGCAGCATGGCTTCATTCCAAGGTGTGATGCGATCCGTGCAGAGAAATGAATGGTAGCTAAGCTAAGTGTCAAGAATGGAGCCTCTGGGAGACCGGGCAAAATCCCAGAATGAAACAGCCGTAACACCCGGGGTGCGCTATAAGGCTGGGAAATTGTTTCCCCCATACTGGGGTCAGATTTGAAAGAGTGCAGACATAACCGCTGTGGACTCAAAAATCTCCGAAGGAGACCCAAGGTCCTGGTCTCTGGAGGAGTCAACGCGCAAACGTTTAGGGAAACAAAACCAGAACCTAAGAGTGGAAGGCTGCATGTTTTTAAGCAAAAAAGCTCAGAAAAAGAGCCAGGTGCTGGCGTACTCTATTGACGAGCTTTCCTTTTGGGCCTTGGAGCGAAACCAGTACAAGATTAATAGATTGTTGTTCTTGGTTCCAAGGGACCTTGTTGCAATAAAAGGGGAATTTGAACTGGCCTCTATATAAGCCTGTATATAATATTAAAAAAATAAAACTTCTAGGGAATTTTTGTTCAAGGGACCTAACGGCAGTGAAACTGAAGTTGGCAGGGAAGAAGGAACCGAAGGAGATAGTGATATCAATAGCCTACCTCTTATATGATGACCTTGGCCCACCACCTACCAAAGATCTAAAAGAACTTGTAACAAAATGTATAGTGAACGGATCTCATTCAGTGATTGGCAGCGACTCTTATGCATACCATGAAGCAGCGGACACTAATGCTAGATGTGAGTCTTTAATTTATTATACATACTAAATGTAGGCAAAAAACCTACTTTCGTAACATCTTATGGGAAAGAGGTAATTGTCTACATTAATAAAAGTCAGACGAGCACTCGAGAAAAAATGGGGGTTAGTCCAAAATCATGTATTGTACATGGAACATTGTGGTCAAACCCATGATTACATACCTATCTTTGGTATGGCAGACAAAGATAACCCAAAAAATAGCCACGGTTCAGTTGAATCAGCTACAAAGACTTGCCTACCCTTGATTGACATAACAATCATGGAAGAGACAAAAATGGGCCTTCTAAGGAAACAAAACACGACCAGCAGATGAAATCACAAAAATATAATGGATATAATGTGTAGTAACATTGTCGAAATGAAACCAACGAACCACGCCATTCCTGGATACTTTTTTAACATCTTTCAGGCTTCTTCTAGATTATTATGGAAAATCAATGGATATGGACATATGACAACATTAAGGGCATACCTGGTGGGGGGATCTGGGATACAGACGAATCCAAGATCAAGGAAAAACTGATGATGGAATATAGAGTGAGGAGAGAAATTCACAAATAAGAGTCTCACTAGGAACAAACACTCCCGTATTCCAGTGCTATCTTGCACTGCGCGAGAAAAATAAATATGAGGGAAGTGCGCGATACAAAATATACACAGAGAAACAGGCAAGGCTCTTATGAACCCAAAAGAGACATCAAGTCTGGTATGGGGATGCCGAAAAAACTCAGTAACCTCTCAGAACACAACACAATATCTATAGTGTGACTTTCGGGATACTGTTGTTTCAAGGAAAATGATATAGCTGATGAACTAGTCGGGAAGGAAAGGTTCATCAACTCCATATATAGGTCCAGACCCTGCACTCGGGGTTAAGAAATCTGCCATCCAAGGAAGCATACGGGACTAAGTAGACAGAAAACAAATAGAAACGTGGAATGAAGCCCATCGGGAAAAAATGTATCAAAGAATCATCGGAGCTCAGAGCTGAGGAACTACTCAAGATATGTAGGAATCAAATAATTATTCCCTATATTATAGGTGTTACCGACAAAATCGGTAGAGGCAGGCATAAAACCATCTTTACCCCAGACAAAAAGATTTACCACTTAGTGAGATCAGTAAAAGATAGAGCTCCCAACAAAATCAGTAAGTGTATGAGATTTTCTGTTGTAATTGTACCTAATGGTCATTGTTTTCTGACCGAGGCATTTCAATTCCTCGATGTATCAACTACCGCATTGGGGATTAGAAATAGGTTCAGTACGACTAGTAGATGACCATGGAGAACAAATTATGGTAATGGAAGAATAGTTAACAAGTTGTAAATAGAAATTAACCTAAAAGAGCTTCGGAAACTTTCTTAGATTTAGCTAAATTTAGTATAATTATCAAATTACTTAGAAATTCCAGTGACATATTCAAATATGAAAATTTTACGAGGAGATTGATAATTTGCCATATTTATGGACTATTTCATTGGAACCTTCAGAGTAATATAAGAAAATAGATTGTATGTTAATAATAAACAGGGTGTTACAAAATTGTCAAGCTTCTACATAAAGCAGTATTTTTAATAAGCGTTTTTTGAGTGTTCTGAAGCAGATTTTTAAATTTGAGAAGTAAAAACAACAAACCATGCAGAAATACAAAAACTTACATACCTTTTGGAACCAATTTTTGAAAAAAAAAACTGAAAACATATTTCCTAAGTTGGATCCGATTGAATAGGATTTTGGATCACCCTGTCTATCAAAACTAGATACATAAACATTTTTTTCTTCAACTGTATAATAATAACTATATTAATAGTTCAATACTATTATAACGCTTTATAAAATTTGAAAAATAATTTTCAACTAATTTTCACTAAGAAGTTTAGTTTCTTTGGAAATTTATTTTTCTAATTTTGTAAAGCGTTTAATAGTATTGACGTCTATAGATCACGCTTTACTAATATGACAATTATTTACAGGTAACTGTAATTAAGTAAATAATAACTGAATACTTTCAACAACAAAGACCGTAGAAACAACCTATTATTTTACTAGTACAATAATGAGTTCTATTATCGTACTAGTACAACAATAATAAGAAACAGTAACAACGCCTTATTATGGGCGTTGTAATCGAGTAAGGTAGAAACTGTCATTAAAATAATTATTTAATTTGGCAGTTCACTCTTAAAAATTTTTAGGCTGAAATTCACCAAAAATTACAATATACTGGTTGATTGATTAGTGTGATAAAGCTCAGTGACAACAATATAAGGTTGTAATCTGTTATACAGAGTATTTGGAAACTTATAACCAATTTTCCGAACCAAATCCTAAGAAGTTCAACGCTCTGTATAATTGGATATAATTAAAAGAATAATAATCTATTGAAGCCAAAGATTTTAAATGATTATCAAAATTCACTACATTTATATTATTATTCTTTTCCTCCTATTTAATTATACAGGGCGTTGAACTTGTTACGATTTTGACAGAATATTGGTTATAAATTTTCAAATACCCTGTATAACAGATTACAACTTCATATTGTTGTGTTGGGGAAGTAAAGCGGATTTCAGTTTAGTGAAATATAAAAAAACATTTTATCTAATTTGGAAACATGAAGAATAAAGCTAAAATTTTAATGAATAAAACTTTTTGATATCTTCTCTGATAACAGACTTTATCACAGTAATTAATCACCCTGTATATTACTCGGGAAAGAAGGGTTCATTATTCGTGTTTCGCTCAGATTATAATAAGCGCCTTCTGCTCCTAATAATATAATATACTATTATAAGAAATATTCTAATCTAGAAAAAAAATTACAATAGTCTTCCTCATTCAGACATTCTTAAAAATATACACTAAGAAAAAAGCTTCACATGAATTATCTGGAATTTTTTCTAGTTGGCCCGCACCGGTTTCATTTGATAAAACAAGTTAATAATATTTATACACATAATTGTTAATTCACAAAGTGAAAAATTCAAAATTTAACGCATATGGATAGTGAAACTGATAAATATTGCCCAAAAATGTTGAGAAATGAAACTTCGCATGGTCATAACTTGCGAATAAAAGTTTGGTTTGTCTCATATTTTGGTGAAAGGTACAACACCTAATTTACTGATTCATTAAAACTGGAAAAAATCAGGTCTGATCTTAAAAAATTAGTTCGGTTTGTTCATATAAAACTGTTCACCCTGTTTATGATTTTCAATCAAAATTTGAGAAAGTAAGCAAATGGATAACCAAAAAAGGAGTACACTCTTTTCGTCCATACGATCACACAATTTTCAACAAAAATATAAATTTGACAATAAATTGATTAGATTTCAAAATATATACCGACAAAATGGAAATCGAAGAAAACATTGTTAAGATTTATAGCAAATTTTCAAAATCAACTCCACCTCTGCTTCTGTACAACTTATTTGTCCGATAATCATTATACAGGTACAGGTACAAGTACAGGTACAGGTAGTATATTTTTAAACCAGGACCTTTAAAATTTAGAGGTCTCTTAAAAATAAGTTTTGATAGTGTTTGTTATGCAGCGAGTATGTCTTTTGTACGTGATAACTATAGATAATATTTATATTTATACTGCAAGTGATAAGTGATACCACGCGTATAGTTAATACTATTTTTTATAGAAAAATTTCAAATTGTAATTGTGTTTGAGTAGGTAATCGAGGATGGATGAACTTGTGAATTTAATGTTACTGGAGAATTTAGAGCTGGCGGCAATAGAAGTTCAAAATTTCCGGGTTTTGCGCAATCCTTCGAATTCTTTCAGGACAATGAATGATTTTCTCCGCCGCGAGATATTTGCCAATTTAGTCCACTCTTCCACGGAATCTTCAAGTTATTTGTGAATTTACTACCAATTATTTGATCCTTCCCTTGGAAATATTAAACATAATTTTTTTGCTTCTCCGAAGCTTTTTTTCTCTCCCAAAATTCGTTATTTTCGACCAAAATATGTGTTGTCAAACGGAAAAACTGCATGGTAGTACTAATGCTTGTGAAGCTTTCCATTCAAAATTTAATGCTAAATTTTATTCCAGCCATCCAAATTGTAACACATTTTTTGATTTTCAAATGGAAAATTATTGTAAAATAAAATGGAACTGTAAAATATCTGTCAATTTAATTCTGTGATTGGATTTAAAAATTGCTTAGTGGTTATTTTGAATAATATAAAGTTAAAAAATGTCTGATGCCGAGTTTTCTCTGACTCCATCAGAGTTACTAGAAGCAGCGAAAGTAGCGTCACGAAAATTATTATCAGCTAAACATCGGATAATTTAAGAAACCGCGTATTCAAGATGTATGGAATGGAAGATGAAAAAGTAATGTAGTTCATTCTCGGACACGTTGTTATTAGTTAATTTTTCGGAACTGGCACAACAAAAGCCATCAACAGTGTGGTCGAATTATTCAACGATTAAAAGTATGTTACAATCCAATAATAATGTAGCAATGCAAAGAATGCTGCAACATTTACGAGTACACAGATTAGTGATTTTTTAAGAATGCTCCCGATGAAGTTTATTTAATGGCCAAGGTTGTTGATGTATTTGGGATTGCAGGAGCTTGTAGAATTTGTGAAATATGCCAGGTAACAGATGATTTTGAAGATTCGGGAACGTTATTAATTGTGAAAGCAAACAGGAGATTTGTAGTTACTGAAGAATATATTAATTTTATCGAATTAGGAGCAGCAAATGATCGCCGCCTATTTTATGCATATCGCAAAGAAAAATGTACCAATCAGTTTTATGAGATACCTGAAACTGTAGCTAATTTGCTTCAACTTGAAAATGCTTACTTATACATATACAGGTCATTAATTTCGAAGATCGTCTGCTACACTTTTAGTTGAATCTGGGGAACACTTGATATCACTAGAAAACATGGTGGTTGAAAATCATTAATGGACGCTAAAGGGTATGTTGATGAATCGATAGCACACTGGGCAGAAATAGCTAATAAGGTGTTTGAAACGCATGGCAGTGCTGAAATATCACCCAATTTGCGACCAAGTACATTAACGACAGTTGTGTCCATAGCAGAAAAAAACATAATTTCAACACAAGAAAATTCGACAGTTAGAGGGAAAAGTTCAAGCAACATGTCATTCATGCAATGTACATTTAATAATTGTACTGTTACGGTCATTTCTTGTCCATAACGACGTTTTAAGATTAATAGGGATTTTTCTGATTTTTTTAGAATAGAAATAATATTCACGTTATTTGAAGTTATCATTTTTAAATTTAGCTCCCACCTCCAGCTTATTTTGCAATACACTCAACAGGTATGTTAAATATTGATTTTCTTAGAAGTGAGAAAGCTTTATCATAACCTAGTGATGAGAGAGATCAGGTATGTAAGTTCTGGTGAAATAATTCCAAGCTTTGGGTTTTGAAAATAATAGTATTTATGCGCCAAGGTAGAAAAGTGAAGTATAATTGTCGAGGTCCATTAAAGACCGAGAAGCGAGGCTTCGAGGTCTTTAATGGATCCGAGACATTAATACACTTTTCTACCGTGGCTCATATAGCATTTTTTTCACTACTTCACTATGACTTCACTTATTTTATTTTAAATTTATAATGTCGGCCGGATTTTGGACGGGTCACCAGTCACTATCGTTTCACATGACATGACAGCTGTGCACAACGAAGGCAATCGATTACACATCCAATAATTTTTGTTTTGATTTGATAATAAATATTGTTTTGTAAAAATCGCTATGAAAAGTCATTTTTGAATAGGTTGGTGGATATCACCATTAAATAAGTAAGGAAAAATATTTTTTCATTTTGTATTTGCATCAGTTAACCTTACATTCTGTCAAATGGATTTTCTGTATTTTTCTACCTTGGTTAATAATGAACAACTTTACTACCTCAAGAAAAATCAATAAAGTTAGGTTTAGAGGCTAGGAGTGAAAAAAATTGATTTTTTGGAGACTCTCGAATTTCTAACTTTGAACGAGAAACGTATGTCCAAAGTATGCTAATTTCTATTTAATGATATTAGGATTATATTGGGTTTATTTAGTTGGAATCAAATGATACTGTTTTTTATAAACAGACTTTTTTTGGTAGAAAGAAAACATAGTTTTTATGGGACGCGTACTTTTCGGCCGACTGTGTGGAAGTTGGTGAGCCCAATTTTTGCCTTAAAAAAAAGAGAAGGTAATAATTATCACATGAGATATTCAGTCTCACAACAGTATGTTTTTTGAAAGTACAAGTTTTGTTATAATTTAGGTAGAGAGGTATATTTCCCCGATTTAAAATTGTCTATGAGAATTTGTACAAGAAATAAATCTGTAAACTCAAATGTACTTTCAGTTGCCTTGTGATGCCTTTTGGCCCAATATAATAATATAATAATAAATATTTAAAATAAGAATTAAATTCCCTTGATCTTATTTCAACAAAAAGTTCGAACATTTCATTATTATATAAATATAAATTAAGAAGGTTATTTAATAGAAAGTCAAGTTCAAGCGTGAAGTAAGTCAAAACAATAATATGTTTATTTGTTTTATTTGAACTTGACTGGTTATATAAATATGCATTCAATATTTATTATAAGAGAAGTTGTTTTAGAATAAGTCATGAAGAACATTCTATATAGTCGAATGGTCAGAGATCAGTAATCTTTAACCATTAAGTATAAGTATGCTATACGGCTAGGTACTTATGCATATCATTAGCAATAGTAAATAGAGTAATGTATTATAGTTAATAAATCAAACATATCCCAGTGCGAGAAGTAGTTGTTTCATTCCCTGGAGATGATCCTCCAAGTGACCCGCAGCACCACCGATTCGGAGGCCTTTCCACACCTTTAGTCTACCAACGTATCCATTGGAGACGCATCCATTACATGGCGACCCTGCCATGTCTTTCATCCACTACAGCCTGAAGGCATTAGTACTTTTATATCCTTATGATATAAAGGTTGTATGTCAAGTTATATTTAGTTGATAAAATTTATGAGGGGTAATAAATACTCTTTAGTTTTTTTGCTAACTGATTTATTGAAAAATAATAAAACTCATTTTTTCTTTTTTTCTTTGGTGCTTGATCTTTGTTAAATGAAGAAGAGGCATATTTTTATAGAAGCTTGGTTCTGGTACCTTAAACCACATAAGGGGTGTCATTGATCAAAATATGAAATTTCCAGATATGTGGCTCTCTAGCTTTTATTTCTTAGTCGACCTTCAATTTTTGGTGGGGGTCAGGTGGCAACACTGTCTAGAGCCTTATCCCGCCATTTAGCGAACTAGATTCAGTTGTGTTCTTACACAGTACATGATTAAGTTCAATAACGTTTTGTAGAAAATAGTCGTGTTAGTATTACAGTCACAAAAATGTAAGTACTAAGTCTTCATTTGTTAATTTATTGTGTATATATACAATAACTATTCTGTTAATTCTTGTTTAAGAAACAGATGTTTGTGAATAAAACATTTTTTTGTCAAATTACGTTTGTGTAGGTTAGAATTTTTTACTTCGGGGTGTCATTGATCACTGAACAAGAAGTGATCAATTACACCCCTCTTTCAAAATCTGTTTTAGTTGTTTCTTCTAGATTTGATCGAAACGTAGTCCAGTAAAAACTTTTTGTTTGTTTACAGATGCCTCGAACTCACAAACGAAAATTAGGGGCCAGGCATTATCGCAATTACAATTATTATAAAGTTGAACAGGCGTTAACAGCGGTTGCCGATGGAAGGTTAAACATAAGGAGAGCTTCACCTATGGTATCCTGAGCAATAAATTTCATGGAAGACATGTCCTAAAACCTGGAGGAAAACCCGTTTTCAGCACAGAGAAAGCATTTGTCAAAGGCATTCAAAAGTGCTCTGATTGGGGCTTCCCTCTTGGTGAGCGAAATGTTAAGATCCTTGTTAAAAACTGTTTGAATAGCATAGGAATTCAGGAGCCACGTTTCGTCAACAATACACCTGGTGATGATTGGGTAAAATTATTTTTAAAACGACACAATAACGAACAGGGTCAAAGTTGGGCTGCCAACATAAAGAAGGCAAGAGCTGGGGTTACCAGGGAAGCCTCAAAACATGTTTAACTATGACGAAACAAATTTTTCTGATGACCCCGGAAAAGTAAAAGCTTTGTTTAGAAGAGGGGTCAAATATCCAGAACGGTTTATCAACCATTCACAATCGTCAATGTGTGGCTCGGCAAGTGGTGTGCTTTTGCCACCCTACGTAATATATAAAGGAGAACATCTCTGGAATACATGGAAGGTTGGTGTCCCGAATGGTGCCCCTTGTTGTTCAGAACCTTGTTGCAGAGCTAGAACTCGGTTTGCTAGAACCAAACATGGTTGGATTGATTCCGAAACCTTCACTGACTGACTGGTTTGAGACGTGTTTCCTTCCCCATGCACGGAGACGTGATGGAAAAAAGGTGTTGCTGGGAGATAATCTCGCTTAACATATAAACATTGACGTTATAAAAAATGTGAAGAGAATGCACACATTTGTTGCAGCCTCTAGACGAAGCGTTCTTTAGACCATTCAAAACAGCCTGACGTGCTATTTTAAACGTTTGGAAGTTGAGTAGTCCGCGAAATAATGTAGTTCAGAAGGAACAATTTTCCTCTTTATTAAAAGCAACTTTGGAAAAAAAGGACTCCGTCCCATCCAAGCAACGAAACCAAGAAAATGGTAATGCCATCAAAAGAATTTTAATCAATGGATTTGAAGCAACTGGTTTATATCCTCTGCATGCTGAAAGAGTTTTGCGAAAATTGTCCAACGGAAATCCTGAAGAAGCTGAACAGTTTGTCTACGACACACTAACTGACCTTCTACGATCACAACGAGAATGGATCATCAAACTCGAGATCGAGACAAAAAAGAAAGATATTGCAAGTAAAACCAGGAAAGAGCATCACTGCCCAAAGTTCATCTGAAGATGAAACTCCTATTGAAATGGCAGAATCCGAAGAGAGAAAGACATTTCCAGCCCACAAGAGGATGCGGATGCTCAGCAAGAAATACAGTCGAACCGTTCTGATGAAGAAAAGGAAACCGCAACGGAAATATTGGAAGAGCATGGATTGCTAGAAGAAGGAAGTTATGACCTAATAATATTTACTGGTGAGAAATCTGCCGGATCTACATACATTTATGTGTGTTGTATAACCAAAATTATATCAGAAGACGAAATGGAAGATCGGGGATTTAGATCTTTTGTAAAATTCAATAGACAAAAATTCAGGCTTGTTGAGAATGATGTCTCTTTGGTTTCAAAATCGGATATAATTTCCAATTTACCAATTCCGAAGAAAAAAGGCAGCATCCATCGACCTGAATTTATTTTTCCAAACATCATTAAAGTTAATGAATACTGATTTATTCTTGAGGAAAATTTGTAATTTCTTTTTTCTAATTTTGTTTTAAATAAAGCTCTTCGAAAAAACCATTTTTATGAGTTTAAATATATGATATTAAATAGAATATTTTATAGTCGTATTTGCACCAGATTATTAATGGTCAAAGTCACCCCGATATAAGTTATTTAAAAACATGTTGACCGATTTTCACCAGAGTGACTTTGATCACATGTATTGAGGTCTAATAAAGATCTATGCAATTTCTAGCCCATGATCAAAGACACCCCAGTCAACCAGGTGGCATTGACCAGCACTTTTTATTGAATATGGTTTAATATTGAACGTTCTACGCTATATTTTAATATGCAAATCGATTAAGAAACATATAAACTGGAAAAATCAGATTTTTTAATTTGTCAATTTTATTTAAAATTGTCGATTTACACACAGTTTTTTAATCCCAATTCATTCAGTTCACCTTTAACATACAATTGCATTCAATCTCATCAATCTTAATTTTTGCTTACATTTACATTTATAGTCTTGTTCACTTGTAACATGGCCCAAGTTTGGGACAAGTTCAAGCATTTTTACCAGAACTTTGCTATAATTAGTATTCTTTAGGGTCATATCAGATTCTCCCCGTTTGTGGTGTTTTAGGTACCTTTACCCTCTGGCACCCAGAAGTTGTCCTAACCTGACGGAGCTCCGCGAGCTAAGATAGGCTTATCCCCTAATAATAGTACCTACTATATCCCAAAGACCACGAAAGTGTGGCCGAAAACACAGTTACCAATCTGAACCCAAGGAGGAATAGCTCAAAAACTCCAAAGATAAGTGAAAATGATTGGAATAGTCACCAAATTAGAGACTTTTTAAGAATATAACAGTCAAAATTTTTTTTATTCTGTAAACCAAAACAGTCGAGATTTCAACCTTTTTTTTAAATCTTTTCAAAATTAGAAAGCTAATCTCAAAGTTAAAAATTTTGTAATAAAAATCATAAAAAAAAAGAAATCAGGAAATAAATAGCTGTGATATACATTTTTTAAATCTTGCGTTATTCTTTTTACAACCTCTAATCAACGAGCATCGAGTTTAGATAGGTGGCGCCCATTATTTCGGAATTTTATTTTGCTTGTAGCTCAAATTACCTTAATTCATTCATTATTTAAAAAAAAAATAAACACGGGAGGACAGCGACTCAACAGTTGTACTCCTCCTAAGCTCTTTGTTAAACCTGCTCAAGGGTACGAAACCCACCCTCTGAGCAATAGTTAGATATTGGGACTTGCATCCAAGAGTGGTACAATTTCATTTTCCACCCTTGAGTGTAACAGTACTTTTAGTATAAAGGAAATGTGAACTTTTGTACAATAAAATATTCTAAAATTAAATATCTACCTTTACTTATGTGTCTATGTCCGGGAAAAAAGAACCCACTCATTCCTCTAACCAAAAAAAACAACTAAATACTCTGAACTAAAACAAATAAAAGCAGATGTGCCACAAGGGAGCGTGCTTGGCCCAGTTCTATATCTACTATATATACATATGACATACCAGATATGAATGATATAAAAATTGCCACATTTGCTGATGACATCGCTCTTCTTGCAACAGAAACAAATGTAGAAGAAGCTACTCAAAAGTTACAAAGAGCCACTAATCAATTCAACGAATGGACCAAAAAGTGAAGAATAAAACTTAATGAATCAAAATCGGTGAACATAAATTTTACAAACAAAACGAATAATCAAAACATACCAATCGCAGTTAACGGAATGGAGGTGCCATATGGAAACACAGCAAAATATCTCGGAATAACTCTGGATGCTAAGCTAAGATGGAAGGAGCATGTAAAGAAGAGAAGGAAAAAACTAGATACAAAATTTAAAAAAATGTATTGGCTTATAGGTAGAAAATATATAAGCAGATTCTGAAACTCATTTTGACATAGGACTACAGTTTTGGGGCTGAACCAGTTCTACCAACATAGCACCCATAAAAAGATTTCAAAACAAAATACTCCGTACTATTGTGAACGCTCCATACTATATTCGAAATACAAATCTGCAATGTACCAACAGTTAAGGAAGAAATCATGAGACATGCCAAAAGCCACGAAGACAGTTTACATAATCATGTTAACATCGAGATGCTCCAGCTACTCGATCAACACAACCTAAAGAGAAGATTGAAAAGAACGAAACCTTCAGACCTGGTGTAAGTGACAAGTGAAAGTGTTGAAAGCAGAGCACAGTGATAAGTGAAAGCTCATAGTTAAGAACTGAGTGACATCAATGGATTATAACTTAGTTTTAAGATTTAGGATAAGAGAAAATTGCTGGTTGGTCGTTGTTCTCGACCAGGTGTAATACTACTTTCCATAATAAAAAAAAACCTCTAACCTGTTGCCTTTGGCAATAGGTTTTCGAAAATCTGTTGAATTATTTTCACTTTATTCCCACTCTCCTGTGATATCACTACTGAATATAATTAACAAAAACGTAACAGACAAGTTAGTTTTAGAAAATTTATAATGTGAAATATAAAAGATGTATATATTTATTAATGATTATGTGGATTCAGAGACTCGTTTACCGACAGATACCCCGCGGTGAACTTTAAATAAACAAACCAACATGCAAACAACGTGAAAAATTGTTCTACTAGGATAGACAAAAGCATTAATAAAATAACGTTTAATTTCAATAGAATAACTACTTTACATATAATGTTTACGATGGTATAGCAGTGATAAAAATTCGATTAGATGCAATTTCAGATAAATCCAAATAGAAGCCGCCGTTTTGTCAGTTACGTCAGTGGCAGAACATTTATTTATTTTAAAACAGTGTGGTTGAGAAGTAGGTAACTATCATACTGCGTTCACTAAAAACATGTTACACAAAATAATTGCTATAAATAGTAATTAAACTATCTATTTATCCAGTAAACAAAGGTTTTTAATGACGTTTATCATTTAAAAAAATTATTTATTCAAAAATCATTTCAATATAAATAACGTCTCACTATCAGAACACAGAACTCAAATTTCTAATACATCTAATGTCAATTGTCCTGCTTTTTATACTTTTCACATGTTCCAGACAGTTCTCGACTTTATCATTATATCATCAAGATATACTAGACAAGTTTTCCACGTTAATCATCTCAAAATCATCTCCATCAGTCGTTCAAATGTGTCCTGAGCATAACAGAGTCCGAATCATAGAGATACTACAGATAGAGGCAACAAGCCATATGCCGCTGTGTAAGTGGGAATGTCCTTCTGAACACCGGTGAGAGAGAAAGAGACATACGATCAGAGGTTTTTCTGTCTTTGTCTATAGCATGCGCACCATTAGAGAAAGACAGCCTAAACCTCTGACTTTCTCTCTCTCTCTGTTACATGCTGACGGGTTCCGAGCTGGTATATTGCCTCTATCTGTAGTATCTCTATGGTCCGAATGGGAGGAGCTGGAACTGGTAGAGACCGCTGCCAGTAGAATAAGCTGTTTTGTCTCGATCATCAGGGTGTACTTCTACTTGCCAGTATCCACTCTTCAAATCTAGGGTGGAAAACCACTTCGCAGCTGAGAGTATCGTCTATTATTGGCAGTGGATGGCTATATTTTTGTGTAACCTGATTTAGTCTTCGATAATCTACACAAAAGCGAGTGGACCCATCTGTAGATTTTCCGTCTCAAAAATGTCGCATTTGTCATTGATAAACTTGTTAATTTTTCTTAATTCTTCAGTTGTTAGATGTTCATAATTTTCAACTAGTTACTTGTGGTGGATTTCTCTTTGGAAATATGTTGGAACTTGATTATACTTTTCAACAGTGTGCAAGTCCTATATTTTGTTCATTCTTTAATTTTAAAGGTTTCTTCGATAAATTAGACACTCTAACTGGAATTGGTTGATCGAGTTCCTCACTTTCTACAATGCCCAGATGTAGATCTTTTGGTTTTTGGCTAAGTCTCGCGAAGACGATTCCTTCAGAAATTTCAGGAAATTCTGTATCTTTGTCCACTATAACCTTTATCTGAAAAGTCTCTTCTTCCAAATTTAAGATTATCTCTGCATTGATCTTTAATATCGGCTACCAGAAATAGATGTTTTATCAGAGTATCACCAATCTTTATAGTTGCTGTTATTTCTCCTCGAACAGGAACATTGTATCCTGCAGCTGTTTCAAGAACTTAACTCCTTTCAGTAGGTTGTAGTTTCCGATTCAGAATCCCTGTTCGAATGATAAACTTGGTGGCATCGGAATGGCGATTTAGGAGACCTTCTGACACCAAAAAACGTTGAATGAAACTCTGATTGCAGCTCAGAAATATGAGGCAGCAAAAATCATATCAAAATCATTCTGATCAAGAAGGAGGTGCTATTTCGGGCCATTTGGAAAAATAATCCATTACAGCCATCAGGTATTTGTTTCCTCTTTCTGTCAAAGGAAGTGGACCGAGAATATCAATTGCAAGTCTTTCAAAAGGCTCTCCGGAAAGATACTGTGCCATTTTTCCTCGGCTTCTTGTTTTAGGACCTTTTCTACTATTGCACAGATCACATTTCTTGCACCAATCTTCTACGTCCCTTCGACAGTTGACACAATAATATCTTTCCCGAACTCGTGCCAGTGTTCTCTTAGTACCAAAATGTCCTTCTGAGTGGCTACTATGAAGTTATTCTAACACAGTTGTGATGTGTGATCTTGGCAGTACCAATTGGTGAACTATACGTACTCCATCGGGGCTTTCCCATCTTCGATGCAATAGGCCATCATGAAGATACAGTGAATCACACCGCTGTCATCAATGTTAATCCTAGTGTCAATTGTCCCGCTTTTTGAACTTTTCACCTGTTCCAAACAGTTCTTGACTCTTCGGTGACGGTTCTAGATGTATGTATTTTTCTTTTTATTTATGGACCTCTAAATATCCTCAGTACAGGTCCGACGTAACAATATTATATCATCATGAATATTTAGTGTTGACATTCTTAGAGAGAGCTTTATTAAAATCGAAAACGGCATTGCTTATAGGGTTCACTCAAAAAAGTTTGAGTAAAAAATAGTTATTAGTGACTTTGCGTAAGAAGTGATTTAAGTTAAAGATAATGGAAAACACAAGTGCAAAAAGGAATATTAAACCACCTGACGGAAAGAGTGAGTAGTTGGAGGGTGCTGGAGGATGAGGAAAGCTTGAGCTTACAAAGGTATGTGGAGACGGATATAAGGAAAGGGAGAAAGGAATTATTGGAAGAGTGGGGATGGAAGTGGACGAAGGCCGAGGCAGAGAGTATGAGGAAGAAAGCAAGAGAAGAGATAGAAAGGGGACTTGGACATGATGCAGATGAATTGTAGTGATACAGGGCTGTAAAAGAGAAGGAAAGAGGGGCAATAGGCGTGAGCGGAGGGCCAATTACTGGTGGAATGAAGAAATAGAAGAGCTGTGGAGGGAAGGGATAGAGGGACGAGGGGGATACAAAGAGAAGAAGAAGGAACTGGAGCGTAGGGTGAAGAGGGAAAGAAGGGGGAAGTGGGAAAAGTTACTGGGGGACCTGGAAAACAATCCATGGGGAAAGGCATATGAGATAGCGGTGAAGAGGATGGGTGGAAAGAGGAGCGAGGTGCTAGAGGAAGATTGGGAGAAGGAGGTTATAGGCAAATTGTTCACAGGGGGGGAGGAAGGAGGAGTGGGGGGCAGAATTCGAAAAATCCAGGATACTAGGGGAGTAGGGAAAATGAGGGGGATAAGGCCGGAAGAGAAGTGGGAAGTAGAGGAGGGGGGGAGAAACTTTAAAGTGAGGAAACCCCAGGGATAGATGGCCTGAGGGGTGATATGATGAAGAGGCTGTTGGATGACAAAGGTGATTACTTCTGGGAACTATTCAACAGGGTGCTGAGGGAGGAGGAGTTCCCGGAAGGATGGAAGGTGGCCAGAGTGATACTGATGAAGAAGGCGGGTAGAGATGTGAAGCGGGCGGGGAACTACAGGCCCATTAGCCTGCTGTGTGGTATGGGTAAATTGATGGAGGGGGTAATTAAGGATAGGAATGAGGAGGAAGTTGGTAGGAATGGGGGTTTTAGGGAAAACTAGCACGGGTTCACGAAGGGGAAATCTTGCATCTCGGCACTGGGCAACTACTACTACTAATTTAGTCTGGCGAACCTTGGCCAAGAAAAACTCAAGCCAAGGTTCCGGCACTGAGGCCACTGGCGAACATAGTCCGACGTTTCGTCAGCCATGCCGCAGCCCCTATATAGGGGTCTTTCCTCTAAACCTAGGTTACAGAGGTGTTTCCTCAGATAGCAGTGCCCTGTTAGGAGTCCTGCTATCTTTTTTAACCTACTCCTTGGTAGTTCTAGAGCAGCTCTAGCATGTCCATCAGCCCATCCCCTCAATAACCTGGTGGAGGACTACCTGACGGGGCGTGTGTAGACTCCAGAGGCTGGAGTGCCTCAGGGCTCGGTTCTTGGACCGATGCTCTGGAAATGTGGGTTTGATGAGGTTTGTGGGATAGTATGTGAAGAGGGATGTTATATTACGGTATATGCGGACGATGTGTGTCTGGTATGTACGGCAAAGGGAGAGGCGGAGATAGAAAGAAAGGCGGAGAGAATGTGTAGAAAGATTGTGGAGAGGATAGAGCGGTGTGGACTGGAAGTGGCGGAAGATAAGACGGTGGGGTTGCTAGTTAAGGGACGGAGCAGGACGAGTGAAGGGGGGGTGATGGTTAAGGGAAGGAGAATTCGTAT
The DNA here is from genome assembly GCA_947563755.1 of Lochmaea crataegi. Taxonomy (NCBI): domain Eukaryota; kingdom Metazoa; phylum Arthropoda; class Insecta; order Coleoptera; family Chrysomelidae; genus Lochmaea; species Lochmaea crataegi. The sequence continues at coordinate 45,241,177 of OX387426.1, read as the reverse complement.
GGATGAGTCTGTGAAATACCTAGGGGTGTGGTTGAATAGTCAATTATCTTTCAAAACTCATGTTACAGGCGACAGAGAAGGATAAAGTGAGGGCAGCATGGCTGGGGAAATTGATGTGTAATGTGAAAGGGCTGGGAGAGTGGAAGAGGAGGGTGATTGGTAGGACGGTAGAGCAGAGTATGCTGTACGGTGCGGAGGTGTTGGTGAGAGAGCGGGTGTGAATGCGAGGGTAAGGACACTCCTGCGGGTGCAGAGAGGGATACTGCTGAGGGAGGTGCAGGGGTACAGGACAGAGGGTGAACTGGCAGCAGCGGTGCTGGCAAGGTCCTACCCATTGAACGTGATGGCTAGAGCTAGGAACAGACGCTGGAGGGGTGCGACCAGAGAGGAAGTACATGAATGGATGTAGGAGGAAATGGAGAGGAAGTGGGAGGAATATGAGGGCGCGTTAAAAGGAGCGATTGGGAATAGGAGAGATTGGATGGACCGGAAATTCGGGGAGGTGAACTACTTCATGACACAGGTGTTCACTGGACAAGGGTCGAGAGAAGGGTACTTCCACAAGATTGGGAAACGAGAGACTGGAGTGTGCGAGGGGTGTGAAGTGGAGGATGATGTGGGGCATGTGTTCAGATGCTGGAGGAACGAGGAAGTGCTGAAGAAGTTGGAGAGGAAACTAGGGAGGCGGTGTACTGGGAGAACATGGTGGAGATAATGTTGAGGGGGGGGAGGAATGGATGGAGGTGAGAGGAGTAGTAGAGTGCATGGTTAGGGGGAGAGAAGTTCTCGATATGGCATGAGAGGTAGGAGTGATAGTAGGGAGAAGTCGACAATGTGAGCGGAGAGTGTGCGAGGGACCGTCACCTGTCTCGAAGTATGCTAGGGTAGTGATTCCGAGGCGGGGGTAACGGCGAGTTTGAGGTGGGTTTGGTTGGTAGGCATCCATCTCGGCCCGAAAAAAAAAACCACCTGACGGTGAAAAGTACAGCGTGTGGAAATGTATACAATTTTTTCAGATATTTGATCCAAACTTGACGCTATGAAAGTGATAGACACTGAAATATCTGAATCGGTAATCGAGAACTGGCGTATTACAGTATATTGCAAAAAGTGGATTATCTTCTCAAAAGCTAAGTCAGCATAGATATAACCGAATAAGTATAGTGTCTCAAATGGCACTACGAAAAATATTATTGAGTTGTCAATAAGTCCAGTAATTTATAAAAAAAGCGGAGAAATTTCATTTTGTATTTGTTGCTATAATTGGGGAATCATGGATAGCTAGAAGAAACTGGAAAAGTATCACACTTGCTACTAACAGTTCCGAACTATGGTGATGGTGTGACAACTGCTATCAAGACACTACTCGAGGTTAGCTTGAGTTTAGCCTTTGCCAAATAACGATTAGTTCTGTCAAGTGAAAAAAATCGTTTTAAATGATACACATGCCAAAATGCCAGAACCAATTTCGAAATTTTCTCCAAAATAATCGATTTAAAAAAAAGGATAAGGCAGCCAGTTAAAAATATTAACACTGTGGTAGGTAGAACCAGTCTTTAGAAGTCACCAACACAAAGGACTGATTGAGCTGTGTAGCTAGAATCACCAAATAAAAACCAAATTTTTGAATTAATGCTTGGATCTCATCAATAGTTTGTGGAAAATGAAAATAAAATTACATTGATTTTGGATTTTGAAATATGACTCACATCTGAGGAAAGACTCGAGTCGTTTGCTTTGATTTGCCTTACCCACACAACATGGTTAATGGAACATAATAGATATTTGGACTGAATCAATGCAAAAATTTACCAAAGTGCTCAGAAGCATAAGGATTTAAGTGACATAAAACAATAATAGTTTCATTTGTATCAATTGAAACAAATGTATATACTAGAGGTATCAGAAATTAAATATACTTATAATCAAGAATTCAAAGTTTATAAAAAGTATGCTTAATGATACAAAGTACATTGAAAGCAGAACGCAAAGTTTATAGTAAAATTGGCAACGATGTGCATTAAATTGGCAATGAAGTAGACTTGATTTAAGTCAGCAGGAAAAAGTAGCGTAATTAATTTGAATTGTTTTTGTTATCTTTATATTTACTGAACGTTACTATTCGCTTATACCTGGGACCTGTCCGTGATGCAGTTCGCCAGTTTAGTTAATGGACAATTAATAGTTCTTTAAAGCCTGTTTAATTACTTTCTTGGTATGTTGGTTCCGTGACTGTACTGTACTGTACACAGCAGCTTCCTATTAGTAAACATTAAAATTCTTAATTTGGGTTTCATTCGGAAACAATCGATTCTATTGGAATATTTACCTATTGTTTGTTGATTTTAAAATTCGGTTTTTTATTCGGTTTATTTTTGATATTAATTTATTTAACTTGTCGAAATTGGACTTATGTTATCAATATCGCAGAAGCCTTTGGTGAATTAAAAATTCAGGGTGATAATTTGAATTCAGACACATTTAATTATCCCATAACCAAGAAACCAGTTTAGGTATCGTGATAAGGTTTTAACTGAATGGCTTGGAAAATAAAAAAAAAGGTTTTCATGTTGTGGCCAATATGATCTTATTTTCTCTTGACTCCAGGAAAAATGTGGGTTTTTTGGAGATCAATAACTTTAACACTTTGAATGAAACACCCAGTATGTTTTTGTACTATCGAATTACCTGAATTTTCTACTTCCTAAAAATGTATGGTTTAATAGACTCCGTTTTACATAAGAAGAAGCCGCGTGAAGTTTGCCAACTGTCTTGCGCAGAAACCAAAATCGGGCTTATTTATCTATGAAAGTATAAATATTTTAACTATACCAAGTATTTTCATATATCATTGTCTATTGTATGTGGAAATATCTCGAAAATCTTCAAAGAATTCACAAATATGTTTTATTTAAACTATACATTTTTAATATTCTAATTTTGTGTTAACCTACAAAACGTGAAAACGTTACGCTACTGATTTGAAGTCGAATGTCAATTTTACAATATGGCGCTGGTTTTGACAACAAGTTCGCGCATACGACTGCAACTTCACGAGGGTTCTTCTTACGCGAACCGAGTCTACCAGTTTGGGCTGCGTCCACTTCATGTTGCAGGTATCCAAATAAATATATATGAGATGAATTGAATCTTTCTGTGAATTCAATAAATTTAATACATTTATTTTATTTTGAAAACAAGCAAAAGTAAAAACTAAATGGTCTTAGTAATATTAAGGTGGGCACTCCATCTTTTCTCAAAGTTTCATAAATATTTTGTAACAAACAAGCTCAACAAGCTCAAACTTACAACAAGCTATAATAAATACTTTAACGAAAAATTAAACGTACCAAAACCTATATAATTTTTATCCAGCTTGTTTATTGATCGCTGATAGGACTTGATTCTATGATTTGGATTATCTTTTGTTAGTTTTTGGCAAATAGTCCAGGAAATATATCCAGAAAATGATCATTTTACATTGTTTTCCTCCTGGTGGCTGATTTTGCTTGACAAGAGGGCAAAATTGATGTAGAATAACATGCACTCACCACGATGTCTGAAGTCGTTGCGGAAAATTGTTTAACGAGGTAAGAAAAGTGTCATTTCAGTGAAAATAATGTTTTTCGTGCATAGCTTTTCACCCTTCAATTTTACAGAAAAAAACGTTAAGAACTTTTTTTATCCTCAAAAGATCTACAAAATTAGACTTTGCACTTCAAAAAATATCGATTAAGTCCGAAGTTATGAGCAAAAAACTATTATTTCCAATAAACAAATTCAAAACTCGATGTTATTATTATAACGTCTTTATATTACACCTAATTATTCCCTCAAATTCACAAATAACGAGTACGAAATCTGGAATCTGTAACTTAACGATGAAATGAAATAATATAATTTGTTTAAATCTCCATTTTATTTTGAACTGATGTTCAATTTAAAATTAGTGACGCGTTTCGCTACACAGTTATCATCGATTAGTATGGATCTTCATCAAGTAAAAGCTTTATCTATTCAATCTGTAACTTAATTAAGACGTCATAAACAAATTAATTGATTCTCGCCCTGTACGACATTGCGCATCACCCTTACTTTTGTTTGTTTTGTTAGTAAATTTCACTGTTATAAGTCATGTGTCGTTATTATTTTTCAGAAATATGCAATTCCGCAACTGTGGGAATTGGCTCTTTTTGACACAAAAAATGAGAACTTACAAAAATGATGACCATATATGTCAGTGGCATCAGTTCTATAGATAATTGACCAATTTTCGCCCAGGAACTAGGTTTACTTAATTACAGTTCCCTGAACTAGGTGATCAGGAGATATTCGTTTTCTTACGCTCTCTTGGTTGCAAATCTACTTCAGTATGGTTCATTTAAATTATTCTCCAGGAAGTGGAGTGAGGAAGTAACAAAATAACATTTCTGTTCGAGCAGCTCTTTGTTGACCATGATCACCTGTCAAATTATTAAATTAACTATCATACAACTTATATTCAACTTCAAGCGACTTCTTTATCGACCCCTTTCAAAAGTGATTAATGCACAGTAGACTTAAGTTCAGAATATTGTAATGCGTTTTACTTCCTACACGTGGCTCCTGCCACACGAACACGTCACTATGGACACCCTTGATGCAAAATTTTCGGTTCAAATCTAGGGTGCCAGATTTTAAACGGGTTTGCTCCACGGCCCCTTGACTCTTAGCATCAAGAGTTCCAGATAGCCTCAGATGGAGATTACGAAAAATTCCAGAGGACTTGTTGAATTTAATCCAACTAACTAATTTTAGACCAGGGTCTATTTTTACTATCTGGGTCGTGGCGACGAGGGGGGAGCCGATCGACAATCGACTCACTCGAAATTTCTCGCTGCGCGCTTTAAACTCGACCACTCGCCAATGGAGCTTTTATGAAATATCTAAAGTTTACGGTATTTTTTCCGCTGTCATTTATAATAATTATTTGGGATAATTAAAATTTCTTTTTTAAACAAAAGGAGTTTGAAGGTGCGCAGCGAGAAATTTTCTCCAGTGAGTCGAATCTCGATCGGCTTTCCCCCACTCCGTCGTCACGAACCAGATAGTAAAAATGATAGCGTTGCATGAACTTTTCAAATAATTATTCCCACGGTTGCGAAATTGCATATTTCTGAAAAATAATAACGACACATGACTTATCACAGTGAAATCTACCAATAAAACAAACAGCATAAGTGAGGGTGATGCGCAATGTCGTACAGGGCGAGAATAAATTAATTTGTTTATGACGTAATAATTTGCAAACTAATTAAGTTACAGATTCCAGTTTTCGTACACGTTATTTTTGAATTTCAGGGCATAATTAGTTTTAATATAAAGACGTTATAATGATAACATCGGGTTTTAAATTTGTTTATTGATTATAATGTTTTTTTGCTGATAACTTCGGACCTAATCGATATTTTTTGACTAGCAAAGTCTAGTTTTGTAGATCTTTTGAGGAAAAAAAAATTCATAACGTTTTTTCTGTAAAATTGGGGGGTGAAAAGATATGCACGAAAAACGTTATTTTCACTGAAATCACACCCTTCTTACCTCGTTGAACAATTTTCCGCAACGTCTCCAGAGATCGGGGTGAGTGCATCTTATTCTACATCAATTTTGCCCTCTTGTCAAGCAAAATCAGCAACCAGGAGGGAAACATTGCCCAAAACTCTATATTGCGTGGCCTAAAAAATAATTTTGTAGGAATAGAACAGATTAATATGTAACAAATTAATTGTTTCAACCCTCACTACGCGAAATCTTTCCATAATAATGATCGAAAATATCAATTAATAACAAATAATTCACCTGTCAGTTGTATGTCTGATGTTATTCTATTGATAAATTCAACGTACCTTTGATTAAGAATTTCTCAAACACTAAACAAATTATACATGTTATATTAGCATTTTTTTGATTATATTTCAGAAACAATAAGATATCAAACTACTGATAATGTTTCTGATTCAATATATAAATCACTTCCACTTCACTGCGATTATCCCCGAAATCGATTTTTATTAAAATTTTAATTCCATAGAGTCTGGTTTATTTGATTAATATTCCAACAGGAAATATATTTTCAATAGACATTATAATATTTCAATTCAAAATGTCAACCCACTTACAATATTACAACTTACAGAATTGACAGATAACGATACACATTATTTACCGATTTCTTCTTATTGTTTGCCTTCGTCTGGGTAGTTTTTACTCAAGACAAAAAGTGTTTGTTAGACCGTATTCATGAACGTATCAGGTTTATTTTTTAAAGAATTTAAAAATGTTTTTGTACAACTGCCATTAAAAGTGACATTTTTAATGCCTGTCAAACGTGTTAAAAGAAGACGTTTACAAAGTAGCGTGTTAAAAGCAAAATACTTTTAGCACTAGTGTTAAAAGTAAAATACTTTTAACACTAGTGTTAAAGAGACATAAGCATTATGAGAATTATTGTTAAAATGTCAAAAAAATAATTAACTGACAATAGACGTCAAAATGTGATTTTCTTGAAATACTTTTATTTTATTATCAAAATAGGAGTTGTACAAAAAACTATTTATGATATTAGTGTTAAAAGTAAATTTTATTTTGTTCGTGAAATTGCTCCGCTCGTTTCGCAAACTTTTTCACTCACAAAATAAAATGTTACTTTTAACACTAATATCATAAATAGCTATTTCATTCACTTATTTCGAAAAATATAAAATCATAGAGGGGAATTTCGTTAAAAAGTTTTGTTTTTTATATTGCTTGGGAAGACATATATGGTGATAGGGTGTTCAACTTCAAATTTTGACCCCTTATTTTTTAGGTAAATATGAGTAAGTGGTAAATGGGTTGTTCAAAAATAAAATTATTTTAGATTTTCTTTGCTGATTAACAGAAAAAAATGAAAACAAAAGTTGACTGAAATTATGCAACTTATAATGCAGATACGTCACTAGTTTAAAAGTGTAGTTCTCGATAATCTTCGTTTGTTGTTCTATGTTTCAGCTTGTTCATGACAAATAAATAATATGTTGACATTATTTTGACATCTGTCACTGTCGTTTACTTGTTAAAGTTGAAGCAACGAATATAATAATGGCCGTTTGCACCAATAGAAGAATAAGCTTAAAATAACTATGGCGAGCTTAAAATTTAATGGTCCCTTATTTAAAGTTCAGTAGCACCGGTGTTTTTGCTTTGCTTCTTAGCTAAGTGTTTAATATATTTGGCAAACCTCGCTATTTAAGTTGAGTTTCTAGTAACTTTTCGTTTTTGTTTTTTTGAAATAACGTATTAAAAGTCAATTCGATCAATTTATTACGGATTTTATTTTCAAGAAAACTGATTATAATGGAAAACACAGTCAAAAATAAGAAAGGCAGATCGGCAAATTATACAGTGAAAAGGAATTGCTAATATCTGTTTCTGAAAATAATGAAATTTGGCGAAAAATTGAATTTGAATTTAACCAGGTGGCTCCAAACTTGTGTTTCAGGAGTGCTGAGTCTTTGAGGCAGTTGTATGAAAATCTGAAAAAAGAATTAAGAACAAAGGTGGCAGAGCAACGATTCCGATGAGTTATTGCTTAATATAATTGAATTTACTGTTTGGTCCCTTACTTTACTGTTTTTGAATATTTATTGATGCTGTTGCAGTATGAATTCTCATAAAATCTGCAATCATTGATAGATGAGCACCTGTTGCAAAAATTCGCAAAGCTGTTAAAATTTGGTTTACAGGATCATTTCTATGAAACAAAAAATAATGAACGTTTTAAACATGAAAATTGTCAATTATTATTAAAGCAAAATCTTCAAAATAAGTTTCAAATCAGCCTATGCACAAACATCAATAGGTGGCTGCAACCTGCAACTATTTTGTTACTTTAAGAATTGGACTTACAAATTGTCCGGATACTCTAAAGAATCTTCTAACATTTCTACGAGTTGTGAAACAGTTGGCTTGGTCAAGCAAAACCTTTGGAAAAAAGTTTTTTCATTTTTTCACGGTTGTACAGACTTCTTGGAAATCCATTTTCAAGGATATCCAATACTTCCAAATCATCCTCCTTCAAAAATCAAAAGAAACAAAACAAAAAGAAACACACACCTAACGCAATGAAATTGGAAGACGAAAAAGGAAAACCCAAAAACGTAAAAAAAGGGAAACATCACAAGAATGTTAGGTTAGAATCTACTTTGAAGATAAGCGGAGAATAAGCGGGTGATTTTATAAGCTTAGATAGGGGCAGCTTAAAATGACCAAAACTTTCTTAAAGAGCGCCACTTAACCCTAAGTATACTTAAACATCACTTGGTGCAAACGGCCATAAGATTCTGTATTTGGTAGGTTGAAGGATTATATTCCATTTTTATTTGTGTACTGTGTTAATTAATTTTTCAAATTATTATGATAGCAGTATTTGGATAGATCGTGTTTTGTACAATATTCTATACTAATAGGTACATAAAGAACCTCAAATAAAAAATTCATTACTGCGCCGAAAACAGATATGAAAGTAGGAAAAGTAGGGTTGAAACTGCTAGAAATGCATTTTGTAAAAACTTCCACAAATTATTTTTGTTGTCAAGATAATTTTAATATAAATAAAATATACAAATAAGGAAAGTAACTCATTTAAAATATATATTCATATTTTTTCAACCTATTATCATAAAACCAAAACTAAATGCGAACAATTCACTGTCAATCTATCCTAAGCTTCTCCTTTTTTAAAAATGATTTTGTAATTGGGGATAAAAACAAAACTACACTATTAAATTTGATTAAATATGGTGCGATATAATTTGTTTCTTCAGGATTAACTATCTGTTATACATAAACAAAAATCTATTTTTAGTTGAACACCCTATTGTCTAGAATTTTACCAAAATATTTTTACTAATCTATAGGAAATGTCTTTAGAATTAATGTAAATACAATCAAATGAGCCGCAAATACGAATTTAACGGAATATGGAGTGAATAGGGGTGCTTGGTGGGGTAAAAAAATGGAATAAATTTGCATAAAAAAATGCTCAATAATAGAAATTTCCAGAAAAAAATCACTAGTATTTAATATAAAAGTCACTACATTTACAGTTTTGCCAAATCTTCCACAAATCAAATAATCTTGATAAATTAAAAAAAAGTGAAAATATTATAAAAATGTAGTAAAAAAACTGGGTACAGAGTCGAAAATACTATATCGGAAAATGGTGTTTTTTTTTTATAAAAATTGAACACATATCGCTTTCCTTCCAACTAACACAGATCAAAGTGTACTAACTATAATAATTTCAGGAAAAAATAATTAAGACAAATAAGAATGTTCAGAATTAATGAGAATTCTTCGCAGTTGACTGTTGTAATTCAAATTATTATTTTCAGTATTCAATCGGTAAATTCTGAATATTATCTTAAGTCGACAAAAACATCAAGAAGGTTTTAACTTCAAGTGCCAACGACACATGAAAAAGTCAACGGATTGTCATTTTTGAGAATCAATTTAAAACATCATATATATGAGAAGTCTCATCGAGTTTAGTTAAATAAAACGTTGTTCGCCGCGTAGGCATATATATTTTGTAAAGTAATTCCAATTGTTGTAATCGGCAGAATCTAAAAGTTTCTCTATGAATATATTAAGAAATGATTGTGGTTTCTCGTTCGTCAATGTAATGTATTTACAATTCGCCATTATACGAATGAAATTTTCAAGCGTGTTATAAATTTATTGTCCTAACCATCAAAGGAAGTGAATTAGCTACTAAAAGCTAGTATTTCCAGTACAAAGTCAACGGAGGTCTTCTGCAAGGAACCTGAGAGTGTGAATGAGGGAATCCAACCAAAATACAGTCTACTCAAAATAAAATAATTCCTTCCAAGCCCTCAAATCCTTGCCCAAAGAATAAAACTGTTTGTAATTGATTCCACTATTTAATGAAAAAATTATGAAAATTTTAAGATATTGATAATTATTATGATATTGACATATCATCGTCATTCTGACGATGTAATGGAATTAATTAGAAACAGTTAGTTTCATTTAAAAAAGTAATATGAGTAGATTCCACAAAGTAAGGGTCCAAACAGTAAATTCAATATTAAAACCGTACACAAATAATAGTAGTAACAATAAATAGTTTTCATCAAAATTCAACCCATTTCACTTCCCGACCAATTGATACAGATCAAAAATTACAATGAAAAAAAATTAAAATGGAAAAAATGTAACCGAATACTATATATGAAAAATAGAAACATTTGCGAAAAAAAAAACCAATCATTCGCTGATAATACTGACATCATACAGAACCTATTGGTATAAAAATTTTGCTAAAATTGGAGAAGGTCCTGTTCTAGACAATGACCAAACATACAATCCAGTGAATTTTGACGTTTATATTTCACAGTTCCTTGAAGTAAGGAAAAAATAATTTTCAATCATCGTTTAGATTAGATTAGATTTGATGAGATGGCTAATCGGTCTATTCCACTGCGACCTTTTCAGATCTATTGAGGTCCTCTGAATCTAGATTACATTCTCCAGCCCGACTCTTTTTAAGTAGCCAATCAACCTCGATACTGAATCTTTCATATAGTTCCCTGCCGGAGGCTTCTCATGGCCTAGTAGAAGATATCGCACACTCGCCAGGCAATCGCACTGGCATAGGATGTGCTCTACAGTTTCCTCCTCTAGGTGACAGAATCTGCACATAGCTTCGAATGTCAACCCCATTAGCTCTGCGTGCCTATTAAGCTTACAGTGCCCGTCAGCACACCCACTATGGCAGTTATTACAACAGTTATCCTATCTTTGCTTATTAGGTCTGCCGAAAAAGTTGACGAATGTCCTCTTATGAACTGTTTCGCCTGTCTCTCCTGGTCCTCCATTTTAGAGATATCTGTGCCCCCACTTCTTTGCGGCCATATTTATCGTCCACTTTGCGACGCCGCAGAATGAATGGCATTAATGAGCCTTGTCTGGCCGTTTCATCCGCCAATTCATTGTCCTTATGAACCTCGTGCCCTGATACCCAAGCTTCGATAATCTTGCAATGGTCTCCAAGAGTGTTTAAGACACCTATGCAATCCCATACTGGCTTAGAATTGACCTCTATGGAATCGAGTGCCTTCAGTGCAGCCTGACTGTCGGTGAAGATGGCAACTGAACGGTATGTTCTTTGCTGCCTTTTGATTTCTTCAACGCAGTGGTGAATCGCCGTCACTTCCGCTTGGAAAGTTGTGACGTCCTTAGATAGGCTTATTGGAATATCTATCCTTTGTTTTAGCCCTACAATTCCTGCTCCTACACCTACTTTTATCATGGAGACGCCCGTATACCAGGTCGCCTCAGCCTGTATGGATACACCTCTCTTCCAGTCTTCCCTTCCTGGTATAGTTTTTTGGCCGTTGCGTCAATGGGTTGCCCCATTAAGACATCCGCTTTTAGCTCCTCGATAAGCTTTCGATAGTCAGCACCGTTCGTTTGGCTTATGTGTTGTAGACTTTTCAGTAATCTGTACGTTACAGATCTGGCCTCGCCTTGTATAAAAATTTGTAGTGGAGCAAGAATTCCATCGCACTTGTGGGAGTAGTTTAGAAGTAATATTTAACTTTGTCCACTTAATTGAAGTTTTATTTTGGTATTTATCTGATCTGATAAGTTGGGAGTGCAGGGCAACCCCACAGCACCTAGGCCTCATTAGGCCCTTTGTGTAACCTCCTGGAAGTCCCTCTCAGTCCGTCAACCAGTCTAAGGTTTTAACATGGATGATAACGTTCCCAAGAGAAACTTCTCTCAGCATGGCTGGTGTTGACCAATGCTCGCCGAACACGGATTTACGAATGGATGATGAGCCACGCAATTTAAAAGGATATGCTCTACCGTCTCATCTTCCTGTTCACAGCCTCGACATAAGGATGTGTCTGATAGCATCATTCTATGAAGCTGTTTGTTTAGTTGACAGTGTACGTTCACAACCCCTGTTGTTCAGTAATTCTGGATAGTTTGCAGTATTTTGTTCCATCCCAGCTTGCTACTACTGAAACTGTTACATTGGTGAATCAGGCAGGTTCAAACAGTGTTTGAACTGCGGCCTTCCTAGCCAGGATAACCTTTAGACTTACCATGGTTACCCTTTGGTTCACGACAGTGTGACTACATTGTTGTTTGTCGCCTCAACCAAGGCATGGTGACATGATGACTCATTTACCGTAAAATATTGCGATGTTTAGATTGACATGGTTTTTATATATAAACCTTTATGAATGTATGAGGCATTTATGATGCCATCGATTGCTGCTCATACAGTTATCTATATCAATTCATATGTTTTGGAGGTCATATATTGAGGAACCAGGAAAAATTGGATCTTCAAATAATAACGATATGACAACATATGTGGTGGAAAAACAAGTGAATCTAGATTTTGTTGTCGAATTCTGGCCAGTTATGCTCTTTTCGTAGGTTCATGGTTCGGAGTAAAAATCCAACAAACATTTTGTTTTTAAAATAAAATTTCATACAAATTAAATAATTTTTATAAATCCAAAAATGGTCCTAAATATTTAACATCCAATGAATGAATTCAGCAGCGTCGAATATTCAATGGTTGAGTGAGTTCTGGGTCACACACAACAAGAGAACGAATAATTTGCAGTGTAACACGTGCCATTTTTTAAAAGAGAATGTTTTTGCATTCATAAATGTCATATCATTGGTGACAAGATAATCTATACTGTATGTGTTGTTCCAATTGCGTAACAAAGTGGTTTTTGTATCTTCTGGTTGAGTGAATAGAAGAATTATCTATAAGTTGCATTCTTGTTAAAAACATAAGCAGCTTTGATTAATGTGTATTATCTTAATACATTATTAACAGAATTGTGTACTGCCTCTGAATTTCACTATGTTACCAATGAATTTTTGCTGAAAAAAGGGAAAAATCTTTATTTTAGTAGGCATTGTTATTATCGACGTAAATTATTTCTAAGCTACATCTTTTTTTAGTTACTGTGTAGCCATTCAACTGTTTATTGTTATTCTGCAGTTAGTACTGTTTTTGCTTCTCAATATTCTAGTAGGTACTGGCGTTGTAGGTATTCATATCCTTTAGATTTTGATGATGTTTCTGCAACACTGTAAAGTGGATTGTCACCTGCATTTGCAGTTGCTTCTGGAGGATTGATTGATTGATTGGTTCGGCACTACTAGTCAGAGGCTTTGAGACCTCGGCACCTCAGCCTTAAGGCTTTCTGTGCTCTTGGTTATACCGTTTTATGTGGAGAGACCAGTAGCCCTAATCAGGCTCAACAGAATTTTCACTAGGTCCTTCTTGGAGAAATCCTACCTTGGATACTTTAGTCCTAGGAGTCTATATCTCCAATGAGACAGTGCTTCACATTCGAAGATAATGTGAGAGGCTGTTTCCTCCTCTTCCATGCACAACCAACAAATAGGTTCCACCCTATATATGCCAGTTGTATGCATTTGCTTCCTTAGGGTACAGTGACCGTTGAGTAATCCCGTCACTTTCCTTATCTAGCCACTGCTGAGGTTTAATATTTCGTTAGTCAGCGACTCCGAGGGTTTTTTGACCAGGAGTTTGCTGTGTTCCTGTTTTGGTACGTGTCTCCAGTAAGTCTGATGTTTAGTTTGAATCCACCGAGATGTACAACCACGTGCAGCAGATTTTGATATTCCAAATACTGGTTCATGTTTCAAACCATAGCTTTGCTAGGGTGTCTGCCTTTTCATTGCCTACAATACCCTTGTACCCATTCGGTACCCATGCAGAGTAAGATGCGGAAGATTGAGAATGGCTTCCATTGTCGCAGTCGTGCTGCTGCTCATCGCACCCGTTTTGCACAGACAGGCAAGCCTCTAAAGTTTTGATAGCTCCAGTTCGGCTTTCCTCTGGTCTGTTTTTGGCTTCCAAACTAAGGTTTCATAGGTAACCATGGGTCTCACCACAGTTATGTACAGCCAGTGAACGATCCGTGGATTGAGTCCTCATGTGTTTCCAATCGCCCGTTTGGCAGCCATTAGAGCCATTTTCCCTTCATTGTTTTTGTCATGTAGGTGTGAATTCCAGGTAAATTTTGCATCCAGAATTATGCCCAGATACTTGACCTCCTGACTAAGACACAGCTTCACACAGTTGAAGAGGCTTAGCAGTTTTAGTCTTTTAAGTTTCCTTTTTCTAGTGAAGGGAATGAGCGCAGTTTCTGCAGGGTTCACCGTTAGGCATTTTCTCCTACACCAAATCTTCACATACCCCTGAGTGTATATCCCTTTCCTGTTCAATTCCTCCAGGAGTTCGCCTATGACAAGGCCCCACATCAGAGGTGATAGGACTCCTCCCTGTAGGCATCCCTTCATTATCGATACCTCCATGGAATCTCCAAATGAGGTTGTCGTTGCTGTCCTGTTGAAAAGCATGTTTTTCATACTCTGACATGTGGTGTCGTCTGCTCCACACCTTGCAACTGCAGCTATCATGGAGTCAAAGGAGGTGTGGTCGAACGCTCCTTCTATAGCAAGAAATGCTCCGAGAGCTATTTCTTTATTTCCTCGGGCAGCCTCAATTTTCGACACCAGTTGGTGTAAGGATCTGGAGGAAGAACACGTTCAATTCTGTAAGTTGATTGTAGATTGCATCTAGTGATTTTCAAGCAAAATTGTGGAATCCAGTAAATCGAGAAAAAATAGTGTCGATTGAATTATTGATCTTATTATAATTTAATTCGGCTTCCAAAATGGTTTTAACATCCACCTTCGAAGTTTTTTATGGCTAGATAGTTGATTATAATAGATTATTTTTACGAATTATCTTGACAACCAAACGAATTTGTTAAATATGATGAAAAAATCAATGTCGAAAAAGCCCCTAATACAAAATTTTATTATGTTATTTTAGAGTCGATCATCGTGAAAAGCCCTGTATATGTCATTATCTTTGTCGAAAACCCAACAAATCATTGCATCAAATTTTGTAAAACAAGAGCCTTTTTTCCATTTTGGGCTGTTTCTCTTCGAATGTTATTCCACATCCATTTGTGTAACCTAAATTGTACTCAGCCTAGCCCTATTTTAACAGCCGCAATTTCTTTTCAACTTATTTCTTTTCTGTCTTTTTAACGGTTTAATATTCGATCTGGATTCTATCTACTTGTTTTTTTTTTCTCAATTTTGAAGATATTGAGTTATAATCATTGTTTATGTCCGCAAATGACTGCGAATCGGAAAAACCTTTATGCACTTGGAGTTTAACAGAATGAATTGAAAAACGAGCTAAAAATGATATAGAATAAATTAAAATTTCGTGTTTCGAACGCAATTCAGTAAAATTGCAATAAAGTGTGCCCCTGAAGCACCTCGTTAACTTAAACGTCACTAAGCAGTTAAGGCACTTTTTTCGTCACTTTTCGTAATCGTTTTCGCCAATCAAGAGTCACTCGTTGATATACTTAAATATGACGATTACTTTTTTGCAGTCGGCAATGTAAACTTGTCGGCTTCTTGAAGCAATAAGGCAATTTTGATTTGATAAGTCCGAGGAATGTCGTTTTTAAAATAATCTCGTGCCCTCTTCTAATTTAAAGAAGAATCTGACTAATTCAACGTATATCAGAGTATGAGTAAAATGACAGACATCGAGAGATACCTCATTAAGCTCATTTTCATTGTATAGATGGATTGATGGCCAATTTCGAATTGTAAATGTGGCGAATTATTTTGACATATTTTGAACTAATTTAAACATACCGCCATTATTTACTCAATAATATTTATTGTATTTGAAAATGTATGTTTTCAGTCAATTTAGTTTTTAAGTTGCTAATAAAAATAATTATAGCTCTAAAATTACACACAGCCGCAAAATCTAGGGATATTGGCTTACATTGTAAAGTTTTCTCCAAATTATTTTTTTTATTAAAAGTAGTATGATATACAATTACGTACTGTTGATAATCCAGTTTAGTATTTACACTGTGTAAAAATTACATTATATCAATTTGGAAAAATGGTCGATATTTGTCAAAGACGGTCAATAATTGTCAAAACCAATCAAAAATCGTCAAAAATTGTCAAAAATTGTCAAAAATTGTCAAAAATTGTCAAAAATTGTTAAAATTTTGAAAAATTGTCAAAATTTTGAAAAATTGTCAAAAATTGTCAAAAACTGTCAAAAATTGTTAAATATTTGAAAAAATAGTCCATAATTGTTAAAATTTTGAAAAATTATCAAAAATTGTTAAATATTTTGAAAAATTGACAATAATTGTAAAATTTTTTGAAAGATGTCAAAAATGGTCAATAATTGTCAGAAATTGTCAAAAATGGTCAAAAATTGTTAAAATTTTGAAAAAATTGTCAATAATTATAAAAAAATGTCAAAAATGGTCAATAATTGTTGAAAATTGTCAACATTTTTGAAAATTGTCAAAATTTTTGAAAATTGTCAAAAACGGTCAATAATTGTTAAAATTTTGGAAAAATGGTCAATAATTATGAAAAACTGTCAAAAATGGTCGATAATTGTTAAAAATTGTCAAAATGTTTGAAAAAATTCTCAATAATTGTCAGAACCTGTCAGAGTGGTGACGTTATTCGTACATTTATTGATAGAGTACGATGCGCAATTGAAATTAAAAATTGACCTGTGCAAGCGCTTTGTTATAATAGCTTTAGACAAAAAAATATTGAATTTATTCCAACCTAAACGTCCTCACTGTATAATGACGTAGATTGGAATTAAAATTTATAGTTGGATATCTTCTCAACTATTGATTTCCCATTATGATACCCATTTTCCAACTATTAAGTTGAGATTAAATACGCCATTTTAATATCCTAAATTGAATAATTTTCCTAAAATTTTCAGAT
The DNA here is from genome assembly GCA_947563755.1 of Lochmaea crataegi. NCBI lineage: Eukaryota > Metazoa > Arthropoda > Insecta > Coleoptera > Chrysomelidae > Lochmaea > Lochmaea crataegi. Next base: position 45,224,260 of record OX387426.1, on the reverse strand, counting down.
AATTGCCTACAATCCAAAAAAAAAAGTTTCAGTCGCACCGTGGTTTCATAAAACCACACAATGATTTTTATATACATTTGTACATTTTTGACGAATTACAAATAAGTAGTGAAAGCTATTCTAATTAATGATTCTAGTTTATTTCTTATAATTTGATGTTCCCAATTGAATACTGAATACATAGCAGAACAACATCGTTTTTTCAAATAACATCGTACATTTTTATCAGCCCCCGTACCAAACATCTGTAAATCAACAAGCTATGTAATTAGTAATTCACGCGACCCCGGTATATACGATACACGTGTGTTTTAACGACCGATTTTCAGAAAATCTTTATCAGCCCTACATAAAAGTGCCGACGACGAGTGAACCTACTATTCATTGTCTATGTACGGTGGCCTTTCACTTTAGATGGACGAAAAATTTTGAGGCCATTCAATAAAATTTTTACTTTGATAATAATATTCTGTAATTGAACAGAATAAAATTTTTGCGTTCAATTAACAAAAAAAAACACTTGACTTTAGTAATTCGAATGTCGAGCATTCAAAATAGCGCAGCATCTGCGTGACACACTGAAAATTAAGTTATCTATGTCTGCTTGAGAAATAGCATTTCAGGCGACCGTGAGAACTAAAAATGGAGTGCGAGTTAATCCTAGATCTTTCCATATGTAGTACTTCTCGCTGAAGTATATCCCATACACAGATAAGGAAAGTGACGGGATTACCCATCGGTCCCAGTACCCTAAGGAAGCACATGCATACAATTGGCATATATAGGAAGGAACCTATCTGTCGGTTGTGCATGGAAGAGAAGGAAACAGCCTCTCACATTATCTTTGAATGTGGAGCACTGACTCATTGGAGATATAGACTCCTAGGACTAGAGTATCCAAGAAAGACCTAGTGAAAAGACTGTTGAGCCTGATAAGGACTACTGGTGTCTTCACATAAACGGTATAACCAAGAGCTCTAAAAGCTGGGGAGCCGAGGTCTCTAAGCCTCTGACTGGTGGTGCCGTAATAATCAATCAATAACCCCATACATGTTCTATGGGATTGAGATCCAGGGACTGCGCCGGCCATTGCAAAACATCAATACCGTACTCATCTAAGAAGACCATTGCGAGTCTAGAAGTATGAGGTGTGCGGACGAGCATTATCGTCCCTATGTAATGACGATTGATTGTAGGATGGTATCCACGATACGACATACCCGACGAAACCGTCCAGTAAAATGAGATCGGCTCTTCCGTCACCACTGATACCTCCCCAAACCATGATTGTACAGCCTTGGTAGGAATGGACTTCCTGGGCAAATGCTAAACGGTTTATACGGCCTGATTATCTCCAATCACATACTGGTTTCGAGTCAGAATAAATTCCAAATAGAGGTAAATAATTGGCTGGCATGTTAGCCCAATTGGCGTTTGTCCATAAGATGTGTTCTTGTGCCCACACTAAGCGAGATCCTCTTTTTCCTCGCGTTACTGGAGGAATTCTCAAAGGGCGTCTGGCACATATATTGCTCTCATTCAAACTACGACGCACTGTATCACACACACTTCCACTTGGTGATCCTCTTGGAGTCTAATTTGAAGCTCAGGTGCAGTAACAAACATTTCGATTTCTTCTAGCATTCAACTGCAAAAAACGGTATTGTCCAACGATGCAAATGTTATTTGTGAACCCGGTCGAGTGATATATGTTATATTTCTTTTGTGGAATTTGTTATTTATTGATTTTATTTAATGATTATGGAAATATTCCACGTATTTCTCCAATAATGTTAAATTATTCGGTTTAGGTTCCTTTTAATTAGGGTTGACGTTCTTTAAATAAAACACAAATTTCTTCGACAAATGTTTAATTTGAACTCTTCGACCAAAAACCCATAGCAACAATTGCCAGCTTACACGTTCTTTCAATCTAGTGCGTGTCTGCTTATTTTGCAACTGTTACTAATATCGATAATTAAATTATAATCAAACTACTTAGTCGATATATTTTATGATTATAATAATTATTATAACTGAACACATAAGTACATAATTTTCAATTAAAAACTCAACGGAATTGATTAATAATATGCAAGATATTAAATTACCTCATAATTCTAAATTCAACTGTGACAAAATTTATATCGGTAGAACATTTAGAAATTATAAAACTAGAATTTCAGAACACGAACGTAGCTATGACAACAAAAATCTGATTCAACTATTCAAATCGATTTAAATATTGAAATTTTACATGTAGAACTTAAAACCTTCAAAGTAAATCTTTTAGTAGCCCTTGAGATAAATAAAAACAAATATTCTTAACGAACCAATAGATATCAACCACTCCTTTTTTAAACTTATTTTCCTATAAGATAGTTCAGGTGGGATTGTTGTGAATGAATTTCCAGGTAATCTTTTCGATACTTTTGTTAATAGAAGTAAAATTCCGCAATTAGGAACCTTTTTTGCACTTTATTTCCAGTTAAACATTTTCTAATACTTTTGTCAATATCCTTAAAATTCCGCATTCATGCACTGTACAAATTAGAAAAATATCATTATACCTTTTGATAAAGCTACTGAACTGAACATAGGATCAAATATGGTGAAGATTGAAACAAATTAAATTTTTTTATTTCATCGAGTGGAGACAATTGATTTTTCAAACAGAAGTTATCCATTTTTCCACATACATTTAAAAATCATACTTTTCCATGTGAAAGAATCTTTCATAGACTAGTTTGGCATCCAGACACAATTATTATTCGATCGATTATTCTCTTATCAATTCCGTGAAGATGTTTTCCAAGTCAAATATCTGGCTCCTCTGAGTTTGAACAGGAGATCTTGGTGCAACGGTATGTTTATTAGTACCAGAAAATGCCTTCTATTTGAAATATTATATTGTATAACAGCAAAGAGTTGTCTACTAATCAATACAATCATTTGTCAAGGTAGAATGGAAAGTCTGAGGGCTTTGTGGAAAAATGCCCGTTGCTATTTCAGCACGTTGTAGAAGTCACTGTTGCATTTAGATAAGAAGTGAGAGCTCCTGTATATCTGGAAGTATAAACCGTATTATGTCTATTCAATCTAGCGTTATACTAATAACAAATAATAAAGTATAAAGAACACCAATGGAAAGTGTGCGGCGATCTCAAGGTCATCGGTATGTTATTGGGATTGCCGGGTGGTTACACAAAATACTGCTTTATCTTTTTTTTGTGGGACAGTCGAGCGAAGCAACATCATTATGTAAGAAAATAATGGCCTATTCGGCAAAATGAACATTAAACAGGAGCTGTTGGTAGATCCCAATAACATCACCCTACCTCCTCTACACATCAAATTGGGGCTCATGAAAAATTTTGTGAAGGCGCTTGACAAAAACAGTGATGCTTTCCGGTATTTACAAAAAATCTTTCCAAACATTACAGAGGGAAAACTGAAAGAGGGTATATTGGTTGGTCCACAAATCCGTAAAATTATGAAAGATTCTCAGTTTGGATGCATTTTATCTGTTAATGAAAAATCTGCTTGAAAGTCATTCAAAATGGTTGTGGATAATTTTTTGGGAAATAAAAAAAGTGAAAATTACAAAAAAATTATTACCGATTTATAGGAAAATTTTCAAAAGACGGGAGTAAACATGTCATTAAAGATTCATTTTCTGCGCTCGCATTTGATTTTTTTCCTGAAAACTTAGGAAGTATGAGTGACGAACAAGGGGAACGTTTTCACCAAGATTTAAACGTTTTTGTAGAACGACATCAAAGATTTTGGGATGAAAACATGTTAATGCAGGGTTTCCCAAACTGTGGGTCGCGACCCACTGGTGGGTCGCGAGCGAATATTGAGTGGGCCCTGCCCTGTAGAACGATATATTAGCGTACGAAAGTATGCGCCCAAGTAAGTTGGCACATCATATAGAAACAAAGCATTCTCATTGTATAAACAAGCCAGTAGATTTTTTTCAAAAAAAATTGTTGGAAATGACGTCTTCAAAAAACATTGTTTCTCATTTCATCAATATCAATGAAAATGCTGTATATGCATCGTACCTCATTAGTTTGAGGATCGCTAGAGCAGGTAAGGCTGTTACCATTGGTGGTGATTTAGTATTACCATTGATTAAAGATACAATTGGAGCGATGTTTGGAGAAAAATAAGTAAAATAAATCGAGCGCATACCATTATCAAATAATACTGTTGCGCGAAGAATTGACGAAATGGCTGAATGGACAGAAGATGATTTAATCCGGAAAATAATTGGTAGTAAATATTATGCTCTGCAACTAGATGAGTCTACCGACGTGCATGGCCTATCTCAATTAATTGGTTTTGTTCGCTATACAGATTGCGAAAAATCTTATCTCGACATACGATTTACACAAGAACGACCAGGATAATATGAACAACACTACTTGAAAAAAAGAGAAGAATTGTTCGCACACGCCCATCTAGATGAGCTCGCTTATTTCAAAAGCTGTGTGAAGAAATGGGTACTCTTCATACATGACTCCTTTTGCATACGGAAGTACTAACACGATTAGTGGAACTACGCAATGAAGTTATAATTCACTTGGAAGGAAAAACTGAATATATTGAACAATGGACGAAGTATTCACTCTCAAGCTTACATATGCAGCCGATATTCTTTCGAAGTTAAATGAACTCAATTTGTATTTGCAAGGATCAAACGGATCAGACATTTTTACAGTTCACGATAAAATTCGCGCGTTCATGAAAAAGCTTTTGCTGTGGAAGAGTTGTATTGAGGATGGGAAGTATGATTGTTTTGAAACACTTGAAACTTTTATTGTTGAAAACCAAGTGCAGCCAAAGATGAACGTAGTATCTGCAATTTCCACTCATTTACCATTGTTAAAAAAAACTTTGACGACTATTTCGGTGAGGAGATGAAAAAGCTCGACTTGTTGAATTTGATTTGTAACCTATTTCAAGACCACCTACCAACTGGTATGACAACAAAAGCAAGTGAAGAACTAATTGATTTATCAGAAGATTCGTCATTTAAATTTGTTTCAATCGTAAGCAATTAACGAAATTCTGGCTCTCGGTTGCTGGTAACTATCCATGTCTGTTTGATGAAGCTATGAAAGTGCTCCTCCCTTTTGCTACCTCATACTTATGTGAGGCCGGATTTCCTGATATGGTGAACATTAAAACTAAATACCGAAATAAATTGGACTTATCAAACTCACTGCGATTAAAAGTAACTCGAGTTGAAGTTGATGTCAAAACTATGATGGCCAAACATAGGAAACAATTTCATCCTTCCCATTGAAATAACTTTTTTGATGTAGATATTTAATTGAGTAATAAAAAATTGTATTAAAACTTTGTTTGTTATTTGAAAAGTCCTTTATTCATATTGGTACGGTTAAATTTCATAGAGGTGGGTCCCGAGTTTGTAAACTTGTATTTGATGGGTCGTGGCCCAGACAACTTTGGGAACCACTGTGTTAAGGGATTACTGTTGGTCCATTTTATGAGAGAAACTGATTCAAATAACTATAAAAAGAAGACAAAAATTAGCCATTTTTATTTTTTTTAGTATTATTACCAAAATTGTGTATTTCAGTTAATTTAATAAATATTTCTGAGACCAGATGTAACAGAATTTTTTTTCTGGATAATTCTACCTAAATGAATAATAAAATAACAACCTTCAGCAGGGGTACCTACGAAAACCGTGTAAACTAGTGTATTCGGTAAACTCGCATCTCCCTGTATTTACGTAGTAAGATGCTAACTGTTCACTTCCCAGCCAATTCAGCGGAGAGTCACTAATTCTTTATTCGTACATTTTAGATAACCATCGATAAAGTTATACGTTCTTTCTATTTTTATGAGAAATGAAGTAATTTTTGGGAAATACATGTAAGTTTTCACATTTTCTAGGTACGAATTGTCAAATAAAAATTTTACAAAACCCATCTCCCTTTGTAAACACCCTCAGAATCGTCATATGGTGGCCTAAAGCGACCGTCTGGGAGATGACCCCTGCGATCAGGTCAAAGCCCGCTTGATCAAAGACCTCGGCGCCAAAACACTTGACAGCCGAGAGACTTTCGATCCCATTTAGCGGTTTCGAAATTTATTTTAATGAAATTGTTGGCTGGATGGTGAGTAAATTGATTGGTGGTTAAGATGAGATGAAAGGTACTTACTGTAAATGTCGATACGCCCGGTAGAGAAAAAGTTCGGTGTTGTTTGAAGAAATAATTTATTTTTGATATGTATTTTAGCAGTTCACGTCCTAGATTCAAAAATTTATTTAATCCCCACGCTTAATGTAGCAATTTTTGACGTTTTTGGGGCTCGACGGGAATCTTAGAATCCCCACTGGCTATAAAATAATTTCTTTTTTGTATAACAATTTTATTAATAAACCATGCTTTTTAGAAATACTGTAATATACCGTTATGAAAATGGTTATCAATCAATTGGCAATGGAGTGAAAAATCACATTCATTACACTAAGTAGTTTATTTTAAGAGAGTCTGAGACTGGCAAGTTTTAAAATGAAAATTGCCCTTCCAACTTTTTTATTAGTTAGTTAAATTTTAGACTCGTTTATGTAGGGTCAAGTGGTGTAAAAATAAGACACAAAACACCTGTTATAAAGGATGTTGAAGACAGTAAAAGGGTAGAAATAAAGAAATTAAACACCCTTTAAATATCTCAGGGTTAAGGAAGGGGTTCTTAAGGGGACAATTATTATGTAAATATATGATTAATAAATACTATTGTTTGACCTAACAGATGGTAAACCATACAGATTACAAGTATGTATATGAATGGTACTCACAAAAAGGGGATCTTACAACAATAGGAAATGAAGCTGGTGAGAACGTGCTTTATCTATGGTGGGAACCACTGATATAATTAAACTTCAAATACCAAATTTGGCGTTGACTTATGTCGAAAATTATAACCACGTGCAAATTTGAGAAAAGTTTATATGAATATAATTATATTATATGGGAATTTATTGAAAATCACCCAAAGTATGCATACCTAGGACTCACAGTATTTATGGTTTACTTAGAATTAATATATCGAATCTACAAAGATTACTGAAGGTAAATATTTAAAAAGGTATGAATGTACAATTAAAAGCCTGATAAATTTATTCTTGGTAGAATACGAAGTTGTCACAATGCCTAGGAATTACGTACCAAAGGCAAAACCCTACACAGACGATGATCTGAAGCAGGCGCTTACCGTAGTAAAGGAAGGTAAGTTGTCTATTCAAAAAAATACCGAAGTGATAAATCTGAATTATTTCGAGCTATTCATCAAAAAATATTTCAAAACGTGGCCAAAAACAAGCGCTCTCCGATGAACAAGAAAAAGATTTGACAGAAAAAATTAAAATTATGGCTAAATGGGGATTTGCCTTGTCCAAAGGAGAAGTTCAGGTGTACGATCATATGTTAATGAAAATGCTATAAAAACTACATTTAAGGACGGCAAACCTGGTGATGACTGGTTTCGTTCGTTCTTTAAGAGGAATCGACTGAGCCAGAAGAAAATGGAACAGCCGAAAAAGTGTATGGGAACGGAAACTAGCGACCCGTTCATAATATACTCCTTCTACAACTTGTTTTGCAAGAAAAGCATTCGCACATATTTAACTTGGATGAAACTGGGTTTAATCCAGGTAGAATAAAGGGAGTTTACCGCGGGGGCCAAAAAGTTAACATAAGCATAGAAGGATCTGGTAAAGAAAATATTACGACAATGGCATGTATTTCTACGAATAGCCAATCTGGTAAAGAAAATATTACGACAATGGCATGTATTTCTACGAATAGCCAATTATTACCCCCGCTAATTATATATCAAGGACAAAACTTGTGGAGCACATGGAGGGGATCAAACGATTTAAAAGGAACCTGCTACGCTGTCTCTGATAAAGGCTGGATGACCACTGCTGTATTTATTAGTTGGTTTTCCAAATTTTGTTTAATAGTTTCAGAAAGGCCGCTGTTACTTATTACCATTGAACTTACCATGCAAAATAACATCATATTGTTTAAATTACCACCTCATGCTACAGATAACCATTGGGCAAGTTTTCTACATCTAAGATTCGGAATTTTCTATTCTTAAGATTATTATGTATCGTTTCATTATCAAATGTTGGGCTTATTGAAGCTTGCATCTTATTGCACGACATAGAACTTTTGAGAAGGCTAGTGAACTCGTGAAACGTGTGATGTTACGAAAAAGCGTTCGTCACGCGATAACTCATTCAAGCGACTGTGCAATCTCTCTTGCCGCACTGAGCTCGCACACCCATAGGTGTGAAAAATTGTCAAAAATTGTAAAAATTTTGATAAAATGGTTAATAATTGCCAAATATGTTAAATTTTTTGAAAAATTGTCAAAAACTTTTGAATAAATAAATAATTGCCAAATATTTTCAAAAATTGTCAAAAATTGTCAAAAATGGTCAAAAATGGTCAAAAATGGTCAAAAATGGTCAAAAATGGTCAAAAATGGTCAAAAATGGTCAAAAATGGTCAAAAATGGTCAAAAATGGTCAAAAATGGTCAAAAATGGTCAATAATTGTCAAAAACTTTGAAAAATGTTTAAAATTTTCGAAAAATTGTGAAAAATGGTCAATAATTGTTAAAATTTTGAAAAATGGTCAAAAATTGTCAAAAAGTTGAAAAAATGGTCAATAATTGTCAAAATTTTGAAAAAATGGTCAATAATTGCCGAATATGTTAAAATTTTTGAAAAATTGTCAAAAATGGTCAATAATTGTCAAAATTCGTCAAAAACTGTCAAAAATGGTCAATAATTGTTAAAATTTTTGAAAAATTGTAAAAAAAATTTAAATATGGTCAAAAATTGTCAAGAATTTGGAAAAATCGTCAAAAACTGTCCAAATTTTCAAAAAATGGTTAATAATTGCCAAATATTTTCAAAAATTGTCAAAAATCTGGAAAAATGGTCAATAATTATAAAAAACAGTCAAAAATGGTCAATAATTATTAAAAATTGTCAAAAATGATCAATAATTGTCAGAACCTGTCAAAAATGGTCAATAATTGTTAAAATTTGGAAAAATGGTCCAAAATGGTCGAAATTTTTGAAAAATTGTCAAAAATGATAAATAATTGTAAAAACTGTCAAAATTGGTCAATAATTGTCAAAAACGGTCAATAATTGTCAAAAATTTTGAAAACTGTTTGAAATTTTGAAAAATGTTTAAAATTTTTGAAAAAATGGCAAAAATGGTCAATAATTGTCAAAGACGATCAATATTTGTCAAAACCAATTAAAATTCGACAAAAATGGTCCAAAGGGATCAATAATTGTTAAAATTTTGAAAAAAGGTCAAAAATTGTCAAAATTTTGAAAAAATGGTCAATAATTGTCAAAATTTTGAAAAATTTTTCAATGATTGCCAAATATGTTGAAATTTCTGAAAAATGATCAAAAATGGTCAATAATTGTCAAAGACGGTCAATAATTGTCAAAATTCGTCAAAAACTGTCAAAAATGGTCAATAATTATAAAAAACTGTCAAAGATGGTCAATAATTATTAAAAATTGTCAAAAATGGTCAATAATTATTAAAAATTGTCAAAATTTTTCAAAAATGGTCAATAATTGTCAGAACCTGTCAAAAATGCTCAAAAATTGTCAAAAATGGTCAATAATTGTTAAAATTTGGAAAAATGGTCCAAAATGGTCAAATTTTTGAAAAATTGTCAAAACTGTCAAAATTGTTGAATAATTGTCAAAAATGGTCAATAATTATTAAAATTTAAAAAAAATGGTCAATAATTGCCAAATATGTTAAAATTTTTGAAAAATTGTCAAAGACGGTCAATAATGGTCAAAATTCGTCAAAAACGGTTAAAAATGGTCAAAAATTGGCAAAATTTTTGAAAAATGATGAAAAATTCACGAAAAATGGTCATTCTATTGTGCATAAGAAGCGAGCTTCTGTAGGCGGTCCGACGACCGCTCACCTTTTTTCCCTTATTCGCATCTTTGTAGTCTTCTGGATTTACGAAGCTAAGTTTAATTTCTTTTGAGGCTAATAATTTTGATGAAGCATTTATGCCCTTAGTAGATATTAATCTATATATCTGGTCATATTTTTCACTTTTATCTATTATAATTGTGGGTGGTCTTTTACTCAACTGCTGTTTTGTTTGTTGACTATTGTGAGTTGGTGGGGATTGTCCGATAGGCAACATTTGCTGATTTTGTTGTAAAGCATTTTGTAGATTTGCTTCATTTATTGATATTATTTGATTAGGTTGGACCATTTTGTTGGGCCATTATCATTTCATTTGGCATCCCAAGTTCTGCATTCATTTTTGCAAATTGAGAATATTGTTTCAAGTATTATATCATATTTTTTAAGAAATCATTTTTTAAAAATGGGCTAACCTTTATTGTAGCTACTGACCTGGTATATTTTTCATTCCACTTAAACTTTTAAACTGTTTAACAAATACATATTTTATGAACGAAAATCGATTTAAAAAAACGTCACTTTTATTAATGATTGTAGAAAAAATACATTTTTCGAAACATTATCACTATTTTTAATGATCGATAAAATCAACATATTTTGAAGCTAAATTTTTTGCCGTTCATGGAATCTAAACTAGAAGTACTTAATTTATCAAGATGATTCGAATAAACAGTTCTCATATGGCAAAGATTGAGTTCTTAGGTTCACATAAATCATAAGAAACGTTTCCAGTAAACCATTAGAGACAGAAAGAAGCCTCTGAGAAACCAGTAAGACAACTAACTGAAATAATGGATTAGTGGGTATATAATTTCCGCATTGTATTTCCAATGGCTCGGATCGAGTAGCAGGTCTATTTTTAGTTGTACGCACAACTGCAAGAATGTGAATTCAATATATCGCATCTCGTTATAAGATAAAAAAATATAAGGACGAAAGCTTTCTTGAAATATAAGAACCATCGATTATATTTCTTTCCTAATAGGTCATAAAGTCAGGTGGACGGTTTCCATCACTGGTCTTCAAAGAAGTAATAATTCTACCGACAATGATGTCTTTAGTAATGTTATGTGTACTGCTTTTGAGTTTGAATATGGCTTCTTGGGCTCCATTTAATATGTTTTATACAAACAAAATTAAATTTAGGTACAGCGGATAGATGAGGGGAATTTTTTTTTATCCGTTATTAAGAGGTTCAACAATTTTAATATACAGGAAGTTCGATTAATGCCTTGCAGTTATCCAAAACTCCTTAAATCGGTTTGGTTTGATTTTTGAGATACACGGTGTCAAAATTGAAAAGTAAAAATATTTTTTCTACAGTAGCGCGTAAAATGACTAATTACTATATTCAAATGAAATCGTAAAGTCGACAAATGCCGAGGATTGTTACTTTACGCTCTAGCGCAAAAAAGGAATCTTTTTCGCTCGCTTATTTAATCAAACCACGCCTTCCGAATTAACTCAATTGGTGAATGATTGAAAATTAAATAAAATAATATGAATATTTCCAAAAATTTTGAAATATGGTCAAAAATGGTCAATAATTGTCAATAATTGTCAATAATTGTCAATTATTGTCAAAAACTGTTAAAAATGTACAATTTTGTCAAAAACTGTCAAAAATGGTCAATAATTGTTAAAATTCTGAAAAATGGACAAAAATTTACAAAAATTGTCAAAAAAGGTCAATAATTGTCAAAAAATATCAATAACTATCAATAATTGTCAAAAACTATCAAAAATTGTCAAAAATGGTCAATAATTGTCAAAAACCATCAAAAATGGTCGCAAATTATCAAAAACTGTCAAAAATGGAAAATTATTGAGAAAATTAGTTAATAATGGTCAAAAATTGTTAAAAATGGTCAATAATTTTGAAAAATGGTCAAAATTTTTGAAAAATTGTCGCAAACTATCAAAAATTGTCCGCGTCGGGCGGCAACATTCTTTCTCAAGCGGCAATCTGTTACTTTACACTCTAAATACACAAATAACTATATTACAGTAAATTTAAAATTAATAAAAACGATTAAAAAATACAATTATGTACCGGGTGGCCAAGTAAGAACGGCCGTCGGCCATATCTCAGGAATGGATTATAGCAAAGGTTCGGGAAAAAAATTTTATAACAAGAGTGGCCTCGAGAAACGCCTGGAAATTATTTTCAGAAATGTAGGTCCACCGCTAGAGGGCGTATTTGACAGTTAAAAATTTTAAATGCAAAATTTTTCAAAATGAGTATATTGAATATTATAATCAAATTCCTCGACAAATTCTGCATATTTTTTATTTGACAAGTTTTAGTCTATCTCTTCAAATAAGGGGTGGGGGAGATTATGTGCAATAAACAAATTAGTGCCAAGTGAATGTAAAATATAGGTAAAAAATGTGATGCGTGCTAAATCCGATAAATTAGGAGAAATAAAAGAAAATGCATTTTTTTAGCAACAAGAAAGAAACAAGAGAATTCCACTCACCTTAAAATCGGCTACATTCGAAATACACACCACTTAATTACGAAAGAAAACACCCCAATATGAAATCAGTATTAAACCAATACAACAGTGAATCATTTTCTGAAAGAATGTAAAAAAAAGTACAGAGTTACATGCAACGCTTCTGCACACATAAGCACCCCCCCACACACACACCCACACGGATATATCATGACATCCTAAGAAACTGGTAATAATCATTCTTTGTTTAATTCTCTTGAAATAAAGTTGTAATAAATATAATAAAATTATTTTTAAAAAGATAGTTTTTGAATTGAAATACATAATTGGCGCAGTCAGTAGGATTCGCGTAAATCGTGAAAAGTATCGAGCTATATCAGAAAGTTTTTATCCTTTTTTGAACCATACAGTGTGTGCCGTTTTTGTCGGTGTTTCTGTAGAACAATAAAAGTGTAGTGACTTTCACGATTTTAACGTTTCAAACGCGAATTCTAACAAACAGTTATTTCACCCCTTTTGTGGTTGGATACAGCTGGACGAGAACCAACAAAGAGTCGGAGAAGAAGATTTTGAAAGCCAGTTCTTCTGTAACGTAAGTGCCAAACTTTCCTTTTCTCGCCTTTCCTATACCTCTCATTGGAATTCGGAAAGATACTAATTAAGAATGTATTGATCTAAAATCGATTATTTATGAGTGAATTGAACGACGATAATTTCGATAATATTTAGCATTCACTTAATAATATTTCAATAAGCGAAAATAACATTTCGAAATTTGAAGAAATTGATTATATAGAAATGGCTCCTCCTATAATGTTATTCCTCCAAATGTTATTTGTGTACTTGCGTCTAGCCTGACCGTTCAATTTTGTAGCCCCCATGCACGCATGCGCATTTCATGATCAGTTTGCCTCCTCCTAATTTATCGAGAAGGGCAAGGGAAATCATTGAAAATGCTATACTTAAGGGACAGAGTGAATGGAATGGTTATCTTTCCTTCGCCTTCTTCAAAAATTAACCAATGATCTGTTTTAACCAAAAAAATTATGAAACTTATTAGAAATAAAAACAAGTATTAGTTCCTTATTATTATAACCTAAACATTCAAAAGGACAAGACGAGGCTGAACTGATCATGAAATGCGCATGCGTGCTACAAAATTAAACGGTCAGGCTAGACGAAAGTCTATTTGTGAGACGGGTCGAGTTATATATGCTATACTTCTGTTGTGGAATTTGTTATTTATTGATTTTTTTAATAATTAGGATGAAGATAAAGTAAAATTTTACAGAGAAAAAATGGCTCTAATCTATTGATAAATTGGGGTTGTAGCCCAAGGATCCTCATCTGGATGTACACTGTCATAGTGAGACCAATAATCGTTTATGGATCCATTGCGTGGAGTAGTAGGACTAGCCTATTGACCTCTCCAGAATTCGAAGACTAGCCTGTGTATATGCATTACAGGAGCAATGAAAACATGTCCATGGAAGTGATTCTCAACTTCACATCACTACATATGGTGGTGGAATGTGTTGCAGAAAGAACAAGATACATACTAAGTAGAGAAGAAATCATCACCTACTCGCTTTTTAAAAATCAGAAATCCTGAGACATGCCACAGGGTGATAGGAAGAAAAAATATAACTCTTCAAATAATGGGATCCTAACACCATTGCCAGACTTGGAAATAATGCCTTTCAATGGTATACAGATGGCTCAAAAGTAATAGAGGGGATTGGGATAGGAGTGTACGGGTCAGGAGCCAAAACACTCCGATAGTTTGGGGAAAACGCCAAGTTTTTTTCAAGCGGAAATTCACGCCGTAGGAAAGTGTGTCCAGCTCGATATTGATAAAGGGTGTATAGAAGGCGAAGGATTATTGTAATGTCGGATAGTCAAGCAGCCATTAAAGCACTGAGCTCTTGTGTGATCAGTTCCAAAATGGTGTGGGAATGCCCAGGCAAACTCAATGAATTAGGGAAGAACAATATAGTCACCTTACTGTAGATTCCAGGACACTGTTTTGTGGTATTAGCTCCAAAGTAATATTGAAATAAATAGGCAACGCCGAAAAGAAGAGAAGATCTACCATTGGAAACATCTAGTAGGACTCAGACAATCAAAGATACTCCTGGGAGACTACAACCGGGTGAGAACAAAGGAATGTCCTGACGGGACACCTTAAAAAGCTTAAAACAATGGTGCAAGAAGAATATAGATTCTGTGGAATGGAGGAAGAAGTAACCTCCATCCACATACTTGCGGATTGCTTGGCCATACAAAATCCTAGTGCACAGTGGGTAGAAGAAGGACCATGACCTAAACTTAAACCTATGGATATCCTAAAATTCCTTCGGGAAATAGGTCTAAATAAACTACTAGTCAGTGAGACTTCTCTCAGGAACTAAGTAGGGAAAAGGGGGCGCAATAGATCTTTTATGTCTCAGTGAGTATCAACCCAATATACATACAACTGAAATTTTCCAGTTATTTTAGAACTGTTTGCTCTCGAAAATTTAGTACGTTTTATACTTTCGCTAGTAATTTGTTTCTGAGATTTCAAAACTATTGGAAGTCTTTTATACGATTTTGGAACTTTAGTTTCTTACGTAGGTTGGAGCGAGGGGGGTCGCGCAGCAAAAAATCTGACTGTTACGTTATGTTACATGCGATAATGCAGATACCTATAGTTGGTAATAGGTCTGGCGCTGGGGGATCGCGCAGCGAAAAGTCTGACCGTTATGTTATGTTATAGATTTTGCTGAAGACAACACAGTGTGTAGAGTATGGTTGGAATTTTGCGGCTCTGTGAAAATTGGTCAGAAGAAACGAAAGAAATGTGGTGATTTGAGAGTACAAAATAAAGTCAGCAATTTAGCAGTACCTATTGAATTTCGAACAGCAAACATTCCATTAACATCAGATAAAAAAACTTAAAAGATTATCGTTGAATATGTTACAAACCAAAGCTCGCACAATCATAAATATTATCAGTAACAAAAGGGGATTGTCAATATTAACCTTTAATGTTCAAAGCTTACGGAATCATAGTTTAGATTTGACTGATTCAGTAACTCAAAAAACAAATGTTTTACTTCTTACAGAGACTAACATGAGCAATGATCAAATGTACCATATACCAAATTTCAATTGTATAGTTCGTTACAAACGAAATGTTCGATCCGGCGGAGTTGCTATTTATCAAAATAATGATGATAAAACTAACATTGTAACACCAAATATGGACAAAGTTATAAGAAATACTAATAATTTTCGTTTTGAACAGAGATCTGTTGGAGATATATGTTCCGCGACCTGTAAGCTGGGAAATGGCTTAGAAGTAGTAATGGTAGTTGTTTACATTTTCAAATAATCAAAAAATGACAGATGTTGAAGAGTTCATTTTTCGAGCTTTGGTTGAGTATTCAAAAGAAGGTTCACAACTATTCTAGGAATTTGGTAAAGACTATGACAAAATTCCATATTTTGACAGGCGATTTTAATATTAACATCAAAGAAGAAAAATCGGATAAACGACAAGATACCATACTACTATTGATGCTGTTTTCTCAGGATTTTTGGAAAAAATGGAATCACAAACATACATCTCATATTTCAGTTATCATAGACCTATTATTTCAATGATCGAATGCACTGGCTAGATTTGAATAATCATTATATACATAGTTCGTACCAATCAACTTAATGATTTTTATAATTAATACTATTGTATGTTTTTGTTAATTGAAGTTTAATTCAGAGTAAAATAAATTTTTATATTAATATATGTGTATTTATTTATTGATTCAATCAGTCAATTAAAAAAATATATAAAAATATTAAAAAGATCATACAGCATTAAAACCTACCGTCAAAGAATTTTGTGTTAAGGACGTTTCGACTTCTGCTTTGGAGTTATTACAGCAAAAAGTCTTTAAATAAGCAATTCAATAAGCTCGGCAAGCTTAAGTATTTTATACAATAAATATTTATTTATTTATTTATTCATTTATTTATTTATTTATTTATTTACGGGCATTACTCATTAATTTACAATAATTAAAATTACATCAGTACTACACTAATAACATCATTATTGTAAAAACATCAAGCAAAAATAAAAAGACATTTAAATCTCTTAAAACAAAAGTTGAAAATTAAAAAAAAGTTGAAACAATTATTTAAAATCATTAAAATATATGCTTAATTACACTGAGTAACATAAGTACAATACATCCATATTCATTATACACAATCTAAAAAAATCAAACGTATTCCTATAATCCTATCCTATACTCTTTTTTATCACAAAGTGACCTTATAAAATGCTCATAATTATTAAAGAAATCTAACACTGGTAAGCTATTTGCCAAAAGTGTTGTTCTGGAAATGTATGAATTATGGCCTATGTTCGTACGAGAGAAAGATTAATAGAATGTTCTGAATCTGAGTAATTTATTTCTATTTTATTTTTGACTGTTTTTAAAGAAACGTATCTACCTATTTAATAACAATTTTTTTCGTAACTCTATTTTTGACTGTTTTGAGAGAAACGTACTGTTTAATGGTTTATTACATTTATTTATTCCTATGTTTTTGACTGTTTTTAAAGAAACGTATCTACCTCCATTTCATTTTAATTATTTTTGTAGTTGTAATAATTGACAACCGTAACATTTTTTTACGTACCAACCATTTGTTTAGCCTTAAGTTAATTTTTAGGTGTGCTTATTAATTATAGTTAAAATGCCAATTCGATTTTTTATATATATAATATAATATTACTTTTATTCCTAAAATGTATTTTTATTATTTAATTTATAAATTTTTTCTAATAAAGTAATTTGTTTTAATAAATTTCATAGAACTTTTTACATACTTACTATTTTCTTTACTAATACCTATATACCAAAGTACTTGAAATGTAAGTTTCCCCCAATTGCGGCGCCTATGAGAATAGTTTATCCTTTGCCTTCTATTGTTCTCGGTTTTGGGTTCTATTGTATTCTCCGGTCGAACAAGGTGAGGTATATAAAAATAAAGGATTTCTACCTGAGGTACATTAGAAAATTTTTAAAAGAGAAGAAAAAGTGATTGATCACTCAGTACAAAACTTATCCAAATTTGCATTTTTATTACTCTCTCTTCTTTATGAATATAGTATAGTTGATCTAGAGCTTCTTGTAGGAACCATGAAATTAATCTTACTAAGTAGGTATGGGCAGTTAGAAAGGGAACTTAATATTTTGAACATATTTTTAAGATCATTATGATCTCTTCGGGTTTTCAGAGGAAATAGTTGGAACTTGTTGTAAAGGATATTGAAATCATATCTATATTCATCTAAACGCGGAATATTAGACTTAAATGCTAAGCATCTTAAAAATATACGTTGGACTTGCTATATTTTGTGAATGTAGCATGCATATCCAGGATTCCAAACCGAAGATACATACTCCAGAATAGGTCTGACAAGGGAATTGTATAGTAGGTAATTGGATTGCATAAATATTATCAAAATCTCTGGTAAAACTTTTGACAAAACCCAGCAATCTCAGTGCTCTCGATACCATATTATCAATGTGTAAGGAAAATGTCAGAGATTAATCAATATAATACTCCCAGATCTTTGATTACTGATACCCACGATATAATGGAATCATTAATTTTATAATCAAACTTCTTCCATGTCCTACTCCTGCAAAAATATATGCAAAAACACTCATCAGCATTAAGTTCCATGCTATTCAAATCACACCACTCAACCAGCCTGTTTAAATCAGATTGAAGCATTCTATAATCTTCGGCAGTGTTAACATTTAAATAGAATTTAAGATCGTCTGGAAAACAAAGAAACTTACAGTACTTGAAACAATCATGAATATCATTTAAAAAGATGCAGAGGTCCTAAATGGGAGCCTTGAGGTACTCCAGAGGGGACAATTATTTCATGAGATCTAAAACCGTTGATTTTAACAATTAATGATCAGTTTAAAAGGTAACTGGTATCCCATCTTAAAAATGAACCAAATGGCTCCAGTTTGCTCAAAAGAACCAAATGATTCACTTTATCGAACGCCTTAGAAAAATCTGTGTAAATTGCATGCACTTCCCCAGATTCATCCAAGACCCCTGACAAAAATGTACATACGAGAGAAGATTCTTACCCTTCTGAAAACCAAATTGTTCATCAATTATAGCTACAAGTTTTGGTATGTACTATTCAAAATTTGGTTCTTAACAATAGTAAAATATATGGAATATATGGATTCCTTCACTTCGCATAGCGTGTTTTTATCGGGAGCTAGTTACAATCACTTGAGTTCTTTTAGTCGCTGCGCTGAAGTAAATATTCTAAAACCATAAGTTTAATTACTTTTGTCCAACTCTACATTGTTATCTGCAAATGCTGTTTCACAATTTATTTACACTGATGACATGGCATTCCGACATACCATCAAAAAAATATATCGAGCGAACCCTGTACAAACAGTCATTCTTTTAGCAAGGCAAAATTAGATAGTTGGGATAACTTAACTGAAATACTACCGACTTCGAAATCTAAGACTGAAAATTTTATTAAATTAAAAACTGCAGATAGAGGTTAAATGATTTGATATTACTTGTTATAGTCCGGTCAAATTAGACCAAAATATAAGAGTGAAGGTACATAAATTCACAACAAGCTGAAAGTGAGTAAAATTGTTCAAAATATAATGAAAAACAACATTTCAAAATTCCCCATCGTTCCGGTACATGGAAAAAAATTGACTCGAAGTCTAAGGTCAAAAAAATGGGTTTTTTCGCCATTATCTTGAAAACGGTCAGTTTTATCGCAAAATTACTTCAGACAAAAATTGTAGACCATAACATTATCTATAAAAAAGGTATCAATATTTTTTTTCCTAAAAGCAACCGTTTGTGAGATATAACGTTTCAAAAACTTGTGAGCGTTATAATATGCACACGTTTCCACGCCACCTCTGAGGTAGTGTTATTAGCGCGTTTTTTTAAAGTGGTTTCCCCAGTAAGCCTATTTCACAGGTCTATTGTGATTTTGTTTAATTGGAAACTATATTGCATAATAACTAAGATATTTGCAAGGATTGGAATTGATAAAAGCGATGGAAATTAAAACTTCTTTTTGTTGATCTTCTTTTTCTTCTTCTTCTTCTTGGTCTTCTTCTTGGTCTTCTTCTTCATCCTGAGTGTAAGTAAATTGCATCAATAGCGATGTATCGCATGTCTGTTCGACAGTATCAAACGAATCCTCTGCTGCTGGTGATTCAACATTAGAACACGACCGGCCTTGACAGTTCGTGCATGCTTGGGAACAAAACAGACCAACATTTTTGCAACCACATTTAGTACTGCATCCCTTCTTACAGGTGCAAAAAATTGTGTTTAGCAGTTTTTCCGGCGCAGGTGGGAGCAAAGTCTGAATTGGTTCTAATGTAGGGAGAGTGTTGTACCTTGGAAGAATTTTCAGTTTACACAATATTTTAAGAAGTTCTCTTAAAAATAATGCAACCATTTATTTTTTGCCATACAGTACAGACGTTTTGCTTTTATTTTATACAACATTTAAAAGTCCAACTTAAAAACAGTTCTCTACAGGGTGTTTAATATATGCTGACTACAACTGTTCCAAGGTACACTGCCATCGTGTACCTCTGAACAGGCCGTCATGTACCTTTGAACATTAATTATATTATTATATACCTATATTATGATTGTTTAAGAATTTATTGTTTAAACAGATTAAAATTTAGATTGTAACAAATTGCAAATAAACCTATTCATACTATTCGGTATTTAATAATAGGAACAATTTTACAATAATTTATCAAGTTCCTATTCATACTATTCGGTATTTAATAATAGGAACAATTTTACAATAATTTATCAAGTTCCGGAATCTTATAAAAAGCTCGTTTTGACACTTGTAGAGGAGGTTTCAATGAGCCAAGGACATCTTCCCGAATATAATCAAGGACATCTGGTTTCTCTGGCCATTTCCATGATTAAAGTGATTTTTCCATCGAAGAAATGGTAGCACTTTCATTATTGCAGTCAACAATTTTGCCGGGGTAAACATTACCTTGATACAGAACTGCTACCTGCTGTCCTACTTCTCGAACAAAATCTGTAAGGGCGAGAATATCTTTTACAGTTCTTTTACCTGTAGCTAAATTAGTTAAATTTTCTTCATTTTCTTTTTCATTAATTTCTTCCTAGATATCATATTCATCATCCGAAGACTCCATTAGAGATAAATTATCTTCACAATCACTTTCTTCTATGGCTATTAAGTTCCTCTTAACTTTATCCTTTTTTATATTTTGATTTTGTTTGGGCGGTATCAACGGTGCGTTATCTGTTTTTCCTTTTTTTCTCCCTTTAGTGGTAAGCTTACGTGGTTCCGCTTTTGGGAACGGTCTAATTAATTCTGGACTCATTATTGGGTGTTCCATAGTTGACGTGGACGGATCTGATAAATTTAAGTTCCGTTCTGCTTGTTCTTTGACTGGATCTGGTCTATCTGTTGAGTAAGCAGACAAAAAATCGTCGTCTGTAAAGATATCAGTATTTAGAGGTGATATTCCGGTTGCAGCAAATCCGCTTAAAATATTTTCACTAGAAAATGCAAGCGGAAAAGCTCTACCAGTAATTTCTGCAACGTCATATATTGATAATGGTTTTCCTACATTTACAGACATCCATTCGCTAACGACTTTATTATAATTTGTTTTGAAAGATCCAAATACTGTGCAATCAAGTGGCTGCAGTCGGTGGGAAGTATGCGGAGGAAAGGTTAACATCTTCACACCAAAACTTTGAGCCTTTTCAATTACAGCAACGCTGATATCGCTCTCGTGGTTGTCTAGAAGTAACAATACGGGATCGTCTTCAGATGGTTTAATATGTTCAATAAAAAAACCAAACCACTCCAGAAACAATTTCTCGTTCGACCATCCCGACGGATTAGCACCCCCCTTACTACCAACTGGGGCTCCTTTGAGCATATGATCTTTAAAATGCAACCTTGGATAGATGAACATTGGGGGTAGATGGTTACCAACTGCATTTATCGTTGCTATTAAAGTAACATTTAGGCCTCGTTCACCAGAAGTTGCACTGCCAAGCTGTTTTATACCTCTAGGAGCCAAAATTTTGGGTGGAACGTGGACAGTGGATAAACCTGTTTCATCCACATTAAAAATTCGATGTGGGGGAAATGGTCCATACTTTTCGAGCACTTTTTCTAGGTTTTCAAAAAATGTTTACACGTTGTGCCGGTTAAAACTGGTATAACGTGCTAAGGACGTCGATTCTGGTTTCCGTAGAGAAATCTGGGTGTTGAATTTTTTTTAAATTTCCTCATCCACTCAGCACCGGCAAGTCTATTTTCATTCCACTGGTGAGGATAATTAAGGTTATTAATGTTGGCATATTCGAAGGCTAGTTTCCGCATTTCTTTCTTGGTTAGGTCGTAGTGCATGCGAGCGGCCTGTTTCACGTAACTTAAGAGTGCTAGGTCCATATCTTCTGTAAAAACCTTTTTGACCGCGTTATTTGGTTTATATTCAAATTTATCTGCTTCATGTGACCTTAAGGCTTTGACAAAACGGGAAATGCAGGTTATATTTTGCAATATTTAATTATAAGAAGTAACTCCAAACTACATTTAAACCAATATGTTGTACCTTGAAATGGTTCCAACATACAAGACCTACTGTGTTGCAAGATACAATACATTACACATCTGAAAAAAAAACTCAACCAATATTTTTAGGTTAAAACTATGTACATTCTAATGTTAGTATGATACAATATAATACTTACATTAACATATTTATCAACCAAAATGTTTCTCGATACTCTCACAATATTGTTTTATTTCACTAATTATTGTCTCATGAAAATACTTATTTGTCACAAAAATATATACACGTGATTTTCTAGATCCCAACCAACCACAACAACTGCTTTTATAAGACTGGTTTGTCTTTGTAATAGTTGTTACCAGATGGCGTTTGTTTGTTAAAAACCGGAAATGTTCCAAGGTACAACACTCTCCATATTATCGACCAACTTCCAACCCCAATATGTTGGATCTAGCTGATAACCAAGCCACACTTGAACTTGATAATATACCTGAAAAAGATGTTGATGAGCAGCAACTGAGGTTGGAGGAAGACAAGCTAATTGCACTTGTTTTTTATTCCGAGTGTTTTTAACAAAACATGCATATCGATACTTATCTAAGCAGGTAGTTTTTTAAGGAGCTCCGTACATACAAAGAAGAAATCGAATTCCGTTGTTGATAACCTTTTGTGGAGTTGAATTACTTTTTTTTAAACTTCAATTATCAGTACATCGGCGTCGTTATTAGCTTATTTAACCAACATATTTTGAGCAGTAAAGTTTTCTTTCAACATTGAAATAAAACGAGACTTGTTATGAGTATTTGCAAGAAATTTCTGTTGACTGGTAGGAACTGTCTTCAAATGAAATATCGGAAGATGAAGATGTTGCTGAAGTTCGACGACGTTGTTCTGCTGCTTTGATATTTGTCGTGCAATCATTATAACCATCAAATACGACAGTAACTCCGGGACCAAAATGTCGACGTACTTACTGAACGTTTTTATCAAAAATAACGTTGAATGTTTCTTCGCTATCCCACACAACACGGTGTAGTAAGTATCCTCCAACAATGATGTATGTCGCAGTAGCGTTGGTTTTTATTACAGATAATTTCAGGATCTATAATTTTTGTTTGGCGTAGTTTTGCGATAAAACTTACCGTTTTGAAGAAAATCGCGAAAAACCCAATTTTTAACCTCTGACCTTGAGTCAACTTTTTCCATGTACCGGAATGATGGGGAATTTTGAAATGTTGTTTTTAATTATGTTTCGTTGCATTCCATTATCTAAGTACTGCTAACGACGAGGACTGAGGTGGCTATGAAAACAACGCATTTTTGACAGAAATGTCAGTGACAGTTGTTCAGATTGTGAAACAGTTTAATAGTGCTATTTGTTGTTAATAATGGACAGAGGAAAGTCAATTGATAAAAAAATTCGATCAATTAACATTAATTTACACAAATCTGGCAAATCAAACTGCGAAATTGGAATATTACTCGGCTTATCCAGATACAGTGTTTGAAATATTGTCTAATAGTACAAAAGCACCGATAAGTGAAAAAATCTATAATGCGTACCAGCTACGGAGAGTAGGGAGTGAGGCTGTTGGAAGACGCGGTTGTAGGTCTACATGTCATACAGAAGCCAGAAAACTAGAATTTGATACCTGCAAGGAAATGTTTTTGAGTTCAAACTAAAGTAGCAAGAGATAATTATTTTTTTCGTTTGTGAAGGCTAAAGAACAACAGTTACTAACTCTAAACAAGAAGCGAGACAGGTTGGAACGGGCTAAACACCATTGAAGTTTGTGTCGGTGATAGCCGGAGAAGAGTTATCCGCCGGAAACATGAAACTTACCATCCTGATTGTCTCAAGCGCAAAGTTAAATTTCCATTTTCGTTATGTCGGCTAGAGGGGTTGAAAAATTAAACTTTATCGTCGGTACTGTTAACACAGATAAATATTTAGACTCTGGAAAAGACTTGATCTTTCAGGAAGACGGTGCTGCATGTCACACTTCTAAAAAATCCTATAGTCCGGAACTTTCACCAATCGAGAGTTTTTGGCATGGAATGGAAAAGCGGTTAAGAGCCAATCCTGCCAGAAGTCAAGCACAGGTTCCAGAATATTTGGGATAATTTAAATCCAGAGGAGTGGCAGATTCTAGTACTATGCTGAGAAGAATTGAATCAGTTATTAAAACAAAGGTGGTGATACTCAGTTTTCTAAGTGCTACTTTCAAAATAAAAGTAAATAGTTTTACCTTCATTAGCTCAAATAAGGAATAGTAGGTACTATGGGCAAATTGATTTTCAATTGTTATAGCTCATCTTATTATTTTATGGTTGGTGGTGTAAAGTGCTCCTTACTGAAACAGCTCATACTAGTGCAAATGAATTAAATTCTTATAGCATACTATTCAAATTATGTTTATAAATTAGAAGAGAAGAGTTAACACACCAGACACTTATCTATTGGGTTATTGGGTACCTTGGTAATATTAAATGAAACTGAAAAATCGCCTTGTTTGCTGAAAACTGGAAACCATGGAAAAAATAATCTTTTTAAATCGCTTGACATGTTTCAACAAATAAACAACGTCGAAACATCAACGCACTTTCAACAATTTAGAGTTTGAATGTAGAATTATTTATTTGTTTTGACATTCTGTCAAAAAATGTGAAATAAAAATGTGAGCGGTCGTCGGACCGCCGACAGAAGCTTGCTTTTTAGGCGAGATTGGGAAAACCATCAATAAAAATACGCGCAATAGAATGCGATGTTGGGAATTACATTAGGCCCAGTACGTTCTACAAAGTTTTATTTTGTAGCCGTCAGACGGCTGTAGTAGGTAATCCTATAGCAAACAGCAACTGACCTTTCTATATGCGTGGGCGTACATGCTCCCTGGCATTCAAGTATAGCCTGTGTCTTTCTCTGCACTGAGCGTACACTATGGCCTGTGTCTCTCTCTCTTTCTAATGAGTCATCGCGTGACGAACGCTTTTTCGTAACATTACACGTTTCATAAGTTTTCTAGCCTTCCCAAAAGTGCTATGTCGTGCAATGAGAAGCAAGCTTCAATAAGTATTTTTGTAAAATATATTTATATAATATTGTAACTTTTAAACTCATCTACCCACAAGAACGTATGATTTGTGTTATAAAACGATGAAAATGATTCTCAAATTATGACCAGAAATTTTGATACTACAGAATAATAGTTGAATTATACGTCTTAAGATAACATGTAATTCTAAGCGACTATTTTGTATTCTTTAAAAAAAATAAGGACGAATCTCCGAGAAAGAAGCAGCGTCCGCTGTCGCTGTTTCAGCGTACACTCAATTTCCATGAGATAACATAGTTTTTCAACGCGTTCTTCCCCATTTGGTATCGGCAAGGTATAAAGCTATAATAGGCAAGCACAGTCAAGCAGTCTGCGCTTTTCCACTCGTACTTGTCTTCGTCAAATTTGGAATTGCAGCCACAGCGGCACAAGCGTAAATCTAAGACTCGCATTCGGGCCCAGACTACTAATTGCCTGAATTAATTGTTCATCATTGTCCTCAGATCGAAGAAGGTCTTGAGGGAATCGTATTTATCGATATTTTCAACTAATTTTATTGATGACGTTTAGACACGGTTAACAAGAAGACATGTTTTATTAAATTGGTTTTTCTATCGATTGATTGATTCTTTCTTTCAATACCTTAATAGGAACGAAAATAAAAATATTGTTGTTATTGAAAAAATGTCTACTGGTAATTAAACGACATACAAGAACTTTAACAGCGTAAAAAATTACGCTTAATAAGCCAAAAGAGAGCTATAGATCTTTATTTCAACATCACAGATGAATTTATTTTGTTAAAATAACAGTTTTGTGCAAAATTAGTTATTAAATTATCATTAACCTTGAAAATTTTTTGAAATATAATCATTCTTTTCATTCAACAATTAACTTTTAAATCCAAAGTCACATAATTCCTTCTCACTTTTCAATTAAGAGACCGTATCGAGAAAAAATTAGTAAGAGCAAGGCTGTCTTTTTTTATGTTTAAAGATAGCATTTTTTCAATTATAAAAATGTGCTAGTGACGCATCACGTTTCATCAGCTATCTAATTGAAATTACTATTTTCACATTACATACAGGGTGTCAATTTCAAAACTTACAATGGGCTGTATCTCGTGAACGAAAAGAGATTTCAAAAAAATTTCAAAACCGTTGCCCCACCTGCCCCACCTACCCCACCAACAAACATTTAAATGGCAACCCCCTACTTGTGATACGTCGTTAGAAAGCCCGTAAAAAATGCTTTCCAACGGTCTAAATCATAATTATACGGGTGTAACAATAAAGCAGAAACATTTATTTGACAACAAAATGAAAAAGTGTTAAATTTCGAACTACAAAAATGTTAATTAATTTAGAAAATGTTCAAAATGTTGCTTTAGTAATATCACGACATGCTTGACTAATTCTTCGTCATAAATCGTCGTTTGAGGTTGGTTTAGTTTTATAAACAACCAACTCAAGGTGACCGCACAGAAAAAAATCAGGTGGCGGTAAGTCTGGTGACCTAGGTGGCCACTCGGCAGTTAAGTGTCAATTTGATTGAAAATCAGCAAATAACTGAATCTTCTCTGTATAAATTAAGACAGTACAACATGCTGTCGCTTAATTAACCAATATTATTAACTGGCGGATTACGTAATGCATGGCTGTATAAAAAGAAATTTGAAATCAGAAAACCTAGAAAAGCACTATCAGTAATAGCTGAAAAAAATCATGTTTAGATATTTTAACTTCTATTGTATTTTCCTACAAGACACGACGAAAATTTTCAGTAGGGTCAGTTGGTGTAATCGTAAACAGGGGCAATTGTAAACAACCGTCATATCGTTTGAATTTGGCGGTTGAAATTGGTTCGACTGGCTATAGTGGCGCCCCGGACCTTGATACATTCAGTCTAGTTTTCATCGACTTGATTGTTGTGTTTTTTTCGAGCGTGAAACATTTTGACCGTTCTTGAAGTTTTGATTGAAATTTTTAATTTGTGAATAAGGTAAGTTCATTTATTTACATAAGCGTTGTGTTCGATATGGTATTTGAAGGATACAGGGGAAAAAGGGGCTAAGTCAGATTTTATAAATTTTTCAGGAGAGCCATTTTTAATCAAACCAAACCAGCATCAGTGGTCACTGATAGGTGAGCCTGTTCTGTTTCCAAGCTTTTCATTTTAGCAATAAGTTCGGCGCAAGTGCTACACGTGTCCTTTCTTGGATATCCAAAAGATATGTTGTGTTCAGTCGAGAATTTTTTTATGTAAGTCTCGTATAATACTGGAAAATCTTTATACTTGTCAGTATATAAATCATACATTTTTTTATATTTAGCTCTTCAGGTAATTAAATTTTACTTGACTCAGATAGTTGTAATGACCTTTTCATCCTTTAAATGGACATAATATGTGTTCATTTACTGCGCTTGCTTTTTCCTCAGGCAATCTTTTGTGAGCAAAAGAATGCTTTCCTCTTTTGTCCTTGGAAGCCATTCCAGTTAATTTTAACCATTTTTGAAGAACTTCCAATTTCTTCTTGCCTATTCCATGTATAGAGAAAAATGCTTTGCGGCATACTTGAACTTCTTCAAGAAGGTTTTCTTCATCTAAGTATCTAACTCTGTACGAATAAGAAGCTTCAAGCAAACTAGTGTTCTATTCATCAACAGACGACATTAGGTTGAAATCCCTAATAATGTTTTCTCTACTTTTTGCAGGGACAATTTCAAAACATTTAAACTCACTGCAATAGCAATCAGGGCCTAATGTGTGGCTTTGTAAATTTACTTACAACATTACGCTCTTCTATTACTTCCCAATAATCATCACTACCACCTTCCATCTTAAAATAGCTTTTAAACAACTTCTCACAAAACAATAATACACTGAATGAAGTAAACAACATTCACAGCGCTAGTGTAGTAGGCTTCACAGCTAACTTAGCCCCTTCTTTACCTGTAGCGCTCTGACTTAGCCCCTTCTATTCCAGTACATGTTTTTTTCTTTTAATTATTTAACATGACTAGGCTCGTTTTTAGCCTGTACAATTTTAACAGGAGAAACTAACCAAACCAAACAATGGAATACCGTCACTAACTCAATTCGAGATTCTTCTTGACTTAGCCCCTTTTTCCCCTGTACCCTTCATTTGCCTAGTGCATGTTGCATTATTAGGTTAGGATTAACGAGAACAGAAGTACAATGGTGTTTACAAAATAGGAGACGGGACTATTGTAAACTTGATTTTGGGGTAATAGTGAACATGTGTTTACATTTGCCCCAAAATATGTAATTGTGGAGGCATATAGAGATTTTGGAAACTTTCATATCTTTTTTTTCAGAAACACGATGGTGAGAAATTATATAAAAAAAAGACCAAATCTTCAGCAATATACTAAAGAAGATCTTATCGATGCTGTCAATGACGTATTAAATAAAAACAAAACTTATAGACAAGCATATCAAGTATACAATGTACCTATTGCTGTTATATTCAACCGAATTAAAGGCAGAAAAAATCCGATTACCACTATGAGTGCAGGTCGCCGTCCCGCTCTGCCTATAGGTATAGAAAATTGTCTTGTAGCTCGAGCTAGAATGGGTTTTCCCTTCGATGAAAAGGAGCTTTGCAGCTTAGTAAGCAAATACATCACATTGAAGTCATTGAAGACCCCTTTTAAGAACATTCCTGGTCATGATTGGTATTTGGGCTTCATGGCGAGACACCCAAATTTGTCAGTCAAAAAGCCCGAATATTTGCAGAAAATAAGAAAGGATGCCCGTGATCCGTTCGTTGTGTATGATTTCTATAATAAGCTTAAAGAACTAGTTACGGAGAAGTCGTTAAATGAACCAACTTTCTATTTAATACAGACGAAAGTGGATTTAATAGTGACCCTTGTAGGGTACGAGCAATTGGTGAAAAGGGAAAACATTATCTAGAGTGTGAGGAGGCTCAGGTAGATAATCTACCACAGTTCTGGCTTGCATAGCGGCAGACGGTTCATATCTCCATCCATTCATTATGTTCAAAGGCAGTGCTGTGCAGGCCCGTTGGGTATCGGAGAAAGCCTTTCCCGGCACGCTGTAAGGGGCATCTAAAAACGGATGGCTGGAAGAATCGCACTTTTACCATTGGTCCGTGACTTTATTTATTCCTCATATAAAAACCCTAAGACTAAAATACGAGTGACCAACACAGACAGCACTTCTACTATTTGACGGCCATTCTATTCACGTGAGTATTCGTATTGTTGCTGCCGCTCTCGAACACAATATAGCGTTATTTCGATTTCCCAGTCACCTGACTGACCGAATACAACCCTTAGATAAATGCGTATTCGGGCCAGTCAAACTCAAATGGAACAAATTACTAGTGGAGCATGGTAAAGCTGAAATGGGGAAAATTTGATCCCTTAAAGCTAGAGAAATATAAGAAAAATATTGCATCTGCTTCTGAAAATGTGCTATCTACACGAGGGTCTCCTGAATGCATGCAAAGTCCTGCCATCGAGGAACCAAATCCCAATTAAATGATCGTTCCTTATCGGACTCTACCTCCTGTTGCTATCGAAAAGCCTTCCCAAAATCATATTGTCCATATTTGTAGTAAATCATTACAGGAAGCAAGAATTTACTGTTTGGACCCTTACTTTGTGGAATCTACTCATATTAATGTTATAAATGAAACTAAGTGTTTCTAATTAATTCCACTATTTAATGAAAAAAATATTAAAAATTTAAGATATTGAAAATTATTTCGATATTGACATATCATCGTCAGAATGACAGAAGTTACATTATATAAAATGTAAATGTTTCACAGTAACGAAGTAACGAAGTTTGGAGCAATATCCTATTCACGGATGAGTCAAGGTTTTGTCTTAGAACACCGGATGGACGTGAAAGAATTAACCGAAGAATTAGTGAACGTTTCTTCCTAAACCCTTTTTCACCTAGAGTAAGTTATGGAGGCGTTTCGGTAATGGTGTGAGGTAGCGTAAGTTTTGAAGCTCAGACGGACTTGGTAATAGGGTAGCCACGGGTAGCCAAGACAGTCCGTGGGTACATAAGAGAAGTTTTAGAGCCACATATTGTTCCTTTTGCACCGTTTATCTGAGACGATTTCAAGCTGATGCATGATAATGCCCGACCGCATGTTGCGAGAATTGTTGATATCCCAGTAGTCAATTTCAACTGTTTTATTAATGATTATTATTTGTTCAATTATTTTAATTCCAACTATTTAATACATTCCTCTCTAAATTGACAAATCTATTAACACATATTTATAATAAATAACGATTTGTTAATTGCTCACTTTGATAATTGAAGTTGAAAACAATGGACATAATTTTGAAGTACGAGACGAGTTGACCCTTCGTACTTAGTTAGTTGAAAGAAGTGGATGCTTTCAGAGTTGACCCCTAGTATCTTAGTGGACGCCTATTACACTGTTTTTCATGATAAAGACTCCGGAATAGCAGTTTTGAGCTCTTGGGGAATTTCACGAGTTGACCCTTAATACCTATGACCCGAGAGACGTTTGAACTTTGTTATGTGTTATTGATTAATTGATTAATACCGTACCACCAGTCAAAGGCTTAGAGTCCTCGGAACCTCAACATTTAGGCTATTTGTATTCTTGGTTGTACCGTTTATGTGAAGATACTAGTTGTCCTTATCAGGCTCAACAGACTTT
This sequence comes from Lochmaea crataegi, assembly GCA_947563755.1. Lineage (NCBI taxonomy): Eukaryota > Metazoa > Arthropoda > Insecta > Coleoptera > Chrysomelidae > Lochmaea > Lochmaea crataegi. The sequence goes on along the minus strand of OX387426.1, from coordinate 45,193,336 downwards.
TCATTTCATACTTGTTGAAATTTTGAAAAATTGTCAAAAATTGTTAAAATATTGAAAAAATGGTCAATAATTATGAAAAACTGTCAAAAATGGTCAATAATTGTTAAAGATTGTCAAAAATTGTAAATAAATGTTGAAATTTCGAAAAATGGTCAAAAATTGTCAATAATTATAAAAAACTGTCAAAAATGGTCAATAATTGTTAAAAATTGTCAAAAATGGTCAGTAATTGTCAGAATCTGTCAAAAATGCTCAAAAATTGTCAGAAATTGTCAATAATTATGAAAATTTGAAAAAATGGTCTGAAATGGTCAAAATTTTTGAAAAATGATCAATAATTGTCAAAACTGTCAAAATTGGTCAATAATTGTCAAAAATGGTCAATAATTGTCTAAAATGGTCAATAATTGTTAAAATTTGGAAAAATGGTCAAAAACTTTGAAAAAATGGTCAATAATTGTCAAAAATTGTCAAAATTTTCGAAAAATTGTCAAAAATGGTCAAAAATTGTGAAAGTTTTGCAAAAATGATCAATAAATATAAAAAACTGTCAAAAATGGTCAATGATTATTAAATATTGTTAAATTTTTTGAAAAATTGACAAAAATGGTCAATAATTGTCAGAACCTGTCAAAAATGGTCAATAATTGTCAGAACCTGTCAAAAATGCTCAAAAATGGTCAAAATTTTTGAAAAATTGTCAAAAATTATCAAAACTATTAAAATTCGTCAATAATTGTCAAAAATGGTCAGTAATTGTTGAAATTTGAAAAAATAGTAAAAAACTGTCAAAAATTTTGAGAAAATGGTCAATAATTGTTATGAAATATCAAAATTTTTGAAAAATGGAGCATAAGAAAAAAGCTTCTGTCGGCGGTCCGACGACCGCTCACCTTTTTTTTTTATCCAAACTGTTCAACTCCTTTTGGTCCCAGCTGCTTAGTAGGCTTCTGAACAGTTGAGATCCCTGTCTCGTCCACATTAAACATTCTGCTTCGTACAAATTTATATTTCTCCATTAGGATTGCTAGGTTTGAAAAAAAAAATGTTCAACAGATTCTTCGTTAAAAACCGTTATTCTATTCACACTAGTTCCTTCAGGTTTTTGGATGAATTATTTTAGGAAAGTCGAATTGATAAATGTTGTTAAATATTGCTACATCTGACCTGTCCTGGTGAATATGTAAATGTCCATAAAGGAAGAGAAGAAGAAAAACCTCTAGAATCACCTAGAAATGTCATCGAAAAGTCGAGAACTGTTTGGAACATGTGAAAAGTATGAAAAGCGGGACAGTTGAAGTCAACTCTTGAATCAAATAAAAATGTAAGTATTTAATTCATATAACCTGCTTGGTATTTTCGGTACCCAATAGTTTTCTACTAACTGAGCAGTTTGTTTTGATAAACTATGCCAAAAATTGGTTACAAATAAACCAGAATATTCCACTCGTACATGTTGTATCAATGCAACGAATGCTAAATTATTAAATGGAAATTCCACGTTACCATAACAACCCAGCGGAAATTCTATGTTGCCATGACAACCGTTGTCAAACAACGTTAAAATAATAAACGTGAAACGTCAAAGAAGAGTTTCTTAGAGGTTATGAATCGGTTCGGAGATATAACAGAACGGGAAATTGACAAAAATGTCATTAAAAGTGTACCCAATTTATGTTCTTTTGCGACGAAAAAAAGGTACAAATTCAATATAGTGGAGATATACAGTAATTTGTATTTTATCAATCAAGCTTGTTGTCTAATTCCACTCGTTCTTTGATTATAGGAATTATTAACAACAAGCTTTCATGGAAATTATCGGTAATTTTTAAGCACTCGTGGTATTACCCCCGATAATTCGTCACTTCATAATAATGATGACAATATTGGGGTATACATTTGTGTTAATTTTTCTGTTTTGATAAGTACACCTTCCACCATAACTACGTGGTTTTTAATTTTTATTTCTCCAAAAATCTCAATTTTTTCAGCAGGTTTTTTCATGCATTCAGAAGTATGGGGATTGACGGTTAATCGAAAAGGCTTCATTATTACAAAAATGAGGTGACTGGATTTCATTCGGAAGACTATAATAAACAAAGACAAGTGCAAAAAATTGGAGCATTGTAAATCTTTCAGTCTTGATAAAGCATTATAAAATGAAAAAAGTTAAAACAAATGTCAACAAATAACAACAATATTTATTTCAAGCAGAACATACTTATGACATACATTATGAGATATGTTCGTATTGAGATATGAATTATAGCAATAATTAAAACTTGATAAATCGTTGAAATGAATCGTATAACATTTTAATGACTGTAGACTAAACGTTAATGAAGTAGCGCGCTATTAAGTATTTTTTTAATCTGCTAAGCGACGCCAGTTCAAATCGTTTCAAGATTCAAGATAATTCATTTGATTACTTTCGCAAACTTACAATGTTCACAATGAAATTCAATGAATTATAGATACAAGCATCCAGATTACCGTATGTTATTAATATGAAAAAATATAAATAAATATATATATACAGGGTGTTTCCATAGTGATCTAAAATATTCTTGTGTGCGATTCGTCATTCAATTTGAAGACGAAAAGTTATAAACATTTATGATAAATTTTGTCGTTAATGAGATACAGGGTGCTCAATGTTTTTATAATTTTAATAGAAGAAATACCATTGTGATAAACATAAAAGTAAGCAAATATCCAAAATGTGCACCTTTAGCTAAAATACAAGCATTCGCAACAATATTTCAGATTACTTTGGAACCTGTATATAACAGGGTGTGGCAGATAAACCTTTGATTAGAAAAATCTTGTGAACTGATGATGGTGATGATGGTGATGGGTGAAAATTGGTATAGTGGCCATGGTGCAGTTGGATTTAGGTAAGATCTCCGTGGTGGGGTTTCTAAGGGTGAACTGTTCAATGAAAATATTTACATATCTTCTTTTTTACACACTTTAGATTTATTGATTTTTTTAATAAGTACGTTATTTTGAACCATTTTTCTTGATACGTTTGTTTGTGTGCGAGGAAGATGGAACGAAAATCACTCCATTTGCCAAAAAATCTTGGAAAATTCTTTGCTCAAATTAGAGAGTAACTTTTTTACAAAAATCAGGTGTATACAAAATCATATGCTCTCATTGTAATGCACTTTATATCGGCGAAACACAAAGAAATCTTGAAATAAGATATAATGAACATGTTAGTTGCTTTAGAAATAGACATCCCGAAAAGTCAAATTATGCTGAACATATGACTGAATCAAATCATCCCAAATTAAATAATACCACTGAACGTTTACACAGTCAAAATTATTATCAACTTAATTGTTTAGAATCATTCGAAATAAAAAAAGTGTGTGTTCCAGCTCCGGTGCACGACTGGACTTTACTCCTTGAGAACTATTTTTGTGTAGATTATGTAAAAAGAGAGTGAATGAAAGCATCTTAAAAAATAATCAATGCATATATTAATATGTATTCTTATTATTTACATCATTCTAAAGAAATATATAACATAAACTATTTCACGTAATAATTATAATTTTTTTATTTTTAGTTTGATTTACTATATAGTTTGTTTTTTTCAAACTATCATTCATTTTTCTAGTAAATAATAGGTGTGGATAATAAACGGGTCACATGACACGGATTAATAGGAATTAATAGGATTAACAATTATTGACCATTTTTGAGCATTTTTGACAGGTTCTGACAATTATTGACCATTTTTGACCATTTTTCAAAAATTTTTACCATTTTTAACAATTATTGACAGTTTTTGATAATTATTGACCATTATTCAAAATTTTTGACAATTTTGACCATTTTTCAAAAAATTTGACAATTATTGACCATTTTTTCAAAATTTTTGACCATTTTTGACCATTTTTTCAAATTTTTGACAATTATTGACCAATTTTGTCAGTTTTAACAATTACTGATCATTTTTTACTATCTTTCAAAAATTTTCTCAAGTCTTAGAAAACCAGAAGCTTGTAGTCTTGCTTGGGCTACATCTTTCAACGAAGAGACTGTTAAAACATTTTTTAATAATTTGGAAAAAGTAATTCAAAGAAATCCTGTTTCTGCAGATGGTGCCAGGATATTTAATTTAGACGAAACTGGAACAACCACTGTTCAGAAACCACAAAAAATGATTGGACCCAAAGGACACAAAAATCGATGTAAGGTCACCAGTGCTGAAAAGGGAACATTATGCATAACCTGCTGTATAATTAGTGCTAGTGGTTCTACACTTCCGCCTGGCATTATCTTTCCCCGTAAGAATATAAATCCCAGAATAGCTACTGGTACTCCTCCTGGCTCGTTAATTTTAGCAGTTGGATAAACAGTGAATTGTTTATCCAAGTGATGGAACATTTCATTAAATATAGTCAGAGCACGCCAGACAACCCATCAATTTTAACAATGGATAATCACGAGTCACATCTAAGTATCGAAGCTCTGGATTTGGCGAAAAAATCTGGTGTAATTATTCTCACACTTCACCCTCACACATCTGCAAGGATGCAGCCGCTAGATGTTGTTTAAGACGTACTATTACAACGCCATGGATTCTTGGTTAATGCGTCATCCAGGCTGTCCAGTAACAATATATGACATTGGTGAATTAATTGGAATTGCATTCACCAAGTCAATGTCCATACAAAATATAACTGGAGCTTTTAGGAAAACAGGTGTATATTCCCATTTGACAAGGATATATTCTCAAATGATGATTTTTTACCAAGCACAGTAACCGATCGACCAAATCCAACACAGTTAATTTCAGAACAATCCTCAAATAAATTCTTTACAAAAAGCTGTTTGTTCAAATGAGTCCGTCGTTGCTCCTACTCAAAAGCCAATTAGTTCCGACATTGAATCCCTAATCACTATTCAAAATAACCACCAAGATCTCCTAAAAGAAGATTCGGTTGCTGGAACACCCAACGAGAATAATGCATTCATAGCACCAGAACTATTCAGACCGGCTTTGAAAGCTGAACCTAGAACCAACAAGAGAAAACCTCGTCAATTTGGTAGAAGTATGATAGCTACAGACAATCCGGAGAAAAATAAAATTGCTGTAGTTCGAGAAGAAAGAAGTAGAAAGAAAGAAGCTGCAAGAAATAAATCGACAAAGCGTAAACTTTTACAGAGTGATTCAGAAGAAGACTGTGATGAGATGGTCTACCAAGATACTGATGACGATGAAGATGAAAATGTGGATAATGAAATAATATTGACTGGAGAACGTCTGCAAAATCAATTATTGAGAAAAGTGGAAGTGGATGATCATGTTCTTGTTGTATTTTGTACAAAGAAACAGAGAGTTTACTATGTGGCAAAAGTTTTAGAAACATTAACAGATAAATTGGAATATAAAGTTAGTTTTTTCAGATTGAGTGTGAAATCTACACAACAATTTTGTATGCCTAATGTGACTGATATCTCGTTTGTTCAAGAGCAGGATTTAAAGTTTATTCTTCCAGAGCCGTTGGTTAGTAGATCAATAAAGAGGCAGTCTTATTATAAATTTCCAGTTAACCCGTCGCTCTTAATTATACGTTGATTTAGGTACATAACATATTATTTTCATAATTGAGAGCAGTTCATTTAGATAAATAGGTACTTTGTACCATTATTTGTAGTGAATAGTTACTTTGAAAACACGGAGAGCTTCAAGTTTGTAGCCAAACACAGAATAGGAAGTTTTTTGTTATATTGTTTTGTATTTTCTTTCTAATTTTTTAAATATCACGTTAAAGCATACCATAATTGTTTCTATTACATTTTCCAATTTAAATGAAAATCATCACTTATTGATCCACTGTATACCATCATGGTGCACAATGGATCATTCTGCAGTCTTAAGAAAAAAAGAGATTTTTATATTTTGTGGTGAAGTATTATCCTGACGTGTATCATAATTTGGTAATATAATAAAAGAAGAAGTATTGGTTAAATTTTTGCCATAATATACATAATAGTTGCTGAGATATCTAATTCGAAAAATTACCTGATCCACTGTTAACCAGGTTGTCCATACAAAATCTCGAAGTGCTCAAAGTACGTTGCGCAAAACGTAACGCCTCACTTTTAGTTAACACTCCTCATAAAATTTTCATACTGCGGGCTAAATATGAAAATCGTTCCTCAAGGAGGTAAACTCCAAAGATATGAGAAATATTTTCAATATACTTTTATAAATTGACAGATAGATACTCTACATTCCCCATTGTTAGATTGTCTTTTAGATAGCACATAAATATACTATAATGCCCGATTTTATCAACCATTTCCTGATGTTAGGATTAAGGAATTCCTAATTGCAATTTACGTTTCACCTCGCACCCAAGTAGTACCACCCCATTCTCCTCATATCCACTTTCCGTTTTTGGAACCACCCCTGGAGGTATACCATCAAAAACGGAAGTATTATCTCCTCCTATTCCTTTCTCACTGTGTCATTCCTTGATGTTCTCTCACTTTTTTTCCCCCATCACTTCTCTCACATATCTGGATACTATTTGGCAATTTTCCTCCATTTCCACCATTGACCTGATCAGATTTTCTTTTTTAACTTCCATCCCACTATTCCCTCCGCCTCTTTCCCTAGTAGATCCCATCGTATGCATGTAAAAAGGGTGTGCTCTACATCGTCCCTCTCCCCACTATTTATGCACTCATCATCCTTCGTTTTCCCTATTTTCTTGGTGTACGTTCTGAAAGACCAGTGTCCCGACTTAGGGAGTAATCCATTTTCCTGTGCTTACATTGTAACCAACTCCTCAGGTCCTTGATCAGGACTCTTGTCCACTCCTCTTTCACTTTTTCCTCTTCCCATCTTTTTATGCATTTTTGCATCATCTCCTCCTCTATTTATTTCGTTTGTTCTCTTCCTCTCCTGTGTTCGTTCACCCTTGTCTCGATCAACAAGTCTATGGGAGGTACTCTTGCAATCATCTTTCGTCCGATATCGTCCGGTAGCCCGACACCACCCGCAGCAGCATTCTTCTTTGTACCCTGATTAGCTCTTTCCTATATTTGTTGATCCCAACCATCCCCTTACAAATCGGTGCTCCATAAAGAAGGATTGATTTCACAACCTCCCATAACAATCTTCTTTTGCACTTCGGTGGCCCTCCTACATTTGGCAGCCCTACTCCAGGTGCAGTAGCCCTCTCTCTAGCTTTTTTGATGGTCTCGCTCAGATGTTTCCTGAAGTTCATCCCTGCCCCTAGCCATATACCCAACTACTTCAGTTCTCCCCTTGGTACTATCATCTTCCCCCCAGATGAAACCTCACTTCTTTCCTTCTGTGCCCTACCAATACCGTCACTTCAGTCTTTTCTGGTGCTAACTCCATGCCCCTGTTTACAAGCTATAGTTTCACTTCCCACATTGCCCTCGTCCATATTTATCTCTAGGCTATATGTTCTAGCCACATGGTCAGCGTATCCGTTGAGCTTCACACCTTCCGGCATATTTATTTCAAATAGCGAGTCATAAAAAAGATTCCACAGTGTCGACCCCAATACCGACCCCTGTGGAATCCCCGCCGTGACATCGTAGAAATCTCCACCTCCCAGCAAAATTCTTCTCCCACAAAAATAGTCCCTGATTATATTTTGGATATTCCCCGGTACCTCCCTTCTCTCCAGCTCTTCCAAGATACAATCTATCGGCACTGTATTGAATGCGTTCCGCACATCCAAAGTCGCTATCGCGCACCACCTCACTTTTCCCCCCGTTGCTTTATATTTCCTCGCAATCAACATCACCTCCATCGCTGCCATAACTGCGGACCTTCCTTCCCTGAAACCATATTAGTTCTGTGCCCATCCCTCCCCCTTTCAATTGACTCATTTAGTCGTTTCTTGATGATGTGCTCGTACAACTTTGCCATTGAATTTATGAGACACAACGGCCTATACGATCCCGGCTCCCCCAGGTATCAGGACTAACCTCGCTTCCTTCCATTTATTAGGAAATCCGTTTTGTCTCACCAATTCACCAATATAGCGGATGACGTACTCTGGAGCCTCATTTATTATCAACTTTATGCATTTCGTTGGTATGCCATACGGTCCTGGAGCTTTTCTGCTTTTCAGTCTTTGTCCGGCCTCCACAATCTCTTGGCAGCTGGGTCCGTCACATTTCATGTCCAAGTTAGGACTTCCTAGGTTGATCTCCTTCATCGGGAATAACTTGGCCACTACTTAGACCGTTCTCTCCCTAGTCAATTGTTATGGGACTCCGCCACACCTGATCCCACTCATGGCTATTTTGTAGCCCTGTTCCAAAATGTCTTCCTCGAGTTCTTTACATAGCTTTTTCCACTCTACTTTTTTTGTGTTTTAATAGCATTTTTAACTGCCCTTTTTGTCGTCTGACATTCCTCCCATAGTCTTCCTCTGCATTCTTGTTCTTTTTCCTTTGTATGTTTTCTCCGTAACTTCAGACATACCTCTCTTAAAATGCCCAGTTCCTCTGTCGACCAGTACTGTCCCTTTTTCTTTCTATTTCCTCAGATTTTTCCTGACAAACATGCTTTTCTCAGTAAGTTTTCCTTTGTTTCAATATTTAGCGTTTGATCCTTCCATCCTTCCATCCGCCCCATTCGTTTATGAATTTATTTTTAAAAATACCCATGTCCATTTTAAAATCCCCTCTGTTCACACTTATTTGATTATTTTTTCCCTCGCATTTATAGTAAATATGCTGATGCAGTGATAGCGACTCCGTATTCAGCACCTTAGAGTATTTAATGAGCTTCGCCACTCGCCCAAGTAGATATAAGTGGAAATTGGTTATCTTATCTATATTTTCCTAAAAAAATTATGAAAAGTTTATCTAAAATGAAAATATTATTGGATTTCAAATTGAAGCAAATACTAATTACTTAAAAATATATACCAAACAACTTTTGATACAGCTAAATAGATTAGGTACCTACAGTTTATGTTCTATGAGAAAACGGTGAGTTGAAACGCAGAATCATCACAGGACTCATTCTGCAACCTGTCTATAAGACATTAATAAAGCAAATTATCAAATAGACACAAGAGCAATATATCTTGAAAGGTTCTTTACTGCCCAAGTAGCATTCCTAGGTATATTTACTTTTTTCAAATTGGAACGAATTCCAAGAACTGACTATAATATCAACCAATTAGTAACATATTTAATACTCATTTAATAAATCGGAGTCTAGAAAACCCTGATTTCTCTTTATTAATCTATTATATGTAATGAACAGTAGCGTACCACGTGAGAATTTGTTTTAAATTAGAATAGAATTTTTATGGCTAGATCATAAATTGTCGGGTCAAAAATGCAGATTTGCAGAATATATGAAATTAAAAAGATATTTAATTTCCAGTCAAAGTAACTGAAACGAACTGCACTGAACTAAGGGTCTTCATCCGCATTTTTCATTAAAATAATTAATATCTAGAAAATGAAACATTTTAGGTATGAGGTATTCTGAACCAGGTGACATTTAAATTTAACATAGAATCCAAAAAGCTGAATTTTAGGATAGATTACGAGGAGATCGATTGGCCCAGTTAGCCTTACCACACCTCGTCCTATGAGATCTTTTGTTTATACCCCACATCTACATATTAGTTCAAAAGATCTAGGCTTCTTAAAAAGCCTATTATCCGTTTTGGATCTAGGTCTGTAACCTGATCAGGCTCAAAATAGACCTGTTCCAGGTATCTAATGCGTTGGCTGCAATGTGTTCCGCCGTCTCATCTGCATTATCGCTGAATCAGCATATCACACCGTCCACTTTGACTATCTTACAGAGATGGTATCTGAGTGAGCAGTGTGCAGTGAGAATTCCTGTGATTACTCTGAGATCAGATTTCTGAAGCTTCAAGAGCATTCATTCGTTCGTTTGGGTTGTGCTCAACAGCCCAGGCACTTGAACTGAATCTTTGTACCATTTCCCTTGTTATCTACTTCCATTCCAGAAGCTTCGTGTATTAAGGCAACTAGTCTACCTTGCTCAGTAACCTCATTGTATGGAGGTGCCCTTGTGTCAACCTCCATTTGAATTGTTGTTCCCTATCTAGCCAGTTCCCGATTTCCCCTCTTATGCAATCTTTTGTGATTCCACAAAACTTTTCCGGAACTATGAAGTCTCCTTTTAGCCTTATTTAGCTAACTGGTCCGCCATTTTATTACCTGCAATACCCTCATGTGCCAGCACCCATATTATAGACACTTTGTTGCCTCTTGCTTTCTTTCTTCTTTCTAGTTGTCTTCTACCAATTAATTTATAATTAAACTGTATTGATTCAAATCATTGCAATCACTCCTTGCAAAAACGGTTGTACAGGATAAATTTAACCTTAAGTTCTCTTTCAAATGACATATTAGTCATTTGAAAAACATGAAGATTTACCCCATACAAATTAATTAATCACAATATATTCAATTGAATAATAGCAGTTACCTTTTATTTTGGAGAAAATAATGTGGAGAATGCAAATAACTAATGGTTGTCAGCGATTAGTCAGCCGTGAGTTCTAGGTTGTCAGGTGTATAGCGGTTACAGGATAGTGGTTGGACTGGCAGCAGCAGTGCTGGCAAGGACCTACCCATTGGACGTGAGGTCTAGAGCCAGAAATAAACGCTGGAGGGGTGCGACCAGAGAGGAAGTACAGGAATGGATGGATGAGGAAATAGAGAGAAGGTGGGAGGAGTATGAGGGCGCGCAAAAAAAACCAATGGGAATAGGAGAGATTGGATGGACCGAAAATTCGGGGAGGTGAACTACTTCTTGACACAGGTGTTCACTGGACATGGGTCGAGAATATGGTACCTCCACAAGATTGGAAAAAGAGAGACTGGAGTGTGCGAGAGGTGATGTGGGGCATGTGTTTAGATGCTGAAGAATCGAGGAAGTGCTAAAGAAGTTGGAGAGGAAACTAGGGGAGGCGGTGTATTGGGAGAACATGGTGGAGATAATGTTGAGGGGGGAGGAGGAATGGATGGAGGTAAGTGGCGTAGTAGAGAGCATGGTAAGGGGGGCGAGAGGAGGGGTCGATATGGCATGAGAGCTAGGAGTGAAAGAAGGGAGGAGACGACGGTGTGAGCGGAGAGTGTGCGAGGGACCGCCGCCCGTCTCGAAGTATGTATGCTAGGGTAGTGATTCCGAGGCGGGGGAACGGCGAGATTGTGGTGGGTGTGGTTGGTAGGCATCCCCTTGGGGATGAGTCTAGCACGGTTTGGTTCCTGGGCCCATTCGAACATGAGTTTCCCATCTCGGCCCGAAAAAAAAAAAGGTGTATAACGGTTGTACTCTATTGTTGATTATTTGAGCTCATCTGCTTCTCAATAAAATATCACACTCAATTGGAGTTCAGTTTATCAGTTATGGCAAATTCATGGTGAATATTTTGACAGGCATGCCATTTCCGGTTACACCGAAGCAACTTTCTTATTAGAAATATAACACCCTGTACGTTATTAGCTTTTTGGATTCTACGTTAAATTTAAATATTACCTGGTTTACACTGAACACAGTTTACACTACCACTACACCAACACTAACACTTCACACTATCTCACGCGCGATTCGATAAGCAAGTTATGTTCTTCCCAACTATTCCACAAACATCACGCCAAAGGTAAGACGTGATGTCATTATTCCTATTCTAAATGTCAAAACATTGTAGACTTCGTTTCACATAAGAAGAAGCCACGTGAAGTTTGCCAACTGACTTGCGCAGAAACCAAAATCGGTTTTGTTTATCTATATCGCCTCGTATCGACCGTTTCATGTCATTGGCGTTGCAAACGATTTTCATGCCGATAGCCATTTTATTATTGACATTTGAGGTTGTGTTTAGAGCAATCATTTACTGTCGAATATTTTTGACTTTCGAATATTTTAAGACGTTTAGCTAGTTTATCTTTGAGTTAATTTGATCTAAAACCACGCCTCCTGAAAAACTTGTTGGTGATAAAGGAAAAATTATCCTCAATATTCCAATTTTGTGTTAACCCACAAAATGTGAAAACGTTATGCTACTGATTTGAAGTCGGATGTCAATTTTACAATATGGCGCTAGTTTTGACAACAAGTTTGCGCATGCGACTGCAACTTCAAGTGGGTTCTTCCTACGTGAAACGGAGTCTATATAATAAAACTACCAATTTTATTGTAAAAATCGCCATCTTGGTTGTCCAAAAACTCACTTTTTCATCCGGTTTCGCCAATAATTTAATGCACTAATCAAAATGAAGTTGGAACAATAGAAAAGTCAATTCTTTTGAGCATAATTGTTACGATTATTTTTGCTCTACGAATTGGGAAAAGACATTTGATTGAATCCAAGATGGATGGTATGGACTAAAATACATATTCACCTTAAAGCAAATATCGATTAAGCAGTTATTTTTTATACTATGATTGTGTTCCAAAATTCTATTGTAGTGAACTTTATAACCTTGAAACTATTCGAATATCATATTTGCAGGTTATTTGAAATTGGGGATGAATACTGGTGGTGTTAAAGAAAAACAATGGTGGTTCTAGACCAAATGTACACGTCGGCTTCAGTCAGAAAGGAAAAGATGGATAGAATGAGACTGGTCTAAGAGTATCTGAGTGTTATTGTAGCACACAAGGCGAAGTCAGAACTGTTAACTGGGTTCCATATATATTTACAGAATCAGTGACCAACTGTCAAGTGTGACAGAGTGTGTTTAATTTCAACATGTAAATGACTTTGCTACACATGTGGTAATAATTTAATTTTATAATTTTAAAATAGTTTTAATTGTGTGTAATAATCAAATTGTCAACTATACCATATAATTTTTGTAGTTTCCCTGATGATGGATATAAAGATTTCCGAAAGCTAGGAAGGTTCAAAGAGATCTCTTTTACTTTGCTGCGTTCCCCACTATAATAAACTATTTTCAACCCTTCAAATCTCCCGGTGAGGATGGCATTTTTCCAGCTCTGCTGCAAAACGGACTGGAATCACTTTTACCCATCCTCATTGGACTGTATAGAGCTAGTCTGGCGTGGAATTACATACCACCCAGTTGGTTGGCGCCTAAGGTGGTTCACATACCAAAAGTAGGCCGCACTGACCCACACCCTAAATCGGTTAGACCAATTACCGTTACATCTTTCCTGCTTAAAGGACTTGGAAGAGTAGTGGATTGCTACATCAGACGGGTAGCTTTATATAATTCCCCCCTGAGCATCCACCAATATGCTTATCAAACTGCCAAATCAACAGATTTAGCGTTACACGACCTTGTTGAGAAAATCACACAATCCCTTAACAACAAGGAGATTGCGGTGGCCATATTTCTTGACATCGAAGGAGCATTCGACAATGCACTATCGACCTCCATTGGTTCGGCTTTAACTGAAAAGGGAATTAAACCAACCATTACCGGCTGGATATATGACATGCTCACTAATAGAACAGCCACTACTTCTCTCCAGGATGCGACCATTAGCTTTAAGGTCTCCAGGGGCTGCCCACAAGACGGAGTACTATCTCCCCTACTGTGGTCACTCTTGATGGATGACTTGCTTAGCGCTCTCGAAAGAAGAGGGGTAGAACTGCAAGCGTATGCAGACGACCTTGTCATCCTGGCAAGGGCCAAGTCAGGGAGGGTAGCATATAATATCCTACAAAAGACGTTGGACGATGTCCACAGTTGGTGCCAGAGGGAACAGGTGTCTGCTAACCCTGGTAGAACTGTAATAGTCCCCTTTACTAGGAAAAGGAAATTGGAGAAACTTCCACCACTTTTCTACAATGGTGAGGTTATTCCATTTGCAGTGGAGTTAAAATATTTGGGGATTATCCTAGATACAAAACTTACATGGAACGCTCACTTGGAAAAAGTTATCCATAAGGCCAGACTATGCTTGTGGACATGTCGCAGGATCTGTGGAAAATCTTGGGGTTTGGGACCCAAACAAATCCATTGGATATATGTGATGATTCTTAGACCAATGATCAAATATGGAGCTATTGCTTGGTGGTCATAAGCTTTACAGCGAACGGCCCAAGCAAAGCTCTCTGGCATACAGAGACAGGCTTGTCTGGCAATTACTGGTGCCATCAGTACCACACCGTCAGCAGCCATGGAAATCCTTCTAACCTACCTCCTCTCCATATATTTCTGGAAAGGGAGGCTAGATGGACAACATATAGAAGTGCGCATATTTCCAAATGCAGAAAAGTGGACACTGAAAGTCACAGTATTCTAGGAGTGACCTCTGACATAATGCCTCAAACAGTAAACTACGACCTGCCTATGCCGTTCTAATTCCAAATAGAGACGAATGGGTCCTCCGTAAGGATGATTTATTAAGAGATGGATCAAAAACACCCTCAGGCTCTGGTGTGGGTGTATACGGGCGCAGACCTAGGACAGAAATTTCAACCTCTCTAGGATCCTATGCAACCGTATTTCAGGCGGAAATCTACGCCATTGCTTCATGTGTGGAGAGATTAGAGCAAACCAATCCCACACATAAATCAATAAAAGGGTGCCGCACGCGTTTTTATCGGACCAGAACCTTCAATTGGCATCGCAATAAGCTTTGTTAAGAAGCTGAATTTGTTTGGTGAAATCTGAATAGGTATGAGTCACAATAGACTCTTACGAGTCGTAGTGGAGGGCCTTATAGACCCACTCACCACAAACCTAACCTAACCTAACCCCTCCATTTACTAGTTCGAATATATATAAAGGATCAAAAACTAAAATAATACGAATTTTCCGGCTTTTTGCCTTACTGAATGATTTCGAGATTATGTCATAGTCAATTGATAGAACTGATAGTCTCTCTTGGCTCGTCGATCTTCTCAAGAGGTCTAACTAAATGTAAACTCACAAAACGATGTCGAAATATTTCTATTTATTTGGCTTTATACGCCAACTGGCGATATAACCGTTCTAGGTATCGTTCTCGCAAGTGCTGTATTTCTTTCGCGTTCCAACTGATTATAGTATCGTTCTTGGGACAGTACAAAAACTACCTTCTGGAAGTAGTGATAAAGTTGATGTGATCATCCATAATTCGAGTTTGCGCACTATGCAGTACTCGAAACGATTCCAGAAGGGTTTCTAAAAGCCAGAACAGCGGGATTCTATTTCACGACACGATTTTATCGAGTCGTTCGATGTCGAATACGATCTTCAATTCGATCGTAACGGATCATCCAATTCTATTTCACGATCGAATTGAAAACGGGTGTTCTCGGATTTGGACAGCAATTTTGATACGAGTCTTTCAAAGTGAAGTTAGTCGATAGAAATCATTTGATATTTGGCAGATTGAAAAAAATCTTTTTACAATATTAAACTTCTGCTAAAATACCTTATTAATGTCATTCTAGATACGAGTTTGCCACGAGGAAATTCTTCTCCAATTTATGGAGAAAAATAAAGATTTCGCAAATGACAGGTCCATTGGGAAGAAAGGATAAACAGAAAAAAGTATGGGCTGAATTAGCACTCAAAACTAAACTCACTGGGATTTGAAGAAATAATAATTATTTTATTGATCTGCATCTATAAGGGTTCTAGTTGATTTAAAAGATAGTAATAATATCAACATTTATAAGATTACTACTCTGAACCTACCTGACTTACCTCTTATTTAATCTATAAGGTTCTATGAATCGCAAGTCAGTTATTTCAAAGGTGTCACTATTCAAGGTCGAAACACACTTATCAGCACCTCATAGGAACAGCGACTGATCATCACCGTCGAGTGGTCAACTCGACGGTTGTGTATGGGCTCATCGACACGGGATCAGCACCGCCGCGATACCCGACTATAGGCTTCACTTTATATTGTCAGAGATATTGTATTGGCACGCCGTCCGCAAAATATTCTCTCTGGGAAATGTGTTGTGGTTGAGGCGTTGAAGTGCCTTGTCGGTTCTGTGCTGATACTGTTAGGTATGCGCGCTTACATTTAAATACACAAGAAATAAAATCTGCTGTTGATGATCAGTAGCTGTTCCTATGAGGTGCTGGTGGGTGTGTTTCGACCTTTATAAGGTATGAAAGACCCTCCCTCACAATACGCAACATTGTACCGAGAATAATAGTTTATGGCATTAAAAATGATTTCTCTTGGTGTTATTTTTGTAAACATTTGCAAAAACGTTTTTATTTTTTGTTAGAAATTAGAATGCGCATGTCAGAATATGTCAGGAAATGCCAAATATCATATGAGTTTCAAAATAAGTGAACTAATACGACTCGTCCATACCTATCGAGTGAATCGACTCGTATTTCTAGGACTGATCGAAAAATAGAATCGCTGATTGTCAATGTTGGTCGGACGTTACGATCGTATCGTAAAATAGAATCCCGGTGCAGTTGGAACAAACCTTGTATGTAGTCCATTTTGATTTTTCAAGTATCTATTCAATGCAACAAAATTATTTGAGGCAAATAAAATCAGATAGCAATTAATTTAAAATTATCTCTTCCGCCGTGTTCAATTTAACACAAAATAAAGGTTACCAGCCACCTGTTATTGACTGTTACCTTCATAATTGTAACAAAATCCCCTTATGTGTGTGTGTGTGTGTGTGTGTGTGTGAGGTGACTGAATAAAATCACTTAAGAATAACAATAATCAATTGATCCGCCAATGAGATTTCCACTTACTAACGGCAAATACACCTTGCGTTTTTTACACTTGACGGCCAATTATCACAGAAGTCTACAACTACTGTGGAAAAAATGAAATAAAAGTAACGTTACTCAAATGTAACGAATGTTTAGTATCCCGGATTTTTAATTCCAAAAACAGTAATAAAGATATCTTGATTGAACATAAGTAGTAACCTTGTCTTTACGTTTTATTATAAATCTTGTTCAGAGATTCAATAGTTCGATGTAGAGAAAGTTAAATGTAACAAATTGACAAAAAAAGTTGAAAAAATATAACAACAAAAATAATAATAAATTAATATGAATGATGGCTAGAACAGGTTAGATAATTTATTTCCTTATTTTTTATTAATCAGTATCGGCACAATTTTTAAATAATTTTGTTAGGTATACAATTTTGGAGCCTTTAGGTGAAAAATTGTTTTGTCAATTAATAACACTTTAAAATTATATATTATTACTTGTTATAACTGAGTCCTAAAATATCTATTGTGTCCCTTACTTCTACTTAGTTCCTGAGAAAAGTCTCAGAGACCAGGACCCCGGAGGAATTTTAGGATTTCTGCAGGCTTTAACTTTGGTAAATATCTCTCTTTTATCCAGTAATCTCCTAGATGTTGTGTCCTAGGATTCTGAATTTCTGTGCAATTCGCAAGAATGTTGATGGAGGTTTCTTCTTCCATGCCTCAGAATCTACATTCTTTTTCCTCTAATATTTTCAGGTGCCCTTTCAGGCGACAATGTCCCGTTGGGATCCCTGTTAAAACTCTTAGTGCAGTTTTACTTTGACTCGTGCATTCATTTGATCTCAACAGGTTGTAGTCACCCAGAAGAATCTTTGATTGTCCAGGTCCTACTGGATCTTTCCAATTCTTCTCTTTTTCTCGGCTTTGCCTATTTCTTCCAATATTACATTGGAGCTGATACCGCAAACGGGTTCCGGCCCCCAAAAGGGCGTTTTAGTCCCCCTATTTGCTAGTTCATCTGTTATTTAATTTCCTTTTACTCCAGTGTGTCCTGGAATCCACAGTAAGGTGACTATATTGTTCTCGCCTAGTTCATTTAGTTTGCCTAGGCATTCCCACACCATTTTGGAACTGATTACTCAAGAGCTCAGTACTGCACTATCCGACATTATAATAATCCTTTGCCTTCTATATACTTTATCAATATTGAACTGGGCACACTAACTTATGGCGTGGATTGCCGCTTGAAAGATACTTGGGGGTTTTTCACAAGCTTTCAAAGTGTTTGGTTCCTAGCCCGTACACTCCTATCCCAGTTCCTTCTATTGCTTTTGAGACAACTGTGTACCATTTAATGGCATTCTTCCCAAGTCTGGTGAAGGTATTTGGATCCCATTTCTTCTTGTTGCTTAATTCCGTAACGAATTTCTTTGAAACTTTTTCATCATACCATCTTGTATGTTCCACAGGAGTTTACTGTCCAGAGTCTAACCTGGATACTTGACTTCTAGTCTCCATTCAACCTCGCTCCCATCAAGTTTAAAGGTTTTGAGGTTGAGCTTTCTTCTGTTAGTGAAGGCTATTAAGATGGTTTTGGTGGGGTTGATGTTGAGTCCCACTTGCCTACACCAGCTATTCGTATAGTTCAGACCCTTTTGTACGATGTTACAAAGGGTCTTTTCGAATTTTCCCCTGGCACTTATGACAATATCGTCGGCATATCCTTGGCAGGATATTCCGAGGTCAGTCAAACCACACAGGAGTTCGTCAACCATCAGGCTCCACATTAATGGGGATGCTACTCCTCTGGTTGTACAGATAGAGACAATGTCTTTGCTCGTCCTCGTCTCCGCTACTCTAGTGGTGAGCAGTTCCGACATCCATTTGGATGTTGTACTGTCCTGGAAAACGTTGGTTCAAGAACTGGCTTACACGTCCACCGAACAACAAATTCAAATAAGCTGTTCCATTGAGGTTTCCGTCAATAAATAATGGACCAATAATGTGATTCCCTAAAATGCCAACCCATACATTTATTTTCTGTTTGTGTATGTCTCTTTATGACTATGAATAAATGAGGACTCCAATAACGACAGTTAAGTCTATTAGGTTCACCATTTAACATAAAGGTACCCTCGTTGGAAAAAAACGTATTGTACAATTAATGTGGGTTATTATTGAAGCTTGATTCTTATTGCACGACATAGGACTTTTGAGAAGGCTAGTGAACTCGTAAAACGTGTAACTGTTACGAAAAGTCCGTCACGCAACAGTGTTGCCATATTTCGGAAAAGGCTAGTGAACTCGTGAAACGTGTGATGTGACGAAAAAGCGTTCGTCACGCAATAACTCATTCAAGCGACTGTGCGCAATCTCTCTTGCCGCACTGAGCTCGCACACCTATAGGTGTGAAAAATTGTCAAAAATTGTCAAGATTTTGAAAAAATGGTTAATAAATGCCAAATATTTTAAAATTTTTGAAAAATTGTCAAAAACTTTCAAATATGATCAAAAATTGTCAAAAATTTCGAAAAATGATCAAAAATTGTCAAAAATGGTCCAAAAAGGATCAATAATTGTTAAAATTTTGAAAAATGGTCAAAAATTGTCAAAATTTTGAAAAAAATGGTCAATAATTGCCAAATATGTTAAAATTTCTGAAAAATGGTCAATCATTGTTAAAGACGGTCAATAATTGTCAAAATTCGTCAAAAACTGTCAAAATGGTCAATAATTGTTAAATTTTTTGAAAAATTGTCCAAATTTTTTAAATATGGTCAAAAATTGTCAAGAATTTGGAAAAATCGTCAAAAATTGTCAAAAACTGTCAAAATTTTGAAAAAATGGTTAATAATTGCCAAATATTTTCAAAAATTGTCGAAAATTTGGAAAAATAGTCAAAAATTGTTAAAATTTCTGAAAAACGGTCAAATTTTCCGAGAAATTGTCAAAAATTGTCAAAATTTTGAAAAACTGGTCAATAATCATAAAAAACTGTCAAAAATGGTCAATAATTATTAAAAATTGAAAAATGGTCCAAATTTTTGAAAAATTGTCAAAAATGGTCAATAATTGTCAGAACCTGTCAAAATTGGTAAATAAGTGTCAAAAATGATCAATAATTATTGAAATTTGAGAAAATTGTCAAAAATTTTCAAAATTTTGAAAAAATGGTCAATAATTGCCAAATATGTTAAAATTTTTGAAAAATTGTCAAAAATGATCAATAATTGTCAAAAACAATCAAAATTCGTCAAAAACTGTGAAAAATTGTCAAATTTTTTGAAAATTGTGAAAAATTCACGAAAAATGGTCATTCTATTGTGCTTAAGAACTGTCGGCGGTCCGAAGACCGCTCACCTTTTTTTAATAAGTCACTTAATTCCTCACAAAACGGAAGCCAACTATCAAAATCATCTTCGTTCAATTCATACAGAATTGTGTATTACAGTATTATGGGATTTTACAATTCAATGAACACTAGATGCTGATACACCATATTCTGATACACCAGATGCACGAGATAGTTGTCTGGTAGACTGTCGATTGTTCATTTGTAAATGACACAATACCGGCACTTCAACTGCTTCATTTCGCACTTGACGTTCTACTTCGTGCTTTTTGTTTTAATGTCAACTGTGGCTTCAAACTTATCTATCAGTTGCTTAATGTAAGTTGAATTTTGTATGAAAATTTGTACCCTCCCAATAAAATTTGACGTTGAAGTTTTTTTACATTTTGAAGCAACTCTTGGTTTCTGAATTTCCGGGGTGGTCAGGTTTTCGTTGGAGCACCCTATATAAGTTTTTTACGCAGAATCAGCAGTACAAATAACCATCAAAATTTCATTTTCATTAGCAATTTTAAGGTTGGCGTTGCCCCGTAACCAACGGAAATCGTGAAGTTTATAAATTGATTAATTACAACGTTCGATTACTATAATCGAAAATGCAGAGCAGGTGTAGTAGCGAGCAGCGCAGCGTCATTTTTGGAAAATTAATTTTAACCGTGAACACGGAGGGTCTCTCATATTTAATTTTTTAATTTGCTCTAATTGCCTTGGTGACGGTAATGTATCTTTTTTACCGATTTTGCATACAGTGGACATCTACAGAGCGGCAGAAGAAACTGAAAGACACATAAAGGATCTTACAGAAAACAAAGCTGAGTTAACGGAAGTAAATGAAGTGCAGAAAAATAAGTATCAGGTTGGAAGAAAGGGAAATTATAAACAATATATCACTTCAGGTACGAAGGGAGCAAGACCAAATCAAGGTAAGCAATTTGCTGAATATCAATCTACCAGGGCAGACAATGTCGGGCAGAACTCATATAGAAGAAATCAAGGTAAGCCACAGAATCAATTTCAAACACAAAAATGTGGCCGATGTGGTTATAAACATATCTTTGATGACAGATGCCCAGCTAAGGGAGAGCAATGTATACAGTGTAAAAAATATAATCATTATGCTAAAGTATGTAAATACAGTTGAATTACAAACTGAGGTAGATCATGCTGATGAATATGTATTAGGTTGTATTAACTTTTCTCTTAATGTTGATAATATAAATTGTGATTGGTTTGAAACGCTTAAGGTTAATAACGTAAATGAAGAAATTAGGTTTAAACTTGATACAGGTGCACAAGTTAACGTGCTTCCTCATGACATATACCATGCACTACATTTACCCCTTTCCTTAAGAGTGGAAAGGATTACATTGACAGATTATGGAGGTCAAAAATTAAAAGTACTAGGTTTTTGTATCTTAAACTTGAGAATTATAATGAACTAGATTATAATGTTAAATTTGTTATTGTAAAAGTCAACTCCAATCTTAGAGATACAAACATTTCAGGACATGAATCTCTTACTGCAAAATGTACAAGAGATCTCATGTGATAAAGTGCTTTCAGACTATTCGGATAGGAAAAATTGATAATCACCCTATAAACTTTACATTAAAGGAAGGGTACACACTCTTGTCGAAAAATCCCTTTTCAGTTAACAGATAAGTTCAATGCTGAAATTGATAAAATGGCAAAAAACAATATTATTGTAAAAGTAACGGAACCAACCGAGTTTTTCAACCCGATTGTTTTAGTTCACAAAAGTAATAATGAAATCCGCATTTGTTTAGACCAACAAGAACACAATAAATCACTCATGCGAGAAAGGAATGAAACACCTACATTTGATGAAGACACCAAAGATATGATTGGATCCCTATATTTCACAACATTAGATGCTTATAAAGGTTACTGGCAAATAGAACTAGCTGAAGAAGCATCGAAGTTGACAACATTTGCAACACCATTGGGACGTTTTCGCTTTCTTCGCCAACCATATGGACTAACAAACTCAGTAATCTTTGAAGGTATAGAGAATGTATTGATATTGATGACTTAGTTATTTATGCTAAAACAAGAGGACAACATGATCAAACATTGATAAAAGTAAAGCAAGGGAAAAGGGAGTAAAATTCAATAAAGATAATCTGTACTAATGAAGTCAAGTATTTGGGACATATTTTATGTGAAGAGGGGATAAAAATAGATCCAGAAAAATTGAAAGCATTACGTGAAATGCCAAATCCTGGAAATGTCAAAGAATTGAGTAGATCTTTAGAAATGGTTACCTTTGTATCAAAATTCATTCCAAATCAGGCCAAATTAACTGCAAATCTAAGAAACCTGATGAAAAAAGATACCGACTGGATGTGGTCATAGATACATGAACAGGAAATCCAAAAATTGCAAAGTATTCTGACAAGCACCCCAGTTTTTCAGTATTTTGACAAAACAAAACCTATTGTCCTATCAGTGGATAGTAGCAAAAACGGATTAGGTGCGGTTATACTGCAAAACAACGCATCAGTCGCTTATACTTCTAAATCAATGACTGCAACCCAAGAAAGCTATGCTCAAATTGAGAAGGAGACATTAGCTATAGCGTTTTCATCAATAGTTATATGGGAAACATTTTGTGGTAGAAAGTGACCATAAACCCCTTGAAAGTATATTTAAGAAGCATCTTAATCAATGTCCAATGAGACTACAAAGATTAAGAATAACCTTACAATCATATGACTCTATCTTAGTCTACAAACCAGGTAAACAACTGTATTTTGTTGACACGTTGTCTACAGACACATCTGAAGTTATTGATGCAGATATTGAGGCACAAGTGGATGCAATTCAGTATCATTCGATCAGTCCAGAAATAGAAATTGTCAATCAAATGATTATTCCCAAGAGTATGAGAAAATAAATTATAAACAGGCTTCATTACAATCATTTAGGAACTGAGAAAACATTATTACGGGCTAAGGACTGTGTATATTGGCCATTCATGTCAAAAGAATTAGTTTTTGAGAAAAAATGACAGCCCCAAAACCTCTGGCGTCCCTAGAAGCATCTGTGTATATGGATTGATAACTATTATAACTGTCAAGTATTTCCAGTAGCTTTGACTTAATGATAGTTGAATTTGTATTGTATTTGTTGAAATTTATGAAATAAGTAATCAATTTAGGAGGTTTATGAAGCCAAGGTTCAATGGAACCCATTGTATGTGCACATATGTTTGAAGTTGAGATTTTAAACTGCTCTAGGTATATTTTTACTGTTCAATAAAATGGTTTTGTAAGTCTAGGTCTTTCAGAAAACGAAGTCAAAAGTCTGTTTTTATTAGAGAATCCATTTGCAGGATTCGCCTGATTAGCATAGGTTGTCACTGCATAATTAATGCTTAGGACCTTACGTCTTGGTCTTAGCTCAGGTTCTCCAAGTTCCCATTGGAAAGATTTTGTTGTTTTGGATGCCCCAGTTATAAGTCGAAATGCAATATTTTGTATTATTTCCTTGTAAAACTCTCAAAATTTTGAAATTGGTCAATAATTATAAAAGACTATCAAAAATGGTCAATAATTGATAAAAATTGTCAAAATTTTTGAAAAACTGTCAAAAATGGTCAATAATTGTCAAAAATTGTTAAATATTTTAAGAAATGGTCAATAATAGTCAATAATTGTTAAAACTTTGAAAATTGATCAAAAATTGTTAAAATTTTAAAAAATGATCAAAAATTGTTAAATATTTTGAAAAATTTACAATAATTGTCACAATTTTTGGAAGTTGTCAAAAATGGTCAATAATTTTCAGAAACTGTCAAAAATGGTCAATAATTGTTAAAATTTTGAAAAATGGTCAAAAATTGTTAAAATTTTGGAAAAATAGTCAATAATTATAAAAAACTGTCAATAATTGTTGCGAATTGTCAAAATTTTTGAAAAATGGTCGAAATTTTTGGAAAATGGTAAGAAACTGCCAAAAATGGTAAATAATTGTAAAAATTTTGAAAAATGGTCAAAAATTGTTGAAATTTTGAAAAAATTATCAAAATTATTGAAATTTTGAAAAAATGGTCAATAATTATAAAAAACTGTCAAAAATGGTCAATAATTATAAAAAACTGTCAAAAATGGTCAATAATTGTTGAGAATTGTCAAAGTTTTCGAAAAATGGTCAACATTTTTAAAAAATTGTCATAAATGGTCAATTATTGTCAGAAAATGTCAAAAATGGTCAATAGTTGCAAAAATTTTGAAAAATTGTCAAAATTTTGAAAAAAAGGCCAATAATTATAAAAAAACTGTCAAAAATGGCCGATAATTGTTAAAAATTGCCAAAATTTTTGAAAACTGGTCAAAATTTTTGGAAAATTGTGAAAATTTTTGAAAAATGGTCAATAATTGTCAGAAACTGTCAAAAAAGGCCAATAATTATAAAAGAAACTGTCAAAAATGGTCAATAATTGTTAAAAATTGTCCAAATTTTTGAATTGTCAAAAATGGTCAATATCTATCAGAACCTGTCAAAAATGCTCAAAATATGTCAATAATTGTTAAAATTTGGTAAAATGGTCAACATTTTTGAAAAATTGTCAAAACTGTCAAAATTGGTCAATAATTGTCGAAAATGGTCAATTATTGTTAAAATTTGAAAAAATTGTTAAGAATTGTTAGAAATTTTGAAAAAATGGTAAATAATTGTCAAATTTTTTGAAAGATGGTCAAAATTTCCGTAACATTGTCAAAAATGGTCAATAATTGTCAGAACCTGTCAAAAATGCTCAAAAATGGTCAATAATTGTTAAAATTTGGAAAAATGATCAGAATTTTTGAAAAATTGTCAAACATGATCAATATTTGTCAAAACTGTCAAAATGGGTCAATAATTGTCAAAAATGGTCAATAATTGTCAAAATTTGAATAAATAGTCAAAAGTTGTCAAAATTTTTGAAAAAATGGTCAAAAATATCAAAATGTTTGAAAAATTGTCAAAAATGATCAATAATTGTCAGAACCTGTCAAAAATGCTCAAAAATTGTCAAAAATTTTCAATAATTGTTAAAATTTGGAAAAATTGGTCAATAATTGTCAAAAATGGTCAATTATTGTTAAAATTTGAAAAAATGGTCATTCTATTTTGCATAAGAAGCAAGCTTCTGTCGACGGTCCAACGACCGCTTACCTTTTTGCAGTTCAATTTTGAATGCCTAGAAATTTGGTGCATTCTTTAACGTTGAGTAGATGCCCTTGTATTGTTAACGTTGTTTGGAAATTTGTAATCGTTTTGGAAAAAAGTACACAGTGTGTTTTTAGGGGACTGAATGTAAATCCTGTGATATTACTCCAGCTTTTGAGATCATCTAAAAAGTTTTGAATGAAACTTTCCATAGTTCGTAGAATTTTTCCCTTGAGGAAAACAACCTAAACATCGGCGTAGAGCGCAGATTTAACAGGCAATTTCAAAGTAGTTTTTACTATGTTGTTGATAGCAATCATTATATTATACAGTATGGTCCAAATGAAAGGAATAAATTCATTATTTTGTAAACCGATGATTTTAGGGAAAAATCCTGAAACCCGTCGATTTCTATTTTCAAATGGACGCTTCGTCAAATCACTATTTTATTTTTGACTTCATCTATGTAAGCGTGATAATTTCATCAATAAAATTTTTCGCTATAACTTCCGGAGTTATCTTTACAATCTCCATGCGTATCCATTCTTTAAGTTCATTAATAGTTTGTGGTCTATTTATGTACACTTTACTTTTTAACTATCTCCATGAAAATAAATCGGGAGGAGTTACATCAGCTCACCTCGGTGGCCACTCAATTACTCCTCTTCGACCTATCCACCGACTTGAGAAGAAGTTGTCCAAGTAGTTTCTCACCAAGACAGCATAATGCGGTGCCGCACCATCTTACTGCAGCCATTTTGGTTTGGGAATAACCGGGGAGCAAAAAATTCTGCAGGAAATCTATATATCTAGGACCTATTAGGTTTTCTTCGGAAAAGTATGGTCCTGTAATCTATTATTCCCGCCCAAACATTCGCTTTCTCTGGGTATCGAGTACGGTACTCCTGTATCCAGTGTGGATTTTCTGTAGCCCAATAGCGGAAAGTCTGACGATTCACACGACCGATGATGATAAATGAGCGCGTTCAGACGGGCTCAACGGTTGAGTTGCTGACTCAGCGGTTGCGTTCAGACGGGATGCTGCCTTTCAACTGTTGAGTATCAGACGCATCGGCAATTATTTCAGCGCTTTCAAGGATGACAGAATATTCATTCTATCCTATGAAAATGGGAGAATATGATTAGGAAGTTAGGTTATGTTCCACCGCTAACCTGCAGTAATACGTTCAGACGGAACTGACTGGCAGCATACTCAACATGTTTTGTGCTTAGTTCCGACCTTTTTTAAAAACGTCTCGTCTCTGTTATTTTTGTCCAATAGAATATCACAAAATTCACCTCGTCCCTCAAAATTTTCCTCCACTAGCTCTTGCACTAAATTTTCTCCATAAAGAAGTCACTTTTTCTTTTTTAGCGTTCTAAGAACTGTTTGATGTCCAACGCTACTTGCCGTGAACTGGTATGTTTGATTATCTTCAAAAGCTAGCAGACCATCTAGCTTCTTGTCTTCAGATATTGCTTTTCTACAACCTTTCTTTAAATTTTTTGTTTCAAGGTTGCTTACTGTTGACCTTGTAATCGGTTCTCGGTTGGGATATTTATTATTGAATAATGTACATACTCGTTTCGATGCACGTGTTTATATGTCGTTAAATATTAGAGTATCGAGTACAATATGCTGTTTTATTGAATTTCCTTGTTTATTTCATTAATAAATTTCTTATTCATTATCTCATTATTCATTAATTATCATGTTGACTTTTATGGATCGAATTCTTTCAAAATCCTAATTTATTTATGTATTTATTTTACATTTGCTTTTTGATATATTCATGTTTTTAATTTCAGTTCAAAATATTACGAACGAGTTTATAGTCGATAATGAACTTAAAGAATGAATATGCAAAGATAACTCCGGAAGTTATAGCGAACTTTCGGGAAGAATTCGCTGCTCGTCTTTCGCATTGTATCTTAGCGCTGACGGTAAACAATTTAAGCACTTGCTTTAAATTAGGTTGTACTTAATTGTAACCCTAAAAATTTAATAAATAGTTTTCTTGGCAACATACAAAAATTAATTACTTAGATATATTGATATGGTTGGTTAAAAGACCTTTCAATTGTTGGATTGCAAGACTCACTTTTCTATTTAAAAATTTTATTTATGACGTTATCACGCTTACATAGATGACATCAAAAATAAAATAGTGATTTGACGAAGCGTCCATTTGAAAATAGAAATCGACGGGTTTCGGGATTTTCCCTAAAATCAGCGGTTTACAAAATAATGTTTTGTTTTGACAATTATTGACCATTTTTGACAATTTTTGAGCATTTTTGACAGGTTCTGACAATTATTGACCATTTTTGACAATTATTGACCATTTTTTCAAAAATTTTGGCAATTTTTGACTATTTTTTCAAATTTTGACAATTATTGACCAATTTTGACAGTTTTGACAATTATTGATCATTTTTGGCAATTTTTCAAAAATGTTGACCATTTTAGACCATTTTTCCAAATTTTAACAATTATTGACCATTTTTGACAGGTTCTGACAACTATTGACCATTTTTGACAATTTTTAGAAAATTTTGACCATTTTTCAAAAATTTTGACAATTATTGACCATTTTTCCAAAATTTTTGACAATTTTTGACCATTTTTGACAATTTTTGAGCATTTTGACAGGTTCTGACAATTATTGACCATTTTTGACAATTATTGACCATTTTTTCAAAAATTTTGGCAATTTTTGACTATTTTTTCAAATTTTGAGAATTATTAACCATTTTTGACAATTATTGACCAATTTTGACAGTTTTGACAATTATTGACCAATTTTGACAGTTTTGACAATTATTGATCATTTTTGGCAATTTTTCAAAAATTTTGACCATTTTAGACCATTTTTCCAAATTTTAACAAGTATTGACCATTTTTGAGAGGTTCTGACAATTATTGACCATTTTTGACAATTTTTCAAAAATTTTGACAATTCTCAACAATTATTGACCATTTTTGACAGTTTTTTATAATTATTGACCATTTTTTCAAAATTTTAATAATTTTTGACCATTTTTTCAAAATTTTAACAATTTTTGACCATTTTTTCAAAATTTTAACAAGTTTTGACCATTTTTCAAAATTTTAACAATTACTGACCATTTTTGTGACAATTATAGTAAATTTTTCAAAATATTTAACAATTTTTGATCATTTTTCAAAATTTCAACAATTATTGACTATTTTTGACCATTTTTTAAAATATTTAACAATTTTTGACATGTATTGACCATTTTTGACAGTTTTTGAGTATTTTTGACAGGTTCTGACAATTATTGACCATTTTTTCAAAAATTATGGCAATTTTTGACTATTTTTTCAAATTTTGACAATTATTGACCATTTTTGACAATTATTGACCAATTTTGACAGTTTTAACAATTATTGACCATTTTTGAGCATTTTTGACAGTTTCTGACAATTATTGACCATTTTTGACAACTTCCAAAAATTGTGACAATTATAGTAAATTTTTCAAAATATTTAACAATTTTTGATCATTTTTCAAAATTTCAACAATTATTGACTATTTTTGACCATTTTTGACAATTTTTAAAAAATTTTGACAATTTTCAACAATTATTGACCATTTTTGACAGTCTTTTATAATTATTGACCATTTTCAAAATTTTTACAGTTTTACAAGGAAATAATACAAAATATTGCATTTCGAATAATAACTGGGGCATTCAAAACAACTCCTACAAAATCTTTACAATGGGAACTTGGAGAAGAATTTTACATTTGCTTTTTGATATATTTATGTTTTTTATTTCAGTTCAAAATATTACGAATGAGTTTATAGTCGGTATCTCTTAGGATATAAGGCATTGTGCTATAAATAGACTATGGTAAAAGTTTTTCAATGACTTAATGGCATCACCCGTATTAACTTTCTTACGCCTACTGACATGTCGACTAGCACAAGAAGACCAGTAGTCAAATCAACTATACCATCCACAATTTTTAAAGATCACGTTTTCTCTTTACGTACTACCAACAAGGCCTCAATTATCTACAATAAATAGAAGATAGTCATCTATGATGTTAAAATCTTGGTATCGGTCGCTAGTATCATGGATATCTGGGATCCTTGCGTTGCCGGACGTATATACAGAGTGTACGCGCTTTCAATAAGCATATCACATTAATTGTTAGTATATCGTATATTATGCTGAAAAATATATTGCAACAATTTTTTTTTCAATAGAGTTATTTTTATATCGTTCTCGCAAAACATAAGGTTTGTTCGCGGGTGTAATTCAGAACCAGTTCAGGGACTATTCGCATGCGCATTCTAAAAAGTGGCGTTCGCGGTTATGTAGTTCTGAATTTCAAATAATAGTTCGTTGTTAGCGGATCATATCGGATTGGTTCGTTATCGATTCGGAATCAGTCCTAGCAGTTCTCCGATTTTGGTAAGGACTGAAAGTTCGGTTCCACTGCTCATGCGCAAATGATCGATATGTCAGTAATTTTCTTATTTTAGTTGCTTATAATTGTTTCTATTTTCGTTTGTTGTGTTGTAGCAAATATCAGAAAAGCTAGAGTCACTTGTTTTGTTTTCGTTCAGGTTCTGATATCGTTCGCGTTATAATCAAATTATTTGATGGTTCGTAACTAGGCATGCGCTTTAGACAATTTAAAGTCAATTCCGAACTGGTTCGGAATCGGTTTGGAATGTAACCCGCGAACATAGCTATATAGCTTGGATAAAATATTCTTCCGGAATATTAAAAGCATCTGTGGGACATTCAATTCAATAAATCGTGAAAAGGGTAATAATAAATGCTATGATATCTAAAAATGGGAAAATAATGTCAGTAATGTGTTCATGTAAGATAGGATTGGGTGAAAAGTGACATGCTGTATCAATATTATTTTATTGTTATCGGTAAATTGAAAATCCCTATCCTGAACTAGTCGAAAAGATTAAAATATGTCATGGAAATAAATAAATAATAAGCCTCAATAACTTTTGCATTAAACGATCACCTGGCTTAGAAACGTTATGAAAAACCACCACGGTTCGAATCTTTATTTGCGTTGCTCTGACAGTCTAATTGAACAGCAGATATTATTGTTTGATCTTTCACGTACGGGAAATATTCCAACTTCCATTTTCATAATATATTTATTAATAAATCGTTTTATAGGCTTAACGATATATGTAAACAGCATGATCTGACTCAACTACTGTTGTAAATTATTACTAATGTGATTTTTTACTACCAGACGGCGTGACTCAATTGGTCAGTTCCAAATAACAAAAACTAAAATGTAAATGAGGTTTTCATTTTAACAACTTTGGAACATCTCGAAGTGAATTTAATTCTATAGGCGGATGCCGTTCTTAGCCCGTAACTACAGACATGACGTCTCTTAGACGGCAATTTTATTTGATAAAAAATTGATATAATGCCTTTTTAATAATATTATTTATATATATTAGATGTCATTAAAAGATTGGAAATTTTTCGAGTTATGACGTTTTTTCGGTAAAAAACACTTTTTCATTAGTGACTTTTTCACATAACCTTAAAATGAGCTCGAAAAACGCAAAAAATTGCATTTTTCGTTATTTATTTTCAGCTTCGTTAAAATTTTTTTGATTTCGATGAAAATTTGGTAGATGGTAAAAAACACTTTTTGTGGGGGGTATAAAAAGACATTATTGCGATTTTCGGCCAAAGTTGAGGGCCTAGAAAAAAAAGTTGAAAATAAAAGTTGTAGATCTTGGAGAAATCTACCACTTTTTCATCAGTGATTTTTTCACATAATCTAAAAATTACCTCGAAAAACGCAAAAAACTGCATTTTTCGTTTTTTATTTTTAGTTTCGTCAAAAAATTTTCGATTTCGAGGAAATTTGGAAGATGGTAGTTTTTATAGTCACAAACTATGGAAAAAAATTTCGAATCAAAATATTGGGAATTTTTCGAGTTATGACGTTTTTTCGGTAAAAAACACTTTTTGTGAGGAGTGGAAAAAGACATTATTGCGATTTCCGGCCAAAATTGAGGGCCTAGAATAAAAAGTTGAATATAATAGTTGTAGATCTTGGAAAAATCTACAACTTTTTCATCAGTGACTTTTTCACGTAACCTCAAAATTAGCTCGAAAAACGCAAAAAATAGCATTTTTCGTTTTTTATTTTTAAATTCGTTAAAAAAATTTTTATTTCGATGAAAATTTGGTAGATGGTAGTTTTTATCGTCACAAACTATGGAAAAAAATTGCGAATCAAAATATTGGGAATTTTTCGAGTTATGACGTTTTTTCGGTAAAAAATCTACTTTTTCATTAGTGACTTTTTCACATAACCTCAAAATTTTTCCATGAAATTTTTATAACTTTCTGATCCTTCTGATTTGTTAAGAAGAAAAGTTCCTAAAAAACATGACGTGTGATAATTTTGATCGTTAATGAGATACAGGGTACTTGAATAGAAGTACTAGCATTGTAATTAACATAAACATAAAAGTAGCACATTTCAGAGCAAATGTTCAAAGTGTGCACCTCAGCTAAAATTACAGTCTCGTATGATGAGATTTTGAAGATCTTGTGAATTTAAGATAGGGGCTGTGTAAACGAGTGATTTTAAATATCCTCAGGCACAAATATCCAGAGGATTGTGTTTATGTGACCTTGGGGACCATGGGTGTGGAGATCCGATCCAACAGCAAAATGTGGAGGAGCACCGTCATGCATGAACAGAATACGTCTTCTCACTATGAGATGTACATCTTCCGAAATAGCTGGAAGTAAATTTTCTAGAAACTGGAGGTATGTATCACCGTTCAATTATTGAAGAAGGAAAAATGGTACTAAAAAATAAACGTCGATAATACCAATCCAAACATTTACCAAAAAGGAGGGTTAGAATTGTGCTACATCTGTGGCATGTGGATTTACATCAGCCGATGCGTGGTTATTATGAAAATTCATAATGCACGTCTTGAGAAGTTGGCTCTATTTTTACACAAAACAGTGGTAGCAGAATTGGGATTGTTTGCAATTTTTCTAAAAATCCATTGGTAATACTGTATAGGAAACGGATAGTCATTAGGTAGCAAATGTTGAACACTTGGGTATGATTTGGAGACATCAAATTTTCTATGTGTTCCGACGAGCACTGAATTACATATATCGGAAAACGGGATTCTGTTATCTCAATTGGTTTGGAATTAGAAGGGGAATCATACTCTACTCACAGACCGGTTTCGGCATATTTGCGCCATCACCAGTGCGAGGTAGATGACTTTCGGTCAGCATAATCAGCATACGCCGAGATGGACCGAAGAAAATACTTTTGCAGTGGGATATAAGGTATCGTTTGTTAAAACTACACTCATATCCCGCAAGTGCTGCCATCTTCGCTCCAAATTACAAACCAAAAGACACTATAAAAATAATAATTTTTATTTCCAACAAAAATGAACATTGAACCTCAGGTTTGTGCGTGGTGATCATTATTAAGTTCTGTAGATGACCAATTTTGCTTAACCCTGGACTACTGGCGCCAAGTCTCACAGACCCAGCGCTCTTCCCTATCTATGCTATTTGATTAGGAAGGGGGATTTGGAGCCGTCCTGCCATGTACCTTTCAGTTACGTTGTTCTCTTGAACCTGTCAAAACCATTCGAATGTGCTTTCTATAATCTCTGAGAAATCAAGCTTGAAGTCTGTGAGACGTGGCGCCACCGTTGACGTAACTTTTATTTCAAATTTATGCGGTTACATTTTTCAGCAACTTTGGAAATAAGGTGAGATAAAACGAATTTCCTAATTAATTCTGTTGTTGAAATGTTGCTCTTATTAATTTATTTACATAATGTCTTACGAAGAGGAAAACGAACGCCTCTATCGATTATTATTAGAAGTTGGGTCCGATGAAGAACCTTTTGACGATGACGAGTCTGAAAACGAAGAAGATTTCGAAGCAGCTCCTCTAACTGATGTACAATCGGAACAAGAAGGAGATAGCGATGTTGGAACGATGCACGCACTTAGTGATGTTACGAACACACGTGGTGACGTTGAAAAATCTGAAAGGGATAGTGATGTAGAAGAAATGAATATGAGCGAAGACGTTACCTTTGAAATTTTTTCCTTCAACTAATAATTATAATTTATTCAAATTAATTTATTGGGTAGGTATAGAGGATACTAAGTTACCAAGTTTTCTTGAAAAATTTAGTTTACAGAAGAGTGGCCATTTTACGACAGAAACAACTACTTATCGTTGAATGTAATTTAATGCTTTTCCCCGGAGAGTAGAAGTTATTTGTCATAAAATGGTCGCTCAATATGGAGCGAAACGTCATACAAATTGGACGATATTTCGTTTAATTTAGTACCCTATAAACCCTCTCAAGAAAATAATTTATATAAATTAATGGTTAAAGTAGAGAAAATATTTCATTAAAATACATAAAAAATATTAGTTTAAATGTTGTCCACCGTGTACGAGTACCTAAACGTAGATGATAATCTTACCGGGTCGGCTTGCACACAAGGACCCTAACTAATGGTTGGAGTTTATACTACAATTACACAGAACAATGGCTATTATATTGTTATCGAGTTACTTTCTAGCAAAAATATTGACTTATATGTTGCGTTTGCTTCTGCTCTACTGGGTTCCGAACAGGAAACTTTCAACTAAGGCGATATCGGATTTTTTAACTAAAATAAAAGCTCCTTATCTTTGCTGTCAGGTTGTTCTGATACAAGCTGTACTGCACGGAAGTTAGCTGTTGAAACATCGTTCGAAATACTTATTATTTTATTATTAGAGTTACTGGAACTGACGTGCCTACTTAATTTCTTCTTAACATAGATTAAACACACAGTGTTTAATCTTCATTTATATTTATTTGAACTTTAAAGTCTATTTATGTTGAAATTCTGAAATACTTACAGAATGTTAGAATATTAATTTGTTAATTTGTTTTTATTTATTTTTTTCTAATTTCACTACTCCTTGGCCTTCCATGTTAGTTTTCAGATATTTTCGTATTCTGCTCGGCTTCTTCAAATTTCTTCATTAGCAGCATTGTAAATAACGTGTTAATTGCTTCGTAAAAATATACCGTGAAGAAAATGAATTTTTTGTTCGTATTTTATGAACTGCCGATTTCGATAAAACTTTGCCAATTTATTGCTTGCACCTGCGCGAAGGATGTAGGATAGTTTTTCATCCCGATGAGTGGGACAAACAATATTTTTTATAACAAGGACACCGTTTGTTGTGTAAGCAACAAATAGATGGGGCCGAGTTTGAATTTGAGGTTTCCTTGAGGCTCCCACGGCTCAGGTGCTACTTATTCCACCCACATATATACGCATACGACATAAGCCAAGTGAGTATTTAGTTTTTTGTGTAACATAATTTTAATTTTATTTTAATGAGAGTTGATTTGTTTACCATTTTTTTATGTCGATATTATTTACATTGTTTTCTATATCGTTTTGATTATTATTACAATGCGGAGAAGAAAATCCTGCAATTCTATGCAACTGAGCCACAGTTACATGTATTGTATAGATATAAAATTTTAGAATATTTTTTTTATATATCCATGTCTCACAATAATAAAATAAATATTTGTATGCAATTGATAGATTAGATAAGACAGATAATGAAGTTTTTTGTCAATTATTTAAAAACGAAGACAAAGTCCAAACCAAATGTTAACGCATGTCAAATTTAGGATAAATCAATTGAAAAATTTAAATTTGAAAAGAAGGGTTATCTAAAAAAAATTCAAGGGCGTTGCGAGATAAATGAGGTTGCTGATTTTTGAAATATTTTGAGAGAACCAACGCCCACTTGCACCGTTACATTTAATGACAGTTTAACGTTAAACTGCGATTATACCCTTGCACCACTTGTTAACCAGACTTTATTATATTTTAGCTCTAGTCTAATTAAACTGTCAATGTTCGCGAGTTAAGAGCCGGTTTGTACAAAATAACCTCCAATTCCAAATTATATTCAAAGTTTTCGATTTCAATAGAGTATAAAATATATAAATATAAGCTTTTCAGAATCTGACTCATCAGAAGATGATATATTTGACGATGATTTAGACATAATGGAAATAATAGAATTTGGGCTTGGGCTCCCTAGAAAAGTATACAATAGAAATCATCATTTTGAATTAGATGAATTGTCCTTCATCAGGCGATTTCGTCTGAAGAAAAATACTGTTCTTCATATTTTAGATATGATAGAGGAAGAATTGGAGTATCTAAATGATATATAAGTAAATGGAATTTAAGCAACAATAAATTGATATTCACTTCACATATTCACCAATATCCATTCACCCATTGCGACCTACTTTTGATGATTTCTAGGAATAATAGTGTACCCCCCATTGACCAGTTATTGGCGACATTAAGGTTTTATGCAAGTGCCGGCCATCTGTTGACTGTAGCTAATTTTATTTCAATGGACATTTCTACATCTTCCCGCATCATTACAAATTGCTCGCTTATATCAGAGATCCATTACATTCCCTGAGGCTCCTAATATACCAAAATACAAACGGCTTTTTACAAGATTTCTGCTTTTCCAAGAGTTCTAGGATGCATCGATGGAACACATGTACGCATACAAGCTCCAGGTAGATACAATACCACTTTTGTAAATATGTAGATAAAAAACAAAATAGGATGATGAATATACTACTAGGAACATACAGAAGGTAATTATTTTTATTAATTCTGATACCTTTTTAGGGGGTCCCGACTCAGAAATATATAGGATCAGAAAAGGTTTTTTTCTATAAATGTACAAGTTGTATGTGATGCTAACTTGAAGCTGCTTGATGTAGTGGCAAGGTTTACAGGTTCCACACATAATGCCAGAATATTTAACAATAGCAGAGTAAAAGCTAGATTTGAAGCATGAGGATTTCCAGAATATCTGCTGTTAGGTTGGTATTGTATTGTAGGGAGCAGGATGTAAATACTGTTGATAAAATGATAAAGATGAAATATATGTTACCACACATTTATATTTCCTCCAACAAATGAGCTCCACAGCTTGTTAGTTGTTTCTTCAACACTAATTTTAACAAATTTTAAATAGGAGACAGGAGACACCAGTAGAGAGCAATTGTACAATGAAGCCCAGATTCGAACCAGAAACTGTGTGGAAAGTTTGAAAACGTCGTTTTCCTATAGCAAGAGACATGCATGAAGAGGAGCCTGGAAGAGGTTGGAAATATTTCAGATCTTCCTCCTGAAAATGAGGGTGCTCCTGTTAACCAATATAGAAAAACGCTAATTCATAATTTCTTTTCAAATATGTAGGTATTTGTGGATATTGTTAAATTAAACAATTAATAACAAAATATAATGTTTATTTATTTACTTTGTACTCATTCACAGCCTCAGCTTATCTAAGGTTAAAGATGTTCGACAAAACCAAAACTTACTTTGTACAACAAAAGCGATACTTAGTTGAAGATTTAACAGTAAACTTCTCATTAAAAGAATATATTGTAACGGATTGAAAATACAACAGCATTCAAAATAAAGTTTAAATCTATTAAAAAACTTAGCAGCAACGGAATTTGATAAAAAGTATTGATGATACCTATGTATGGTTTATTATAAAGTAACTGATAATACTTACAGTTTATACTAGGTACAATAGTCAAAACTATCTTCATATTTTAAAAAAATAATAATTGATGAGAATAGTAAGAAAAAAGGGTGGAAACACATTATTTGGAGTCTTCTCATAAATTACTGAAACAATTCAAAGTCTAAGAAGTCCTACCTCCAACACTAAAATCGAAAATTCTTATCCACCAAGACTCCAGTTGTGAACCTAAAAAAATAAACTTTAGGAACACTTGTAAATAAAAAAGAAACACATAAACTGCAACTAAAGGGTGCAAGGACATGTAAATAAAAGGTTTTGAATAACCAAAATACTTTAATTTTCGAAAATTTAAAAGAAATCATTTTGACAATGAGAAATTTTTAAAGTGTGATTTCTATGTCTAGAAGAGGTTTTAAGATGTAAGATTTGTAAATTTAATATTGTGTTTTATGTAGATTATAATTATATGTGTGAAAAAGGTGTTTGTAAGAAAATCAAAAATACCAAAATAACTTTTGACCATCCTCGTATATCAGTTTTGACACCAAATTTTATTAAAAAAAATAACATAGTGACCTGTGACTTGTGTGTTTAATAAAAGTAAAAACTCCAAGAGGATGGCTCATTCCAGTTTTTTCACTTGCACAATAAAGTCTAAGAAAAAGTAGTTCCAATATCGATAAAGTAGGGAGTCAACTTACCTTGACTTTTGACAGGAGGACATTTTGAAGTTTAAAAGTGTGGTAAATTTAAAATTCTTCACGTGCTGAGAAATCAACAAGATTTCTTTTAAAAATCTCACCAATTTGTTTATGGACGACACGTTTTTCTTCCTGAAGTGAGAAGGAAAAAAAATAGATTGGAATCCGATGCTATTTCCCTGAGTATCTAAAGAAGAAGGACCAACAAAAAAAAATAAGGTACCTAATTATTTCTTCCTACAATATAAAAGAAAAAGAAAGTTAATTATTAAATAATAACAATAATCTAAAAAGATTTGCTATAACTAAAAAAATAAATCTAGATAGAGACTTAAAGGCCATAAAAATAATAAAAAAGACAAACAAAAACAAAAAATGCATTTAAACTAGAAAAAGCAATTAAAGAAGATTTGACATATTTATTATTTATTGTAGTATTTATATTTTTATGTATTATTTATTTTTTTTATTTTAGCTTAACGTGCCTCGACGGCGCTGGTCATTGGCACAGAAAAAATAGATACAAATATTTACATATAATTATTACAAGTTTTAAATTAGATTTTACGGTATAGATTAGTAGCTTTCAGGAACTGTAAGACTTTCTTGATTTCGGTAGGGCAGTGGAGCATTTCCTTGAGGTTAGGCCTTAGGTCAAATTGTTGATATGTAGCAGAAAATTGTTTGCAGTCCGTCAGTATGTGCTTAACGGTCACTATATCATTACAGCTATGGCAAACGGGACGATTTCCTGAAGACATCAGATATCCATGTGTGAGTTTGGTATGGCTGATTCGGATTCTTCTGATTATAGTAGCCTCTCTCCTGGTTAAGAAGTTAAGGGAGAGAGGAGAAGTGGATGGATGGATATCATGAAGTGCTGTCGTGCTATTGCGCCACAGGTGTCGCCAAGAATCTTGTGTAACGTTTTTGAAGTGGATCTTTAGGTCGGTTGCGAGTTGGATAATGTGTGTTGGGTTGTCATTAGTGGTGGCTTCTTTCGCGTGACGGTCCGCAGTTTCGTTACCATCAATTCCGATGTGGGATGGAAGCCAGATGAGAGAGACTGTTATATCTTGAGCAACGAGAGTTTGATAGATGTCGTGTATGTTCTGGACAATTGGGTGGTCAGTGAAGATTGACTTGATTGACTGAATGGAGGAAAGGGAGTCAGTACATATTGCAATATTTTTGTGGGGTAGGAAGATGCTTTTGAAAGCTTGATGTTGCCAAGCCGTTTTCTTGAAAATTATACTCCTTTTACAGCTATATTTGAAAGTTCCATAAGTACTCTGTGTGGATGTGGATACTCTCTACGGCTTCTAAAATATTACTCACAATTCTTTACAATTTTTTAATAACACGAAGATAAAAAAATCGAAAATTGAAATGAACAAAATTAAATTCTCAAAACATAACCTCAAAAATGAAAACGTCAAATTAAACTTAATAAACCATTTTAATCGCGGCAACATCGCGCATTTTTGCTTTTGCCAACATATAAAATTTTTAGCACGACTGACGTTAGTTTGGCATTTACTTATCTAACAAGTTGCATTTGTTATGAAATTGAATAAAAAACGTTCATAGCCTGTACAAATAAGATAAGTAGTCATTTATACTATCATTTTCCATCGAATCATTATCGCACAGCTTAAAGTATCCCTTGAAACTGAAAGCGTAGTTGAATATTTTTTTATAAATTCATTATTATTGGCATCAAATACACATAATCTTAATCCGCCACACGAGATGGTTTCAACTTTCAAATTACAATATTCATAACTATCATTCTTGATTTCCTGATCGCGTGGGCGTTTGTACACATACACATGGGATCGTGTAGTATGCTGTGTCCGCTAGAGCCCTTATTTTTCTCTTGTTTTCCTCGTCTCTCTTATGATATATGCACGCGTATACATGTGTGTTTGTGTGTTCCAACAAGCACACCACGTCATGCGAGATCGCCTTGAGCTCCGCATTATTTAAATGTACTTTTTAAACAGCATGGGCGGATTGGATAGGAGGATTTGAATAAAAAATGTAAATAACGGTGAAATATTAACATATTAAATTCCATTACCGTTTTATGTGGATTGTGTGGATATTAATGCTGAAGCGCGTAGTACTATAAATAATAATTTTTGTCGCGACTTTTCCAAATATTAATTCCTCCACTTTATTGGACTACTATGATAACGCGATACAAATTCGTGTATGATACCAAACAATTAACCAAATATTTATAAGAAAAACCTAGCCTAGGTCTTAACCAATAGAAATAAAACTAACGGTTGAACTACGGTTAAATTTGCGTTTTACCTCTCTTTTCTTACAATTAAAAACATTGTTATAGAGTAAAATATGGATGGAAACATGCTGATGAACCATCAGATCAGATAGAGAAGTGAATAACCAAGAGACCAAGATGGTGGATGAGAGAAAACATTTAGCAGACCCCACATGAAAACAGTCGAGAGTCAAAGAAAACATGAAATGACGGTACTGAAGATAATCTAGAAAGAAGAAATAAAACCTAGACAGAAGGAAGCAGCATAGCCGATAATAAGAAACAATGGGCTACTTATATTTACAATAATATTGTTTGATTACACAGTGGACCAAATTAAGTTGTACTTAATTTAAACCCCAATGGCTTTTTTGTTTGTTAATGAATTTTATTGCTTTTAGGATATGATATTAGCCAATATGTTTTTGTTATCACTTGAAAATAAGGAAGATCAATTTGCTACTTATAGACCAACTAATATTTTTTTAAAGAAAAACATTTATCGATAAACAATTCCTGAAAATATCAATAATTTTGAACCAAAGCCTGAAAAACGATGATTTTTTGGGATGGTGCTTGTTGTCGTTTACTGGCATAATTTGAATAAGGTTGTCACTTTTTTAATTTTTGACATT
Organism: Lochmaea crataegi; assembly: GCA_947563755.1. NCBI lineage: Eukaryota > Metazoa > Arthropoda > Insecta > Coleoptera > Chrysomelidae > Lochmaea > Lochmaea crataegi. Next base: position 45,152,854 of record OX387426.1, on the reverse strand, counting down.
TCAAATAATTATTGTATTTCAATTAGTAAATATGGTTCTATTTTTGAGAGATAAAATTTTGATTAAAGGGTTGGTAGAAAATAATATGGTAGCCCGAAATATAATCCAAATGCTTCCAGAAAAATGTATTCCAAAATATTATAGATTGAGGCAGGTCGTGGTAGGAAAAAGAGTGGAAGTTCCTAGGAAAATATTCAAAGGCTTCGGCAGATTGTCGAATTTTGAAAAGTGATCTCAACTTCAAGGTACATAAAGTTTATTGCCAAAAATAAATTGTGGGACGAAACGAAAAGGCATTTTTCTTGCGCCAACCGAAAAGTACCCAACATTCCAAGGTTCACTCAACTGCTGAAAAAAGCGAGAGGTTCCATTGGAGAGTCTTTAATTCCAAGATCACATTTGATGGAGTCGGTCATGGTGTCCTTGAGTGTTTCAGAATCGGTACAAATTATCTTTATCGATAATCCAGAAGTCTACCAATAGCATCTTCTTGCGAATTTGGTTTTCGAAATTGAAAAGTATTAAAAACGGTACCCCATCCCATACGTCTCGCAGCACAATAAGATATTTACAAGAAAATTTCCCCGGATGTGCGGCCGCCCAATAACCCCCATTTAAACCCCACATCATAAATAATTGTATTGACCAATGGAGAACACGCTTACTGGCTGTAGTTGATAATGAAGCAAACTTCCATTACCAATCTTGTTATTTCCAATGTTATTCAATTTTCGAAAGATAAATAAGAATGTGTCTTCGCAAAGCAATTTTGTCAGGGTGCATGGAATCATTTATCACTTTAAGCCAACAAGCATCGTTCCATATAAAATCTTCGTTCCTCAGGTTTTGGTTCTAAATTATTGATATTTTCAGGACTTGTTATTTGATATTAGTTGGTGTATAATTAGCGCCATTCGGTTTTGCAACGAGCTTCAATGTACTGATTTAATATAATCGTCGTGATTCCGGTCCTGGTCAAAATTTATACCCTCAATTTTCAAGTGATAACAAGAACATATAGGCTTATATAATATCCTAAAAGCAAAAAAAAAATCAAATAACATGCAAAAGTGTTAATAGAGTTCAAATTTTGTTTCAGCTTAATTTGGCCTATATTGTAATAATTATTGCTTGTTATACAATAATTATTTTAATTAATTTATCAATTTATTAGTAATTTATATATTTTAGTAATTCTTGGTGCGGCTCTTTCAAAGATTAAAGAAATAGACAAAAAAATTCTATGTTGAATTTCTTATTAACTTTATTGAAACAAATTTAAATTCATTTTGCTTGTAAAACAAGAAATATATCTGTTCAATAATTTGTTAGATATTGAAAAAAATAATAAAATATTATTATTTATCTTAATATTCAAATAATATGAAATTGTAATTGGAAGCTTCCGCAAATTTTAAATTTTCTTAAAAAAATTATTTAACTCTAAATAACAATATAATCAATGAAATAAATTTTAATATTAAATTTTACTAAATATCCATGAATAAATGTCTTAAATTTTTATATCATCAAATCCTTTCACAATCTAATCCTAAATACCGGGACCGGTAAGTTGCATCCCATTTGAGCAGACCAAACTTTTGACCGCTGACTTGCATCCGTCTCACCGCTGAGTTGCATCCCGTCAACAAATTTAATATTGTGTCTAAAACTGGTAGATAATTAAATAAAATCGGGCATTGTTGTCATGTTTATTCTGATATCGTAATTGATACTAAATTTTATTTCCGAAACTGCGTCTAATACAGTTTTATAGTAATATAGTGAATAATATATTAATTTAATTTAAACATTATTCAATTATGTAGGTGAGGTTAGGTTAGGTTAGGTTAAGTTAGGTTAGGTTAGGCTAGGTTAGGTCTCAACACGTCATACTTTCTACTATCGTTAAGATTACATTAGCTTAGCCATAATCAAAAGCTTAAGAAATTTAAACTATTATTTCTATGATTCGAGGAAAATAATTATCTACTTCGTTGATGACGGATTAACATTTCCAGTAAATATATGGCTTATCATCAATAAGACCAACCCTCTGTAACTTCTGTAACCACTTAAAATACCGTTTTTTTTTTAATTAAAATATAGCGTAAGAAAATATGATGATATTTTTCAAATCTCATATAGATATATGTTCCAATTTTTATAAAAATATTTACGATTCAAATAATACATCGGCCACATTACTGACCATGATAGGCGATTCGACAGGTAAAATTTTACTTTTTGGGATGCAACTCGCCGGTCGCCTAAATACAGTCCTGTCAATTCTTATAAATGTGTTCAAACAAATTGTAATAATTATTAACTAACTAAACACAACTTGTTGTTGAACATTTTGTTATTAATTATTATTGAACATGGGTTATTTTAACAGCTTGTTCAATAGATATGTTTTCAAACGAAATTGTTTGGTACTCTAGGGGATAAATACCACAAAGGCAGTTCACTCTCAAAATCGGAGATGAATTTTGAAATCTCCAATATTTAAATACAGCTGTGAACCATAACAATGTCATGTTCAGTTCTTGGTTTTCTAATTTTGATTGAATGCATCCTATATAGCATAGTTTATTTTTCTTTGTGTCAACAAGAACAAAGTCATTCTCTTCTAAAACTGGTGTTCCTTCAATACTGAAATCTGAGGTGCAAGCTTCATCAATGTCATCGTCTGTATCTATTAATTCCATGTTCTCATCTTCGGAGTCACCGCTACTAGCTTCTTCAAAAATTTTCCTCACTGTTTTGTTACCTTTTTTCATTATATTCTTCTTCCGTAAACTTTTCGTTATGTGCTTCTTCAAGTAACTTTTTTTCACCGGTGTCAGTTAGGACTCCTCTACTTCCCTTTTTGCGTTCTCTGTTGTTTGCGCTTTTTTCTTTCTGGAGCTTTTGGAAAAGGTCTTATAGCTTCGAGTGTAACCGCTGTTTGATTGTTACTACTTGTACCTAGAATTGCTTCAGGTTATGCAGAATCGGATGGTGTTCGTAAATTTTTTGTTGGATCGGGGTGATCTGTGACAGAAGAGCCTAAGAAATCGGAAGTATCAAAAATGTTACGATCTATGGGATAAATCCCCGTTGAGGAAAATCCCTTGATAATATTTTTTGGAGTAAAGGCATTCGTGTAAGCTTTATTTGAAAGAGATGCCATGTGATATATATCAAGTGTTTTACCAGGATTTGACAACATCCATTTTGGGCTCTCTTAAAATATGTTTTAAAGGGTCCATGAAGGACCACAAAGGGCTGCAGTCGGTGACTGGTATGTGCTGGGAATGTTAGTAAGACCACATTATTAGCTTAGGCGTAGTTTACCACGTCCAAGCTAATATGGGACTCATGGTTGTCGAGTAGCAGTAAAACAGGAGTCTCTGGTGATGGATTTGAATGTTTTACAAAATGTTTGAATGCTTCTAAAAAATTTATTTCCGTCATCCAACCTGATTTATTAGACTTCCTGTAGGTGCCCCATTTAACATAAACTCCTTGAAATGGACTCTTGTGAAAACGAAAACAGGAGGTATTGTATTTCCGATTGCACTTATAAAAGTCAACATGTTTACCAACGAGCCTCATTCAGCCGATGTTGCTTGATCGACCTGTTTGAGTCCTTTTTGTGGGATCTGTAACAGTGGTAAGACCCGTCTAATCACCGTTGTATTATATTGTCAGCTGTGAAGTGAAATTTGTTCATCACGCTTTCTAAGTTATTAAAAAATTTGTTAACCGTTGTTTCATTAAAGGCAGTTGCCCGGGATAAGCTAGTTATTTCAGGTTTTCTTAATGATAGGGAATTTTTGTGACGCTTCTTAAAACCTTTAAGCCAGTCGATGTTTGCTTTTAAATCCGTATCCCACTTTTCTGGATATGTTATGTTCAGACCTTTTGCGTATTGATAAGCCAGATGTCTTAACGCTGAATGCCCCAATCCATAACACATTTTCGAAGCCGATTAAGATATTCGACTTGTTGAGTTGTAAAAAGCACGTCTATTTCCAATATTGGGCGTATGGTTGATATTGTTTGGGTCAGTGTGGTGAAGGGCACTATTAACTGCTCTATGTAGAGCTGATTTGGAGATGTTATGTATTTGGCCTGCTTTACGAATTGAAAATTTATCTTGAATAATACTTTCAACTGCTCTTTCCATATTCTGGGGGTCTACTCGAAGAAGTTTTTCCCCTTTGCTAACCATTTTTATTCTGAAATTAAGAAAATATACCTAACTAATAGTTTGGTTTAAATTTTCATACCATTTTTTTTCGTTTTTAAAAGGTGAGAGTAATCGTGAGTTATATTAATTATTAAAGGAAACAAATACAAAAAAAGCTGCAAAAAGAAAAATAAAAAAATCACCCTTTTGTTCAGCCATTTGGATTTATTTTAAAAGAGCACCAAATATTTATCTTAGCTTAGACAAAATTTCTACCAATTTATATAGAATTCGGACTAATATTTTCGGCATTACAGCAAATTGAATATTTTAAATAGCCGCCATTTTGTACCGCCGTTTTAAAGTTTTCTAAAAAACTAATCAGATCTTCTTCTCATTTTAGGTAACACGCCTGCCAATTTTCTGCGAAGCGACATAACTATTTTTTAACATATTTAAACCCTAAACATAGTCTCATGAATGGGACAGTGTCCCATTCATAGCGTAGTTTTTTGTCCCATTATAACCTATTGCAATTTTTTAAATAAACAAATGCAAAAAACATACCTTAACTTTGTAGCATCTAAAAACAGAAGCATTCAAAACCTGTCCCATTCATGGCACTTCTCCCCTAATAAAAAAAAAGTTTTTCTTGACAATGTACATAACAAATTATTATTGGTGACGTTAATTTGACGTAGTAAATTATAACAAATATTTCATCTTTATACATGTTCTGTTTTCTATTAATAAAGATTTTTGAAATTTCTGACAAAATTTATTAAAACCATATTCATCCAATAACTCTCCTTCGTAAAGATCTTATGTAATACCTACTTCGATTGGATATTCCGTTTTTAATTAAATTATGCGTTTGTGTGGTCTCTTTTAATTACAACACATTAATGAAACTGATCGGTTTATTAAGTTGTCCAATACAAAAAAATATAATTTCAATTTTAGTTTAATCAAAAACTAATGGGAAACAACTAATATGCAGTTTTTAAAGAATCATTAATAATTACAGTTATTTTTGTGATAATTACAACCAAATTTTCAAATGATGTGCAAAGCAAAATTAAATAGTTTTTTACAGGCTTGTTAGCTTCAACCTAAACTTCGCCCAATTCCATAAGTTGCATCTGTTTAATTATAAAATGCTTTTCTAATTTAAGTCTAAAAGTCTAAGAACCGCAATAATGTAATAAGATCATTCAATTTCTATACTATTATGTATTCACCCAGTATATTTGCAGAATATATTCTAGCCTCAAGCAACGACATAATATGAAAAACAACATCTTACACCTTCTCGAATGAAACCATGTTGCATGTGTTTATACATTCATATTTCTACATTGAATAAGATACCACTTCATGTGAAGCCAATAATCAGTACACCTCATCGCATTATCATCAATCGAGTAAGCTAATTATCAGGTTTCAATAGGCTCACGAGGACCGCTCTCAACGTCTCTAATCACAATATTCATAATTTCTCTTGATTTCCTGAATGCGTGGGCGTTTTATTACAACAACGACATCTCAAAATTGGATTTATACATTGAAACATTAAAAATAATAGCACAGAATAACCTAATCACACAGAAGAGACACCTTTTGACATTTCCATAAGAATCACATTGTTGCTAGGGTGAGCGATTTTGATTTGACATTGATGACACTGAAAAAACTGTCGGAATAACTTACACTGCGAAAAACAGTTGAGCGGTTAAAATAACTAAACTTAAAAACTATGTTAACAGTTCTATTGCAAATAAACAGGAAAACTACATAAATGGAACGAAAGAGTAAAGAGAGAACCACGTGGGATCACTTTAGAGATTATCACCAAAATGACAAATTCAATTCACTTATGCAAAATTGATACATATGGAAAGTGGCGTGGTATCGGATAGCGATAGATTAGAGGGAAATCCTAGAGAGACTACTTCTCCACCCGCATCAGCATGCTTACCGGGCATGCAAATCTACGGAGACTGCACTGGTACAACTGACGGAGGATATCCGAGGTGCTCTGGACAACCAAGAAGTCGTAGTATGCGCCTTTTTGGATATAGAAGGAGCTTTTGACAATACTCCTCATGAGGCTGTCAAAAGAGCATTAAATAGAAGAGGTGTAGTCAGCACAACATTCAAATGGATGTCGGAACTGCTCACCACTAGAGTAGCAGAGTCGAGGACGAGAAAAGACATCCATCTGTACAACCAGAGGATGTACATAGGGAGGAGAAGCATCCCCATTAATGTGGAGCCTGACGGTTGACGAACTCCAGTGTGGTTTGACTGACCTCAGAATATCCTGCCAAGGATATGCCGATGATATTGTCATAACAGCCAGTGGAGGAGAATTCGAAAATACCCTTTGTGACTTCGTACAAAAGGGTCTGAACTAATCAAATAGCTGGTGTAGGCATGTGGGACTTAACATCAACCCCACCAAAACCATCTTAATAGCCTTCACTAAGAAAAGAAAGCTCAACCTCAAAACTATTAAACTTGATGGGAGCGAGGTTGAATGGAGACAAGAAGTCAAGTATCTAGGTTTGACTCTAGACAGTAAACTCTTGTGGAACAAACACGAAAAGGAGATTATATACAAAGCAAAAATGGCTCTAATGGTGTGCAGGAATCTGGCAGGGAGAAATTGGGGTTGTAACCCAAAAATCCTGAGCTGGATGTACAATGCCATAATGAGACCAATTATCACTTATGGAGCCATTGCGTGGAGTAGTAGAACTAGCCTATTGACAACGGGAGAAAACATCTCCAAAATTCAAAGTCTAGCCTGGATGTGCATGACAGGAGCTATGAGAACATGCCCAACGACAGCCTCACACCACTACATATGGTGGTGGAAAGTGTTGCAGATGAACAAGATACAGACTAAGTAGAGAGGGAATCATTAAAAAAAACCCTCCTCCTCCCTTCTTAGAAATCAGAAAACCTGGAACATGCCACAAGATGGTATGATGAAAAAGTGTAACTTTTCAAAGAAATTCGTTACGGAATTAAGCAACAAGAAGGAATGGGATCCAAATACCATTACCAGACCTGGAAAGAATGCCATTCAATGGTACACAAACGGCTCAAAAGCAATAGAAGGAACTGGGATAGGAGTGTACGGGACAAGAACCAAACACTCTGAAAGCTTGGGAAAACCCCGAGTATCTTTCAAGCGAAAATTCACGCCATAAGAAAGTGTGCCCAGCTCAATATTGATAAAGGATATTGAAGGCAAAGGATTATTAAAATGTCGGATAGTCAAGCAGCCATTAAAGCACTGAGCATAATTATTTCGTAGCAGCAGCAGATACCACAATCAGCAGTACCGTGATGTTTGTGAATAAATCAAAATTAGACTAAATTAACTTATTCACAAAATAATGACATTCCTTCTAAGTTATTAGAAACAAAAACAAAATAATTTCCGCGGACAGAAGAATGTTCACTACGTTTTCTGGATATATTAGATTAGATTTGATGAGGTGGCTTGTCGGCCTATTCCACTGCGACCTTTTCAGATCTATTGTGGTCCTCTGAATCTAGATTATATTCTTCAGCCCGAATCTTTTTAAGTAGCCAATCAGCCTCGTACAAGAAACCGCACATTCGCCAGGCAGACGCACTGGCATAGGATGTGCTCTGCAGTTTCCTCTTCTGGGTGACAGAATCTGCTCATGGCTTCGTCTGTCAACCCCATCAACTTTGCGTGCCTGTTAAGCTTACAGTGCCCTGACCTACTATGGCTTTGACAGTTTTCCTATCTTTGCTTATCAGGTCTACCGTAAAAGTTGGCGTATTTCCTCTAATTAACTGTTTCGCCAATCTCTGTCCTGATGAGATTACCCACCATTCTAGAGATTTCTGTGCCACCCACTTCCTTGTGGCCATATTTATTTTAACTTTGCGACGCCGCAGAAGGGTTCCGGTCCAATGAGTGGCATTGATGAGCCTTGTCTGGCCATTTCATCCGCCAGTTCGTTACCCTTATGACCTTCAAGATATTAGTTTAGATCTCAATAAATATCAAACAAACGCGATTCAACTTATTGAAGTTGTTTGTTATTCACATTTTTCCTATAAATTCAGTCACGTTTGAAGTTTCCTACTTCAAAAAATAGCACATTTTCAGCAAAATCTGGTTTAGAGATCCGTACCATCTTACTGGAGCAGATTACAGCAACATCACACTGAGCACTCTTGTAAGTTTACGTGTATTTTAATTGATAAATCTTTTTGCGATTTTGGGAGAACTTGAGGGGTAAGATTTTTAGGGAATTTTCTTTGGACAATTCCAAAAAGACTTTGAGTGGAGCGAAAATTAATAAAAATAATTGGGAGGTTAGGTTAGGTCTTTGAAAGCCTGTCTTGAAGAAAAAGATGAATTGGATAGTGGTGGCTTTGTCGTAATGGATTTTGGGGCTATAGCAAAATTTAAATTCTTTTGATAGCTTTAAGGGTTGTATCTAAATTGGTGTTAGAGCCAGTTAAACTAAATGTCGCGTTCACTGAAACTACGACGGTTCGAAAATAAAAGGCCGTATTTAGATTTTTTGGAAACAGCCTTTATCACCAGAAATTGCAGAATCAGACGCGACACAAATCCATGACCAGATCGAAAAAGTGAGAAACTTGGACTCAGAGACTTCTAAACCTAAACTCTCGTCATCTAAACCTATCAAAACGGAGAAAGAACCCTGTCCACAAACCAACTTCCGCAACCTTCTATCTCTACCAACAGATCCCCTTCTGTAGCATCCTTTTCCAGAAGGAAGTTATAAATTTCGCTATCTACCAGCTTAAGGTCATCTAACTTTTGCTGTAGGATGTTCATAGAAACGAGTACCAATCGTTTGATATTTGTTGGATAAGTTTAACTGCATGAATGTTGTTTTTTGCTTGAAAATGTATTCTGTTTTTTCATGAGCAATTTTGTGGAAATTATTCCAAAATGATTTATTCGGTTGGTTTCGTGTAAATTCTGGTGGTGTGTTTATGAATCACCGGCTTTTCGAGAATTTTGGAGATTTAAAAATTTGTTATGATGACGTAGTTGTAAGAACCCTGGCACGACGTTGTGGTAATGCCATAATTCAAGAAGAGATAGATCACTATTTTAAAGGCGATATTTACGAATAAAGACAGTACTGTCACATTTTGACACATCGCCCTAAATTCTCCAAAATTCAAGCCCTCTTGTTGTTTACAATATGCTGATGATATTATACAGATTGCGAAGAAAAAGTTTAATAGGTCTACGATTTACACAAGTAGGTACGACAAGGATAATATGAACAGCACTACTTGGAAGAGAGAGACAAGAATTGTTCTGTTTGTGAAACTCACAATTAGATAAGTCCCCTCTACCAATACAGGTAGGCGTGTAATCATTACCCTTCTTAATTTCAACAGTAAAACATCTGTAAAACTTATTCCAAATTTTTGTTCACACAGATAACAATTCTTGTCTCTCTCTTTCAAGTAGTGTTTTTCATATTATCCTTGTCGTACTTGTGTAAATCGTATGACCTATTAAACTTTTTCTTCGCAATATGTATAAAATAATGGTTAAAATCCATGATGATTCATAAAATAGTTCATGTCATGAATGAAAATACTGCAAATTGATGCAAGAGTTGAATAAGAAAACGATATTTTTAATTCTGCCAAGATCTTTATAGGAATACATAATTGTATTATATAAAATAAAGCAGATTTAATTCCATTTCGCGTAATCCGATACCACATGTAGAATACACTAACGAAGCTCCAACCATAGCATACTATATCAAGCAACAACTCAAAGAAGACTATAAGTTAGTCGAAAGACAAAAGCAGTACTGAGGTACTCACTCTTCTCAGAGAGCATTTCTATAAAACAATATCAAATCACATGCCGCATTCTTGAGATGTATACAGAGCATACACATATAAACGTATATAATGTTTAAGCAGATGACCCTTTTGCTTAACAGAGGCAGAGAGATTAGGGTATAAATAAAATCGAAAAAATTGAATTCATACAAAAATACGATATATTTCTCAATAAAAAAAAATATATATATATAAATGAACAATGTGTTCCTAGATTAACGAGACAAAATTCAGGGGAATCCTTGTCAGATATTTTGAGGGGTCATTCCCTAAAAAAACTTCTAACATCTACTTCTTGAGATATATCAACTAAATATTAGATTTTTTTATAAAAATTTTTGGTAATTGTGTTTTCTAAGTATTGTCATCATTTTTTATCATAAGAGGGTGAACATTTTATAAGTTAAAATATTTATCTTGTTTATTTCAACTGCTTAAGGTAACCCCAAATGCAGAAGTTATTCGTAGTCAATTCTGGAAATCGGGACTGCTAGTGTCTAATTCCATGAGATTCCCAGGAAAGGGGTAGAAATAACAAGACCGGTAGAGCAGTGCTCCTTTTCTCGGCTACGGCTGAAATACAGGTGGGGGTTGTCTGATTTGGTCTACACAGGTGAGTCATTGTGATGCCTTTTGGCCCAATATAATAATATAATAATAAATATTTAAAATAAGAATTAAATTCCCTTGATCTTATTTCAACAAAACGTTCGAACATTTCATTATTATATAAATATAAATTGAGAAGGTTATTGTCAAGTTCAAGCGTGAAGCAAAGCAAAACAATAATATGTTTATTTGGTTTACTCGAACTTGACTGGTTATATGAATATACATTCAATATTTATTAGAGAAGAAGTTGATTTAGAATAAGTCATGATGAACATTCTATATAGTCGAATGGTCAGGGATAAATAATCCAATAAGTATAAGTACGCTATACGGCTAGGTACTTATGCATAGCCTTAATAATAGTAATTAGTGTAATGTATTTAGTAAAAAAATCAAACATATCCCAGTGCTAGTAGCAGTTGTTTCATTCTCTTGAGATGATCCCCCATGTGACCTGCAGCACCACCTATTCTGAGGCCCTTCTACACCTTTAGTCTACCAACGTATCCATTGACGTTTTTTACATTCATTACACCATTAATCCCATCAGCACGATTGTTTACATCTTGGGATTCCGGATTTTTTATTGAGGTTTAATCCTCTAGATCCCTATTAATCTGGAGGAGATGAAGGAGTAGGGGAGGTCAGCGGTCAACTGGAGTAGGGTCCCTTGGGTTCTTCAAACCCTTAGTATATTGGTTGCATGTTGGAGTAAGTCCACCCTTTGGGGGATATAATTATTTTTTATGATTGTGAATAATAGTTTTGGATTTATCTAATGCTAATAATAGATGATAGAAATTGCCTACATTGTGACATTCTAAACTAACTTAAACTGCACTGCTTGAAAAGAAGTGTAAAAGCACCAATGACTCTTCCTGGTAGTGTGGATTGAATAAACAAACAAAGAAAAAGGAAATATGAAGCAAACTGCATTCAATTTTCAAAATATAGCCCTATACCCTAAAAAGCTCTAAAATAAAATATTATATGAATGTAATGATAATAATAAATGAAAAATTTATTATATACCTAGGTACTATCATAATGATCTACATATACTCTGTTTTATCGTAAATAAGTGCTTAAACTACATCCAAAAATTTATTACATATTCACTATTACTCAATTAAAAACTATACCGGATGTCGATTGGACGCGGTTCGCCTATTGTGGGCCGATCACCATTAATCGGCAGAAGTGATTGAAGTGAACACTTTTAATTAATATAAAATTAGTGACTTTTTATGGCCTTTGTCTCGACATCTCTACCAAGGTGGTTTCCCATTAATTCAGGTGTAATAGCTTCCTCTTTTTTCAACTATAAACAAGTCTAGTCACTACACAGCGTAAAAGTGTTTTGAAATATAGTGAATTTGGAAGCATAAATCAAAATATAAATATATCAATATGTGGTCAGAGTATTGAGACTGCAGAATAATAAATAAAAAAGGAAATATTAGTAAGTTGAACATATATTGTAATGTGTGTGAATGGGGTTTATTATTATTTTTATTTATTAAATTGATTTTTGAATTGTGATTTTATTGTATTGTATAGTTGGGCGCCAATATTTATTTTAAAATGAAATAAATATGAAGTATTGAATACAGTTAATGATCTTTTTATTTCTCTATATAATTCCACCTATTAAAATTTTATTAAATTTACCTGACCTTTCTTTCCCAGTACAACCCTGTAAATTACTCTGATATAGCACGAAACTACCTATCTCAGTCGGATTCGTTAGTTGTGTTTGGAGTCGACGCTCTAAGCACTCTTATTAATTATCTCCAAAATGCCTGTTCAATAATAGACAAGTTGTTGAATTAAACGAAGAAATATCATATTTTTTATTGAGAAACAAAATCTAACACAGTGGCAAATTATGTATGATGTATTACCATCCCTTCCACACTTGAAGAATAGTAAAAATAATTGCTAAATTCAAGAAATCAGTTTGCAAGTGTGAAGTGTTTACAAAAACAATGGTTATCATATAAGTACAAAATCAATGATGAAGTAAAGTATTTATTTATAAAGGAAAACTAGAAACTTGTTTAGTCTATAAGCAAAAGGTAAAAATAGATAGATGTTTACAATCTAATAATAATACATAAAAATATAAATACTACTGTAAATAATGAATATGTCAAATCTTCTTTAATTGGTTTTTTAAGCATTTAATGTTTTTGTTTGACTTTATTATTATTATTATGGCCTTTAAGTGTCTATCTAGAGTTATTTTTTTAGCTATAGCAAATCTTTTTAGAATATTATCGTTATTATTTAATAATTAACTTTCTTTTTCTTTTATATTGTAGGAAAGAAGAATTTAGGTACCTTATTTTTTTTGTTATTCCTTCTTCTTTAGATGCTCAGTGAAATAGCTTCGGATTCCAATCTATTTTCTTTCCTTCTCACTTCAGGAAGAAAAATGTGTCGTCCATAAACAAATTGGTGAGATTTTTAAAAGAAATCTTGTTGATTTCTCAGCACGTGAAGAATTTTAAATTTACCACACTTTTAAACTTCAAAATGTCCTCCTGTCAAAAGTCAAGGTAAGTTGACTCCCTACTTTATCGATATTGGAACTACTTTTTCTTAGACTTTATTGTGCAAGTGAAAAAACTGGAATGAGCCAACCTCTTGGAGTTTTCACTTTTATTAAACACACAAGTCACAGGTCACTATGTTATTTTTTTTAATAAAATCTGTGTCAAAACTGATATACGAGGATGGTCAAAAGTTATTTTGGTATTTTTGATTTTCTTACACACACCTTTTTTACACATATAATTATAATCTACATAAAACATAATATTAAATTTACAAATCTTACATCTTAAAACCTCTTCTAGACATAGAAATCACACTTTGAAAATTTCTCATTGTCAACATGATTTCTTTTAAATTTTCGAGTATTAAAGTATTTTGGTTATTCAAAACCTTTTATAACATGTCTTTGCACCCTTTAGTTGCAGTTTATGTGTTTCTTTTTTATTTACAAGTGTTACTATAGTTTATTTTTTTAGGTTCACAACCGGAGTCTTGGCGGATAAGAATTGTCGATTCTAGTGTTGGAGGTAGGACTTCTTAGACTATGAATTGTTTCAGTAATTTATGAGAAGACTCCAAATAATGTGTTTCCACCCTTTTTTCTTACTATTCTCATCAATTATTATTTTTTTAAAATATGAAGATAGTTTTGACTATTGTACCTAGAATAAACTGTAAGTATTATCAGTTACTTTATAATAAATCATACATAGGTATTTTACTATTATATTATTTCATGATAACAATCCTTAATGCTTACAATCATCAACACTTCTTATCAAATTCAGTTGCTAAGTTTTTTAATAGATTTAAACTTTATTTTGAATGCTGTTGTATTTTCAATCCGTTACAATATATTGTCTTAAAAAATAACGAGTATAGTATATGTAATTATTATTATTATTATTATGTGCTAATGAAAATATTTGTAGAGACTCATAACACTGGAATTACTGTTATTTATGAGACAAGTAGGAATGGAAGCCCTACACAATTACAGAACTTAGAAATAATGCCATTAAATGGTATACAGAAGGCTTTAAAGTATAGGAAGAAGTGTAAGGATCAAGACGAACACAATATATGGGAATGCCTAGAAAAACTCAATGAACTAGGCAAGAACAACATTGTCACTCCATCAGCACCAATGTAATATTGAGAGAAATAGAACCGAAAAAAGAGCAGATCGAATCATTGGGAATATTTAGAGTGCTAACACAATCAAATATACTGGGAAACTACAACCAGGTGAGAACTAAAGAATGCTTATGATGAAGTAAGACTGCACTAAGAGTTTTGACAGGTGTCCTAACAGAGCACTGCAGAGCTGAAGAAGAGTGTAATTTTGTGGAATATCACATACTTGCGGAACGCATCGCACTCCAAAGTTCCAGGGCACGGTACCTGGAGACTGCTGGATAAAAGAGGAATACTTACCTTAACTGAAGCCTACGGATATTCTAAGATTCCTCCAAAAAATAGAACTGAAGGAATTACTAGTCTTCGAGATTTTCCTTAGGAACTGGCTAGATGAAGAAGGCATAATACATATTTTAGTTCTCCGTGAATGTCACTTCAAAATATACAATTCATTGCGTCATACTGATTACTTGTAGTAGTGTATATGAGTTGAATAAATTGAAATGATATGTGTTGCTTTCGTCCTCCTATTCTCGAAACGATTTTTGTTTTACGCTGAAGCAGCTTCTTCATTTATAATTGTATAGTCTGATGTTCGAGTTGGTATTTTGTGCTGATTTATATTGACTTAAGCGATTTGATAAGACAGCTTCGATAGCTTCTCTAAAACTATGTAACATGTCTATCGACCTATTTCGATTTTACAGAATAAATTCTTTTAATTAGCGCTCGTCGTCACTAGCCACTTCCAATTATAGTTCTGTGATCCGAAACTCTTCAACCCTGACCACCATAAGACAATTGACGTCTGCAAACGGACGCTTCCATTTTTTCCAACGCCACGTGAAACACCCCTTTCCGTTATCGACCGCCTACGGGAAAAGATCATCTTTCGCTATCTTTCATCTCTTAAGTACTTATCTTATGAATTTTGCTGTGGTAAGTTCAAAATCATAATTTATAATTAATAAGCTTCTTCTAAAGTACTGTCTGATATAATTTTCGTATGTATTCTTTATTTTTTTACAGAGATAGACGAAATTAAATCCAACACGTGGTGATAAACTGTTCTTTTATACTAATATGTTAGTTTTAAACCAAATATTCTTTTATAATTCACTGTTTTACTTTTATACAAACATTTTCAAGCTTTTTCAGTTGCGAAATAACTCTTTTAATTATAAAATAACATTTTTATAATCTGTTAACCTATAAAATATTCTTTCGTAACGCCAGTGCCGGTTTCATATATTTCCTAATTTTCCTATTTCCTATTTTTTCATATAACTAAATAAATAACTTTTTGCTATGATTAGTTTCTTTCGGATCATTAGTATACTTTTTTAATTTGGCCGATAATTGCTATTTTTACTGTTTTAACATGGGACATATAATGTTGGAAAGCTTTCAGTAAATTGAATCAATTTTTTTTGACTTTCAAATAACTGCCTTCCTTTTCTTTAACCTGAAAAGCTGACCAACATAATGTGCCATTACATTCAAGTTCCTATAAATCCCTGATCCACCTGTACTTCTAGGTAAGCACAGCCCCAAGGATATAACTCAAGAATATAACCCAAGAATATAACTCAAGAATATAACCCAAGAATATAACTCAAGAATATAACCCAAGAATATAACCCCAAGAATATAACCCAAGGATATAACACAAGGATATAACCCAAGGATATAGCCAAGGATATAACCCCAAGGATACAGCCCTAGATCAAAATACCGCCCTAGAACAGAACACATCAGTTCAGATCAATACCTGCCTACCTACTTCAGGAAATCACTCCATATAAGCTAAGTACCTATAAAAGTACAAATTCCAGTGTTTCATTTCCTGTGGCAGAATAAATTAAAAATTTGTTTTCAATTCTTTTTTTCATTATAAATCCTCAACTATAAAAGTTGAGGGAGATACCGCCCGGGGTAATTTTTAGTAACGTTTTTATTATTAACTTTTATTCAAATTCCACAAGGCGTTTCTACCTTTTCCGCCTTAGTTTTTGCATTAGTATTTTTATCGTCAAAGAGGTAGTGGCGCCCTCAATTTTTACAACCCTTCTGTTATCCTTGTGTGACATAAACTTGGGGTCGAATCACCCTTGAGAGGAGTCTCTAGCCGGAGCCCTTCGAGCTGGTGCCGTTTAAGGTTACAGCCATTTACCGTTACAACTATTTTATTTAGTTAATTTTAGTGGCTCATTAGTAATTTTCTCCTAAATTTCTATGTTTAGATATTCGAAATTTCATATTCTCGATGAAGCAATTTTTTTCACTCTCTGCCACCACTAAGGCAACATACTTGATGATTTTAATTTATAGTGTGGTGAATGATTTGTGATCGTCTGACTGGTCTGCATCCAGTATGTTTTGGGCAAGATTTAGAAGATCTAATTCAAGTTCCCGTTTCTGTTTCCGTAGGAGTCCCGCCAATCCGCTAAGAGCTGCAAACAACCCAGCCTTTTAAGATAAGTTTCTCCGTCTTATCTTTATCGTGTGTAAGATTTGAATTTGACGTGTTGATTATTGTAACTCGTTATTCTCTAAAGTTGTTTTTTTTTGGAATATTCAATTTATGTGAATTATTGTTGGATAATTCAATGAATATTTCCAACGTTTCTATTGATTATTCGATATTAAATTGGATGAACGTTTTCTGAGGCAGTAGTTAAAATTTGTATTTTTATAGTAAGTTAACATTAGTTTTTTACAAGGTGTTTCCAGCTTTCCGCCTTTTGTTTCTTTATTGTTTTCGATTCCAATAAAAGCTGGTGGTGTCCAAAATAATATTAATTGCACACCCCATCCCAGTGATAGCGAATAAGATTGTTTAATTCGTGCCGAATTCCACTTCCTGGGGTGGAGTGCTCTAGCCTGGGGCTGTATGAGTTATAACTGGTATATTATATACGAATATTTGGCATCTAAAAAAAATCACCCTCTTGTATATCAAAAAGTTCATTCTCAGTGGTAATTATTATGTAAAAATCAATTTTTCCATTTATCCCATTTATCCCAATTCATAATCATTACGTACTTAGGCTTAGAATAACCGTCAATAAATTTAAGTTTGGAAATATTCACGACGTTTCAAATGGTTTAATGAGAACTTGTGAGTTAGCTTACATAATAACAAAAATAAATATGAGAAATACAATACAAAGCATTAAATTAAAATTACAAACTCATAAACATAAAAAGAAACGGAATATTTAGTGTGATAAATGTTCAAAGTGGCGTCCGATTTCTGGAATGTATTTTTGAAGTCTTTCAGCAAAGAACCTTTTGACATCTTGTAACATTTCAGTAGTTTTTTTTTCAACGAATTATGCCATACATTTCGAATCTGATAAACTTCAGATTTAATGGACCACCACTCAAAAAAGTTCATAGGTGTTACATCCGGTGATCTAGTGGGCCAATTAACTGTCCCTGATCTATCTATCTATAGTCCGTCCGGAAATATAAGATCCTAACTTTATAATCTTCAAGTAGATAAATAACATGTTATTGTAATGGGTACCTTATTGTTAAATATTATTTATGTACTCAGAATTCAGGTATAAAGCAGATCCGTTAAAATCAATATACCAATAATTATAACAAAGAATTAAATATTATTTATTAAGTTAGGATCATATATTTCCGGGCGGACTTTACCTACATCGAAAAATATTACCCAAGTGATTTCTAGCTTGAAAATGTACAGGAGCGACATCTAATTGTAACCGCATATTATTTTTTACAGCTTGTGGTAGGTAGTAAATTATCCGGGAAACTCAACTTGAAGAAATTCGAAAAATTCTGTGACATTCTTCAAAAAAATGTGAAAAAATTAGAATAGAATAAATAACGTTTATTGCATCTCTAATACAAATTAAATGTATAATGAAAGAAGTAGGGGGAAGTCCCCTAGTGGCGGACACCTAAAGTTTTCACAAAATTAAATAGGAACCACTAATTAACTAACCTCTAAGTATAAAATTAAAATGAATCAATAAAAAAAAACTGATTTATAACGGATCCGGACATTTGGGCGCGAAGACACTTGGGCGCAGGTACGTTTGGGTGCGGGTACATTTGGGCGCCAGTATCGAATATTTATTTTTAAAAACATATTTTTAATAATACAATGCATTATATAACTGTTTATGATATTTTCAAATTTAAAAATATTAATTTGTGAATAAATTCTTAGAATTCTAAAATTCTACGTTAATCTAAAGGCTGAATTTGGATCATTAGAAACAACAAATAATCTTTTGAAGAAATGATGTCATTAATTTTCTTTTAATGATATTTTAATGCTGGGTGTCCCAGAAGTTTCTGACCAATTTTAACTGCAAAAATCTCGGAATTCAGAAACGATAGGGAGGTGTGGTTTTCGATGAACAATTTCTTTTTATATAAAGTTTTTTCAGTATAAATGTTTAATTAGTGAAATCTTATATAGGGTATTTAAAAAAAATGGTATTTTTAAAATGCAAATATCGTTTATTTTTTTAATGAAGCATCTTATATATTTTTATTCTATCTGAAATCTGAACTCTTTCCGTTCATGAAAGTGTATAGTTTGTTGAAGTTTAGATGAAAAATGAATAAGTTGTTTGATTTCTAATGATAGGCTGTTATGTAGGCATGCTTTGACTTAACGATTCCAGACTTTTTTATATGGTTTTTTTATCAAAGATAGATGTTATAATCCTATTCCAGAGACTCTGGAACAACTGCGAGGCAACATTGCCCGAACATTTCAAGAAATTACCCCGGAATGTTTTTGATCACTTTTTGTTCAGGTTGCAAAAATGTATAGATTAAAATGGACAACACTTGGAACATCTTAAATATTTTTATTACATTAGATAATTTATAATGTTAATTTTTATTGAAATTTGATTCTCCTGTCAAGTTTGTTTAGATGTTTTAGTTATTTCTAATGTTAAGTTTTTGTAATCTTTGGTTAAGTCATGCTTCTTTCAAAAACATTCAGTATATATTTTTTAAGCCTATGTATTAGCAAAGATTACAAATTTGTTGTAATTTTTGTTATTAGTTAGTAGCAAATTGTAATTGTTTTTTATTTAAAACGTGTGTGTTAGACACCTTTATCTAATAAACAATAATCATTAAAAACCAAATAACTTACTCATTTCTCATCTAAACTTCAACAAATTATACATTTTAGGAAAGGGGAAGAGTTCAGCTTTCAAATAGAATAAAAATATATAGGGTGCTTCATTAAAAAAGTAGACGATATTTGCATTTAAAAAATACCATTTTTTTAAAACACCCTATATAAGATTTTACTAATTAAACATTTATACTGAAAAAACTTTATATAATCAGAAATTGTTCATGGAAAACCGCACTTCCCTATCGTTTGTGAGTTACGAGATTTTTGCAGTTAAAATGGGTCAGAAACTTCTGGGACTCCCAGTATTATCACTGGAATTTGAATGCAGTGACAGGATTAAGAGAAGGTAAATGATGGATTATTAGAAACAACCTGTTAAGTTAGGTTAGGTTAGGGAATTTCAACAATATTCATTCTTTCCACAATATAAACCATTTGACCATTTTTGACAGGTTCTGACAATCATTATAATATATTTTTAAAAAATTTTGACAATTTTTGAAAATTATACAATTATTGACCATATTTTCAAAATTTTGACAATTTTTGACAATTATTGACCATATTTCAAAATTTTTGACAATTTCTGACCATTTTTCAAAATTTTGACAATTATTGACCATTTTTTGAAAATTGTTAACAATTTTTGACCATTTTTTTCAAATTTCAACAATTATTGACCATTTTTGACAACTATTGACCAATTTTGACAGTTTTGACAATTATTGATCATTTTTGACAATTTTTCGAAAATTTTCAACATTTTAGACCATTTTTCAAAATTTTAACAATTATTGACAATTTTTGACCATTTTTGACAGGTTCTGACAATTATTGACCATTTTTGACAATTTGTCCTACTACCGGACGGACTTAAGTTCGAACCCCCCAGCTCCGGACACTTTCAAACCAATCTGGATCTATCACATATGTAGGCATCTGCACATGCTTCATGCGCCCACCCATTACAGCTAGAGCACTGTATCCAGTCTACGTTGTGGTCCTCTAGGCAAACTACGCAAGTCGTTTTGTCTGTGTTAGGTTCAGGTATTGGAGTTAATGGTTCTTTTTTCTTTCCACTTTTTCCTTTGACCATAAAGCCCTTGGTTTGTTTTCTCTTCTCGGCCATTGTAGTTTTGAACTTTGGACCCAAAATTTTATTTTTCTCCTCAATGTTCTTTTCATTCTCTTTTTCTGTAACAAAAATTTTGTATTGTGATGATGTTAGATTTTCACTTTTATCACTTCCGAGCAGCATCTGGCAATGGCGACAGTTTAAGGACGACCTGGATAACATCTGGATTGAAGCTCGTCGATGTCTTGGAACTGATGATTCTTGGTTCGTTGGTAGATTCTTTAGGAGGATCAGTGGATTCCACTGCGACCAAATCGTTGCACTGTTCGGAAACTTCCCCGATGCAACTCGGTGCGATTTAGGATGTTCCTGGCTCTCCTAGTGAATATTGGTCATGTCTGCAGCCATATAATCCAAGTCAGAAAATCAATGTCTGTCAAATGGGCAAATTCCTTTGCATTTGAACCCAGACGCCACAATATCTAGCCGAACTACTTTCGTGAACGCTTCACTGACCAAACCATCAATATCGTAGTCGTTAATCCGAGATCCAGCATTTGCTCTCATCCACATGCCACATCGTTGATTATAGGCATCTTTGAACGGCTTTATGAATGTTCTGTCCAGTGGTTGGAGCTTATGAATAGTGTGTGGTGGTGAGCTTATCGAATGAATGTTGTTATCTCGGCAAAAATTAATGACTGCTAGTGTCTTATGGCTGCAATGACCATCCAGTAAAAGCAGCACATGGCTATCACTGTTCATCCAGCCTTTTGGCTAAGCCACACCTACGATTTGGCTGGAGCGTTAATCATGAGCCGATCATTCATCCTATGTCAAGGGAAAACAAAATTTTGCCCCTCTCAGCAGAAGTGAGGTTTCCTACTTGACGGACAGCCTTCGGAGCCTGAACTTTTGCTGTTTTTACACGCAGCTTACTCCAGCTTCATCACAGTTATAAATGTTGGAGGGTGTGAATTTGTACTGTGTCAAAAGTTTTTCAAGGTTATCATAAAATATATCCACTTGAGGTTTATTGAAACCTACGGCTCGCATCATGCTTGTCGACTCTGGCACCCTCAGCGAAACATGACAGGATGTCTCTACATGAAATCGTAATAAAAATGCTTCCCAGCAGTAGCCTTCTGTTTATCAAATCGATGAGGGATCTTCATAGCTTCAGCCAAGTCGAAGGCTAACTTCAGAAATTCTTTTTTCAAGAGCGGTAGACATCTATTGGACAAATCTTTTACATGGTCCAATAGAGCTTGTTCGTACTCCGGTGAAATAGTCTTAGTGAATCTACCCATCTTTGGTTGCAGCGTCACTTCTTTTCCAGGGCTCGATACCGATATCTTGTGGTGTAGAGTGCTTTTTGGGATGTTAAAACGCGACAAAGATTCTCTCATGCTCATTTCTTTGTCTAAAGCAGTTTTTAAACTTTTTCCTTTCTTTTTGGTGCTCTCCATCTCAATTTCACTCCGTTATTCCAACCTCTGAGAAATCGAACAACAATTATTATAAAAAGTGTACATACTCACGAAAAAAAAAACTTGTTCCTTGCCTGGTGTTAAGGGACACCTTCATTTCCGTTACTAAGTGACAAGGAATCGCCAAAATCACGTGTTTAGTATCAAAACTGGTTTGGAAATCAGCAAAAACTTTCAAAGTCTACAAGTAATAATGGAATGATATATTCATTAATAATAACCATAACACGTACACACTAAAACTTGGATCCCAAGTGACACAGCGTTCTCCCGCCAAAAACAGCAATCGACGGCTCTCACTACTACGCTCCACGCACCCCTGTCGCCCATCTTTGAATGTAGTACGAGTGTCCGGCGATAGGTGCCGTCCGGTGTTACGGGACTTCCTCCTACAATCCTGAATAATGTTAACTAAGAAGTACAATCCTGTATAATCTTAACTTATAATACCCAGCTATTGCTGTGAAGAAAAATTTATTAATATACAAATAGATACCTAATTAGAGAAAAATTGAAAGTCCCTAAAATATTTACTCATTCATTTATGAATAATCCTAATTTGAGAAAACTTGGAATAAAATGGAAAAATACTCTTGCAGTCTTGCTTTTTTTAATTTATTCAATAATGTTCCAAATTAATTCTTACAAAATGTGTCTTTTAACCTTAAAATATCATGAAAGCAATTTGAATTTTGAATAAGTATAGCTAATTTAAATAAAAATATGTTTGTTGAAGAAATTATTCCACTCACAATATTACCTGTGATATCTCCTACTAATAAGTGTTCTGTACTAAAACGAGGATCTTGTTGTAAACCCATTCAAAATGAAGGGTTGCCAGTTGATTTATGGGGGGGGGGGATAGGTAAGAGATAATTTTATTATTTGTTTACCATATATCTGTTTTTGATGGCCCATGTTGGGTCGTAACAGATCCATAAATAAATTATCGAACAATATCAAAAAACGGCGGCAGATGTACCAATACGTGACAATACTAGACATTTTGGTAAAGGGACATAAAATGTTTCATAATAATTTTGTTGTGGGTTCTTCCCAACTATAAAATGCAAGACTTGCAAGACTCTTGCAGCAAGACCAAGACCGGACTATGCAAGACCAAGACCAAGACCACGCATGCAAGACCAAGACCAAGAATAAGCCGTTCTTGGTCTTGGTCTTGGTCGTGCTTTGATCATCACTATACTTAATGCAGTATTTAGAGGAAAGTCTGATTTGTGCCACAATTCAAATAAATTTTATTGGACATTTCAAATGTGGACAAATTACGTAATCCACTGATTCGGCCCTTCACCCAGTGGTTGGCAGAATCGAAACATCATTGGGCAATAAAGAATCCACCCTGGGTATATTCATAGATATTGAGGGGGCGTTTGATAAAACAACCTTCCCAACAATTACCCAGCAACTCAACTCCAGGAATGTACCCCTGGTAGTGGAAGAATGGATACTCAAAATGCTCTCTAGTCGAGCAATAGATATCAATGTAGAAGACATCATAGTGAGAGGACTGGTCATGAGGATATGTCCACAGGGAGGGGTTTTATCACCTCTTCTTTGGAACATAGTCCTGGATACCCTGATTAATCACCTCAACAATAATAGTTATCTTGCAGACTGGAAAATTTGTGAACACACTGTGCGATAGAGCGCAGGATGTTCTCAAATTAATAGAAACATTGTGTAAGGAACACTCACTGTCGATCAATCCAAAGAAGACTGAGATGGTCCTTTTCACCAGGAAAAGAGGATTATCGGGCTTAAAACTCCTCGAAATCTTCAATAGCAAATTAAACTTCTCTGAAAAGGTGAAATACCTTGGTATTACCTTCGACAATAAGGTAACATGGAACTCTCACTTATAGAGCAGAGCACATGTGGCTTATGAGCAATGTCGGCGGACAGTGGGATGCACATGGGGTCTTTCACCCCGTGCGGTCACCTGGATCTACACTGCAATCATAAGACCTATGCTAATGTACGGAGCCATTGCATGGGGACCGAAGGAACTACAAGCAACGGCCATCGAAAAATTATATCAAATACAGCAAATGGCTTGTTAAATCATCACAGAAGCCATGAGAACAACACCAACCGCGGCAATGGAATTAATTACTGGTCTGACCCCTCTGGACTTGTACGTCAAAGAGGTTGCGTTAATGGCCATGTTACGATTGCGTACGGCTGGTGTAAACCCCGAAGTAGGAGTGGGTCAATTGAGGCTAAGCCTATGATGCAATTGAGCCCAAGTTTGTGTTTAATAAACCCTACAAAATACAAATAAAACAGAACACAGAGTCAGATGCTGCAAATGCAATACGCATATATACAGACGGCTCAAAAACCAAAGAAGGCTCAGGATGTGGAGTTTACTCCAGATCACTTAGCCTAAGAATTAAGTGGGGAATAGGGAAAAAATACCAGCGTGGTTCAAACAGACCTGGCTGGTATCTCAATTGCCACAAAAGAACTAAACAGAAAAGGAATTTCTGGCAAAAACATAACAATCTGCACTGACAGCAGACAAGCCCTATTAGCCTTGAACAGACAACGTGTTACATCAGGGCTAGTATTAGATTGCCAGCTAACGCCTCAGTAGATAACAATATTATCCTGAGTTGGGTTAAAGGGCACGACAGGAGTGAAGGTAATCACATTGCCGATTCTTTAGCCAGGGAAGCGACTGTACTAAAAATTTTAGGACCCAGTGACACCTACGGCCTGACGACTTCGACAATTGCGAAATCAAAGGATGCAGTCTTGCCAGGATCACCTTTGGCGACCCTGGGAAGCTGGAGCCGAAGAAATATTTGGCGATGACCAGGAAAAACCTACGCTTAACAGTAGGATTTCTGACTGGCCACTGTCAACTACGGAAACACCTCCATACTATGGGGATTGTGGACACACCTCTATGAAGAAGGTGTGAACAAGAAGATGAAACTGTCAGGCATGTCTTATGTGAGTGCCCGGAGTTATCGACAATAAGAGAGTGTGTGTTCGGTGAGTCTTGGCCTACACCTGCCGATATAAAGGGACCTGTCCATCTTCCTGAAAAGGACAGGATGGACGATGACAACTCATCGGGAGGATGTACAATGGGTCACATGTGGCCTAAGTGCAGTGGGTCTAAACTCACCCTCCCCACTTTACAGATACAAATACGTAATCTACTTTTGGTTGAGAACAACCAAATTGAGTTAAATTTCTAAGTATTCTCTTCACGGTATCACGAGTGGGTAGTGATCTATATGGATATCTTAATAGTAAGACTTTTACACACTTTTTAAACAATCCGGCAACAGTGCCATCCAACAGATTTATTAGCAACCTAATTGTCAAAAAAGATAGAACTGCACATATACTTTTTCCTATTTTGCCGTTAGCTTTCACTTAATATTTTTTTTAATTGTTTTTATTTAATATTCAAGTTTTTGAATTCAATATATTCATTATCCAACACTTTAGCAAATAAAGCACATGATCTAGTAATAATTCTGTCTCATTCACCATGAATTAGGTAAATTTAGGTGATATTAATTGTTTAATTCCAAACAAGCCATTTCTGTAATTTTGTAATAGTGTAAATTCATGTTAATATCTCCAAAACGCTGACGTTTGGGTATAGGAAAGTGAAAAAAATGGGATATTTGACATTTGTTAAGTTGAACTTTTTTACGAACCCTGTATACAATAAAACAGATTATGAGATGTCACCAATCACCTTGATCGTCTTACTGATCAACCCAACAAGATATTTTTTGTTCGGTATTGTGGATGTTCACGTAGAATTTTTAATAAAAACGTCTGCACCACTAAATTTTTCATCAATATCTCGAAAAGTATACGTTTTAGGTATATGGTATTTTACACAAAATGGCATTAAAATTCAACGCAGAATCCTGTCAAAATATTTTATATGAATTCGCCATAACTTGTGACTCATATATACCAATATTCATAAAAATCCTGTAGGTAGTTTCCAATATAATTATAGTGTAAGCTAGTCGTGACAGAGCCTGTAGATTTCACATGTTCTCACCAACAAAAAAAATGAGGAGTAAATTGCAAACAGTAGACAAAAAGCTGGAGGTTTGTGAATGATATCACCAAATGAAGTATAGTATAATATCCCCAACAAAAAACAAAAATTGGATAGCTGGATATCAATAATATTGCCAATTTATCAGTTTTTTGTTTTCTCAATCAGATTCAGAAGACAAACACCTTGTTTAACCGAGTCTGCTCTGTCTACCTAGCTCTGTAGTTGAAAGTCTCTGATGCGATAATTACAGTCAAGCAGAGTCGATCGCGGTTATTGTTGTTTTACTTAAATCTTCAATAGATTGTCGATTCAGTTTATAGTGAAATTCCTTTTTTTTTCAAGAAAAAAAAGCGCGTCCATCCATTTGTTTATAACAATCAACATCGATGTATACATGAACATATTGTAAACATAAACGATTAAATTTTGTGTAGAAATTATTATTATCTTTACTTTATTTCATTTTCATTAATACCAAAAAAAAAGAATAAGAGTGTAAAAAACTCACCAATATTTTTTGTAGATAGATAAGCAGACTTACCTGAAACAAATAAAATAATATATAAATAATTTTCTGAAAAAGCGTTTTGAGCTAGATAATATAGAGACAACCCAGGTATAAAACGATGAAAAATATTGTTAAATAAATAATACAAACAAGATAAATTTCAGAAGTTATTTATTTAAAAAATAGTATTTATAAGAAAATAATAATACAGAAACTTTTTAACTCCTACTGGTATGTATGTATGTATATTGGGGCGACATTCGCTAAGACCTAAAGGATCTATTGTGCCCCCTTACTTCTACTCAGATCCTGAGGAAAGCCTCAGAGACTAGCAGCTCCCTTAGTCCTATTTCCCGGAGGAATTTCAGGATATCAGCAGGCTTTAGCTTAGGTAAATGTCCCTCTTCTATCCAGTAGGTGTTGTGCCCTAGGATTCTGAATTGCTGTACAATTCGCAAGTAAGTGGATGGAGATTTCTTCTTCCATGCCACAGAATCGTTTATACTAAAAATCGGTATTAATAATAAGAGGTAAGTGATCATTTAAATCATAAGCATATACTTATTGTTTAAAGTTGATTTATGTAATATAACCTCAAAATAATGCCTTATATACGTCCTTGGCTAATCGCACCATCTCTCCCATGGAACGGGATAGATGGTGAACTCTAAAAGAGGAGAGATGGTGATCCCGATTGATACTAATTATATTACGTAACATTGATATTTTCTTTGCAGATTATCATGCCATCATTTTATAAGAGAAAACGGACATCTACACGTGGTGAGTGGTGCTATTCAAAATGACGGCATGAGTTTAAACATGGCAGCAAGATCGTTTGGAGTCCTTTGGAGTACACGAAAAAATAGAATTATCAATAATTGTCTAGAAAAAAAAGGTGAGTGGTCGTCGGACCGCCGACAGAAGCTTGCTTCTTATGCACAATGGAATGACCATTTTTGACCATTTTTCGAAAATTTTGACCATTTAAAAATTTTTACAATTATTGACCATTCTTTCAAAATTTTTGACAATTTTTTCAAATTTTAACAATTATTGACCATTTTTGCCAATTATTGATCAATTTTGACAGTTTTGACAATTATTGATTATTTTTGATAATTTTTCAAAAATGTTGACCATTTTTCCGAATTTTAACAATTATTGACCATTTTTGAGCATTTTTGACAGGTTCTGACAATTATTGACCATTTTTGACAATTTTTCAAAAAATTTGACCATTTTTCAAAAATTTTGACAATCATTGACCATTTTGGACAGTTTTTTTATAATTATTGACCATTTTTTCAAAATTTTGACAATTTTTGACCATTTTTGACAATTTTTCGAAAATTTTGACCATTTTTCAAAAATTTTGACAATTATTGACAATTTTTTCAGAATGTTTAACAATTTTTATCCATTTTTTCAAATTTCAAAATTTATTGACCATTTTTGACAATTATTGACCAATTTTGACAGTTTTGACAATTATTGATCGTTTTTGACAAGTTTTCAAAAATGTTGACCATTTTAGACCAATTTTCCAAATTTTAACAATTATTGACCATTTTTGACAATCTTTGAGCATTTTTGACAGGTTCTGACAGTTATTGACCATTTTTGACATTTTTTCAAAAATTTTGACAATTTTTAACAATTATTGACCATTTTTGAGATTTTTATAATTATTGAGCATTTTTCAAACATTTTGAAAATGTTCAACAATTATTATTGTCAGTATTTTATAATTATTGACCATTTTTTCAAAATTTTAACAATTTTTCACCATTTTTTAAAATTCATAATGTTACATCTGGAGAAAAAGGAGAGACAATATCCTTTATTGCTTGTTGCAATGGAGAAGGTATGTTTCTTCCACCTGCATGTATTTTCAAAGGTAATCCCCCAGGGACCCCTGGGTCCGTAATCTATGTCACAGAAGTCAGCTTATGTGACGGGTGAAAACTTCTTTTTATAGCCAGAAAATCATTTTCTTCCCAGAAAACCATCAGGGTCAGTATTACTCATATTAGATGGTCAAAGTTCCCATTGTAATTCAGTTGAGATGTTAGAATTTTTAGAAGAGCACAGTATCATTTTACTATGCCTACCCAGTCACACAACACATTATTTGCAACCGTTAGACAGAGCATTCTAATCCTACAAGGAAAATAAACAGGCCCGTATTTGGCAGACTATTAAATGAAGCTTGGTCAAAAGCAGCAACTGCAAGCAATGGGATCTCAGGATTTCGTGCCACCGGTATTGTACCGTTTAACCCTCATATCATTCCAGACTATGCTTTGCTGGTAGATGATCAGTCAGAGGCAGATATACCTCAACCAGGCCCGTCTCATCAGGTATCTACCAGAACAGTTGCAAATATTCCCCAACCAGAAATGTTGCAAATAACTCACAACAAGGCTCTTCTCATCAGGCACCTACCAGAGATGATTCTCCTGAACCTGGACCATCGAATATCTCTTCAACTGACTCTCTACAATCTTACATACAAGAGAATTGCAGTTATCTGCTAGTTCCAATTAACTCAAATGATGACATTACACCGGGAAAAATGTTGGATAACATTATTTCTCCAGTATCCAATCTCCCTCGCGTTGAAGCGGCTCGCAAAAGATCAGGACATTTAGCTTCAGTTCTGAATAGTGAGAGCAATATGAATAATCTAAAGGAAAAAGTTCAAAAGGAACGCAACAAGGTAGAAAAAGCAAACAGTAAGCAACGAAGAACGAAGTCAAAAACTAGGGCCAAAGATATGTTTGACACATCAGATGAAGAAAGTGAACCAGAGCTGGATGATGACGATGTTGATGAAGTTGAAGAAGGCGATAATGACTACTGTATTGGATGTGGTGGAGAATGTAAATATACTAAAAAAGTTGTTGACTGGATAAAGTGTGCTCGGTGTCAGCGTTGGTTACACGAAGACTGTACGAAATACGGAACGAATTGTGATATGTGTGGAAAATTATCAAATTAAAAATTGTCAAAAATGGTCAATAATTGTCAAAAACTATCAAAAATGGTCAAAAACTGTCAAAAATGGACAATTATCGTCAAAATTGGTCAATAATTGTCAAAAACTGTTAAAATTTTGAAAAATGGTCGATAATTGTCAAAAACTATCAAAAATGGTCAGTAATTATCAAAAACTATTAAAAGTGGTCAAAACTGTCAAAAATGGACAATTATTGTCAAAATTGGTCAATAATTGTCAGAAACTGTTAAAATTTTGAAAAATGGTCGATAATTGTCAAAAACTATCAAAAATGGTCAATAATTTTGAGGAGTGGTCAAAATTTTTGGAAAATTGTCAAAAATTTTGGAAAATTGTCAAAAATGGACAATTTAAAAAAAAATATTTGATAATTGTCAAAAATTGTTACAGTTTTTGAAATATGGTCAATAATTGTCAAAAATGATCCATAATGGTCCATAATTGTCAATAATTATTAAAAATGATCAATAATTTTGAAAAATGGTTTAAAATTTCGAAAAATTGTCAGAAATGGTCAAAAACTATCAAAAATGGTTAAAAATTGTCAATTATTGTTAAAATTGGTCAAAAATGGTCGATAATTGTCAAAAACTATCAAAAATGGTCAATAATTTTGAAAAATGGTAAAAAAATTTGAAAAATTGTCAAAAATGGCCAATGATGGTCAAAAACTATCAAAAATGGACAATTACTGTTAAAAATTGTCAAATTTTTTTAAAAATAGTTGATAATTGTCAAAAATTGTTAAAGTTTTTGAAATATGGACGAAAATGGTCAATAATTCTCAAAAATGATCAAAAACTTAGAAAAATGGTCCATAATTATCAAAAATGGTCAATAATTTTGAAAAATGATCTAAAATTTTGAAAAACTGTCAAAAACTATCAAAAATGGTTAAAAATTGTCAATTATTTTTAAAAACTGTCAAAAATGGAAAATTATTGTCAAAATTGGTCAATAATTGTCAAAAATTGTTAAAATTCTGAAAAATGGTGGATAATTGTCAAAAATTATCAAAAATGGTCAATAATTTTGAAAAATTATAATAATTTTTGGAAAGTGGTCAAAAATGGCCAATAATTGTCAAAAACTATTAAAAATGGTCTAAAAATGTCAAAAATGGACAATTATTGTTAAGAATTGTCAAAATTTTGAAAAATAGTTAAAGTTTTTGAAATATGGTCAATAATTGTCAAAAATGATCAAAAACTTGGAAAAATGGTCCTTAATTGTCAACAATTGTTAATAATTATCAAAAATGGTCAATAATTTTGAAAAATTATATATAAATTTTGAAAATTTCGAAAAATTGTCAAAAATGGTTAAAAATTGTCAATTATTTTCAAAAACTGTCAAAATGGTTAATTATTGTCAAAATTGGTCAATAATACAAAAAAAATAGGACTATTTAGAATTTTGTTCGCCAAGTTAACCTATTTAAAAAGAGTATGACTATCGCCGTTGAAAGCATGTGATTCGTTTAGTAAAACAGTCGGTGTTTTAATGTCTACGAGCAATCTAGATTGTCTCTAAAGATGTCCCAATCTTATACAACGACATTTTTTCTATTTGTTTTGATATTGGTATTTACCGAAAGTTGTCTCACATTCAACTATATGGTTCTGATTCCGGACTGTGCCATCCTCAGAAAGAGCATATCCTCCGACGAGTAGTAGACACATTTTATTATTGTCTAGCCATACTATCTTGATCATTGAGTAACTATTTAGAAATAAAAAAAAAGAAACCACCTCCTCGCTTTTTAGAAATCAGAAATCCTGGGAAATGCCACAGGATGGTATAATGAAAAAGTATAACTTTTCGAAGAAATCGACACGGAATTCAGTAACAAGAAGGAATGGGATCCCAACACCATTACCTGACATTACATAATGCCAAAAATAAAAAAATTAGTAATAATGAGTAGAATTTCTATTTTCTGATATATCTCGTATATGACTCAATACCCGATAACTGCATTTTAAATTTTTGACCAAGCAGAACTTTTTATGAAGAACCTTTTTTCGTACAGAAAGAAGTTTCCCATATGCTGCAAACACTGTATATAAAGTAGGTGGTCTGCCAGGATTTTATTCTACGATCTAGCCTCGACAATGGAAAATTCATCGACAATACCTTTTACGTATCTAGATATTTTTTTATGATTTACTATAAACAGAAAAACTTATTTTAGGGTTGGTATATAGATGGAAGATTTTTTTTTATTTAACAGAGAATGTATGACAATGCATGAATATATCAATATTTGAGCATAGGAACTTGACAAGTGCAACCGAATTAATACGGCATTGACCTTCCTCTTTGTTGCCATCAGTGTGGCCATCGGCAAAAAATTATCTGATTCACACGGTACGAACTGCAAATTACAAGAATTCGTAACACATTCCGCTTTAAAATTTTCATCTCACGTACGCCACTGTGACTGGCCACCATATATGGTCCTCCGATACTCATTTCGAGTGAGCGTGTTCCTCCAGCAACATCTGAAGATCAGCTACCGGGCTTTGCTGTACGGCGACCTCTGAAAAAGAGACCAAAAAATAACCAAGTTGGCGGGCCACGTGCTATTGTTTTCGAGAAATTGGCGACGAGGATCTCGAATTATTAGGCCAGACAGAATAGACATTTACTTTTTTGTAGATAATTATAATAATGTTTTTTTCTCAATATTGAGGATTTTAAAAAGACTTACTCTGTAAATAACGAACAGATGTAATGAACAAATTCTTATTCAAAACAAACTTGACTGACATTATATTTTTTTTGATTGTTCGCTGGCCTAATTCGCCGGCACACTCTTTGCTTGTTTCTACTGCATTTTTCAGTTTTTGTTTCACTCTGGAATTTCTCTGCTCGCAGAACGAAGAATGTGTATGTGAATAGTTTCAAGGAGTACAGTACCTGCATATTCAATTGATGGTTCAAAGAGAAAAATCAAAGGAAAAAGACTGTAATTAAAAAAATTTAATTGCCTTTAAAATGAGCAACTTTGAATAAATGCGCGATTGAAATTTTATTAATTCGAAATTTTCAACAAACTGAAAAATTCGCGAATTAAAATACCTGATATTCTTACATAATAAGATATGGTAAACTGATGGACAAAATTAACGCAACTCTTGAAATTTTGCTTATACCGTAGACCCCCGGTAATCCGACAAACGTTTTGCAGGGCAGTGTCGAACTATCGAATTTGTCGGATTATAGAGTACCTAAGACCCCCCCTATAGTCCGAAATTTTTTACAAAAGAGTACCTTGTAATCCGACAAATTACAGATCCAATGATAAGATTCTAACCTGCTCAATCATGCATTACATATCTACATTAGCGAAGATTGTCAAAAAAAAATTCAATAATACATAATAGACATGTCGGATTACAGGGGGTGCCGGATTAACAGAGGCCGGATAACCGGGGATATTTGATTTAGAATAACTTTTTTTTTCAACCGATTAAAATGATTTCTTTGGCACATTGTAGGAAATTCATTGAAATTATGACAAGCATTTTGAATTTTTGTAAAAATAAAATTGAATAGATGAGGCTTTTACTTGATGAAGATCCAAACTGATACGATGAAATAAAACAATTTAATTTGTTTAAATCTTCATTATTATACTTGAACCTATGTTCAACTTAAACTTGTGACGCGTTTCGCTATCACAGTTTTTTCAAAAGGGTACCCGATATTTTGTTTTTTGATTTATTCCAATATCTTTCTCTTCACAAAAGATACAATTTTTCAAAGAAAACTAAATTTTCTGAATATTCGACTGATGGTTGAAGTACTCACTCCTAACAAATTGGCCACATAGCGCAAACTTCTTCCCTCTTCTTCCCTTAAATCTGTCTAGATTTCTTCAAAGTTCGGAATATTGCTTAAAATTCCCTGAAAGTCTTTAAAATGCTTAAAAACTCCTTAAAAATTCCTTTAAAATTCTCAAAAGTGCTGAAGTCCCGAATATTCCTCAAAACTCCTTAAACTGTCCTCAAAATTACCTGAAAGTCCTTAACATAATTTGAGATTCTTTTAAGAACTCTTAAGAATTCCTTTAAAATTCTCAAAATCCCTCATAACTCCTTAAAATGTCCTCAAAATTACCTGAATTAAATTTCTTTCGGATTCCTTTTAGAACTCCTAAAAATTTCTTTAAAATTCTCAAAAATCCTGAATATTCCTTGAAATTCCTTTAAAGCTACTTAAAATTCACTAAAACTCCTTAAGTCCCTAAGAATTCTTTGAAATTCCTTTAAAAACTTCTAAAAATTCTCTTAAGTTTGTCCAAATTTCTTTAAATTTCAGAATATTGCTTAAAATTCCATGAAAGTCTTTAAAATTCTTTGAGATTCGTTTAAAAACTTCTAAAAATTCCTTTAAAATTCTCAAAATTCCTGAAAAGTACTGAATATTCCTCAAAACTCCTTAAAATGTCCTTAAAATTTCCTGAATTAAATTTCTTGGAAGAGACCTTTAAGAACTCCTGAAAATTTCTTTAAAATTCCTCAAAAATCCTCAAAAGTCCTGAATATTCCTTGAAATTCCTTTAAAGCTACTTAAAATTCACTAAAACTCCTTAAGTCCCTAAGAATTCTTTGAAATTCCTTTAAAAACTTCTAAAAATTCCCTTAAATTGGTCTGAATTTCTTTGAATTCCAGAATATTGCTTAAAATTCCCTGAGAGTCTTTGAAATGCTTTGAGATTCGTTTAAAAACTCCTAAAAATTCCTTTAAAATCCTCAAAATTCCTGAAAAGTCCTGAATATTCCTCAAAACTCCTTAAAATGTTCTTAAAATTTCCTGAATTAAATTTCTTGGAAGAGACCTTTAAGAACTCCTAAAAATGTCTTTAAAATTCTCAAAATTCCTCAAAAGTCCTGAATATTCCTTGAAATTCCTTTAAAGCTACTTAAAATTCACTAAAACTCCTTGAGTCCCTAAGAATTCTTTGAAATTCCTTTAAAAACTTCTAAAAGTTCCCTTAAATTTGTCTAAATTTCTTTAAATTCCGGAATATTTCTTAAAATTCTCTGAAAGTCTTTAAAATGCTTTGAGATTTGCTTAAAAACTACTAAAAATTCCTTTAAAATTCTCAAAACTGCTTAAAAGTCCCGAATAATCCTCAAAACTCATTTAAATGTCCTCAAAATTACCTGAAAGTCCTCAACATAATTAGAGATTATTTTAAGAACTCTTAAGAATTCCTTTAAAATTCTCAAAATGCCTGAACATTCCTCAAACCTCCTTAAAATGTCCTTGAAATTTCCTGAATTAAATTTCTTCGAGAGTCCTTTGAGAACTCCTTAAAATGTCTTTAAAATTCTCAAAAGTCCCGAATATTCCTTGAAATTCCTTTGAAGCTACTTAAAATTCACTAAAAATCCTTGAGTCCCAAGAATTCTTTGAAATTCCTTTAAAAACTTATAAAAATTGCCTTAAATTTGTCCAAATTTCAAAATAATGAATATTGCTTAGGTTCCCTGAATGTCTTTAAAATGCATTGAGATTCGTTAAAAACTCCTAAAAATTCTCAAAATTCCTGAAAAGTCCTGAATATTCCTCAAAACTCCTTAAAATTTCCTGAATTAAATTTCTTTGAAATTCCTTTAAGAACTCCTGAAAATTTCTTTAAAATTCTCAAAAATCCTGAATATTCCTTGAAATCCCTTTAAAGCTACTTAAAATTCACTAAAACTCCTCAAGTCCTAAGAATTCTTTGAAATTAATTTAAAAACTTCTGAAAATTCCCTTAAATTTGTCTAAATTTCTTTAAATTCCAGAATATTGAAAGTCTTTAAAATGCATTGAGATTCGTTTAAAAACTCCTAAAAATTCCTTTAAAATTCTCAAAATTGCTGAATTAACCTCAAAACTCCTTAAAATTTCCTGAATTAAATTTCTTCGAGAGTCCTTTGAGAACTACCAAAAATGTCTTCAAATTTCTCAAAAGTCCTGAATATTCCTTGGAATTCCTTTAAAGCTACTTAAAATTCACTAAAAATCCTTGAGTCCAAAGAATTCTTTGTAATTCCTTTAAAACTTCTTAAAATTCCCTTAACTTTGTCCAAATTTCAAAATAATGAATATTGCTTAGGTTCCCTGAATGTCTTTAAAATGCATTGAGATTCGTTAAAAACTCCTAAAAATTCTCAAAATTCCTGAAAAGTCCTGAATATTCCTCAAAACTCCTTAGAATTTCCTGAATTAAATTTCTTTGAAATTCCTTTAAGAACCCCTGAAAATTTCTTTAAAATTCTCAAAATTCCTCAAAAATCCTGAATATTCCTTGAAATGCCTTTAAAGCTACTTAAAATTCACTAAAACTCCTCAAGTCCTAAGAATTCTTTGAAATTAATTTAAAAACTTCTGAAAATTCCCTTAAATTTGTCTAAATTTCTTTAAATTCCAGAATATTGCCTCAAAATCCCAGAAAGTCTTTAAAATGCATTGAGATTCGTTAAAAACTAGCATTTTATTTTTTTAAATATTAGTTTTTAAAACTAATAAAAATCAAATCATCCATGCTTCTGTTGAATGTAAAACACAAACGTCAGTTTATAATATTTTGCTGGTGGTCGAGATTGCTAAAAATGAGCGATTCTAGTGGTTGTACTCCTCCTGAAATTAGAGCAAAGGCCGAAGAAGTGGAACTATTGCCAAAAAAATCACAGGTATTATATGAAAAGGCCTACATTATTGCATATAAAAAATGGTGCGATGAAAAAAAGGTATTAAAGACGTCAGAAAATGTATTACTAGTTTACTTTCAAGAACTAGCCCAAACGAATAAGGCTTCAACATTGTGGTCCAAATATTCGATGATAAAATCCGTGCTTAACATTAAAGAAAATATTAATATTTCTAATTATTTTGAAAAGACAAAAATTCTTCTTAGGAACCTAAAAATGCATCTATATTTTCGAGAGATGACATAACGAAATTTATTTTGGAAGCATCAAATGAATTGTATTTGTCGAAAAAGGTATAGCAAGCGCCAAACGTGATGGTGAGCAATCGCGCAGGTATAGACTCTCCCAACTATATTACTATTGGATTACTTGCCTGTCATTGGAGGACAACTAATGATACGCCTCTGTACAGAGCATTTATATGTCTTGCAAGAGCTGTAGTGGGAGGTAACATTGAAAATGAGTTTATGGGCATGGGGGGGGGGGCTCGCCCTCACGTTTGGCGCTTGCTATAGGTTCCTTGTTTACTTAGGTAATTTTGATTCATATGACAATCAAGTATCTTACTCTTTTCTAAGTAAAATTTGAATTATTTCTTTTTGTGAAAATTAATTTGGCACAAAACCACAGTACAAAACTGCATCGGGAGTAGAATCTGACAGAACAACGAGTGAGTTTATTTGGATGTGTCTACTGACCGATCCCAAGTTAAGATAAGTGACCATTGATTAGTTTTCCATAGTTTATTTCATTCCTCCAGTAAAACTCAAATATGCTCAATATCTGGATACATTTAGAAAGTCTCTAAATTCAAAATAGTTAAAAAAACACATTATGGTCCTTCTGGATTTCCCTTATAGATTGCTGGTGATTGCCGAAAATTAATTTTAAAGATATAATGAAAATAAAAATATTGTATTAAAAAAATAACTTAAATATATTTTAGGCTGTTCTTCTGATTGGAATTGCGGGTGCCTGTAGAACAGATCAACTTTTAAATATGAAATTTGAGGATGTGGATATATGAGAAGACATAATTATATTTAATGTTAATAAAAGTAAAAATGGTTCGACGAAGAAATTTGTAATGATGGATTCTTTGTGGATTAATATAGTAAAAAAATATGTATCACTCATACCTAAGTGAGTGTGAGTCTCAACACTAAGTGGTGTACCGAAAGAGGTAGCCAAGTTTTTAAAACTAAAAAATATAAATACCTTTACTGGGCACACTTTAAAAAGGACATCTGCCACTATATTAGCAGAAGGTGGGGCCGATATTCTCTCTTTAAAACGCTATGGCGGGTGGAAGAGTTCTACAGTGGCCGAGGGTTATATAGAAGAATCCATTGAAGACAAAAAAACGCATAGCAAGAATGGTACAAAACATACAAACAGATCGCCAACCGTCTACTTCAAAGTCAGATAATAATAATGGAAGTTTTCAAGAAGCTTTGACTTTTTCGACCATAACGGTAAAAGTCAACAGACTAACGACGGAAAATAATTTTAACTTTGAAAATCATACAATTAATATTACCCCGTCCGGTGTTACTGGACTTACGTTTAATATGACATGCAATATCTGCACAATATATAATAATTTTAAATAAGTACCCAAATAATCAAACTTGTATATTAGAAGTTACAGGTATAGGAACTTTGGAAAATCAGGCAACATTGTAACCTCCAGAATTCCTTCAGGATAGAAAAGAGCCAGCGAGCACCGCATGAAACATGCCTCTATTATTTTGCTTATTACCTTGAAATGTTAATACTGTTTTTCATATTTTTCATTAGATTTTTGGGGTAATAGAGATTGTACTGTTTCATTAACTTGTTCCAAAATATCCGGTGGAGTATTATTTATATCTTCAAATTCGCTCATTTTTTAAATATTATTTTATATTTTGTAGATAAATTATAGCGTAACTGTTGAAATAAAGTAATCAGCGACCTATTTAGGTTCGCGAAAACTGCCTTCAGCAGATTGTCATTACTTTGGCTAGTTTGTAAGTTTTAAGAAAGAAGAAGAAAGTAGTTGATTCTAAACATACATATAGAATGACCACGTTTATTTTAAGTTACGTTTTGATTGTTTTTCTTTGATGATAATGGAATAAAAAGACTTAAGTAAAAAGTGTCTAATTATAAAACTAAAAAACAACAGTTACACACTTTGAAACTGTTAATCTGTCAATCGACCATAGCATGCTATACCTAATATTTCTCTGTCCTGAATTCGAAAACCGGATGAATCTATGAATTGAAGTCAAATTATTAATGTAAAAATCGTTAAATTAAAATAACAATTTACTAATTTCTACCATTTTTCAAAATACAGGGTGTTCTTTAAATAAACGGTAAAATTTATACTTATATAATAGAATATAGTTTAGGCCGTCAATGCCGTATAAGTTATTTCATTGATGACGTACCATGACGTCACTTTTACTTTTCCTCCCTAGGGGGAAAAGTACGACTAGGGGGGAAAAGTACGACTTTGCTCCCTAAAATGAGGCCAGGAAATGAATACTTTGGATAGAGGTAGGCGGAAATAGTATATTGTGCAACAAAGGGGGGAAAGTTCAACTTTTCTCACGAGTGTGGAAGTTTGTGCCGCAAACACACGAGTGAGAAAAGTACTTTCCCCACATGTTGCACACTATACTTTTCCTACAACTGCACACATTTAAAGAATACAAGTAAAGTAACTTAATATTTATTTTTATGGTTAGTAAAACAAAAATAACACTAAAGTATCCCATCTCTATACTGTTAAATAATTTTATTTAAAATTATAGTTGATATTAATTAATCTGACAGTTTTGTGACAACTAAGTAGGTATTTAAAGATGACAGAAGCCTACTAAGTTTTTGTCGATTTTATTTGATTCTCCATATAAATGTATGTGGCGTGAGCAAAGTGCCGTGAGAAATAATATTTCTCACAGTATGTGCAATATTTGGTTTTGAAATCAAGTAAGATATGAGAAATACGTCACTTTTCATAGCAGTTGTAGAAAAAAATATTTTTTCATTTTGTATTTGCATCAGTTAATCTCACAATCTGTCAAATGGATTGAGATTTAGTTCTAATCAAGCAGGCTCTGTATTTTTCTACCTTGGTTAATAATGAACAACTTTACTACCTCAACAAAAGGTTTAGTGGCTAGTAGTGAAAAAAGTTTTTTTTTTGTTATTTGAAAACATACCAACTTCTGCATCAACATTTGGGTTTCTGTTTATCACCAAGCATTTATACACACACTAATGTGGCAATTTTAGGTTCAGTCATAAAATTTCTATAAATTCGTTAATCCATAGCTTTCGATGATCTGTTACTTTTGTGATTATGGAATCGTAAAAATGGCAATTTTGGGATCCTTCCTGTAAACGTCTAATTTACAGCGATTACCTAACATAACGAACCCTTTGGTGTT
This sequence comes from Lochmaea crataegi, assembly GCA_947563755.1. Classification (NCBI taxonomy): domain Eukaryota; kingdom Metazoa; phylum Arthropoda; class Insecta; order Coleoptera; family Chrysomelidae; genus Lochmaea; species Lochmaea crataegi. Next base: position 45,113,011 of record OX387426.1, on the reverse strand, counting down.
TTGTCAAATTTTGTTTGTGATTTTTTTTAATAATCAATAAAATAGGGGAATAGGGATACAGATGAAAAAAATAGGCTTAAAATGAGGCAAGGGAATGTTATCTTCAATAGATCTTCAATATATTTGGTAACAACGTAGAAAACACGAATGCCATAAAAAGGAAACGTTCCAAAAAACCTACCATTCAACAATTTGAGTTACATTTCGAGGCAATGGAAGGGGGCTATGCTTTTCGTAGTAATACATTGTTATATCATGAAAAATATCCATTTTTAGATTTTTTATATGACATATGAAGCGCAGAATTGCAAATTGTCCTCATCGAAAGTTATAGATTTACTTACAGATGTTCACAGAATTGACCTATAAAGCTTGAAACACACCGATTGCAATATTTTGTTGTGCAACATTGTAAGCTACTGATTTCCTTCAGGATAGAAAAGAGCCAGCGAGCACCGCATGAAACGATGTATTGCCACAAAAAGTGATGCCGGAGACCAGAGCAACTCTTTTTTCGCCACATTCGTAGGTACACACGTTTGTCACTGTCATTGCCAGTGTCATTAGTATATATTTAAATTAAACGCTATTAAAATTTTAATATGTCTGAAAATATTAAGAGGATCAGCTAGCTACCTGTGCTTATTCAGTCAAAAACGCGCCTCACTTTGTCGTATACATACCTTATTATTAGGTCGCAACAAAATGTTGCAGCAGGTGCGTTTCAAGCTTTACGTAGAACATATTATACAATAGGGCATGTCCACCAACTGACAAGTTGACACTAATGACAGTCGCCCCGAGAATAACCAATTATTTGGTTAGATTTTACTTGTAATTTGGTTGTTTTGTATTGTATTATACAATTATTAGAACATTTAACACCTAAATAGGGACTGTACTTGCACTTTCAAAGCGAAGTAGCGATCCACAATTAATTGTTATTTTTGTTGCCAAATCAATTTTTCTGCTTTATTGTTACACCCTGTATAATTATGACCGTTGAAAAGAATTTTCTACGGGCTTTCTAAGGACGTATCACAAGTAGGGGTTGCCATTTAAATTTTTGTAGGTGGGGTATAGGGGATTGATGGGGTTGCGTTCTCTCTCATGTCATTTTAGTTCCCCCTCTCTACCCTAGAAACGGTTTTGAAATTTTTTTGAAATCTCTTTCAGTTCACGAGGTAAGTTTTAAAATTGACACCGTGTATAAATATCTACTAGGCTATAAATAGTAAATCTTTAAAGAATACGAATTACTATGAATATCTAACAAAATGCACCCAATACCGATCCCTCTAGTACGCCATTGTACAATGAAAACTGTCAGTTTGTTGCGACGCCAAATATTTTATGGAAAACAATAAGAAACTGAGATTGGACGAGACAAATAATTTGATAAAAATCAAGGTGCATCAAACCGTCTGAGTTAAACGCCACAAAATGGGCTACTTAAATGCGTTGACAACGTCTGCTCTTACCCAAGAACAGCAATTTTGATAGGCTCATGTCTCACAGGGTTTCAAAATTGTTGTTTTTTAATTTTCAAATTATCCCGTTTCAGAAAAATTTTGAGCCAAACTGGCGGCGTAAATATCGGGGATAGATAGAAACAATCCCAAACCTTACGTCAAATAAATTATTTTTAAAACTAATATAATTACTAAGCATCTTTGTGAATTGAATAGAGACTAAAAGATATTGATTTGTTTTTTATCCGTACCCATTTTTTTTTAATTATTCAAAAAACTTTTTATTTATCGACAGTCTTCACAGGGCAAATAAATTCAAATTTATTTTTAGTAGTTTTCCCTCTGTTATTGATGCAGTGTCATTTGCAAAAGATACAATTTGTCCATCTGGTGAATCTGTAAGTAAATGATTTTCTTAGAGGATGAATAGAAGTGATCCCAGAACAGTTCCCTGTGGAACACCTCATCAAACATGCTGGTAACACCATTTACTCTGATATTATTAATTGATTTTATTTAATGATTATAGGAATATTTTACCGAGTAAGGATTGTGAACAGTGGCAAATTTAAATTCAATTTTGTAAAAAAAAATTTATAAAATGATCAACAAACATTGGATAAATAAAAACGAATTTCCAAAATACTTGAATTAATCTGATATGATTCAAATTTCTGAAGCTATAAAACCGAATCCAGCATCTAACGATTTTTTTCTTATAAATTTTTTTGTTTTTGCCAATATCGACATCATGATTTCCGTTTTTAAAACATTTAAAAGTCTTGAAAATAGTTTTTAAGTTTTTAAAATACTGGAGTGCATCGTAAAAATATAAAATATTTCGTCGAAGGACGAAAGCGTTGAGCATCCTCTGCTTAACCAACATTGTCTGAAACTGCCACTGGAACCCATATATGGCACCAGTACCATGTAAGGTACCTTCGGCTCCCTGCCGATAACCACCGACACTGACTCATGGGTCTAGAGACCCAGCAGTTCTTCAGCAACCAGCGACCTGCCGCTATGTGAAAGAACCTGTGATTATGACACCGTACGTGATGCGACGGGTTCCCAGATGGTAAGTTTTTATTTTATTTTTTGAGTTCCAGGAAAATATTTATAAAAATGCTTGAAGTAAACTTCACAATATTATTTTAAAAAAATATGACGGTACCGTTTCTAGAAATTGGATGTATTATTTATGTTGTATATTGCTGTAACTGAATGTTTTAAAAAGAAAAGGTTATTTTTTGTAAATGTTATTAGTTTTGTGTTAATTTGCTATTAAAAAAGATTCCTTAAGGATAGGGTTAATTCGTTTAAAATGAATTTGTACATTTTATGTAGGTAGCATGTTTTTATTTATTGTTTTTGTTATTGTTCAAAGGTTGGAGATAGTTTCAATAAATATTAGTTTGTTAATAAATATTTGACATTCAATAGTGCCCTAGTCATATAGAGAATGATAATATAATCAAGCTTTATAAGAAAATTCTTGACATGGATAGAGTTTTAGAAATTTTGTAGATGCTGTGATTCCATTAAATGACTTTAAAATGATGACTGTTTTTTGAAAATGGCAAAAAATAGTTTAAATATATTTTGATGCCAAAAATAAAACTGTCAGAATTCCAATTCATGAATGCCTTGTGATCTGAAAAATATACAAATATACATTTCATCTTTTTCTAAGATTTATATACGGGGTGATTCATAAGTAATGGACCAGATTGTAACTGTGCGTTCAAAAGACAAAAATAATAATATTTCAGTTAACAACAATGGGTCTAAGTCTGCTCCTCATTGAGATACGGGATGTTAAAGTGAAAAATATGAAATAGATTTTTGTTAATAGATCAGCTATTTTTCTAGAAAATGACTTGGAAATTGTTAACTCGTAGATGTCGCCACATACGCCATATTAAATATATGAAATCAGCTACACATTTTTGACATATTCGTTAATTATCTACCGACTTATTTAATTTGGATAGCTTCATAATTTCTGCATAATAATGCTTTACTTCTTTGATTTTAAGAATATTAAACGTTTTCGAGATATTTGAATTTTACTAATTCACTACGTGGTCGCCATGGGTATATTTATCAATTAACTTTAAAGTTTAAAATTCCCCTTATTGATGAAATTAATTACACCACTCATAAAATCAATATTCATATTAATGGTCTCTTCTACGACGACTGAATGTAAAAATAGTGTATGGAATACTTCGTAACATCAAAAAAATTTTGATTTAAAATAAAGTGTATTTACATGATGTCGCTATTAGAAATAAATGACAAAAAAATTATAAAGTACCAAATGGAATAAGATTCGTTCATTTTTATGTAACATAAGTTATTGAGAAAGCCAATAAAGACCGTAAAAGTTTTCCTATTTAAGTGTAAAAGGAAGCTCATAAATACATATCATTATTAAATGGCGTGTAGTTAAGTACATCCACGGGCCATGCTATGAATAAGTAAACTTCAAATAGTTATCTCGAAAACGGTTAATATTTTTAAGATCAAAGAAGTATATGATTATTACACAGAAATGATGAAGTAACAAGTAGTGAATTAATGAGTGACAAAAAATTTGTAGCTGATTTTATCTATTCAATATGGCGTATGAGGCGACATCTACAAGTTAACTCAAATTTTCTCAGATATTATTGTTTACCCTTACTCATACCAATCATACTGATTTATTAACAATAATCTATTAATTTTTTTTTTACTTTAGCATCCCGTATCTCAATAAGGAGCAGACTTACACCCATTATTGTTATGTATTCTGATGGTGTAGGTACTATTTGGCCCATTACTTATGAATCACCCTGTGCTTTTTTAGGACTAATTTTGTAATTTCCGCTCCCCACTCAAAATCTTGTTGGAGATGTTTGAAAAAAAAATTCCTGAAAATTTTAGACCTTAATGTTAACTCTAATAGTCCAGGTTTTTACCTCCGAATTCCATGAAGACGCATCGTTTTTCTTAAAATTTTAACAATAGGTAGGGAATACCTTAATAAACAAAATCTACCCTATGACGATCTGTGCTTTTACCTTGAGGGTGGATACCACCCCAACTCGGGGGGTGAGAATGTTTATAATTCAAAATAACCTCACAAATAGTAAATAATCCTAAACTGGAAAACTATCGATGGTTTATCGATAGCTATCGATATTTTTGACTATCGAAAAAAATCGATAGTTGAGATGTTTAGGTTAAGAATATAAATATATTTTGAAAGCTGATATGGATTAAAAATGCTATACAAAAATGGGACACACACAGAGAGAAAGAGAGAGAGAGAGGAGAGATGGGAAGGAGAGAGATGGAAGAGAGAGATGGGAGAGACAGAAACATGGGAAAGAGAGATATATGGGAAAGAGAGAGATAGGAAAGAGAGAGATGGGAGAGATATGGCAGAGACAGATATGGAAGAACGAGAGAGAGATGGGAGAGCGAGAGAGAAGGAAGAGAAAGAGAGAAAGAGAGAAAGACGGGAGAGAAAGAGAGTGTATTGCGTGTGAGTACAATCATTATTTTAAACTGTCGGGATTTAAGAGGGATTCGGTAATGTTCGCGACCCTCGGAATTTTGTAACGCATTTTTTTCTTATTAGAAAGCCCCCCATTGCTTATAGAACATTTTAAAAGAAAAAAAATTTTTTTTGGAAGAGAAAATTGCTATTAAAAGTACTCAAAATCCGCAATTTTTTTTCAATTCCTGACAATTAATGACCTTTTTTCAAAATGTTGACAATTATTGACCATTTTTGACAAATTATTAACCATTTTTCAAAATTTTTGACAATTATTGACAATTTTTGAAAGTTGTTGACCATTTTTGACAATTTTTGACAATTATTGACCATTTTATAAAAATTTTAACAATTATTGACCATTTTACAAAAATGTTGACAATTTTTGACAATTATTGACCATTTTCCAAAATTTTTACAATTATGGACCATTTTTCACAATTATTGACTATTTTTGACAATTATTGACGATTTTTCAAAATTTTAACAATTATGGACCATTTTTCACAATTATTGACTATTTTTGACCGTTTTTGACAATTATTGACCATTTTCGACAATTTTTCATTATTATTGACCATTTCTGACAGTTTTTAACAATTATTAACAATTTTAGACAATTACTGACCATTTTTCAAAATGTTTGACAATTATTGACCATTTTTGGCAGTTTTTGACAATTATTATTTATTTTTCAAAATTTTGACCATTTGAGACCATTTTTAACAATTTTTGACAATTATTGACCATTTTTCAAAATTTTAACAATTATTGATCATTTTTGACAATTATTGACCATGTTTGACAGTTTTTGACAATTATTGACCATTTTTCAAAATTTCTGACAATTTTTGAGTTGATAGGTACGTTGTTTTGAAATAAATATATGTTATATATTTATGTATATTTTTAACATTTTGTCAAAAATCGTACAATAATGTTACCGATTGTAAAACTATCGAAAATTATCGATAGTAAAAATAGCACTATCGATAGTTCTCCATTCCTACTGCAACGGACAGTTCAAAGGGTAGGTCACCCAAAAAGCGCAGTTGTCACGTTGGTTTAATAAGAAGGGGATCTTGTTACAAAACTTATTAAAAAACAAAGAGATTTGTTGTTTTAGTTTTGCGGTAGACCCAATACTCATCAAGATATAACTTTTTAAAGGTTAAAAATTTTTATCGAACGAAAAAAGTTAAAATTGAACATTAAATAACAGAAAACCGGTCAATTTTATGGGTAAAATGTATTAACCTTTTTCAAAGTACTTTAAAATAGCTTTAAAATTATACGTTGTAGTATAAAAACTAATAGTCATGACGAAAATAAGATAGATAAATATTTTTTGTGTGGAAAAAAAACACAATAATACCTTTGGCATTATTACCATATTTGTTTATTTTTGAAATTTAAAAAAATTCTTCGTCTTTTTTTCAAAATAATTGAAAGCAAAAATACGTAAAAATTACTAGAGAACAAAAAGTTACTGAACATTTTCCTTTTTTTTTTAATTTTCTGTAGCTTTTTAAAATTCACATTGTGACTGGTGACTAGAGCCCTTTCAAAACTGAAGTAATGAAATTCCCTATAAAATGAGCTATTGAGCAACCCATTTACCCGAAAATTAACCGAGATACAGCCAAAAACGATCCACTTTTTATTTTATTTTGGAGCATGTAGTTTTTGAAGTATTGGTGGAAGTATACATCTCGTGAATAGTATTCAAATGGTGAGAACTACTTGTGCCGTGTGCGCTTGAGGAAGACGAAGCCAGTGTGTTCTCATGATCGAAAAAAAGAGCACGTGTTGTCCTCTTTTTTTTTTATTTGCTCTACTCATTCTGTATCGAAGAATGATCTGAGTCCTAAAAGCAACCACCAAAAACAGTGCGGTGAAATTGTCATCCCTCGTTCCCACAGTGGATGCTCTTAAAAGATGCTACTCCAAGTTCAAGTTTGGCTTGGAACTGAAAACATTGATCAAACTGATTGGGGGTGGACTGCAGTAGAGGGATCTTTGCAACCCATCAGGCTCCGGAGCAATCCTGCACCCGAAGAACTTTTGCAATTGCAAAAAAGGATGTGGTGGGTCATGTGGCTGCCGTAAAGTTGGACTTTTTTGCAATTCTACTTGCGGCAAATGTGCTGGTCAAAATTGCCAAGAATTGTGCTCCAATAATGGATTTAGATGAGGAAGAAAACGAAAATACCGATAATGACGATGAGTATGACTTTTAATTAAATTCTATTTTATGTATTCACTCATTTTGTTTTTTTTTCACTTTTTTGTAAAATAAAATATTGCACATTTAATTAAATATATGACAACAATTTTTCATTATAATTTTCCTTCCATGCATTCCAAATTTTTTTACAAATATATCCCTAAATGACTTTTTTCAATTTTTTTTTGTAAGGTTTGATTGATAAGGCTTGAAAATTTGGATACGGTAAAAAATGCCAATTCATTATAAATAATGTATTAAAAAGTCAATTGTTTTTTTCCAATTTTAAATTAACAAGGGTGTTATATAAGGGATGGAATAAGTCAGAAATGATGAATTTCCAGTTTTTAATGCAAATTTGGTGAAAATTCCAGTTGAAACAGTAAATTTGGTCGAATACCATGCGTTGGATATGAATTGTATTAAGTGGAGCAGTTGAAATTTGAGATTTATAAAATGATAATTTATAAATATTCCAGCTATAGCTATAAATTTAGTCAATTTTCAGTTTTTCTTGCAAATTTGGTGAAAATCCCAGTTTAAACAGTGAATTTGGTTAAATTCCGAACTTAAACTATGAATTGTATAAAGTGGGACTGTAGAAATTTACCATTCTTAGCTATGAATTCAATGAATTTTAAGCTTTTTCTGTAAATTTGGTAGACCTATGAACTTTATTGAGTGGGACAGTTAAAATTGCCATTTTAATATGTAAATTCATGAAAATTACAGGCCTAATTGTATTAAGTGGGGTCGTTACAGTATGAACTGTATAAAGTGGTACTGTTGAAATATATCATTATGAGATGTAAATTCATGAAAATCCATTTCACAGCTATAAATTCAGTAAATATCCAAATTTTCCTGTGAATTTGTTGAATTCCCAGTTTAAACTATGAATTCTATTGAAAGTTGTCTCTATAAATCGTAAATTGATAAAAATCTATAAATTTTCTGAATTCTCAGTTTTTCCTGCAAATTTTTCTAAAAGACCCAGTTCAAACTGTAAATTTGGTTAAATTCCCAGCTTAATTCATGGATTGTATTAAGCAGAGCTGTCATATTGAACAGCAGATTAATCAAAATCCCACCTGAAGCCATCAATTTAATGAAATTCCAGTTTTTAAAGCAAATTTGGTAAAAATCCCAGTTGAAACTGTAAATTTGGTTCAATACCCAGCGTTGGATATGAATTGTATTAAGTGAAGCAGTAGAAATTCGAGATTTATAAAATGAAAATTGATTAAAATTCCTGCTATAGCTATAAATTTAGTCAATTTTCAATGTTTCCTGCAAATTTGGTGAAAATCCCAGTTTAAACAGAGAATTTTGTTAAATTCCAAGCTTAAACTATAAATTGTATAAAGTGGGACTGTTGAAATTTATCATTATAAACTTTAGATTTATAAAAACCCCAGCTATAGCTACAACTTTAGTCAATTTTCAGTTTTTCCTGCAAATTTAGTGAAAATCCCAATTTAAACAGTGAAATTGATTAAATTCTCAGCTTCAACTATGAATTGTATAAAGTGGGACTGTTGAAATTTACCATTCTAAACTATAAAGTGATGAAAATCTAAACTTATGCTATAAATTTAATGTATTCTAAGCTTTTTCTGTGAATTTGGTTGACCTATGAACTTTATTAAGTGGGACAGTTGAAAGTTGAAAAATGATAAATAGTGTATTGAAACATCGAACAACCTCAATTCTAGCCCTGTAGGTGTTTTCAACTTATAATATGCTCCAATTTCTAATTTTATTGATTTTTTGTAATAAGAGGTAGATTCATCCTTCATAATAATAAGCACATATCGACATAGGGTAGATTTTGACGTGAAGGATAAGTAGAGCTTATTTACAAAATTTCAAGAAAAACGATGCATCGTCATGGAAATCGGAGGTTTTAAAATACAGGTAAACTTTAATGACTTTTTTCAATACCTCTATCTCAGCCAAATTTAGGTAGGGCTTCACACGAGACGAGAGTGGGCGAGAGTATCAAAAATCTCGTCTCGATCTCGTCAATTCCGAAGAAATTGAGTCTCGTTAAGTCTCGGTCTCGTCTCGTTACCGGTTGTCTCGTCTCGTTCAAATCTCGGTCTCGACTCGTTACCGGTTGTCTCGTCTCGTCTCGCTTAATTCTAAATATTGATAATGAAATCCATAAATAATTTTTGATGACCAAGAATTTAAACATAGTAGCGCTTGCATCACATCATCTTTCAATGATGTACGTGATTTTGTCATAGTCATACCTGCTGTAGAAAATAATCGGAATTTTAAGAATATTGACAAAGTATTACAAAATGTTTACATGGAAATAAAGTACAAAAAATGCCTAAATACAGAATTCAACGAATATTAACAAAATTATTGAACAAGTTTACCTGGAAATTCATTCACAACAATCACCCCCGACCTATCTTCTAGGTAAATAAGTTTAATAAGGGAGAATGGTTGATATTTATTTGTTCGTTAAGACGTTATACCAGAACTTTTTTTTTATTTACTTCAAGAGCTTCTAAAATATTTAATTTAAAGGCTTATCATATTAATAAAACCTTGACCATTCTGTTGAATTTTACGACCCTATTGTATTTGAGGCCCTGTCGATTTAATTTTGGTAAAACCGACCTGTTTTATCATTTTATTCCACATAGAAAAAGAGAAAGACTCAACACTTTAAATTTACAATAAAATATTTTACAGATAGACACCAGATTTTATATATTGTAAAATGTATTGTTCTTTATGTAGACCGTTTCTAATGTTTCTAATAAAAACTTCATGAAAAAAATTTTACGAGACTCTCGAGTTGCGCTGTATGTGGTCTCGATATCGCCCAGAACGAGACGAGACGAGAAAAATCTCGCTCTCGTGTGAAGCCCTACATTTAGGCTATAAAATTGTTCCGCACTGGGATTGACTCGGGATTGAAACCTCCACAATGGTGCTTGCTCATTGCGACGTAGCTGTAATCTGCACCTGTAAGTTTTTACGGGTCACTATATCTGATTTTGGTGAAAATTCAAATTTTTTTCAAGTTATTTCAAAAGTGGTTGGATTTACAGAAAAATCGAGGATGAAAAACTTGTAGGAAATTTAATTTCCTTCAAAAAAGGTTCGATAAGTCGAATCGCTAAGATTGATATTTGTTGAGATAAAAAGCGTTAACAATTTCGCTTTATGAAACTTTTCAGAATTTTCGAATCTTAACTTTTTATAAATGATGATTTTCAATTGTTTATATCTCAATGAATATCGATATTAGCGATTTAACTTATCAAACCTTTCTTGAAGAAAATTTTCTATAAACTTCTTTTAAAAATTACAATTTTTCATCAAAATCGAATTTAGTCATCCATACCATTTTACAGGTGCAAATTACAGTTACGTCACAATACTCGTATATACAGGGTGTTCCAAGATGTTTTTAACAGCCTATAACTCAGAAAGTATTGAATATTTTTATTTGGAAATTGAGAAATGTCAATGGGACCTACAATGCTATCATTCGAGGTATACTTGAGATCTGTGACGTCATCACAGGCGCGGTCACCTGATCACATTGAAAAAACGATTCCTTTTAAATAGCCCCATACAAAAAAATCTAAGGGTGACAACACAGGTGATCTTGGAGTCCATCGAAAAGATCCGTTAGTTCCAATCCATCTGTTTCTTCTTTCACGTGAAGGAATATCCTCCAGAAAATTCAGATCTCTGACCATTTAAATATTTTTAAAAAATGGACCCATAAAACTCTCACCAAACATTAATTCCCTATCTAGTTTGAAAGCGAGTTCACCCTAACCAGTGCGGATTTTCTACTGACCAATAATGGCAGTTTATAATCCCATTATTATGGAAACGAGCTTCATCACTCCATAAAATTGTACTCAAAAGATCAGGAGTTTCTTGCATCATAACTTTCATCATGGCGATGAAGGAAGTACAGAAATGGATGAAGCAGTAAATGGAGAGAAGGTGGAAGGAGTATGAGGGCGCGCTAAAAACAGCGATTGGGAATAGGAGAGATTTGATGGACCGGCGGGGTGAACTACTTCTTGTCACAGGTGTTCACTGGACATGGGTCGAGAGTAGGGTAGCTCCACAATATTGGGAAAAGAGAGCCTGGAGTGTGCGAGAGGTGTGAAATGGAGGATGATGTGGGGCATGTGTTTAGATGATGGAGGAACGAGGAAGTGCTGAAGATGAAACTAGGGGAGGAGGTGTATTGGACGAACATGGTGGAGATAATGTTGAGGGGGGAGGAGTAATGGATGGAGGTGAGTGGCGTAGTGTTGAGCATAATTAAGGGAAGGGAAGGACTCGATATGGCATGAGAGGTAGGAGTGATAGATAGGGAGAAGTCGACGGTGTGAATGGAGAGAGTGTGAAGGACCGCCGTCCGTTTCGAAGTATGCTAGGGTAGTGATTCCGAGGCGGGAGTAACGGCGAGTTTGAAGTGGGTTTGGTTGGTAGGCAACCCCTTGGGGATGAGTCCAGCATGGACCCATTCGAACATGAGTTTCCCATCTCGACCCGAAAAAAAAGGTTAAATTAGTACAATATATTTAATATTTTAATTAAACTCTGTGACCTTTATATTCAAAGTTGCACCAGGTGAAAAACTATCAGTAAGATTTCAAATAAACATATTTGTATTGAGATTCAAGTATCTACTATTGTTGAGTAATGACGAATTTGTAAATAAGTATTGTTTACTTTAAATTCAGCACGTTGATCACTGTTTCAACTTAATGATTTTCATCGGCCCGGAAATAAGTATAACTATATGTTTGTTCCTGAAGCAAGTTCCCAACTGTTATGGACATATTGAGTCTGCGCAGTAATAAAATAAGCGTTCCAGCAGAGCAGAGTTCAGAGCAAATTATAATTGTTTGGTGTTCAACTTGTTCAAAACGAGATCGTTACTCTTTCTCTTAGTTCCAAAATAAAAAGAGAACTTCTAATTTCGCGCATGCGTTTTCATATAAAATGACTCTTCTTCTTCTAGTTCTTTTACTTCTTAATAACTTTGCTTTTTGGTTATGTTATATTTGTTTGAATCAGAAGTTGAATTTTCGGATATATCCAAAGATGATAGTGATATTGGCAGCACCCAGCAAATGGGAACTTTATTGAAGAAACGATACAGCTATATAATGAATAGAATATAATTCGCAAAGAATGTGTAAATTGCATTTCACAGTTCACAGTTTGAAGATCGGTTGATCTTCTTTTCTTTCTTATCAAAATACTCAGCCAACATTACTTTTCAGTACTGTTCCAGCTTCCAGCACACATTTGTTTGGAACCTACTTGGTAAATTATTCTAGTCGCGCATGCGCATCAGATAATGTTAATAACATGTTTGGAACTCGTTTCGGGAACAAACGTAATGATTGGCAATTCCCTTTCCTGTACTCCAACGTAACTTCGTTAGTGAATGAAATATTGTTTATAAACTTGTTATAATTTTTTCCAAAAGCAAATCAGAAAATTCGGGTAGTTTTTAGGGCGTGATTTTTGAATTATCACTTAAATGGAAAGGAAAAAATTTAGAAGAAATTATACTTTTCCCAGTGGCATTACATTTTCAACTAAACGTTAACATGCAACATTATGGGTACTTTTAAAACCCATTCAAAATGTATACATGTAAAATTTGAAGTTATCTGTCGATTTTAACCAATTTTTATTTAAATGTCAAATAATAAAACAAAATTTTAAATGTTCATTTCAATTCTCAGGACATATTACGATACTTTTTCGTAGTCTAAAATAGAGAATTGCTGGTAGCAATTTGTTTATAAAAAAATTAAATAAACATTTATTATTTTGTCCCAAAGTAGATGCTTGTTATTTTACGTTAAAAAAAAAAAGGTGAGCGGTCGTCGGACCGCCGACAGAGGCTTGCTTCTTATGCACAATAGAATGACCATTTTTCGTGTATTTTTCACCATTTTTCAAAAATTTTGACAATTTTTGACAGTTTTTGACAAATTTTGACAATTATTGACCGTCTTTGACAATTATTGACCATTTTTCAAAAATTTTAACATATTTGGCAATTATTTACCATTTTTCCAAATTTTAATAATAATTGACCATTTTTGACAATTATTGACCAATTTTGACAGTTTGGACAATTATTGATTGATTGATTGATTATTGACAATTTTTCAAAAATTTTGACAATTTTAGACCATTTTTCCAAATTTTAACAATTATTGACCATTTTTGACAATTTTTAAGCATTTTTGACAGGTTCTGACAATTATTGACCATTTTTGACAATTTCTCAAAAATTTCCATCATTTTTGACAATTTTTAATAATTATTGACCATTTTTGACAATTTTTCAAAAATATTGACACTTTTTAATAATTATTGAACATTTTTGACAGCTTTTTATAATTATTGACCATTTTTTCAAAATTTTGACAATTTTTGACCATTTTTGACAATTTTTCGAAAAATTTGATAATTTTTGACAATTATTGACCATTTTTCCAAGTTTTTGAAAATATTTAGTAATTATTAACCATTTTTTCAAAATTTTGACAGTTTTTGACGATTTTTCCAAATTCTTGACAATTTTTGACAATTTTTCAAAAATTTTAACAATTATTGACCATTTTTGACAGTTTTTGACGATTTTTCCAAATTCTTGACAATTTTTGACAATTTTCCAAAAATTTCAACAATTATTGACCATTTTTAACAGTTTTAGACGAATTTTGACAATTATTGACCGTCTTTGACTATTATTGACCATTTTTCAAAAATTTTAATATATTTGACAATTTTTGATCATTTTTCCAAATTTTTGACTATATTTAAAAATTTTTGACAATTTTTGACCATATTTAAAATTTTTTGACAATTTTTCAAAAATTTCAACATGTTTGGCAATTATTAACCATTTTTTCAAAATTTTGACATTTTTGACAATTTTTCACAACTATAGGTGTGCGAGCTCAGTGCGGCAAGAGAGATTGCACACAGTCGCTTGAATGAGTTATCGCGTGACGAACGCTTTTTCGTAACATCACGTTTCACGAGTTCACTAGCCTTTACAGAAATATGGCAACACTGTTGCGTGACGGTGTTTTCGTAACGGTTACACGTTTTACGAGATCACTAGCCTTCTCAAAAGTCCTATGTCGTGCAATAAGAAGCAAGCTTGAAAAATAAGCTAAAATCGGTAAATAAATTCAAATTTTACATGTGTGTTTCCAATCTAAATAAGACACACTGTATATTATAAGAAATTTATTTGAGCAATATATGGGGTGCATACAATTTAAAAATCCAGCTGAAATTGTATTAGCATATTTAAATGTTATAATCTTACGTACCTATACAGTGGATGAAAAATTAACTTTTCTCAAAGTTCTTTATTTAGATAAATATGATGTTATTTCATTGACCCATATATTGAAAAAAAAATAGAAAATATATTTAATGAATTTAAGTATAACCAACATTCTACTCGTATTTAAATGTATTTTTCAACAAAAAATCAGGCACTCCCTTGTTAGTATCTAACATTGACAGAAAGCAAGTCGCCATAACCCGTTTGCTTTTTTTGTTGTGAGACGCTTATCTGTGACATAAAAATGTGATAGAAAGGCCGAGACAGATAGACAAGTACCACTTCGTTTATTGGTGTGTGAGTTAATCACAATTTATAACATGATAAGGAAAACATACATTATAACTAGGTACGTATTTCATTGTGGGGTTTAAAATATATCTTTGTAAGTAAATTGAAAAGGACAAGTTTATTGCAAGATGGTGAAACCAGCAATATTATATGTATGTCCAGCATGTTGTCCAACTTCTAAAGCAAAAATTTACAAATTTTAGCAACCTACGAAATAAAACCGATAAAAAAGTTGAAAAAAAAAGTATGTTGTTTGGTTGTACATCTATAATAATTGTCTTTGGAACACGCTACAAAATATTGTCAATTTGCAATTTTTTTTGCAATTTTTTATGATTTTTTTCATCTTACGAATTTGTATCAATGAATGAATCCGAGATCCGCTACTGATAAAAACCTATTACTACAAAAAGTATTTAAAATAATAATTAATGAGTAATAAGAAAGTTCGATGAGCCATTTTATACACTCTCTCATAAGTCTCAAGCTGTCATAAGTGTTATGTTATATGAAAAGTTTGCCAACATTTATCTCATATGACAAAATCATGCGCATGTATCAGAAATACATACAGCCGCTTTCTTTTTTTATTCATAAAATATAATGTTGTCATGAATGTCAACAAGAACGTCATTAATATTTCTCCATGAATAATCAATCGTTATTTTTATATGCACATAAACATAACCACAATATTGTTAACTGCTAGCTGTGTATAAAAAAATTACCTATGAAGTTGTAACTTAACTTATGACATTTATGCATAAAAAGCAACTATTTTTAAAAGACAGCTATTTTATTTATTTCTGTAACTAACCCCTTCTTTACTTATTTTGTAATCTTTGCCTAAAGTATGCATCATATGGGAAACTTTTTTGGACAAAAAGTTATTCCTGGTAAAAGTTTGTGCAACAAAATCTAGTAAAATACACCCAATATACGGGGAGACTTCAAAATTTTGATTTTGAGATAAGAGTAAAGTACCCCTATTTTTCAAAATCTCGGGAAACGTTATTAATAATAGTGGTTCTGCAAAAAAAAACAAATAGATTTGAAGTCTTGGCCGTCCAAGTGAGGCTTTATTTTTTCCAATTTTTTTAAAAATGAGGACTACGAAAAAAAGAATTTGCTAAAACGATAAATATATAACATTCTGTATACGACGGTTTATTTAAAAAACCTGTAATTTTACAAACTACACTACGTTTTTTTGGAAAATAAAATAATTTTCAAAGTCCTTGGTGCAAACTTATTTCTATTTTTGATTAACACCGAAATAGACCAGGGTCGATAATTGTTGAAACCAAAAAAAATTATGGTAGGATGAAACCTATTTGAAAAGGAAGAGATTACAACGAAAATAAAAGGAAAAATAATTTACGGGCGATCTCTGGTCGGGAAGTTGTGGGGGGTGAGTTTTTAAGGGAAAAAAATGATATCCGGCTAAACTACAAGTTTTATGGAAAAAAGTTGAATGGCAAAGTTGTAGGTAATATAAAGATCTAAACTTTTTTCACATAACCTCAAAATTCATGTGAAAAATTCAAAAACCAAGTTTTTGGATATTTATTTTTATCTCTTACAAAAATTTTTTTTTACGACATTTGGTGAAAACTTACCTTATTATGTCCCAAACACACTGTAATTTGTTTGATTTTAAATATTATTTTTTCACCTTATTTTGACTCAATATCCAAAAAGCACCCTAATTTTCAATCGAAAATTCTCACGTCAAAATATCAGCTTTTTCAAAAAAGTCGGTGGGCTTTTTGTTTGTTGAAATCTCTACTTTCTAATGGTAAAAAAAATATATGCATTACTATGGTAACTTTTCTCAGAAAATGCAAAGAAACGAAAAATACTCAAATTCGAATTTTTTGTAATCTTTATGTACAATTTTGAGATATTTCTTAAAATTTATACTTCAATTACTTGAAAAACGTAACAAATTATAACATTGATAAACATAAAAATTGCAAATCCATAAAACATAAAGATTGCAAAAAACATAGTTGTTCTAAATATTAAAGATAGGATTGTAAGCAGATTTTATTTAAAAAATGTGACTGCTGCTATTTTCTTTCATTAAAAAAAAGGTGAGCGGTCGTCGGACCGCCGACATAAGATTGCTTCTTATGCATAACAGAATGCGAGGTTGGGAAAACCATCAATAAAAATACGCGCAATAGAATGCGATGTTGGGAATTACATTACTGGGCCTAATGTTCTACTAAGTTTTATTTTATATTTTATTGACCATTTTCTCAAAATTTTGACAAATTTTGGTAATTATTTACCATTTTTTCAAAATTTTTGACAATTTTTGACAATTTTTGATAATTTTTGACAATTTTTTCAAATTTTAACAATTATTGACCATTTTTGACAATTATTGACCAAAATTGATCATTTTTGACAATTTTTCAAAAATGATGACCATTTTTCCAAATTTTAACAATTATTGACCATTTTTGACAGTTTCTGACAATTATTAACTATTTTTGACAATTTTTCAAAAATTTTGACAATTTTCAACCATTTTTGACATTTTTTTATAATTATTGACAATTTTTTCAAAAACTTAACAAATTTTGACCATTTTTCCAAATTTTAACAGTTATTGACCATTTTTGACAGTTTCTGACAATCATTGACCATTTTTGACAACTTTCAAAAATTTTGACAATTACTTTAAATTTTCCAAAATATTTAACAATTTTCGATCATTTTTCAAAATTTTCACAATAATTGACCATTTTTGACAGATTCTGACAATTATTGACCATTTTTGACAGTTTTTAACAATTATTGACCATTTTTGACAGTCTTTTATAATTATTGACCATTTTTACAAAATTTCGACCATTTTTCAAAATTTGGACAATTATTGACCATTTTTGACACTTATTGACTATTTTTCAAAATTTTGGCAATCATTGACCATTTTTTTAAATATTTAACAATTTTTGACCATTTTTCAAAATTTTAACAATTTTTGACAATTTTTGACGATTTTTAAATGGTTTTGACAATTATTGACCTTTTTTGACGATTGTTGATTGGTTTTGACAATTATTGACCATTTTTGAAAATTTTCCAATTCTTTAACCATTTTTCAAAATGTTTGACAATTATTGACCATTTTTTCAAAAATTTTACAAAGATTGACCATTTTTGACAGTTTTTGACAATTTTGGAAAATATTTGGCAATTATTAACCGTTTTTCCAATATTTTGACAGTTTTTGACAATTTTTGACAATTATTGACCATTTTTCCAAATTTTTGACAATTTTTGACTAGCCTTCCGAAAAGTCCTATGTCGTGCAATAAGAAGCAAGCTTCAAAAATTTTATTTATTAAATTCTCATTACATTTATGCCATAGAATATCTCATAATATATAAATATACATGTAAATCGTACTATTGAATTAAGATATTTTATACTGATTACATTATTTATAATATTTTTAAAAACATTAATTTTTTTATTTATCAATACATTATCTTCAATTCTAATCACTTATCTGTTAGTTTTTGTCTCTTTGATGGTATTTCTTCATCGTTAGATTCGGCAAACCTTCCCGATTCTAGTAGATCTTCGAAATCGTCAAGACCATCACCGTCTTCGTCTCCAACATTATTTCCAGTCTGCATTGGTTCTTCATCCACAATTTCTTCTGAATCATTAACTTCCTCGTAGGTTTTTTTCCCACATTGGCGCATTTTTCAGAACCATGACAATTTGAGCATAAATTTGTGCATGTGAAACCATTTTCGGTAGCCACATTTTGAACTATTACATCCAGTTTCACAGCTGCAGCAAATAGTTCTGATCAATTCTTCCGGAATTAATTCCTTTTCTGTAAATTTGGGCATAATGTCACGTTGATGTTGCTTCCAGCCCCAATCTGTTGCTGTAAGTTCGTTACCCAGCCAGGTTTTAAGCTGATAATATGCTCTTTAACAATGTTGTTCTGTTGCACCTTCTGTAGGTGGGAGATTTGCCAATATGAAAGATGATTTAATTTTTGCCAATTGATATTTTCGAAATATTGATTGATTCGGTGTTATATTATTATTTTTACATTTATAAATAGATTTGATTAATTGTAATCCATTTTTTTTATATCTTCTTTGTTTGCATCTTTTTTAAAAAAAATATTAGCCAAATTTGACAAATTTTTATCGTCTAATAACGAATTTACGATACTATTTTGAGAAAGAAAGTAGAGATTTCAACGAACAAAAAGCGCACCGACTTTTTTAAAAAAGCTAATATTTTGACGTGAGAATTTTCGATTGAAAATTAGGGTGCTTTTTCGATATTGAGTCAAAATAAGTTTTCACCAAATTTTGTAAATACAATTTTTTTTTGGTCTTTTGAATTTTTCACATAAATTTTGAGGTTATGTGAAAAAAGTGTGGCCACAAAAGTTGTTGATCTTTATATTACCTACCACATTGCCATTCAACTTTTTTCCATAGGACTTGTAGTTTAGCCGGAAATAATTTTTTACCCTTAAAAACTCACCCCCTATCACTTCCCGATCTCAGATCGCCCGTAAATTATTTTTCCTTTCATTTTGTTGTATTCTCTTCCTTTTCCAATCGGTTTCATCCTACTATAATTTTTTTCACTTTTTACCATTTTCAAAGGCCCTGGTCTAAAAATTGATCAAAATTTTACAGCATTCTAACAAGAACTTAATATACAAAAATCACGAAACATCAAAATAAAATAAATATTTCGGGTCAAACTGATTTTCTGGAGATTTTTTATCCAAAACAATCGTTCAGTTGATGTATCGTCACTTCATTACGAGGATATATCATGGTCTGAATTTAAAGCTGGATTAAAGCAGGAGCCCCACTTCCGAAGATTTTCCGTACTTTTTAAAATAACATTTCTCGAAATTTTGGAAAATAAGGGTATCTACTTTACTCCTGTCTCAAAATGAAATTTTTGAACGCTCCTCGTATATTACGTGTGTTTTACTATATTTTGTTGGTACGAAATACATGTTTAGTTTTAGGGGATGTACAAACTTTTAAGGTAAGTTGGGGTAAGATCGCACGGAATTTACATGGATTAGTTGAACTTTAGCAGAGTATAACTTATTAAAATGATTTTAAGATTCAGTCAAAATTTAGAGGAGGTATCTTCGATATATAAACAAACACTCCAATGTAAAAGATCTAATATTTCTCAATAGATAACTGTATGATGTATCTAATGGGGAAAGATCGGACAACTTCAAAATTTACAATACAAGTCCTTTGTGAATCATTAAGGGGTAAGATCGAATTCCAAACAAGCCCCTGAAATTATTTTTTTATATTGAAAATATTTGAATCGATAGTTTTAAAAATTTATAAACTCGATCTTACCCCGCATATGGGAATAAATACAATAAAAATCCATAATAAAGGCAAAAATCTCCATATTTATTGAGTACTTATAGCGAAAAACAAAATAAAAATATTACGCAAGATTCACTCCCTTAAATTTCTATGTTTTCATAGATTATATTGTCAACATCATCTTTTGTGGGCCAAAAAAATTGATTGACTTCTTTATTAAATTTTAAAAATTTCAGAATATCCAAACCAAAATCTTAAATTTCGGAACGCCACTGACCAGCCCCCCGGAGGCTTATCCGCCGTAGGCAGACATTTTTCGAAAAACCACTTCCAATTTCTGCACAGAAGTCGTTAAAATCATTAAAAAAGCAAAATTTGTGAAGTTCCTTTCCAAAGCCCCAGTGGCAAAAACAATTTTGGCCACGCTTGTTTTATATAAAAATGATGCTCTCTTAAAAAACAACCATATTTTATTCATTTCTATACATATCAAATATGACAAACTTAAATTAGGTGATAATTAGTCTAAATCTTTAAAATTTAAGTGAAGCCTTCGATCTTTTGTATTTGCAACAACTTATTACGTCAGCTCATTATTCTCATATAGCGCGGCCTGCCGACCCCTCTTCTCATCTCTTTTTTAAGAGCGGAATAGTCAGCCGACGTAAGTCGCATCGTCGATATTAAACCGGGCTTTTGACCTATCACATGTAAACTGTTTCTCTCACGCCGCGAAGATCGTCAGCGCTCGGCAAATTTCGTTCCCATATATCACCTTGAGGTCAACGGTAGACACCAGCCCGCTTTCCAATTTTGGTTTTCGCCGAGTACTTGATGCTTGATGCGGAATAACGTTTACACGGGGGTCTTGAAACGTCTTAGGTAAATTTTATTTAAGAGGAATACCATACTATATGTATAGTAGGTATATTTTATTTTTTTAAATGCTTATTTCATTATTTTTTTAAATTATTTTGGGTCATTGACCCAATGACCTAATGGAGGAGCCGCCACTGGTTTCTAACCAAGTTCAAACCTCTAAATAACACAATTTGCACTGTAAATATATTGGGGTAATACCGGAAAAGTCATTCGATCTTGCCTCTTACATAATCGAGCGGGGTAAGATCGAATAACTTACAATTTCGATTTTATTAGAGGTAATGTTATAATAATCTACTCAGTTGTCAAAGGTAAATGCATTTACAACAAAAAATACCTAACAATATATTAATATCTTACCTTTTAAGACAAAGTTTGATGTGTGGGGCAAGTTCGAATTTACAAAATAAACCAAAAATCACATGAATCGGATTTTTAGTGATACTGACATAACTTATTACGGGGAATCAGAAAAAAAATACTTTTAAAGTCAAATCCAAACAGAGTAACGAGAACACCAAAAGTCACAAAGTCATTGAGAGGTAAACTATATCAAACAGAGGTAGTATTTTTGGGCTGCTGTACTATCTCCATTAAAGGTGAACTTGGTATAAAACACAAGATACTATCTTCATCAAAACAGCCCGACACGTTAGAACAGGAAATTTTCTGTTTTTCCGTATTGTTTGCTTAGTCTTCTGTTAGTCAATTCAGATGATAGTCTAAAAGATCCGAATTATAACAGCACAGAAAGTAATAGGAGCAGCATCGCCACTAGCGATAATGAAAGCAGTGATAATTCTGAAGCAAACCCTGTTTTGAATGATGAAGTAAGTACAGTGGAAAAACAAAGTGTTCGTAGACCAAGCAGGAAACGTCAGAAGAATCCTGACAGCTGAAAATGCATCGTAAGGAAACGGAAATACCATTCTGGACAAGAATACATTTCCAAAAATAAAACTTCAATTCAGTCCAGGACCCCGTAGTGCATGCAGATTTGAATGTTCCCTAAACATATAGCCGGAACAGCGACGAAATATTTTTAAAACATTTTGGTCGCCATCCAAGCCAATTGAACTTAAAAGGCAGTTCGTGGCTTCCAGCGTTCATTTATTTCAAATCAAAAGAAGGCGTCCAAAAACAGGAGAAAGGGAAAACCAAAAACAGTACAACAGAAAATTCACTTTTAGCATTGACAGTGTTCAAATGCAAGGTATTTTTTTTAAATACGCTGTCAATCTCCCAGACTTTTGTTACAACAGCTTTGTAAAAAAAAACTGGAAGGTGGAATGACACAAGGAGATCAACGTGGCAAGAAAAATCCAACAAATAAAATATCAGCCCATATAAAAGAGAGCATAAGAAGTCACATATCACAATTTCCCACTGTTCAATCACACTATAGCAGAGAACGCTCATCTAAAAAATATCTGGATATCAATTTAACAATTTCCGAGATGTACGAAATTTACAGGGAAGAAATGTTGGAAAATAATGTTCCTGAAAATGAAATCCCTGAAGCTTGGCTGTATTCTGAGATATTTAATAATGAAGTTAACTACTCTTTTAAACTCTCGGATAATGATACATTCGACAAGTGTGATGAATTTCTAATAAAGTTGAAGGATTCTTCTGGGGAAGAAAGGCAACAAATTCAAGAGAAATATGATCAGCACTTGGAAGAAGCGTCAAAAAGGTACGACCTGAACAAAGATAAAATAAATAGTCAAAGTAGCACAAATAAAAAGTGCCACACGGTAGATCTGGAATAATTTTTGCCGACACCTGCCTTGACAAATGCCCAAAGTTTTTATTCTTCAAAACTATGGACCTTCGATTATACAATTAGAGACACGACTAAGAACATTACTGCATGTTGTATGTGGGATGAAAGTGTAGCAGGGAGAGGTGGTAATGAAATCGCCTCATGTTTGAACTATTTGAACAATCAACTGAAGAAGTAACAATTTGGTCCGATAATTGTCCGTGTCAGAATCGGAACATTAATGCAATTTTGGCTTACGCCGCACTTTCAAAATTAATTCCAACTTTGAAGGTAATAAATCACTAATCACTAAGAGGGCATACTCACCTCGAAGTTGACAGCGATCATCCGCTTATAGAGAGCCAAAAAAAAGATGCCTAAATTCCAGATTATAACGCCGTGGGATTGGCAACAACTTGTAAGACTGACCAGTACAAGATTTACTGTGGTTAACATGGATATAACAAATTTTAAAGATTTCTTGTCTTTAATGATTGGCACTATCGCACCACTTATTCACTTATTAAAGGAAAAAAATACGAAAACGGAAAAGAATTCAAAATTTCACAGGTGGTCCGAACAACCAGGCAAAGTAGTTTTCTCCAAGACTTCTTTTAACGAAGAAGATTTTAATGTCCTGGATTTAAACCGAAATACACGGATTAGATTAGATTAGAATTGGAGTGGCTCTTTGTCCTATCCCACTGCGTCCTTTGCAGATCTATTGTGGTCCTCCGCCATATTTAGAGCTCGATATCTAGCTTTATTCTTTTTATTAGACCTATTAGCCTGGATACCGCCTCCTTTGCGTAGCTCTCTGCCCTCGGTTTTTCATCTCCGAATAGGTGAAACCGCACCCTTGTTAGGCCTTCGCACTCACAGAGTAAGTGCTCCGCGGTTTCGTCTTCTTCCTGGCATAACCTACATAGGCTGTCATCTGCTAGGCCAATTGTGTGCATATGCTTCCTTAGCCTACAATGCCCTGTCAGCATTCCCACCATCATCCTTGTCGTTTCTCGACTTTGACATAGTAGGTCGCGTGACAGTCTGACCGAAGGGCTTTTAAGGAATAGCTTAGCGTGCCTTTGCCCCGGAGTTTCATGCCACCAGCGCAACGCCTGGTTGTTTATCCATTGGTGGATGCTCTCCTTGGTGAGGCATTTAGCAATTCCGCAGGAAGGTTCTGGCCCTATCATGATCTCCGTCGCTCCCTGCTTGGCTAATTCATCGGCCTTTTCATTGCCTTTTATTCCTTGATGGCCTGGCACCCAGGCTAGGGTCACTCTATTATGACTACCTAGTCTGTTGAGGGCCTTGCGACACTCCCACACCAGATTTGACGTCGTCCGATATGAGCTTATCGCTTTTAGTGTTGCTTGGCTATCGGAGTAGATGACGATTCTTTGGCTATCTACCTCCCGTCTCATCAACTCTTCTGCACAGCATTGCACCGCCATTACCTCTGCCTGAAAGACAGTGGCATGTTTCCCAAGGCTTAGAGAGATCGTGATCTTCTCTTGTACCCCATATATTCCGGCTCCTACTCCAGAGTCTGTTTTAGAGCCATCAGTGTACCAGTTGAGATTCGCTATTATAGGAGGCCCTGTATCCCAGTCCTTTCTCTCTGGAATGATTACTGTGAATTCATTTTTAAAACTATATTGTGGGGCAATCTGATCCATTGGCATTCCCAGTATTGGATCTGCCTTTATTTCTTCATATAGCTTTTTGTAGACCTTACCTTGTCCTTGACTTATTGGAGGAGGCCCCTGTAATAATCTGTGACTTACAGATCTTGCATTTCCCTGAACGAAGATATGCAGTGGTGGCAGGTTCAGTATTACCTCCAGGGCTGCAGTCGGCGTCGTTCTCATGGCCCCTGTGATACTTAGGCAAGCTTGCCTTTGGATACCACTTAACTGCCTTTGCGCCCCAATCTGCAGTGTCCTGGGCCACCAGACTACTGATCCATAGGTTATCATTGGCCTCACGACCTGTGTATATAACCATTTGGTCATGTTAGGATTCAATCCCCAATTCTTCCCACACATCTCCCTACACCTTCCGAGAGCGATTCTGGCCTTGTGCGTGGTTTTTTCGATGTGAGAATTCCATGTAAGCTTCTGGTCAAAGATTACCCCTAGGTACTTAACTTCTTTAGCAAATGGAATTTCCACTCCGTTAATTTGTGGCTTTTGTAGACCTTGCAAATTTCTCTTTTTTGTAAACGGTACCAGTGTAGTTTTGTGAGGGTTCACTGCCAGTTCCTCCTCCCTACACCAGCCACTTACTATATTAAGCGCCATTTGGGTGCGCTCTGATATCGTGTTTGGAAACCGTCCTCTTATGACGACAGCAAGATCGTCCGCATACCCTAGGCACTGAATACCTTCATCGGACAGCCGTACTAGAAGAGTATCTACAAGAATCGCCCACAAAAGGGGCGATAACACGCCTCCCTGAGGGCAACCCCTCCCCACCCCCGCCGTGATGGTTGCCTCTCCCAGGGTGGATGTGATTATCCTATTCCCTAGATTGACTGCAAGCCACCCGCAGATGATGGGTTCGATCCCTCTTCTTTCCATACACCTGGTTATAGATATTGGAGACGCATTATTGAATGCTCCCTCTATATCCAGAAAAGTAGCTACTGCTATTTCCTTGTCATCGATCGACTTGGAAAGTAGCCTGTTTAAGTCATCCAGAGCCAAGTCTGTTGACTTGCCTTGTTGGTAGGCATACTGACGCTCGCTTAGAGGGCGAGTTGTCAGAGCGTTGTCCTTTATGTACCTATCTACTAGCTTTTCCAAAGTCTTAAGCAGGAAGGACGTTAGGCTAATTGGTCTATATGATTGGGGCGTTTGGTCTGATATTCTACCTACTTTCGGAAGGTAGATGACCTTCACCTTCCTCCATATTACCGGAGTATATTTCCAAGCTATGCTAGCCTTGAAGATCTTACTTAGTTGCGGCACTAATGCCTCTTTACCCTTCTGCAGTAGGGCTGGATAGATTCCATCCTCTCCCGGTGATTTAAAGGGTTGGAAGTCATCTATCGCCCATCTTATTTTATCTGGTCTTGTAATAGCAGTGGCAATTTGCCAGTCTTCCCGACTGGGTCTACCTACCTCTTGGAGATTTCTGGCTACCTCCTGCCGACCTAGATACTTGATAGCTCCTGGAAAGTGTGCTCTTGTCAGCAACTCCAAGCTTTCCTGAGCCGTTTCTGCATAGTTCCCGTGCGTTTTCTTCAGGAGACTCACCTTTCCATTGGAGCCTTCTTTGGCCAGAACTTTGTGGATTCGAGCGCATTCTGTGGTCTCTGTAATTTCCTCACAGAACCTTCTCCATGAGTCCCTCTTGGCCTTCCGGATCTCCTTATTATAGTGAGTAAGCTTACTCCTGTACAGGTCCCAGTTTTGGTTGAGCTTGGCTTTATTGAATAGCCTTCTTACCTCGGTTCTTAATCCCTCTAGGTAATTGTTCCACCAAACTGTGTTCCCTTTGCGTTGCCTTGTTCGTTCCGGACAGTTCACTCGGTAGGCATTCAACATTGCCTCGTTAACCTGGTCAACTGCCACTTCTAGGCTTTCTTTCCCTTTAATAGTGAAATACACGGAAGTCGATGGCATTTCCAGACGAGATAGCA